>CAXKWD010000005.1:113064168-113694342 GCA_964059195.1 Ectobius pallidus
AGCCGATTGATCTGTGAACAAATGTGTTTGAATTATGCATTCTTTCTTTTGTTCAGAAGTGTCAAGTTAAAATTACACAGCAGTAACCATATACATGTAATTATGTTTGTTTTCCCTTAAGATACTCACAATATAACGCTTCAAAAAGCTCTTTCTCCTTATATTACTAGATTCTACTATACATATGTTATCACTGAGGTTCCATGTTTACTGTCTTCATCAGTCGTCTGCTGTAGTTACTGCTTAAGTCATTTCATTATTATGTAAATGGACTATGCTTGTGATTTCAGCATTAACTTAAAGAAAATAATACAGATATATTTATATTCTTTCGTTTTTATGGTAAAATTAAAGCATAGTATCTCATTTAAATTAATAAGTTATTCAGTTGAAGTTTGAGGTAGTTGACAAGATGGCTGAGAAGAGGAAAGGAAAGAGGCGAAAGGAGGTATATTTGTTTTAAATTCAGTGAGTAGGCAGAAAATGTATGCGGTTAATTCATTATTCATTTCGAAGTTGTTTAAAAAGCATTTATTTTCCCCACAGTTTTTAAGCATATACTGTCATATTATTGATTCATAACTTTTGTTAAACAGAAATGACGTTGACGACTTCGTAGCCTGATGATGACAGACTGATCCTGTGCTTGAAATAATTATTTAAGCGGTGGATCCCGTTTATTATTTGTCTAGATTCACAATGTGGTTCAGAATTTTTTGCACTTTAATTCGATTTTGAAGTTGAGAAAGAGAGGGAGCTGAGTGCATATTCCTGGCATGTACTAGGCCTATAACGGGATTTATTCTTAAACGTATAATTATCATACCCATTGGAATAAACAAAATACCGTATGAAACAAATAACCTCACGGCATTTCGCTGCTAGTAAAACCTCCAAAACTATTCTATCAATATTACCATTTTGTTTGTAAGAGACAATGTACACAAAGGAGCATTTTATGCATCCAGTGGCATTTAAAGAACATTGGATGCATTTCATAATTTGTTAAGCATTCTACAGCAATGAGAAAATCGCATCACGAATTATTTTAGGCTATCCGGACTTTGCAGTAGCCTACTAGTAGGCCAATGTGTACCATATGGCTGTTACTGACTCTCTTGAAATTAAAGGAGATTTGTTTCCAACCCTCCTCCCCCTTTGTGCAAGTGACAGCCTTCTCTTGACAGTTTGTTGTGTTTTAAGAGAAAGCACTTTTTGCTAATGCAACAGTGTTTTCTGAATATCCATTAATTGACCACACACCATATAGACACCATGTAAACAGACGGCAGTTTGAGTGGGAGTATAAAGAAGCAAGTTTGAAATAAACTTGCAATGTACACTTGGTAACAGTCGTATTAAAATATAATATGTTCTTTTGTTTGGATCCTCAGGATTAGTATTTCAACGTGTACTGCTTCAATAATAAGACATCAACTTAAAAACGAAAAAGAGCTACTTATTGGAAGCAGGCTCGACTCCTATTCTGTTCACACATAACGTGTCTAGCAAAACAAGTAATGTCAAAAAGCACATGTATGGGTACTTGGTGAAAAGTATTTCAGTTTATGCTAACTAGATTTTAATATTTCTTCTTTAGAATTCTAGTTTGAAAGGATTTTTCATGTTTTATTTAACTAGATATGTTGTTATTTTAGTATTAGTACTTACAAGAGTAAGCTACATTACAAATTAATAGACCATGTATAAGACCATAAAAAGTCAATGGGTCAAATTAACTCAACGTGAGTGTTGGTGTAACACTGCCACACGGGTACTTAAGGGTTAAATTCAAGCATATAATGACCTAATGTATTAAATTCAATCTATGCTGCTCAATAATTTGATATAATTATCACATTTGCTTTAAACAGACAACAGTGAAAAATAATTAAGTGACAATGCTGCAGAAGTCACTTCTAAGGCAAGTCATGTGGGTGCCCAGAAATTCACAAACATATCCCACTTGTCCGTGATCAGAATGCATTTACTACACATGGTAGGATGCTCGGAGATATTAGTTTTCTTACAAATACAAACATATGGGTGATTCTTCAAATACGGGAAAATTTGTGTTCCGGAGTGATATTTCCCTTCAAATTCAACTTTAAAAAAAAATTAAAATATAAGTTTGTTTCTACTATTTCCATACTACAACTATCACTTTGAAATGTCACTAACTTTAAATTCTGGTATTCCAAAATCAAATTTAATTCAATGAAATGTCATCCACATGCCCTGTCCCAAACCTCGGTTTTGTATATTCTAATGCATTTTTCCACAAAACAAAATGTTATTTCCTTTTCAACTTTTTTTCCTGTCAATGAGTATGAATGCGTGAAGAATATTAACCCCTAAAAAATAAAATGAAATAAAATTGTCACCCCACCTAATGAACATAAAGAATGTCCCAAGGGTTTTTGGTCATCCACATGGCTGAAAAGAATGGAATTTTTTCTGCAGAAATGAGAAATTTGTAAAACTGGCAACAGTGTTAGAAAGCCAACAGGGCAGCTTGTGGTTGAATTGTAAGGTTGAATTTTGCTTGCTTACAAACAGTTTGGGATTAACAAATGACTTTGTATCATTTTCAAGGAAAATGTTTTTAGTCCCCGTCATTAACATGGTTTCTAGAAAGTAGGCAGAAAGTGAAAATTAATTAATTTTGGTTGTGCACTATGATAAACCTTCCAATTCAAAGTACTTGACTGAAGTTGAGCTTACAGAGGTTTAGAAATGGCTTGCTGAGACCACTTAAACTCCTTTTTTGTCATCCACATGCCTGATTTTTGTGTCATCCACATGCCTCATGAAGGGGTATGTGGATGACTCTCAAGTCATGTAGATGATAAATGTAGGATACTAATTGTGTTTGGGGTGTCTGTGACCTGTACTTAAGATCTTAAAACTGATTAAATGAATTTCTGCTTGATTCCCCCCTCCCCCAAAACCATAAAAACACAGTCTCGTTAAAATTACATTAATTCCAGAGTATGCACACAAATTTGCAAATTTGGTGCAAAATCAACTGAAGCACACTGAGAAAAATATGAAATCACATAGAGAAAAGCAGATTGTTGCCAAAGTTAGTCATTAATGTGGCCTTCTGCCATCCACATGCACACGGATGTCATTCACATGGCTTTAAAAAAATTTAAAAATTAAAATAAATAAAAATATAAACATTTAAGCTCTGCTGGTGTCATATTATAATCAAGTAACCCCTGAAGTATTTTTGTAATTTTTTTGAGATTTTTTGGACAAAGTAAAAAAATTGAATTTTCTACACTCCAAATTTTCCCGTATTTGAAGAATCACCCATATAGAGCTTTCACATTGTACAGTAGCCCATATCCATTCCTGGATCACATGTTTATACTTTGGAAACTCTCACGTTCCTTCTAAATTAAAATTATTTTATCTCTTCAAAGAAAAAAGAGAGAAAAACATATATATAATATATTCTGCTTTTTTAATACATGCCACCCAGGCAGCAGCCTACTCAGCCTATAGCCTACTCTGCCTATAGCCTACTCCATTTGAAACAAGCTGGAAGCAAGAATAACCAACCTTCTATATAAATGTCAGGGAACTGAGATTTTCCCCTTAATAATAAGAAGAAAGGTTCACCCGAAAGGGTATTATTTTTAATTCAGTCTTTGCTGAGTTCCTTCAGTGATTTTGCATTTAAACACTTGGTAACATGGTAGCGGTCACACTCTTGGTTACATAATCCGCACTCACATGTTTCACTTGGTAGATATCTTCTTGTCTTGCATATTTTGTGGTGAAAGCCATGTATCGCGTAACAAGTTATAACATGTCTTAGGTCTTGATTTTCTTTCATCCAGTTTCTATCTATCATAGCTCCAGAGGCATAGATATTGCCATCTATTTCTCTTTGTTTCTGTCTTCTGCTTTCTATAAGTTTGCTGTATGCTTCCGTAGATGGTAGTAGTACTTTCTGTCGTATGCCTTCGATGTAGAAGGTCTCTTTTGCAAGTTCATATACTAACCTCAAGGGGGTTGTTTTCCCAACTCTGAGTATACATTTGAGAAATCGTGCTTTGGCTTTCTCTGTCCTGTTGAGGTCACTAAATGTCAGTTTTTCCCATATCAGTTCTATTCTGTAAGTAACGATCGGTGAGATTGTGGTGTCGAAAAGTAACATTGCTGTGTGCAGTGACAGACGAGCTAAGTTCTTTATGCTGTAGTTGCTTTTATAGCTGTTGCTGTTTTTTCTTGTATGTGCCTGTTGAAGGATGTTAGTGTCGTTTGCAGAGTTATACCTAGATATTTCACTGTGTTGACTATTTTCAGTGGTTCTGCTCCGATTTTGAGTTGCTCAGCCTTTGGGGTTCTTCCTCCACTTCTAAAAGTCATCTGGACTGTTTTGTCTAGATTTATGATGAATTCATTCTCATTTGCCCATCTCTGTAGTGTTTGTAGTGACCTCTGTAGCTCGAGTTGATCTGCACTTCCTATAACCATATCATCAGCATACATGACCAGTATTGTGGTTGGAGAATTTTCCATTATTCTTAATATGTTGGCAGTGACCAAATTGAAGAGCAGGGGACTCAACTCTCCCTGTAACACACCATTTGTTTGTGTGATTCTATTAGATGTTGTGATTCCATCATCGATTTCTATTTTAAACCACAGTCACCTTGTGGCATGGGCATCAGCACATTCCATAACTCAAGCTGCACCAGCCGATACACAGGGTGTTTATTCAGTGGTGATTATCTGGCTGGCAGCACTGAGTGTATTGTTAATGTTATGCTTTGACACTATTAGGCTCTCAGTACAGGGTTTGTCTATGTACCGTGAAATCCAGTCTGTAACTGTGATATTTCAATGTTTCAGTAACTCTCTTTAGTGTGATATTTAATTAATTATGTACTAATACTATGTACTAACGTAACTATGTTTTATTGTGTTTTACTGTGCATGTAATGACCAGAGTACGATATTCTTTGCGGGAACAGGTATAAGTTATGTATACAACATGTACGTGAGGACAAGAAAGTAATGTACAAGAACAAGACAAACATTTCACCAAAAGTTTCCAGATAGGTCCATACCCAGTCGCGGTACTAAACACATTAAATTAACTGAAACTGGGCATAAGGCATGAAATAGAATCCATCAGTGCAGAAGAACTTTTGCGAGTTAATAATAAGGAATATGTGAAGTATGTGTGGTAGCAAATGGGGAACATTTTCAGCATCTTCTATGAGCATGGTTATGCAGGGCGCATAAGGGTCCATGTATCAGCCGATGCAGCATGAGGCACGGTATGCGCAGCCACCCGTTACGCTGAGGAAGAATGTCCCTGTCACATTGCTATACAAATCCTGAGGATCCATACAAAAGAACATATTATTTTAATACGTGAACATCGTAAGTTTATTTCCAACTTGCTTCTTTGTACTCTCACTCAAACTGTCGTCTGTTTAAAAATATGTGCATCACATCTAAGTAATTCAATACAAGTAGAACTCTGTTGAAATGTCGTCCTGGCCGTAGCCTATATTAAATCAATTTCTTCATCATTTAATTGTGCAGTACATTTGAATTCAATGGACATTCTTTTATGATCAACATGGGTTCAGGGGGAGCTCCATAGATATCTCCTACTGTTATTAACATACTGCCCATTTCATATAACATCACTGTCAATAGAAGCATGATTTCATATGAGGGAGCGTTATTCCTAAAATATAAATGTCCATGGTATAAAGTACCGGTACTGAAATAACCTTAATTTAGATATTACACACATGAGGAGTTTATTAGCAAACCTGGCAATCTCCATTTTGATAAAAGATAGAGATGCTAACTTCTAATAAAAGTTTAATGCATTTCCTGGTACATATTTAGTGTATGTTGTAAATCTGAGTTACTCCCTTACTTAGGAAATGCATTAAATTATCATTAGATGTTAGTATCTCTATCTTTTTTTCCAAATGGAGACTGTCAGTTTTGCTAATAGAACCCTCATTTGTAGAGTGTGTAATTAATAAAATAGTGATAATAGTTATCATTTGGTTCCATGTTTTATGCATTCACCAATAAATTTCAGTCTCATGTTTGCTGATTCTTTAAATTTAAATCTCTGATAGAATTCTGTTCCATACCATATAGGCTATATCAAATGATATGAACATAAACATTCTCGGTCTTTTAATTTTTTTGTATTTAAGCTAAACAATTTGTATTCCCTCGTCACTTTAAGTTGTCCTCTTCAGAAAACATTTCTTCATAAAATAATAATATGTTTAGTAAACAACTTAAAAGCGTAATCTATACTTCTACCCACTTGAAGTTAAGCTGCATCTGAACCAAGCTAATCATCTTCCTAGCACATTGTGAAACCATTCCAGAGTATCACATTCTTGATCTTAAGCAAGATCATATAATATCAAACTTCATGTCATTTGCATTCTGATTGCAGTTACATATTTTAAATGCTCAATTTCAGGAATTTGTGCAAGAAGAGCCTGAGAAACCAACCAAAGAAGAATATGCTGTAGCAAAATGGCTACGCAAAAATGTACCAACAAAGAAGACCAAATTTCTAAATCACAATGTGGAGTACTTCACAGGTTAGTTTTTAAAATTAAATTTTACTTTCAAATTCTGGCTTTCATGGAAACAAAGGTGGGGCAGTGAAATGGAAGAAAGCAAGGGAGGGTTGGAGCTGACTATAGAGGGGTGGGGGTACAGGTATTTTCCCTGTACATCCTTCACCCTACCTTTTAGTCAAAATGATGCAGAGGAGAGTGCATTCACAGCTAAAGCATATTACCAAAATGGTGAAAGTTTGGTGCGAGCTCAGCACACGTTCCACATTAATTTCATTGTTTCGTGTAATCAGTCGTGCTATGAGAATATAGATAAACTACTTTGAAGCAAGTGGATTAACAGTTAAAAACTGGTGGGAGTGAAAAAACTGTGCAAACACCAAAAACATTGAGAAGGTTTGATAGAAGTCCATGGCAGACTACCCATCAACATTCTGCAGCTCTCTGTATGAGTTACAGGTTTGTCGGAAGAATTCATTATTATAATCTTCATTATCATTTAAAATTCAGAACTTTTCAGGCTCTGACTAAATGGGATTATGAAATTTGACATAATTTTGTCAGGCAATACTAAACTGAATAAAATAAAATGTTCCTAATGAATAACTTCTGGATAAGTGATGAAGATCACTTTCATTTTAGTGGTTTTGTTCATAAACAGGATTTTCAATAGTGCTGCGAGATTAACCCTCGGGAACTTTATGAAAAGCCTTTGCATGCTCAAAAAGTAACAGTACGGTGCACATTGTCATCAGCCGGAGTAATTGGACCCTTCTATTTTTAAAATGAGGCTGATAATTCAGTGACTGTCAATGTGTAGCACTACATGGAAATGTTGCAGAATTGTTTCATTTCACAACTAACTAAAAGGATGGGGCTACATATCATACAGCATGAATCTCTATGGATACTATAAGGGCTTTGTTCCCAAACCACATCATTTCCAGGGTTGGGGATATCCCATGGCCTGCTCAGTTGCCCGACCATGGGCGTAATTTCAGTTTTTTTAACTGGGGTGGTAAGGTCTGTTGGGGGGGGGGGTCTGGCGGGTATGGAAATTTTTTTTAAATTTGCCGTTAAAATGATGTAGTTTAAGCATTTTTTAAACTTTTTTGGGGTGGCAAATAGAGGGGTTTGGGAATTCTGGGGGGGGGGGGGCAACTGCCACTCCTTGCCATTCCGTAATTACGCCGCTGTGCCCGACCTAGCTAGCTGCAGTTTCTTTCCTTTAGTGGTAGCTGAAAACAAAAGTCTTCAAGAATAATCCACCTAAGTCCTAGCTCTTACAACAGCAAATTCAAGCTGAAGTGGCTGCAATCTCATTGAATATGCTGGGAAATGAAATAAACAGTTTGAGATTGCGACTTCAGGAATACATGCATTTAAAGGACACCACTTGGCAAACTTCTTTTAAAGAAATAATTTTTGTTATTTTTAAAATTTTTATTTATTAAGGAGTATTCCACAATACAGTGGTTTTCCTTTTTCCCGCAACAATCTTTTGTCTCCATAAGTCCCTGTTCATAGCATCTTCTTCACTTAATCCTTTTCTTGCCATACTCCTTTTCACCCCATCCATTCAGCACTCTTTGGGCTTCCCTCTTCTTCTTTTTCCTTCTACTTTCCAATCCCAAATTTTCTTGGGTATTCTATCCTCTGTCATTCTGGGTACATGTCCATATACCATCTCAAGCATTTTCTTCTACAATTTCCAAAATATTCTTTTCAACTTGCATTATTTCCCTTATTCTGTTATTCCAAATTTGTTATTTCCTGGATTCTCTTGCTGAACGCTTCCAAAAATCCATTTCTAATACCATTATTTGTTTGCTTGTTGTCTACTTATGGTCCAAGTTTCAGGCCATATAACTTAATGTTGTACTTTGGAATACTACCTGATATATTAATTTTTTAGGAACTATGTAAAATATTTTTACTCCATAAGATTGAATTTACCATTCCTGTAATTCTCTTCCCATCCGTTATTCTTCTTTGAATCTCTAAATTTGTTGTTGCATCCTAGATATTTAAAATATTCAACATGTGTAATTTCTTCTGTAATTTATTACATATTAACTTTTCTTCCAAATCCATTGCCAAATAGGCCTATTCGGTTTTATTGAAATTTATTTCTAATCCCTATATCCTGTACTCTTCTGCCAACTTTCTGATCATAGCCTATATGACGCATCATCTGTGTCCTCAGAAATTTGTCAGTTATTTTCAAGAAATACTTTTTTTCTGCTGTTATGAAAGTAAAGCCTTGCTTTTCATTTCTTACCAATAAATTTATTTTTTAAAAAGTTGCCAATGCTTGACATTACTTCATTTCTTTCCATTTCATTGCCCACTCTGTACACTGAAACAGTCATGAATAGTACCAATTTTTATTACTGATTATAATGCCTTGTTATGTTACAGCTGTGAAGGCTGTGGATGCCCTGATGGAATCACCATGGGCTGTACCCAAAGAAGGAGCAGAATCTTTTTTCAGTTCAAGGGTTGATGTGGTTGTATTTCTTGATACGTAAGTCTATACTAGATTAAATTATCCTCTCTACAAAATCAACACCTGAGTTACGAGGGCGGTTCGTAAAGTAAGTTCCGTTCTCTCACAACACGCGAATGAGTGGCGATAGCATCGCACACTGTGTTCCGTTGTGTAGCTTGGTTCATTACGCTCACGGCAGTATAACTGTGAGATTGTTTTCGGCCATTTATCTCAACAATACAGGCGTTTGAAATGTGCGCAGCGATAAGAGATCCCGCCAAGAATGAGGTACATGGATTAATACGATTTCTGTGGACAAAACAAATGGCACCAGCAGCAATTAATCGTGAGATTACTGAAGTGTACGGGAACTTTATGAGTGACACTATGGTTCGACATGGTGAAACGGCGATTCTCTCTGACCACTTCATCCAATTTTGCAACAAGTTCATCATTCACAAACAGACGGTCGGCCACTTCATTCTTCATCATGGACGTTAGTGCGTCCGTCACGAATTTCACGACCTCAACGTCGAAACATAGTGTCACTCATAATGTTCCCGTGCACTTCAGTAATCTCACAATGAATTGCTACTGGTGCCATTTGTTTTGTCCACAGAAATCGTATTAATCCATGTACTCACTCTTGGCGGGATCTCTTATCGCTGCGCACATTTAAAACGCCTGTATTGTTGAGATAAATGGCCGAAAACAATCTCACAGTTATACTGACGTAAGCGTAATGAACCAAGCTACACAACGGAACATAGTTTGCGATGCTATCGCCACTCATTCGCGTGTTGTGAGAGAACGGAACTTACTTTACGAACCGCCCTCGTATTTACTTGCAAAACAGGCCAACGTCCAAGAAATTGTGATTTTAAAAAATATTTTACACCCAGTATAGTGAAACATGGCAGTGATATTTAATATGAAAATATATCATGTGTAGCTCATTTTTCCTTGTGAGAGTTAAAAATAGCCATCTATTTAATTCTGTATTTTACAATACTATCTAAGATTACTCACATTATGAAGAATACATAGTTTTAAACCTTTCTCAGAATAGTTATTTATGCAACGAGTATAGAAAGCAACACTTTCTCACATAATAAGATTAAAACTTTAAAACACTTATGCACCACTTACGTCAAACATAAAATTAGTAGGACATGTTTCGGGAGACCTTCTCCCATCCTCGGCTACTGGTCTTTCTCACATGTTCAAAAAACCAGTTTTCTACACAAGTTGCATACATAAGTTTTTCCGCTACCTACCTCAAAAGTATGTTTTGTATCCATAGTGTGTCATTTTTGAGATGCAATACAAGTTAGTGATCAAGGCCTCCTGATAATTAGTGATGGAGGATTTAGTGAAAACTGCATTGCTAGGGCCTATTGCCATTGTAAACAAAGTTCTGTGTGGTCACCATTTTACAGTTATTAGAACATACGAGTTTCTTAAATTAAAATCTGAATAACATGAGCTCAGAAATCAACAAAAGTGTTACTCCACACGACGTACAGGAATCAGCAGATATGTAGAAGATTGTGTTGAAGGAAAGATGAAGACCACAAAGGGTATTTTTGGTTGTGAAAAGGCACAGACGAGTAATGTATTTCAACTGAATGATAAGACCAGCAGAATTAATTCTGATGCTTCCACTATAGTTTTTTTTCTTACATACAGTGTAAACATTAGTAAAATCCCAAAAAAGTACAATAATAATAAATTTGTTTAAAAAATTGAAAATTCTTTGCAAGTTATGCAGAATATAATGTTTGTAACTTACCGTATTGGCCCAAATATAAGACGATGTTTTTTCCCTGAAAATGTGCTTTTAAAAACTATACTCGTCTTATACGCGCAGCCTAAGATTCAACAACTCTCCATTCATGAATGCAGCTGGGCAGGTGTGCAGCGGCGATGCAGCGGGTATCCACAGGCAAATGACGTGCGTCCAACCCAAGGTCAAGTCGCGCAAACTTTACCAAACTAATTTTTCCCGACTTCGTGCTTCTTTTTGTACTGCACCAGCCCCTTCTGATCCTGACTGCACTGTTACTTGCCTGGCGTCTCTATTCTTTATGCGTAAAGCTTTTGTTTGACCACCAGTCATGGCAAACCATGTGGAAAAGAAAGCATCTTCATTTTCTCAATGCGTAAATAAAGGCTAGAGAAGAAGTTACGACATGAACTTCAAAATTCTGTTTTATGTGAAGCAAAATGTACTAATAAGCTATATTATTTATTTTTTTGTAACTACCCTTCAAAAATTCAGGGTAGTCTTATATTCGAGGTCGTCTTATTTTCGGGCCAATACGGTAGTTTATGTACTTTCTAAGATTGTACGGTGGATGGGGAAAATGTGTGTCCATCTGTCTATCTGTCTATTAAACTTTGGTATATGCACTTATAATGTCCATGGGACAAAGCCTATTGATTTTGGACCAAATTGGTTGACTGGTACCAGAGTAACACAGTTATGGGCCTAATTGAAAATATTATTCATCAAATGCAATTCAGTTCTCATGACAGTATTGTTTGCAATACTCATATATGAATTTGGAAGTTGACAAGTAACACTACCCACTTATTCCTTCACATATGCTTATCAAACTTTAGACCTTTGCTTTTCCATAAGCCCTGCTTAATACGAGGGTGTATCAATAAATAACCGGACTGATTTAATTGTATTTAAATAAACCACACTGGAATGAAACGGCTGCTAGCCGCGGAAAGGTGAATCCTTCGTCTAGCAGTGCTGTGAGTCCCAGTTATTCAGAACGATTCAGTTAGGAGTTACACCCGGATATCATAGGTGGTGTTTACTGTACCCAACATGGAACTGAAACTGCAGCAATGCGCATCGATGTTCAACTCCTTATCACTTTGAAATGTTGGGTACAGTAAACACCACCTGCGAGATCCGGGTGTAACTCCTAACTGAATCGTTCTGGATAACTGGGATTCACAGCACTGCTAGACGAAGGATTCACCTTTCCGCAGCTGGTTTATTTAAATACAATTAAATCAGTCCGGTTATTTACTGATACACCCTCGTAAGTCGATCTGGAGCTTAACTCTGAGATTGATTACAAAAATAACTTCTTTTCTGCATATCATAATGGCAGTTGTCACTGAGTAAACAAAAGCATGACATATAAAGTAAAGAATACTTCATCTATGAGTTATGAATATAAAATACAAGTTTTCAGATACTGGCCTATTAACTCCATCTGGCACTTTGTTACATCAGTTTACCTCATTTTATTTTGTTTTGTAAATAGCATGCAATAAAAAATTTGCACTTGACAAACTTTCGTAACTCAAATCAGTTCAAGAATAACACACTTTTGGTGTAGGTAGCGGAAAAAATGAGTTTTTTGCATAATTTCTGCATATTTTTAGTATTGAACATTTTGCAAAGGTAATGAAGTAGTATAAGTTTAGAGGTTATACTACAGAGCATTGCTTAGGATTTTTTACAGCATTAGGTAACATACATTCCCTCTGTCAGCGCTCTTATTCACCGTTGAACATGGTCTGCTACATTCTGCTATTAGAAATACAGTTTTCATATTGTTTACTAACCATGACGATAGAAGGTGTTGAAAATGATGCCCATCTACTGCAACACATTCCTGACATCTCCGAAGGAAATTAGCATATTTACACTTACAAGTTTGTCTCCTGCAATTCTCTCAATGTCTTGCAAAATACTGAATTTTAACTCACAGATTGTCTTTGTATACCTTATTTTATTTATACTGTATTTTTTAGATTTTCTCATGAATAGAAATCGCAGGCTGACAAATCGGGGGACCTAGAGAGCCATAATCCTCTCCTAAAAACCCTGTCCTTGAATATTTCCTTTATGAAATTTAATTTTTCAGCTCCTGTATGGAGAGTTGCCCAATATTGGTTAACAGTTCAAAAAAATATGTCCAGGATTTGTGTTCTGTATCTCTCAGTATTGATAGTATCATCTTAAAATATAGGGCCTGTAATCCTTTGTCCAATTATAGCACACCATACACCAATCTTCTCATCATGTATTTTTAATAGCCAGCTAGTGCAGACCCCATTCACCGGCAAATGAGAATGCTGATGCGGGGAGTGCATGCTGCCTAGTGCCATGAAGAATCTCAATGAACACTCTGTGTATTTCCTAAAGCATATTTCAATTCCTCGAAAGCTACTACTGTAATTTTTAGTAATGGTAAAAATGGTAACTGTTTGGTCATTTTCCCTCACTTTGTATTTTTAGGTCATTTTTTAAAATTCAATGTCATTTTTGGTCATTTTCTGGCTACTTTAGGGTATTTTTTTCCCATTTTTAGGCGATTTAAAAAAATCCAAAGTATTTCTTTTCTTTATTTTCTCATTTTGTGTTGTTTCTTGCATGATATAGAGTTTTTGTGCATTTACTTATATTGAATGTTATTGGAACTCGAAATAAGCATAAATACTGAAATATCAACCAGACTATTCACATCTCACAGCCACACTGAAAAGAATCATAATCATGCCATATAATAAATTGCAACACACCCAAATCAGTATTGTTATGATCTTGCTTAATTTTCAAGTATATAATTTAATAAGATGACTGCCAGTGTGGTCTTGTGGTTAGCATCACTGACTACAGATCCATTGGCCCAGGTTCGATCCCCAGTACCTCATAGAATTTTTCTGAAGTAGGGAGGTCTGGAACCTCCCTGAAATAGTTACTTGATAAAGAAGTAGTGGCTCCGGTCATAGAAACCATCATTAACGGCCATGGGTGTCAGCGTGCTGACCACATGCCCCCAATCCTGCCATCTGCCTACGGTAGATGATGCAGCGGTCAGGTGGTAGGCCTAGTCCCTTCAGGAATGTAATGCCACAGAGTTTTTTTAAATTTATTTATTTTATTTTTTAAATAATTAGATTATTATCTGTCTGCTCTAAGAACAAAACCCCAAATGCCCATGTCAATCTTAGCTAGATGTGCTAGATCAAGACAGCATACTGGTTTTGTTTGCTTTAGGTTTGTTCTTAGATAAAACAGACTGAAGTAACAGGTACTGACAAGAATGGATTTTGCTGATGTTGCAGGATGTTGAGGCACAATTTCTTTCATCGGGCAAAGAAAGTACCAGTGTCAGAGCAGGAACTGAAAGCAAAACTGAAGAAAAAAGAAAAAGACCGGAAAAAAGATGGGGAAGAGAAACGGAAGAAGGATGATGATAAGGGAGATGCTGATGCTGAGAGCAGTCATGCTGAAGGAGATAAGAAAGATGATAAACATAGCACACAGTCAGTAAGTAAATATTTTACTTTCTGACCCCAGTTTCTCAGTTTCACTTCTGAGGTTAAACTTCAACTAAAATGCCTCTCATTAGAAGTTCAGTATGTAACAGTATATTATACCGGTAATTGTTTAGGAACATAGGTTCATATACTCCATTTTTATGTGGGAACTAAAGGTAATTGTATGCCTGTTAGTTCAGGAAGCAGCACTTAGTTCAATTTGTGGTAGGGCAAGAGTGTCAGTTATCGAACTGAGATTAATGCAATTAAATTTTTATTTTTTTAATAATAAAAAATAGTTTCACCTATTCTCTCAATTATACAGCCCAGTGAATTCATGAAAATGCAGTTGTGTATTCTGTTTGAGTCTTAATTTGCTACACTTTTATATTAAATGATTAGAGCATTAGCAACCAACCAACCATATTAAATGATTCATTATATACAAGGGCTGATTTTCTTATAGTGGCATCGTTATAGAATTTCAGTCAAACATAGGTATTCTAAATACCACTTTCATCTAATATTGGTTGGATGTGGATTTTCTCTATAACCACATGTACCTCATTAATAATAAGAATTCAGTAAACTGTCTGTACTAACCACTAATTTCTGCTTAAACATTCTGGTAAAATTTTTGGTAAGTTTTGGATATTCTGGATTAAACTTTTAGGGCTTGTACGACAAACACCTGATATCATATTTATCTGCCAGATAGAAAATCTATCTGGAAGTTGGCCAAGAATTGCGTATTGTGATCTCCTGACAAAATCTGTCTGGCAAGACAACTTCCAGATAAGCTAGCAGGAGGATGGAGTGGCTGACAAATTTCCAACTGCTAGTTAGGAAAGCTTGGTTGAAGCAAGATGGCACCACGGCGAAGCGTCCTTGGCCATTTGAATTTTAGAACTGATGCTGGAAGATTTAATTTACACAAAAATGTCATTTTATGCTCACTTATGAATAAGATAGAACTGCACAAAACGATTAATGCACTTAACACGATATGTTCTTGTGTAATTCAATTGTAGAAATACAAATCCGAGCTGCCACACCTAGCGGACACCTACCGAACTACAACAAACATACCTCTTTGCTCAATCAGCTAAGGACCATTTTACAAAATTTTACTGCGTTCTACCCGATAGAAGTTCAGCGGTGGTCTTACAAGACATCTTCTAGTTAAGCTAAGCTATCGGGAAGAATTGTCGGCAGGTGGTAATACAGGCCCTTAAGCTTTTCAAGAGGCTAGTTGACCTTAAGAGGTTTCTAACAAATCTCCATGCAGTTTACCTAATACATTTGAAGTAATACACTGAACTACCCACAGTGACAGAGGAGCTTCTATGCCATGCCATTAGTTACGAGAGATTTATATTATGTAAACGAATACATAGGCCTAACAATTTGATTTGAAAAAATTAAACAAAACTTGCAAAAATTGAAGGAATTATGGGAGCCATATTTAATGAAAGCCCAGACGAAATTCATAAAAAAGCATCCAATTTATTCTAAAACATCACACATGAAACAAGTTGCACTCCACAATCTATTAACAAACATAAAATATTGTATTGTGCAAAATTTCAAACATGCCAAAATCTTCAGTAAACAGTCATGCTCACAGCCAGAAATTGCTAATGAAATGCGATCCAATACCCACGGGAGAAGCATGATCTGCTTTTTTGGCCTACATTTCTTCAAACATTCTAATGTTTTCTTCTCCACACCACACAAACCGTAAGAAATTTAAAATATATTCCACCACCTGGAGATTACAACAAAATTATCATGATAAAAAATTGCAGCCAAACAGCTGACGCTGTCAAAATGACCAGTGAGAAGCAAACTACAATGGTTCAAAATGACTGACTATTGGTCCCATAGATCAAAGGTTGAGACTTGGACCCAAGAGATTACACGATCAGATGCGCAAACAAGGCTTGTGTTTGACAAAGCAATCTGTAGTTTGCCACAACAGTTTTTTTTGGGGGTACAAAAACCAGCCAAAGTGAATGATTTTTAAATGTTTTATCTTTTCATTGCTTAATGCTAGGGAACTTAACAATTTTTTTCTAGGAGGAAAAGGAGAAGAAAAAATTTAAGATCAAGCTGGAAATGCATTTAGATCAATTATTCGTCGATGGACTTGATGCATATGTGTGGATTTATGATCCAATTCCTGTATATTATTGGTTTTTTGGCACACTTATGGTTCTTGGAGCTATTGCAATCTGTCTCTTCCCATTATGGCCACCATCAGTAAGGTAAGATATTCAATCTTTTACTATTGTATAAAATGCAGTTGGTCTTGTATTTCACTACTGGTCTTCACTGAGTATAATATAGTAAAAACAGTATTTTAAATTGCTGAGTTGGGATTTTAAAAATCTGTATGCTTATTTTGGTGTTTATTTAATTGTTTCTTGGTTAACTAGATTTTTTTACAGTATCACATCAGAAATGCATACAAAATGCAAAGAATTTAAAATCAGGGTTGTATGATGTAGCTACAGCATCAAGTTAATTCTTTTCGTTCACAAATTCAAATTACTGCACCCAAGGTAATTATATGAGGCGTTAAAAAATATGCTATAATTTACTCCATGTAATAGACCTCTTTTTACACCATGCTATTAGGTGGTAACTCGACATATGCATTGGCATATTCATAGATGGCACAAGATACTACACCACTGATTTTGAGGTTAAACTTTTGTGATGATTGCGAGGGAGAATCAAATGAAAACCGTAATTAATTTTTTTTCACTATTTTACTGCAGGAAGAATGTTTGCTTGTACATTATTTTCTATATAGTCCTCTCCCAGTTCATTGCACTTACGCTGGATAAATCATTCTTTATTCATTATGTATGGATTTTTGGGCTTCCAACCAACCATATGAGTAGGAGGATTGATTCTGAGCTTTCGGCAGCTATCTCTGCTGCCATCTCCTGAGAGAAGTTAGCTGCTCTTGGGAAAATATTCGTATTATATAGAAAAGACAGGAAATGCTAGATGGGATGGGGTGCCAGTAGGAAAATCGGAAAATGGATCAGTCAGAGCTCTCTGTTTAATGGCGGAATGCAGAGGTGCCAACTATTACAGATTCTCCGTAATTATTGTGGTTTTCCATTCAAATAATATGGAATTATGGTCAAAGAGAAAGTTACTACAGGAAACTAAATTATTGCAAAAAAGGAAATTGTGAAACCAAAATGTCAGTGCTTTTTTATGTTCATCATCTAAGTGAACAAAGTCATTCTTTTAGCAAATTGCAGCCACTAGCAAAAACAAAGCTGTGTTATTATTGAGAATGTTGCTCGAAGGAGTGGCCGTGTTTAGTTACATCATGTGTTAGTGAAAACTAAGTTTTCTGCAGTGTGTGCTCTTGTGATTTTTCTGTAGCTCATTGTGGTTGAGATGACTGTACAAGACACATTGATTCAATATTACTAATATATTTTGGATCTTAATTTTTTGAAAAGCCGGATGAGGGGGGAAGGGGTCATACTATAGGAATACCTGAATGAAGGGTTAGCACCTCTGGAAATGGCTGACAAAGTTTAAAATCCACTCAGGATTGGGAAAGTCGGGAAAGTATAGAAACATGTCTTAGGTTAAGCCAATGTCCCATGATCCAATTTTTTTTGTTTCCTTGTTGAAAAAGTTGTTCCAAGTAGGATTTCTATACAATTATTTCTGGCTATGCACACGAGAGTGCATTTTGGTCCAATAAATAGCATGAGCTGTTCTCTCGACATGTTCTATAGCTACTACAATCGATACGCATGGTTGATACACATGCACTTAACAGTGGTAACATTTTCAAAGGAATTTTTTTTCATAATTTCTAGAGCACCTTAGCGTTTTTACGAGTTGTAATAAGGATAATTGTTAGTAATGTAAATTCAACGTATGCCTTAGCATCTAATATATAATTTCTCGTTAGGGTCTCTTTTTGGTTATGCTCACTAATCGAGCAAGTGCTGGCAGCAGAGAGAATCAGCTGTATGGAAAAAGCTGCCATGTTTCTACGTCATGCAGGTCACATGGGGATGGAATAACGCTCATTGGTTCATTTCATATTTTTGCATAGAAATTTAGAAACATTTTTATTCCGTTGCATGCAGTACAATTGTATGGAAAATATAGGATGAAATTGTGTGCAATGGCAGTTGTTCATGTCACATGATCCAATCTGGCGGTTTTTAAACATTTGGACCAAAAATTGGATTGTGGGACATAGGCTTTATAATTTTTGGTTGAAGGAGCAAGTAAATTAGTAGATTATCAAATGAAAGAGTATTGTGAAATTGGACAACAATCCTGACAATCCCAAATTCTTTTGAAATCAAACAATTAGTGTATAGATCCAGTAGTGTGTTATCAAATTGGTTGAGTAGATGCGTTAATAACTCATAAAGTATTATTAAGTGAGTATTTTGTTTTCTTCTGTAGTGGTAGGGCAAATTCATTTGTTGCCAGAATATTTTTTTACTAAAACCAGAGGAGGACTGTAATTAAAAAATTAAAACCTGGCAGATATTCTAGTATAATAGTGGATTTTGAAATGGCATCTGTTGGAATTTATCAACAGTGAGTTAGCAATGCTATGTTCCGTTTTTATGTTCCGTTTCAATTCAGTTCATGTTACTATGTAATGTATGATTCTTTTTCTTTGTTTGTTCTGGATCTGTATGGTCACCTGGATTGCCAGGCAGATGACTTGAATAAAGTATTTCTCTCTCTCTTAATAAATGTGTAGAAAAGAGTATTACAAAAGAGGGCATTGTAATTGTACACGAGGTAACAACACCCTTTCTGACCATTTATGAGATACATGCATGTACTCTATGTAGATTCAATATCAGAAAGCCATTTTGATCTAGCGAGATCTAATAAAAACTTTCCATCTAGTTTAAAATGAATGTGTGTAGAGGAATTTTCTATTGTTTATTGCTATTCCCATTGCCTAATGTTTGGTTAATAATTGAAAATTTTAAATTTATTGCAGGAAAGGAGTTTATTATTTGAGTGTTGCTGCAGCTGGGTTCCTTATCTTCATAATTGCATTAGCAGTTGTACGGCTCATAGTATTCTGTTTGCTTTGGACACTCACACTTGGTAACCATCATCTCTGGCTCTTCCCAAATCTCACTGAAGATGTGGGATTTTTGGGTTCATTTTGGCCCATTTATCAGGTAAAAAACTAATGAATTTAAATGTTTATAAACAAACTTTTAAATTATATTGTTTTCCCACACTGTTTAACCCTTCAGGGATAGAAATCTTTCATACAGATGGATTATAACTTGCCATATTTCTAAGAAATGTTGAATGATTTAAATGAAACTTGCATTATACCTGGTATTTGCAAGTAATTCCTCAGTTCTCATGAGGTTGAGTGAACCAATTTTTAGACCAGAAAAATCTGAGGAAATATCGGGGACTGATACTTTATACCTGTAGTCAGTAGTACTAGCCACTGGACCTCTGAGGCAGTCCTGTTAAATAATCCTTACTTGCATGCATATATATATATACCCCAATATAAGCTGCCCATGAATTTAAGCCACATCTGCCTTTTTAACACAAACACTCTGTTTGTTGATTTTCATCTGTAGTGTAGTGTGTTTGTCTTTCAATATCTTGAGTGTGTCTGTCTTGTATATTAAATCCTCTACTGTAATATGTAGCTCTGCCATATCTTCCTTAAGTTCTGTAATCCATCTTATATTTTTCTTACTCTTACTCTTCCATAATTTTTCTATTATTTTTCTGCTAATTCTATTTTCTGGTGTCCGTAAAATATGTCCCAAAAATGATATTCGTTTTTTTTTTCATTGTACTTGTCACTGGTTCTATTTCTTTATATACTGTTTCATTAGAAGCTAGTTTCCAGACTCCATTTACTTGGTAATTTTTGTTTAAACAGGTTCTTACTATTCTCCTTTCTACCTTGAGTACTCTATCTATTGCAACTGTGTTAGTTGTTTTGAATAGTGTTTCACATGCATACGTGATTTGCGGTTGAGTCACTGTTTTATAATGTTTCAATTTGGTTGCTATTGAGAGGCACTTTTTATTGTATGTATTCTTGGTAACATGCTGTGCTCTAACCAGTTTATCTATTCTATTTTGCCATGCTGGTTTCTCATTCATGTTGTAAGTGATTATTTCACCTAAATATTTAAATTTTTCTACAATTTTTATATATATAAAATGTGGTCATATATATATATATATATATATATATTTTTTAAAATCTTGATTACTTTTTAATTCAGCTGCTGTCATATGAATAATTCTGTTCCCTAATATTCTACTTTTTAAAATGTTCGCAGTATGAGTATAAGGGAGGAAGTTCAGAAGTGAAAAAATCTTCAAAAAAGAAAAAGAAAGACAAAGATTCTGATAATGAAGATGACAATGTAGGAGGAGATACAAATGAAAAAGGATATGCAGATAGGACAGAAGATGAAAGGTCAGTAGAAATATTATTAGTTTGAAATCCCGTCTGTTTAGTCATCAGATTAATTGTTAAACAGGCTTCAGTTCTTTCAAAACAATACCAAGCTGTAATTTATATGGCTCGCTTTTAAATATAGCTAAAAACATCTGCTTGCTACCTTTAAGGGCTTGATTATAGATACATGTTGGTCATAGTACTGGTGAACCTCAGTTGAGGTGCCTAGAAGCCAAAGAAGTGCACTTTTATTACTTTTGAGAACATCAATGTTAAAACTTCCACTTGTGGCAGACATTACAGTTAGCTTTTATCTCAAAAGTACTATCATTTTTGTATTTCTAACAATGTTGACTTTATTACCACTGAATGAATGTCATGAATATTTGTCTTGGTCCGGTGACAAGTCATTGGTGTAATGATATAGCACTTATCTCCATGGCTTCTAAATTTTGATGATTAGTGGAACAAAATTAAGGGTATAAATACAAATAAAACTGTTTTGTATGTTTGTTATAATAATTCTATGCAAGAAAAATCATTGAAAAATATAGTGCAAAGTTCTGCACTTCAAACGTAGAGTCTGTCTCAAAGATAGTGCATGGTTCATGATTATTTTTAAAAATTTAATGGTTATGTTTTTTTAATACCGATATACTAAAGAGCAAACTACCTTAAATTCAAGAGGCTCCTTCTGCCCTGTCATCTTCCAGGCGTGCCAATCACCGCTTATTTTACCTGGAACCTCCCACCTTAATTCCACAGGCATCCAGAGCCTCTCAGACCCCAGAATATTCCAGGAACATTGCATCAACTGGCCAGGAAGATGCAATGCTCAAGTTGGGGAAAGCTCTCTGCAAACTGTATTATATAGTTATCACACCGTAGTGCACACTATAAGCGAGGGATGTGCAAAAAAAGGAATTTATAATTTGTATGAATACATATTTAGAAAAGTGTTGTTTTTTGTTAAAGGTAACAATTTTTTGTACGTTTCATTCAGTAGAAATGTCCGTTATAAAGTGATGTCCGTTATAAATAATGACAAAATTCCAATGCTAAAGCCTAAGCTAAAATTAAATGATTCTATAATTCCTTATAGTAATACCGTTAAATACCTTGGCATACACATTGACCATAATTTAACGTGGGATATGCAAGTCGCTAATATCTGCAAAACAACATTTGCAACGCTACATACTCTGTATAGTATAAAAGACTGTCTCCCATTTCAATTAAGAAAAACACTTGTTCAAACTTATGTAATTAACAAAGTTGTTGACTATTAAACACTTTAGGCCTCACTTTTCCTTACATTTTTGCAGGACGTACGTTTCATGGGCTTTGCCCACATTTTCAACTGCTTCTCTTGAGTCCTCATACTTGTTCAAACACTCATTTTGCCTCATTTTGATTATTGTGACGTCCTACTTACTGACTTAAACAGCAATCTGACTCAAAGACTACAACATGTTCATAATGCGTGCGTCAGATATATATGTAACATTCGTAAATATGACCACATAACACCGTCACTGGAAACACTTCGATGGGTACGCCTGCGTGAGCGAAGATATTTTCACTGTCTCATACTGCTCTATAGAATCCTTCACACCTCAACACCTATACTAATTTCACTTTAAGTTCACAGTAGTTGTAAACAAAGCCACGTGACCAGGGAGCGCCTCATTGGCTACTGGACGAACTGTAACTTTTGCTGCTTGGTATGCATACTCTTGCTCTTAATAAAATATTTCGGTTCAAACCGTACTTTTCGTAGCTATTTTCGTGCAGAGAAATTTAAAAACACGTTTCTGAAGCAGATCTGTATATGAAACAAAATTAATTTGGTCAGATTTTCCTGACGCATAATAACCAAGTGAACTAATTAAACCGTTACAACAGATGTAAATTGTAGGTGTGCGCATGCTCAAGCACGCCATCTTTTAATGAACTTGCCACAGACCCCTTCCTAGAATTTGGTATGACCTGCTGAATGTACGTTCATTTATTTATTTATATCGGCTATACAACACGTACGTGAGGACAAGAAAGTCGTGTGCTAGAATAAGATAAAAATTTTGTCAAAAGTTTTATGTAACCTAAGCTCTGATAGGATTGGGGCGGTTACAAACAGAAATTAATGAATAGTGAACAACATTCAAAAAGAAAACGCCTCTGAAGAGGGTAGCCAACGTTGCAAATTGAGAGTAATTTTTTTATACTCGTTAATATCTTCTTGTTAACTATCTATGATTTTCTTAAATACTAATATTAAGCCTAATTTTGTACAGATGTATCAATCTTTTCAAAATAAATATAACATTTTTCAACAATGGCGCATGTCATAAAAAATAATTTAGAAGTACTATTGAGAACACTGGAATATACCAAATCCTCATTCAATTTCTTTCTGCGGCGGGTAAATCTCCACGTGGTATTGTCACATGCTCGGCGGAGTGGTACGTTAGAGTTTGTTTACATCTACTTTGAACTTAAAGTGAAAATAGTATAGCTATCTTTCCAGTCGCTTTCATTACCTTTCTTCCTACCATAACTTGGGCACGCGCTCTCAGCTAGACCCCTTACTATCCATGCCTCTTTACAGAATTACACATTATTTGAATTCGTTTACAACAGCTATTCGTCACTGGAATTCACTGCCTAGCCATCTCAGGAGCTGCCAAACGGCTTCACAGTTCAAGCGCCATTTAATAAATTTAGTATACAATAACATTTAGGAATTGATGCTAATTAGTAATATATATTTTAATTTTTATTATATTTTGTAATAACTAAGAATGTATTTGTTTAGACTTTCATTTTTTTTATTTCTTTATATTTAGTCATTTGTATTATATATTCATATTATTCAAGCACTTATGTTCAAATTTTTTCTTTGTATTTAATGTACGTTTCTTGTATTCATGTATATCAGTTCTTTTTTAATTTACTATTAATCATTATTATTATTATTATTATTATTATTATTATTATCATTATGTATTTCATGTTTTTGCCCTGGCTGAGTGGTAGAGAAGGCCTTATGGCCTTAACTCCGCCAGGTTAAATAAATAAATAAAATAAAATAAATAAATAAAATAAAATTCCCATTTCGCTTGAAAATATTAGTATGCCAGTGGTTTAACAGTCTCACTGTTGTATTTGTATTTTCGAAGTCAGAAATACAATGGACACGTCCATTTCTCTTTAAAACCTACTAAACAAGCTTGCAAGGTAAACAAATGTGCTTTAGTTGGAGCCCAAGAGATGGCAGCTGTCTCCCTTGGCCACCAAACAAACATGCTGATTTCTTATCCGGTCACTATTTCCACCACTGAATATCAGCACCTAGTAGTTAGTTGTATAGCATATCTTCCTTGTCCTCCAAATAGAGGTCATTCTCAGATATACAGATTTGCATTTAACTCATTCAATCAAAAAAGTGCACTTACCCCCTTGGCTTCTAGGCGCCTCAATTTATATTTTTCTGGGGATACAGAATATTGTATTTATAGTTTAAAAAAAGAGTCAGGAAGTAAAATCAGTCTCTGCATAAATTCTTGTTTTAGTTCTACAAAATTACAAAACCCCCTTAGAATACAATTAACGTATTTAGCATGATTTATTATGGTATTTGCTAACAAGGGAAACGTACAGGTTGTCATGTCGAAACCTGCCCTCAAATTTTGCAGAACACTAGGTCATCATTGCAGAGAGACACATGCCAAAAATTAGCTGCTCGTGTGAACTTTTACTGGGTGAAAATTGATTGTGAATCTGGAAATTGGAAATATTCAGTAGCCTTGCACGGCTGTTGGCGGGAAAGGGTTGGGACCTTCTCTACCTAACTCACACGCTGGTTCATTGGCCGTTGACAGTATTACAGAGCAGGGATCCTGCTCCTTGTAAAGGCATATGTGCCTATAGCTTTATTGCTCCCTGCCCTTATCACTATGAGAGCAGATAATATTAAAATACTGTAGTGAATAATTCTCTCCTCTGATAAACATGCTTGTATTCCAGTAGTCTCGTGAAGTAGATTAGCTAAGTGAATCTCGTGTAGTGTTGACAGTAGTTTTTTTTTTTATTATTATTATTTTTTTTATTTTTTTTTATTTATTTATTTTTTAACTTGACCTATAATGACGAGTACAATTATTACATAGTAAAATGTTGGTACGAGTACGACATTAGTTTTTTTATTATTATTATTTTTTATTTGTTTTATTTATTTATTTTTTAACTTTGACCTATAATGACGAGTACAATTATTACATAGTAATAATGTTAGTTCGAGTTCTTAACACTTGACTTTTGTCTGGACAGTAAATATGAACATTGAGAATAAGTTGATTGAAGCACTGGTATTGTGATTCGCTGTGCATGGGAAATATCTTCCATTGTCATGCAAATTGAGTGGCCACACTGCTATAACATCTAAACACACTAACAATCATAAGCAACCCCTCAGTGTCTGTACAGTAATTTCTCAGAGAATTCCGAAGGTTTTTCTACATTAAAATGGTGGGTTTTTGCTATAAAGAATTATTTATTAATAAATTATATGTGATAATATTTCAGGTTTTCCAAATTTGATGTAAAATTTGGGAAAATGTTATATAGTTTGGCAGTTTTTTCCATTGCCATCTTTAGAGAAGTAAGCTAATTGGGAAAAGGTCTGTATCTTATCAAAAAGACAAAGAAAGCCTAGGTGTAGTTGGGAGGCCAATAGGAAAACTGGGAAGTAGAGCAGATAGAAGAGAGCTTTGGTCGGATGAGCTGACCAATTAGGACTCTAGTCTTTCTTTGTCTTTAGTATTTAATTCAGACCAATTCTCACTTAGCTTAATTCTTCCAGAAGATGGCAAAAGAGCAAGCTTTGATAGCTTGGAATCAATCCTCCTGCCCACCCTGTTGGGAGCCCAAGAAACCATTATCCATTCTCAACACCAGGATAGCCTCAAGTCATGTATGGTTAACAGACGACAAGATAATGACAGTGTACAATACCCAAGAAAGTAATGTTGAGAATTTTTCGATACTACTGTTGTGTTTTAAGGGATACACTGTGGCGTAGTGGTTGAAGCATTGCGCCACAAACTGGTAGGTCACAGGTTCAATTCACGATGAGGTCGTTGGGACTTTTCACGAAAGGGCTAATCCTTCTGGTGGACCTATGCCCCATGGGTCGACTCAGCCTCTAACAGAAATGAGTACCAGGAGGGTAAAGGTGGTCGGTGTGTAAGGCCAACAAGTTTACCATCTTTTTGTGCCAGATTTCTAAATTTTGGAAACCTCAATTCTCCTGGGACTTCTAGGGCCATCTCGGCGTGTATAGGGAACATTTTACTTTTACTTTTTTTGTTTTAAGGTACCATATTTACTCGCATAATCATTACTGTCCTTAGTTTGCTCACCCTAATTTTTAAGGCCACTTTCTTTTTCTTTTTTTTAACAGGATAAAATTTTTGTGAAACAGCAGTATCCCCAGAAAACAGGTAATGCAGCAATTCTTTGCTTTCATCAACAAGTCAATTGGTTTTTATACTCACTTCCCCACTTTTGCTTGCTGCACAAGCGTGTGTCACCTTATAAAACTTCTCTCTTTCTTTCTTACTTTCATTTAGTAGTTCTTGTAATCAGTGTGCCCTGGGTTTGTGAAAATGTCTCTAGCGCAGACTCCAAACTATATCTCAATGCAATTTAAACATCCCAGCCACAACACTAAGGCAGATAAAATTATTGTGCGTTACTTTCAGATTGATCCTCGTATTTGTGTATACAGCAAACTCCCAATTATCCATGATCAGCTTATCCAGTTTGCAAATTACACAAGTCAACAGCCAAAATGTATTCGAGATAAAATTAACCATACATTACTGATTTGGGGTCGCTAAACACGAAAATGACATCCATTTTTGTCTGTTAGTTCTCATTTCTACAATACACATGTCAGTTTGTTTTACAAAAAACAGGATATTAGCCGAGTGGCTTTGTTTGAAACAGACTGTACCGGAAATTTAAGGGTGAATTTATGGCTCTAGCATATAAGTGAAACCCTCAAACTGATATTCCTTTATAAATTCAGTTCAGTTCTTGCTTTGTGAGTGAGAAAACTGTCTATCAGTGTGCTTTGAAATAGTTAAAATAGGGAGTGATTTAATCGTTATTGTGAGTGATTATAATTATAATTATAAAATAACATATATGCATATATATTATCCTTTCTGTAATAGAATTGGCATGAAAGGCACAGAATGCCGCGTAAGTGTGTTAACAATCCAAATAACTTTTGTTTTATCTGTGGAGAAGTGACTTTTAAATCGCAAAAGGTACGGTTAACTCCTATTGTTAAAAAGGCCTATCATCTCTATGTTGGTTGCAAGGTTGGTGATCAGGACAAATCGTTTGCACCCCATATTTGTTGCCGTACTTGTTCCACAAACCTACGCGAGTGGCTAAATGGAAACGGGCAATATATGAATTTTGCTAAACCAATGGAAACAGGATTATACGAAATATTGTTGCTGTCTATGTGAATGGGATAGTCATGTGAAGGACAAACACTATGCAACAAAGCAAGAACAGGTATTAAAAACATTGTTTACAGACCACTGGTTGACAAGACTGAAATAATATTACCTGCGTTGCACATTAAGTTGGGACTAATGAAAAACTTTGTAAATGGTATGAATCAAAACGGAGAAGCATTTTAGTATCTCTTTCATAAATTTCCACGATTAAGTGAATCTAAAATCAGAGAGGGAATATTCATAGGTCCCCAAATAAGAAAACTAATGACTGATGAACATTTTCATAGACTTCTAACAGGCAAGGAGAAAACTGCATGGGTAGCATTCACTAGAGTTGTACTTAATTTCCTTGGCAACAAAAGGGCGTCTAATTACAGAACATTAGTGGACAATATGTCGATGGCTTATAATAGAATGGGGTGCAACATGTCTCTCAAGATGCATTTCCTTCACTCTCACCTGGTCTTCTTCTCTGACAATCTTGGAGCAGTAAGCGACAAGCATGGTGAACGCTTCCACCAAGACATCGCTACTCTAGAACGATGTTATCAGGGGAAATGGAACACGTCTATGATTGCTGACTACTGCTGGTCTGTAGTAAGAGATGCTCCTAAGGCATCCTACACTAGAGAAGGCAAAAGACCACGTTTATGAGGTATCTGATTAAAGACTATGTATATTTTCTTGCACGAACAACAATGAAGGCTATATAGCCGATATCTTCTAAACGAGAACTAATAAAAAAATTTTACTGTCATTTTCGAATTTAGGAGGCCAAATTACATAAGATTTGATACATTTTATTTCGGATACAAAAAACTTTTTAAATTTTGTTGACTTGTGTTATCTGTGCACAAAAATATTTGGCACTTTACTTCAAATTACCCGAACATTATTTTGGATTTCCCGTACTTGACTTTGAATTTCCAGCACTTGAATTACCCGCATATTATTTTGAATTTCTGGCACTTTATTTCGAAGTACCTTCACATTATTTTAAATTTCCAGGCCTTTATTTGGAATTACCCACACATTATTTCGTAGTACCTTCACATTATTTTAAATTTCTGACTCTTTATTTTGAATTACCCACACTTTATTTTGAATTTCGCGCTCTTTATTTCATCAGATTTTTAATTCCCCGCACTTAGTTTGGACATAAACACAATATGGGGACAAAGCTTGAAGAATTCAAAATCTCGAACCCGCTTAATGTTATCATTTGGATTATCCAGGTTTTTTTTATCATTCATGAATGTCATAATCCCAATTAACATGGATAATCAGGAATTTGCGGTATATTAGTTTTTTCTCCTGATAAATTTTCAAAAAAGAATATTTTTGTTGAGTGTCAACCACCTGATCTTAGCTTTATGTTAATTTATAAATATTCTAGTGAATTAATGAATTTAATAATATTCTTTTAAGGGCTGTGTCCACCAGTGCCGATAATCTGTCTGATCTTGGTTTTTAGACTGAAAAGCTGCGATATTGTCCATTTTGCGTTTCACCAGCTACAGTAACTTGGTTTTTCGATAATATCCAAGCTAATGCTTTACCGGTGAAATATCGACCAGCAAAACAAGATAAATCAAGCTAATTGCGATATCAAGATGAAGCCTAGGCGATTGGAACATCTGATTAACATGAGAGATGATGACAGTGACGAGGAATATGAAGCAGAACACAGAATAAGGCACCCTAGATGGATTAAGGAACATACGTCGTACTTGGACATCTATGACAACATTAATTCCTGCACAAGATTCAAGGAGAAAATGAAATTATCTCCTCTATGCCACGCTCCCACAAACAGTGATATATCTAGCGACCATTGTAGAACTACTAGCGAGAGACAGCGTGAGGGGAAACATTCCTGTTGCTATAGCAATGTGTAAATTTAGCACCTGGACGCAAGCCAATAGTCATTTTTCTCCGGCTGTTTCACACAACACCCACCAATTTCTCTTTATGAAAAATGTAAGGGTCAGACAGGTAGTAGACAAAAACCAAGCTTTTGAAAACCAAGGTGACAAACTAAGTGGTGAAACCCAAAAGGTTTACTATTTGAGATAATTGATTAATCATAGTTTTTCTTATCCACGATACCGAGAAATTTTATCCATGTTGGTGAACACAGCCCTAGTATATGAATTTTAACTGACGACTGTTTTTGAAGTACATGAATTATACCAGCTGAGTAGATTACTCTACAAAAATACTTTGTTTTCAGTAGGCCACAAGAGGCTGAAGAAGAACCAGAAAAAGAAGATTATAAAGATATTGAGAATTCTGAAAGTGAATCAGAGAGTAGCCAGAAATCCCAGACTGGGAAGGATTTTGAAATGGTAGAACGAGAGGAGGTAGAATCCTAACACTTAAAATGGTGGTAAGGAATATAATATACATTATCATACCTTATACAATGTAGAGGTGGTGAAAAAACTTATAAAAATTACTGCTTCATTTTCTTAAATATGTAAATTAGATTCCTTGCAGAAATTTTCTTGGGGTGTCAAATTTATTTTATTTTAATTTCTGATGGCATACGTATTGTCAACAAAACGATTGTTGCAACTTCGATGTATAAGTACTCAAACACATTGATTTGATTACATTGATTAGATTGATATTTACTGAAATTGTTGCTGGGTCAATATTTTGCATTTCAGTCCTTCCTGTTTCATATCTTTAATTTTTGCTTCAATTGTGGTTCATTTGTAATGATTTTTTAGTAAAAGTATTTTTATGACTATCATTTAGGTGCTACATACAGAATCTAAATGTTGGATGTGGTCACATAGGATAATAAAGGTGTAGGTATTTCTCAAATAAAATTGTTCCCAGCAAAATGGAACAAGAAGAAAAACAGACGGGACATCATTTGAAACTGTAATATGATATTGTATGTGATCTTATCCAAGGCCATTCCATGATCTACATTAATTGAATTTAAATGCGTGGGTGTGCTCAAACATTTCCGAACTGTGAAATGATAACTGAAGATATTTCTCCTCATGAGTTTATAAAATTATACAGTGTACCGTATGTATAGATAAAACAAAAATGCTTAATATTATTTAAATACCTTCTTTATTTTTAGATTAATTTACATTATACATAGAGAGAATTTTGCAATACAGTATATTTTAACCAAAGATGACTATGTCATCCAACTATGTATCAGAGCAAAATAAAGGTAGAAAGTGTAGTTGTTTATTCCATGTAAAATGAATAATACAATTACATTTCTTGCCCAGATATTATTTAATTTACATTTTAACAATTCTGTTTCATTTATTGGTTAAAGTTCTTTCTGAATGTGGAAAAACTGCAAATCTGTTTTAAAAAGATACAATCTGTAATGGTTATAAATAAATCTTATGTATTATATGAAGATGGGAAGTTTTCTTAAAGAATTGAACTTACTGAACACTAGAACAAATTTTAAAATAGGATTTAATCTTCTTTTCATAATAGCCTATCAGGACACAGGTATAGTAGCTCATAAGCCTAAGTTTCAGTCTCCCCATCGTTAAATAACCATAAACCAACAACAACTACAGAAGTAGTTGGTACTATTCTCTACCTAATTAAGACAAGGAAACAGTGGTAGTATGTCTTCATTGATTTTACAAACTTACTCGCACAAAATATTTCTTCTTCATTCTGTGTTCATTAGATGAAGACCTTTTTTTATGAAGATAGCAAGCATATAACAGAAAACCTTTATATGAAGTTAATAACGAACCTTTGTTTAATTTTCTAATAGCTATTTTGTATCTGTTTTATTTATATATATATATTTATTAAACCTTGTTATGAACATTTCAGTTGGGTTTTGTGTAGGTACCTTTATTACATAAAATGCATCCCATTTTAAGGCCCATTTTTACGAGTGAAAAAGTGTATCTTTTGCACCAAAAAATATGGTGTATATATTTTTACTTCCTCTGCCCTTACCACAGGTTACTGTAGGTAGAAGAAATATTGTGTTCGACCCCAAAATTCCAAGTTGAGTTTTTAACATAAATATACATTTTGAAGTCCCCAGAAAATACTATTTTCCGAAACATGTTTGTGTGTCTATTGAACAGCCTAGCACAAGAATAAAAATTGTATAAAAACAAAATTTTATATTTTGGTTTCACAAAGATTGGCGACAACTTTTTCGTATTTTTAATGTCATGGTTCATAAAGAAAATTTAGTTTTTCACAATTTTCTCAAACACATCTCTAACGAATTTGTTTAACTTTTGTATATGAGGTGCTTATACCAACAGCTAAAACTTTTATTTGAAACTTTTTTCTTAAAAATTCACTGAAGGGTAGTTATAAGCTACTCGTCTCATACACAAACTTGGCTCACGAATAACGTGACCTTGAAAATGAGGCTGAGGCAGTTGAACATGTACTACTGCAATACATTTGTATACTTTACACTGGAATATTAAGGGTAGAGGAAGTTATATGGTTCACATCAGATTCTTTAATAATTTTATCTACAAATAATATTATTTTCTCAGATCGATCTTTTTAATCATATAAAACAAATTTTAATTGACTCATATAATGCTGCATACAATACACAGTAAGCACAAATTCCACATTTGTATTTATCACATCAACTTAACATTGTATACTTCTGGTTACCCATGAAACATAACACTTTGTGGTTACCCACTGAGGCCAAGTGAGTCCAGTAGAAACCTGTAACTAGGGGCACAATTTTGTAGTAAACCACTTGGGTATAAAAAGTGATTATATTTATTGCAAAACATCCTGAGGATGTTTAAATATCCCCTGAATGCCAAAAATAGAATTTTATGATTACAATAGAACAAGAAATCATAACTCTCCCAAAATTGTGGAGGACTTATTCATAAATAACCAAATTATACGCATCATTTTTGTTTATCCAAGCATTTCACCATTCACTACGAATTCTAAGCTCAAATTTCAATGTATTTATAGGTATTTGTATCAGAAATACTTGCTGACGAGGAAATTTAGTTTCATTGGCATTGAATTCCATACTTCTGAATTTATTCTGTTTCTGTTGTCAGGCATTGTTCTGCATTTATTTCAAAAAATAAGTGCAATGTAGCAAGGCCCTATTTAGTTTACAAGGTCGGAAGGTTGAGAATTAGCTAATTTACAGGATTGCACATAGCTTGTAAAACACTTAATAAAACTAATCTCTATTTATAATAAATCCTTACAGAAAAACATGTCATTAAACTTGCCATTAATAGAAAAAAGGGGAAATAACAAAATAATCAACAGCATAGTATGTTACATTTTCAGTTAATTTATAAGGAAACTTCAAAGAAATATTATAATCAAGTTTCTCACATTATCGACAACTGTCAGGCGGTAATTGCAATGGATCAGGACATGGAGTACGATAAAAAGCTCTGTGTTAATTAGCTTTCGCTTTCAGGGTAGATATTTTTTAATATGCTGTAAATCTAGAAACATGGACCTGGTTTAATTTCCCATCCACAGGAAGGCATGCTTCAAGTTTATAGTATGCTGAAGAAATTCATGCTCTCATGGATTTGAACCTGTGAACATTTCGGTATAATGGTAAAGGTTTTGTGTTCTCCTGTATTAATAATACAAATTTTGTGAAGTTTAACAATCCTTTCTTCTTCTTCTGATTAAATTACTATCCAGAATAAATTGTAGAATTTTTTTTGGTAAAATTAATGAACTGTTGATAAAAGGAAATGCTAAAAAATTTAATCCTTTGAAATATAACAGTCTTTGTTATTAGGGAATGTTGTATACAGTTTATATTACAAAAGTAAAATGAATTGAGCAAATATAGTATAAATAGAAAGATAGTACCAATAACATTTTCTACATTCAACTTTCACTTACTTGGTTTATTCGAGAACATGTTTCAATCATCATTATCATCCTCAGCTTACATCTAACTGTTTTATATTTCTGCTATTTGCTGGTCCTGATGAACTTGTCGGGGGTGGAGTGCTAGTGTTCAATGATGTCAGCGGCAGGTAGAAATTTTGAATAAGGGTGGTCTCTTTTTAATGTGTGTCAAAGTTCATTATATTGTATTTGTGTTTTTTAATAAAGATGTCCCAAGCTGTAAGTTCTAATGTCTTTTAAGACACTAGTAATTTTGTTTCTTGACTTAAGTTGAGTTCTTCGCTCCAAATATGCACTGCTACTACTGACATTTTATGTACCAAATAAGTTCTTCCTGGTCTTTAGATCCCCTATTGTTTTCTCAATGTAAATTTTGTTGCTATCTTCACAGCTTATTTAGTAATTCTGGATTTGTTTTCCATTGCCTCCATATTTTTATCATTTGGATTTAACATATTTTCCACATTCATGTTTTTGCCAATTGTTATTCTGTAATTGTTGAAGGTTTTTATTTTTTTATTTATTTTTTATTTTATTTGTTTAAATTTATGGTGTCTTAGAGTGATTTGTAAATTCCTCAAATTAATTTTCTTTTTTAGGAGTTTCTTTATGGGAGTTAGTGTGGTATTGTCCTTTTTCAGTTTCTGGTATTTGCTGGTGTTTTACAATTTTGTCAACCAGGCTTTTGCTGTATCTGTTATTGTGAGCAATTCCCATTATTTTGTTATATTCATTCATTGTTATATTCCATTTTGCTCAAAGGTATATTTATGAGTCTGTGGGCCGTAGCAATATTACTCACATCTCTTCTCAAGATCGTATCACCTGAGTAGCTCTCAAGTTAGGGTTCTCATCTTGAGATGAGGACACTGCAATAGTCCCATCTCAAGCTGTTCTCCGCTGATAGTTTACTCAAGTAACACAAGATCCCATACTCAAGTGATACACAAACTGATATACTGTTTTTCTATAAAACTTGAATAAGCATGTTAAGAGGGGACATACATCTTTCGATGAAATTCATTGGTGAGAAATGTGTGAATTTCATTATTTTTTTTCTCACCAATGAATTGCTCTTCAGTCTTGCAATCTGGCATACCCTTTATTGACTATTTCTACAATTGCTTACTATTTTCAAAATAATCAAACTGTTACAGTTACGGGAAATTATTGTTTCAAAATGGCTGCCACGTTTCATGCACTGAACAGCTGTTTCCCTGATAACTTCCACAAATATAGATATTTCTCATTAATATAATTTTTCATTTTTTTTTAAACAAATGCTACAACATTAGACAAGAAATGAAATTAATCTAAAGAGAGTATCCAGTAATCATGCTAACTGACTGTGTGGGTGAGCATCTTTATTCAGGAACAAATCAAACACAATTTAATGAATTTTTATACATATGTAGCAAGCAGCCTTATTATAAATGTCACCAGCCACTGCTATTGTCCAACATATTCACTCCATCTCCACCAATATCAGAACCAGCAAATGCATAATCTGAGGATGACCGCAGTGTTGGTTGAAACATGTTCTTCGATAAACCAAGTCAGTGAATTTGAGTGTAAACAAACAACAACAAAAAAAAGACTATTCTATCCTTCCAATCATAATATTACTTCGAACAGTCTAAAAAATTCCACTTCAGATACCATGAAAAATTGATCTGAAAGACCCATAATCATTTCCACCCGATAATCAGTCTTGGCTTGTATGATTTAGTTTTGCCATCACGTCAACCAACATTTGATTGCACAGTGCTGCATAAGGATTCAGTTCAATAAGCTGCATTTTAGCAAATTGGCTTCCAAGTTTTGCTGCAGCCTCAAAATCTTGGCGAGCGAGTATGTCATTTCCTTCTTTTCTGTGAATGATTCCTCGCTGACACAGAGCTTGACATCCTGATCTCCCACGACCTCCACTTAGACTTACTGCTTCATTCAGATCACTAATGGCAGCTGTAATACATACATAGTATGTTAGTATTTGCGATTGTAAATATGTTATTAAAATTTTCCAACAACTATGATTTTAAAAAACAAAAAATCAAGTTCAACTAGTCAAATAAGAGTACACTATCCCTCTACTTCTGGCAATTTTCTTTTGTAAAAGAATGTATGATAGTTATTTTTCTATTATGACAACTTGATACTTTTTATCGTATTATTATCATCACCAGATGGGGTACACAAATCAGTTAATGTTGAAGCATCTTCCGGGCTGTGGGCCGTGGTCCAAAGGTAAATAACAAGTCTCGCAAGACGTTTCGCTCCCACTGTGGGGAACTTCTTCAGTGGCTGCTACCTTGATGCTGACTAGGTCAGCCACTGAAAAAGTTCCCTACAGTGGGAGTGAAACGTCTGGCGAGACTTGTTATTTTGCCTTTGGACCAGGGCCCACAGCCGGAAGATGCTTCAACATCAAGATTCCGGCCGTGAAAGTCTCAGATTAACCACAAATCAGTTAGTTGTTCACTGAAATACACCTACTTGCTTCAGTTTATTACAGTACCATCTTTCATGCTATCGTTTCTGTTACAGGACATTTATTTCTATTAACAGTCTTACTAGAATTTCATGTTGAAAACTATGAAATATTGTAATAGGAAAACCACTCCAAATCATCCTATTTCCTATGTTAAAAGCATTGTTTTTCTTTTGTTATCCTGAATAACACTTTCACGAAGTTTACACTCAGACAGCCTGCAAAGGTGATCAACCATAACATGCAAGTTTTCTTAAATTCATTGTGGATGTCTGATGAGGCAAATACATCATATGTAGGAATGGTGTTGTTACTTGTCCCACCTGATTTAACTGCATGTAACTACTTCCTCCAGAGCACCTGAAAAGCAAGGTGTATATATGTCGGCTCAGATCTTGGAGGAGCTCAAGAACAACATCCTTATGAAAATCAGCAACTATTGAAATGCTGGAACTGCATTATGCTTGATATCCATTGGAGCTGAATGTAAACTTCATGAAGATAATTACTTGCAGGACATTATTTCCACACAAAAAATGGAACTTGTATCATAAACGGCAATGAACGGCAATGTATGTTGGTTGCCCTCTTTTGCCCATATCATACGTGATTTTTATTTGCTCTTCATGCCAAATTGTTTTAATGCTCAAAAGACATTCTAGCTGTCTGTACAGTTTCTAGCGTAAGTACTACTAAGAACACAACTGGCATTGTCTGAAAATGCTACTTTTGGAAAATGTTATGATCAGAGAAAGCATTTTGGGTACCTATGTCTCCTCACTAGTTAATGTGAGCGAACAGTGAGTGTACCAACACAGCCTGCCCCCAGTCTCTGATGTCATGAATGCCTGTAGCGCTGTTAACTCACAATCCCATCTTTTAATAGTATAAGTTTACTAATGATATAATAATGAGTTGTAACACTTCCTTCACTTGAAATTTTCATTATATTATCGATAATAACTTCACTTTCATCAACTTCCTATATATAAATTAATATTTCTGAGTTTAATTGTTTTTTTTTTAACAGATAGTAGGATTACTTCTAAAAGACTTCTGAGTACTAGCACCTATTTTAACATTACTTCATTTCTAATTGTTTAAATACAAAGAAACTAAACTAGTTGCGTCTTGTTCTCAATACAAATTTCATATTTTTTTAATAGTGTAAATTTTTAACAATAGCTATCTTGGATGAGTGCTTAGTGCTAACAGCTAGATTAAACAATATTCCTTCAAATACAAACACTGCTGTGCTATCTCTATTGTGTGAACTCAATCTACATGGAGGTCACTAAGCAGTCTTGGGTAAGGAAGCATAAGAAAGCACACCATTAAATTTAGTGTGTATTGGTACAAGGCCATTTTGTCTTAAACATGAAATTAAACATTACAATTCTTGTACAACTTCTGTGTCATTGCTTTTCACTTGGCTCGTTAATAATGCTTGAAAACAAACAAACAAAAAATGCACCGAACAAAAAAGTGAAACTGATGCTCGGGACAAAGGGAATGAAAGGGTTTTTATGCTGTGACCTGCAGCATGTTCATGATTTCAATAGATCTGTGCATTGCTCCCTGGGGGGGGGGGGGATGCTTAGTTTTGGTTTAGCAACACATGATTATATGAACCTTAGAAATTATTTTAGGGAAGCTTTTTTTGTTTTATTTGTCTTATTAATTTTTATTTAGCCACCTTGCTCAAGTCTGTGGTATTTCCCTGGTTTAGCAAAAGTGTAGCCCCATTTCTTCAGGTGGGACACCCATTAAGCATGCCTACATTTACTCCATAAAATGTGGGGGTGATTTAAGAGTGTAGTAGCCAGGGGAGACCCTTAATCTTAAACCCCTACTTACTTATCAAACCATGTGGGCTAGGGGGACTTATTTATGTAAGATAAAATTTATCTTGCTGAATCAGGAATTGAACCCTGAGCTTCATTATCAGAAGTCAGAAGTTCTGATACTAAGACCAGTCTTCTTTGGCAAAATCAGATTTTATGCAATTCAGAAACAGTTCTTTACTCAAGATACATCTTGGAAGAAGTAGGGAAAAAGATGTGTAGCAGTGCAATTCTCCTTTTTTCCATTAACATCCTTACGTTTGATTTCTGAATGGTAGGCCTATTTTGTGGTTAAACATACCAGGTAATCCAAAACCCAGGTCCAACTCATTCCACCGGTTATGAATATAAATTGATTAAAAACTGTTATTAAAACTTTAGTACAGTGAATAAAATTTACCTTTGAACAGTCACTACGTTTCAGCCTGACCTCAGGCCTTTCACCTGAGGAAGGCCTGGAGGTCAGGCTGAAACGTAGTGACTGTTCAAAGGTAAATTTTATTCACTGTACTGAAGTTTTAATAACAGTTTTTAATCAATTTATATTTGTGGTTAAAGCTGGTTCAGTATAAAATTGCCTAATTACTGTGTGACTGTCTGAGCTGTCCAATTGTTAAGGCTAGTTTACACGATGACACTAGGTTTCGTAACCACTTTCATGAAAGTGATTTCGTGAAACTAATTACACACATTTTCTTTCCAATGCAACCGCACATTTCATGTTATTTCTAAAGTTCAAGTTATTCAAACCCCATATAAATGTTTGAAACACGTATGAATACAGGCATTTCACAATTTCCTCACTTCCCCATTTCATTTTACGAAACGCGAACAAGCTAAATAAGCGTAAAATATGAACAATACTATTATAGTTTCGTGAAGAGTTGGAATCAGCCGAAACTGCGTAGTTTCGTAAATCATTGTCGCCAGTACATCTTGCGCTTGCGCATTCTAGCAAAAAACAGTTGCGAAACTTACTTACGAAACCTAATTTCGTCGTGTAAACTACCCTTTAGTTTCAGTTCCTAATTTTCATTTCATTTTCTGCTTGCTTCAGAATTTATAATTGTACCAAAAATTTAAAGTGCTATCCATGCATTCTTTTCTTAAAGGCTAGTTTACACGACGAAATTACTGAGTTTTACAACTGTTTTTTACTTGAATGCGCAATCGCTAGATGTACTGGCGACATTGAGTTACAACAGTACGCAGTTTCGGCTGATTCCAACTTTTCACAAAACTGTAATAGTAATTTTGAGATTATACGCTTAGTTAGCTTGTTCGCATTTCGTAAAATGAAATGGGGAAGTGAGGAAATTGTGAAATGCCTGTATTAATACGTGTTGTGTAATTAGTTTCACGAAATCACTTTCATGAAAGTGGTTACGAAACCTAGTGTCATCGTGTAAACTTGCCGTAACTGATTCTTTTAAGCACTACAGGACACTAGGGTTTAAAAAAATGCACCATAACAGTTCATGCTACAAACCCCATAAAGATCGTTTTACCTTGCTGCAGCTCTTCATGGTTTGTCCTTAAAAAGAATTCACAGTATCTATTGGCAGAAAAAAAAAAGTTTGTAAACTTTTCCCTTCATGAGAGAAACTTTGTGTTTTATTGAATATTTCAGTGATCACTTCCTGTAAATTAATAGCTGGATTAAAGAAAAAAATTATATAGCTGATAAAGATTTTAGTTCATACAATAAAAATGGTGTACAATTATTATGAAATAATAAAATAAGTTGCATATATCTGAGAAATAGAAATAACTATTTCATCCCCTACTGATATTTTTTTTTTTAACAGTAGTTAAATATGTAGACACCTATGTAGCCATGATGTTACCACAATTGTATGAACGTTGATTTATACACCACAAACTTATTGTGTGTTTGAGTTTTTAAAAAAAATTGTTTTGACTGGTATTTCATTCTACTATCTCTTGTTAAAATTGTTTCAGTGCTTCAAAGTGTTTACTTTGTCCTCTGTGTCAACCAAATATGGGAAGTTGTCAGTTATTAAGTATGTAATTTTGAAACGTTCCTTATTGATTCAGGAGATACATTTTCGTTCCATTTCCTTAAATTTTAAAACATTTATTAAAACATAAGCACTTTCTTAAGAAACTAATAATTGTGTTGTATTTTCATGAATTTTCATTCTTAATAGTGGTAATTGTGAACTATAAAAAAATATACTAACAACCTTACATACACCTGAAGTTATTAATATGTTAAAGATATAAATACAATCATCTCCAACACCTTTAGCATGTCAAAACCTTCTCTTGTGCAGCTGTCACCTCTATCAAAACGTTAATTGCATGCAGCTGAAGCTAACTTGCTGGTTATAATCAGCCTTACGTCATAACTTCAGGCTACGTGGAGTGGTGTACTTGCCTACAATGTTTCCCTTCAATCTGTAAACTTGAGCTCGGTTGTTATAACCTGAGGCCCATCTGGGTGCAATATCAATTACTCTGCTAAAAATACTTAAGGCCTTATCAGTATCTCCATTTTCTGCAGCTTTAACACCATCAATTTCCAGATGTTTAACGTCTTCTATGTTTTCCACACTTCCTTCATCATCTGGAATTTCAATCGCATGATTAAGAAGTAATTACGATATGACATTGACGTCACATTATTAGAAGGTATTTTGATACTTTATAAACAGGGAAGTCTAGGTGCCACATAATCACCACTGCTTGATTTATCCATACTAAAAATATAATAAAAAACAGTCTTGCTTTTGGGGTAGGGGAGGAATTTCACTTGCGTTATACAGTAGTCAAAACAATAATATCTAGGGCTTTCTTTTAATTTGTCTCCTTATTGCACATGGCTGTCTGTGGAACAATGAAGAACTATTGGATGGATTTTCATTACTGTATTTTATAAATGTCTTGGCTAACAAACAATTGAAATGTTGAATTTATAATAATGTTGTTGTTTATCCAAGGGAAAAATTTGAAGAAAAGGAACTGTTCAGAATTCAATACAGTTTCCTATACAGCAGGGGAGGACAGAAAGTTGCTCTGTGGCATCACTGCAGCCTGCTTTTCCTTCATGTAGTAAAACTTCTGCGAGAAGTTTGTGAAATGTAGCCACCATTGAACACGGGGGGAAGAGAGGGGCATTAGTATTGCAGTAGAGAAGTGGTCTTGTCTGACGTCACATACAGTGACTTGTAGTGCACTTCACAAGCATCATCACTGGACTAAGCTGTCTTCCACGGCTATACAGGATGGAAGAGATACTGTACTTAAAATAAAAAAACAAAAATAAAAATTATATATAATCGATAATCTGTTATAATTGACAGTAGCATTGCAACCTGTCCCGAATTTGGCGGGACATCCTGCATTTTAAGAACATTTCCAGCATCCCAAATTATGCCTAAGAGGGACACATTATATATTTTTAAATTATTTTGCTAGCCTTTTCTTTTCTAATAAGTGTTACTGTTACATAGCCCATTCAGTTTTGGCTTTGTGACGAATATATACCATCTTTCTCTTATTAATAAATTGTTCCATGTACAAATTTAGGTATGAAGATCGGCGATATGCATATTATATTCGATTAGTGTCACTCCTTAGCCTTAACAAAAGGTGGCAACCCTACTTGACAGACAAGAGAGAAACAAATCCAAGGCAATATCTCTAATTCCTGTTTTTCTAATTTACTACATTAAATGCCTTTCTTAATTCCCAAAATACCCCATAACATCTCGTTTCATTGTCTAGCATGTTTTTATTTTACCCATCATAGCATTTTTGTTATCCTTGTGATTCCTGTAACCCAGTTTAAATTTTGATAGTAGCTTATTTGTTCCTAAATAGTACATCGATCAGTTTTTAATATATTTATAACACACTGTTGCTGTGTTAGATGACAGGGACATAGATGTGTAGTTATTTAGCATATATTTAGCATGTCACCCAATTTAAATCGAGGAATTACTGTACTGGTAATTCATTTTAATTTAGTGAAGAAAATTTCTTATAGTATACATAAATTAAAAATGCGGACAAGAGATACTGAAAGATAATATGTGATAATTATTTTCATTATGTGTGATGTAATCACATCTTGTCCTGAAACACCATTATTCTTTAAATTGTTCGTTAAAATAGTTAATTCCTTTACAGTGATTTGAATTTAAAAAATCAAACTAAATGCACAAGCAGTAGGGATTGTCTTGATTGTGATTGTCTTAGATTGTGTGAAGGCTGCACTATTATTGAGTTGGTAATTGTCTGTCCAACATACGAAAAATATTCATTAAATTAATTTGAAATTTCAGTTTTGTGTTTGGTAATAATTGATCCTGGTTAAATAATTTGTTTAAGGAAAAATTAATTTTGTTATGTTTTATTTTATTTTATTTTATTTTATTTTATTTTATTTTATTTTATTGGGTTCTATGAGTAGGTAGTTATTTATATTATAGGTGCCTTGTGTCAAATGCGTAGACTAGACATGTCAGTCCATGAGACAGCAGTTCTGTAAGTTCCTTATATTTAATTAACATGCAGGAACGCTAGCGTTTGTCAGAAGGTGTCAGAAGACATATCTTCAAAGCAGTTAAAAAATCGCACAGAACTGCAACATCAGCCGCCATGTTCTGTTGTAAAGAAAGGCCATTCTTTTAGTTTCACCGGAAGAGTTTTAGTCTGCTGAGAAATTTGGAGGAATCACGCAGAGGGCCTAAAAATTTATCATTTTTTTTTTTCTTTCTTTCTTCTTTCAGGGAGGGCCCCACTCATTTTTGGGGATACTCTTTACCCCCACACCCACTAGTATTTGCAGACTTTTCTTTATATCCCCCCTCCTTTAATAAGTTCTGGATGCCTTTAGACGGCATGGATGGTGATCTTTTCAATGGCAGTAAAATTTATTTAAATCTCAAAACCTAAATCTTCATATTATCAGTCAGTGGATTTCAGAGTCTCAGGGTAGACATAATTGTGAAAATAATAATAAAGAGTTTTCAAGAAGTCAGTAAAAAATTAGTACAATAATTATTCCAGTCAAGTCAAAATCACACAGCTAGAAAATTAGCAGCTTTCGAGGACTGTCCACCAAAACCATGTGAAGTAGAAAGTATGTTTTCTGTAAGAAAATACTTGCTGACAAACATAATTTAACTGCCAAATTTTACAGCAACATACTGTAATTTGTATTAATAAGAACTGAAAGTATTGCACATCCGTCGAAATACTAAGAAATACTACTAATGGAGGAAAGTGCTCTTTTTGGGAAAATCTACCTATAGCAATCAATACAATGTCATGACTTTTGAAAAATTCTTCCTTCTCTTTAAGTTTTATGCCTCCCTAAGTACAAAACCACAGCCCGTCCCAATTTTTTTTTTGTAATATATATACATGCTAGCGGCTGTAATTTTGAAGATATTTGAACCAAATTTTATTATGTTATTTTTTGGCCCAATAGTTCGAACAAGTTCGTTAATTAACAAAATCGGCCCAAGGGGGGTCGGGGGAGGGGGTTGAAATTTTGAAAAATTTATATCTCGGCCCCTATGAAGTATAGAGGGAAACTTTGTTTGAATAAATTAGAGTACTCCTTATGGAGTTCACAGTGACACCAACAATTCGGGGGTTTTGGGGGTACGAGTGGGGGATGGAAATTCGAAATTTTTGAAACCACGTCTTGTGGGGTATCGTTGAAAAGCTCTTGATGAGTACTCTACAAATCAATAACTAGTTTCTCGATAGCTCTCATATAAGGCTAGATTTGAATGTTTGAAAAACAATAACACTTAAAAATTTACCTCAGCCTGAAGGCCTGCCGAAAGGAATGTGTGAGGACCAACTAAGGATAAAATTACCAATGTAATAGCGTTTGAACTATTAAAAATAATAGTTTACCTTTAGAGCAATAATGCATGGCAAAATAAAAAATAAATAATCTCTATATATAAAAGCCAAAACCCACTGACTCACTGACTGATCACAGTTTCTCAAAAACTATACAGCCTAGGAATTTGAAACTTGGTACACATATTGCTCCTAGACTCTGGATGCGCACTAAGAAAGGATTTCAAAATCTTTGGCCTCTAAGGGCCAAAATAGGGTTGTAAAGTTATGAAATTCACCAAAAGGAATTCATACTGCATGTGCACAATCCCCATGACAACATAATTTTTTTTAAACTACACAGGTGGCTTTGCATGGCACTGTGATTTAATGTAGACCTAATAGATATAAAATTATGAGAAAGGCTATCAATAGAATTCCTATAAATGATTATCAACTATTTTGTGACACGAAGTAAATTTAGGAGGTCCTGGGTTCTATTCTTTAGAGTTGTACTCTATTCTTATAGTTAGCCTAGGACTGTATTGCGAAAGATAGTTCATACAACATCAATAGATATAATTTCCTGATTAATTTATATTTACAATATTATCTATCTATCTTTACCTTAGTTTTTACCTCTCTCTTTTGGGGTCATTTAAGCGACCTGTCGGGAGAGGGATTATCTATGGATCACATACATACTTTCTTGACCAGACAAGGACATGGAAGACCTCCCGGATGAGTGATCAGTCTAATGCCGGGGCCACCTCCGATACAACACAAACACATAGGACGAGAGACACCATTCACACACTCACTCTGAGCAAGGCGAGGATGGGATGGGGATGATAATGGCGGCCAGATGATATCTGGGGACCACTAGGGCCTAAAGTTACCAGACATTTGTCTCACAGGTGAGGAAAAATCCCGGAAAAACCCTACCCAGGTAACTTGTCCCGACCAGGATTCGAACCAGAGTCCGCTGCGTGAGAGGAGCGAATGCATCCCCTACGCCCAGCTTTTTGCTGTATGTTTTCCAAAATTGAAACAGAACGATTAAATTTTTTAAGACATAATCAGAGTAAACTACGGTTGAAGGAGTATGTGGAATACAAATATGTCCACCGCGTTAGCTGGACGGCTGATGATTTATAGAAGTACATTAAATCGACTTTAAATTGTGTTCACTTAACGTATATATAGATAAATCTAACAATGCGAAGCATTGATGGGTCAGCTAGTAAAATATATCATTTTAAAACATAATAAACAACTCTCTTTTTATAAAAAGATTTCAGATTTATTTATATTTAATATATATTTATATTTAATATATTTTATATTTAATATGGTGCATGGAGTTTAATATGAAAGTTACGGCTCAATGAAAAAAGAGCGTTGTCCTCAAAGAAAATTGGGACTACTGTTCAGTTGATACCTTGAGTTTGATAGAGTTATCACAGTCTTTAAGAATTATTATAATATCATTAATTTTGTCTTGTTTAGCGGCTTTGCTAATTTTATTCATTGCTGATCTTGCGCATGGCCTCTCAGAATATTATATCCTTTTCTTGTCAAAACAAATGATTGTAGGCTCTTCCTCTTTACGGAATTCAGTTCATTTATTTTCAATTACTATTTTTTATTATTTTAATCAAGCAATAATTATGAATATATTTTATTTATCCTTTCATCATATGATTGTCAGATTGCTTGTTAATCTACGTCTTTTCTTTTAAGAATATCATTGCTGAGTTGTTCGTTTTCTTCACCAATGGGAGTGCGTTTTTAATCATTGTTGAATAGCGCTAAATAAGCAACTATTAATGTTTCATTCAGCTCACAATAGCTGACTATTTAATGCTACTATCAAGGATAGTAAAGAAGAAGAGTGCTGCGCTGCGACAGTAAATTAAACCAAAAGCACTTCGAAATCTACCTCAGCCTGTAGGCCTGCTTAAAGGGATTTTTTAATTTGTATTTTAAATTTTTAATGCATGTTTTCCTAATTTTTTAAGCATATTTGCATGAATATTTCCATATTTAGATGCATATAAATGCATCCTAGTTATACCATATGGAATACAAAATTTAAATTATACAAATGAATATGGAAAAGAATATATAAAAGGCAGGTATTTGTTTCCGGTATCTTGTGTATATTTTGTTCACAGTAGAACAACCTGTTCTACTTATCAGGAAAAAATATGTGTATAAACATACATACAGTATTCAAGAAGCTAAAATCAATTGTATTTTGCATTGTCTTTGTGTTTTATGTTTGGAGTTAAAAATGCTATTTTTATTTCCATATTTTAGAGTTTGTGATAATTTTCCTTATTTTAAAACATTAAAATTAATATTCCCTGATCCATGTTCAGTGTAGGCCTACTGAATTAAAAAGTAATGAAATTCCTTAGACTAGGACCATTTACAGTTTTTCCTTCAAAACTGCAAAATTCTGGTACTTCAAAATTAATAGTCCTCTCAGCAATTGGACAGCAAATTATCTTTAGCTATATCCAATGTACAAGTGAGCAATCATATTGAAATATTTGTTCATCGAAAACTGGCAACACAATATACCAGTGCCTAAACTAAAGGTACTAAATTAATTTTTTTCTCAAAGCTCAGTAAAATTCCTGTGTCCTATGCCCTGTCATCGAAGGCAGTTTAATTATAGGTGAGATCTGAAGTACCGGTAGTATTTTTTTTCCTATTTTAAGGCTATAAGCAGTAAATAATAAATGCATATTCGATTAAAAACAATTGCATATATTTACATATTTTATATATATACCGGTAATAATTTACCTGTTTATAATAAATAGCAACAATGACCCACCTTTTAAGTTTTCTGGCAATTCTTCTTCTACCATAGACTCTCCAAGAGGTAACGTAGGGTAGAAAATGCTACTCAGTATGGCCCTATCATGTTCAGTTGCCATGTTTTGTCCTATCTAACAAACTATGATACGTTGCAAATATGCATGAAATTTCGATAATCCAGACATATGTTCTATTCCTTCACGTTACTGAAGTGCGCAGTAAAGCAAACATTCTACGACGAGATTCAAGGGCATTCACGGAGAACAAGTTAGAGTTCCCGGTCTTTCTCGTTGGTGACGTAACACTGAGTACAAGGATGGCGGTAATTTACTTTTCGCTTGCAAACGCTACTCTTACGATATAGTTTAAATGTTTGGTTTAATCTAAGTTTTTTGCTGATAAGAGAATGCTCTGAATTTGAATAATATCCTATATTATCCCTTAGAAGTGTAATACTCGTATTATATAATAATTACAGAGCAACACAGGATCTACAGAACAAGATAACTACATCTACATCATAGTCATATGAGGTACGGAGTCATTTTCTGGGGTTCTTCTCCAGAAGCCGAAAAAGCCTTTAAAATCCAAAAAAGGGCGGTGAGAATAATTTGTGGAGTAAACCAACAAACATCCTGTAGAGATCTATTCAAAACATTGAAAATTCTACCCTTAGCTTGTATATATATACTAGAAGTAATTTGCAATATTAAATTAAATGGACAAAATTTGTTAATGAACAATAACATTCATAATTATCAAACAAGGCAACAGAATGACCTACATGTCCAATACAGTAGAACAAATATTGGAAAGTCAAATATTTACAATTCCGGTATTAAGTTATTTAATAAACTACCTATAACTATCAAGTCTATAGAAAATAGTAAAGTAATTTTAAAAAGCCTAAAATCCTTCCTGCAGACACATTGCTTTTACTCAGTGCCCGAATTTCTTTCTTTACAGGCCTAGGATATGCATATAAGGAGGTAGTACAGCATCTAATAACCTACAGAATAACATTTTTTTGTTAAAGCAGTTTAAATTATAGGGGAAGAAAAAAGATTGGAAAATAAGCCTATAAAATAGATGTTGGAAAGAAAATTCTAAATTCTAAGCAACGCTTTTCCGTAGATACTGCCCTCTTTTCTTTCTGTTTCAGGTAACCTGGAGGATGAATGGCTCTCAACATATTGACGCGTGCTGCCAAGTTCACTAGCACCAAGGACAACACCCATAACTTTAAGACATTACAGTAAAATTGTAAACCCAATAGTGTTACTTTTGTATCTAACACATCATTAATGTTAACTTTATATGTATTGTATTGTATTGAGTATAATGTGTAAATATGTATTATATTTATGTTTGTAAATATTTGTAAATATTTGGACGCGTCCTATAATATGAACATGTTTGGAAGGACTAAATAAATTCTATTCTATTCTATTCTAAAGTTTCACAGCTTTGAAGTTCGCTGAAACAAGAGATAGCTTAATATTGGTTTTACTGGTACATTCCTGTACTCATAGAAATTAATAACTTGATTATAAGTAGGCCTACAGTCCCGAAAGTGTGATTATTATTAATATTATTTTATAATAAATATTGTAGTGAACCCTATTATTTTTTGTTGCCATTGATTTTAAGGATTTTTTTATCAGTTGAGCTGTTTGAATGAAATATATTTTGGCATACAAAATAAGGTATGTAGACATTTTGCGTTATTTGATCTAAATTTGGGAAACGTTTATCGGCTATTACATTTGTGCCATCTCTTGGGAAACTTCGGCAGGTTTAATTCCTATTCTGCAGGCTTTACCACTTTTCGTATTACCGTCTATGGATGGAACGTGATGCTCGGAAATGAGTGATAAGTTGCCTGTTCAAAAGGCATGGATTTATATTTAGAGCGAGATAAAATTCTAGAAGGCAGTGCCTGGCCTCAATATGGCTGCTTGCGAAGAAATTGATGTTATCGAAAGTTGGGAACAAATCGAGGAGTCCGGGGTTTGTTGTGTTTATGAATTTTAATATTTATAAGTTAAAGATCCAGCATTATCTCATGCATTTATCAGTGATTTCATCACTTAGAGGATGTTTTATTTTGCAAGACAGCATACTTTCTCAGTAATAGGAAAAGCGGTAGACATTTTGCTTGATTAAGAATTTCCTTTAGCTTTCTTATTTATAATTAAACTTTACGTGAAGTTTATATAATTTAAAGACGATAACAATAGCAATGTTAAGACTTTTTAAGTTCTGGGATTTTATATACTGTCTTCAAAATGATGAATCTGAAACCGAAGTTTGCGGTGCCATGGATCAGTGACTAGATGAATTCCACCACGGAGGCTCTTATCCTTTAATACCAGTGGATAGTTGTAATACCACTTGTTGAAAAGAGGAATAGTTTCTGTGTACAGTGTAAAGTATAGAAGCTTCAGCCTGAGAGCTTCCTGTTCTCTGGTATTTCCAACACGAACTTAGTACCTAAAATAAACATGAGTATCACATGAATATCACATGTCACATCAGTGCATCACATAGTTTTCTTTCACATTTTAGTTTTGCAATTGTCTAATAAGGCCACGTTAGGAACTGTAAAATATAGGCTATTGTTCATTAAATTAGTCATTTCCTAGATTTCATAACTTCCTCTCTCCACTATGATGTCAGCTTCGCACGTATAGCCCTACATGTGTGTGTAAGTTGTATGTATTTTTTCAACATTTAGATTTATATCTAATCATGGTTTTGTCAAATTTCTTCAATTTTGCCTATGTTAATTTCTCAACAATCCCCTCTACTGCTTTAAATGTGAATGGAGTGGCTTGTCTCTGTAATTGTTAATTTAAAATTGTATACAGTAATACTCTTAGCTTGTTCATTCATTTAATTATTAAAGAACTAATTTTATTCATGTACTGTAATCTCCTTAAGTACCGTAATAACAGTTTCTATTTTATATTAGTTAAAATGTGTAGTAGTAATGATAATTTTTAGCTTGAACAATCAAGTCTTTGTTTAAAATGCATTTGCTATCAGCTGTCAGTGGCAGTGTATGAGAGGGAAAGACCGATGTAATACATTACCATTGATGTAAATCAACAGGAAGGATGAGAGTAATGAAACTTGAATTGTTAGGTCATATAGAGTTTTCAGTTTATTTAATTTATTGTTCATTAATGTTATGTTTTAAATTAATTGTACAGCAAAACTTGACATCTCAATCTATACATCATATACGGCAATGAGGAAGATAAATATTACTATTATCATCATCATCATCCTGTAACTCAGGACAAAGATCTCTGCCAGTGTTGTGTTTACGAACTATCTTCCTCAACATTGATGTCATTGCACTTTGCAGTACACTCTGCACGAAATCAGTTGCCCATAACTTAATGAGTTATCATTGTGTCACATTGCAGACAGCGTCTTTAAGTGTTAGTATGCGTATCTCACGGTATCGGTAGCTCCACTTCACGATTAAAAGGTAGTCCAATACTACAAGTATTTCTAAAACATGGGACACTACTGTGAATGACATTCTGTCACAGATGGTATTTACTTCTCCTTTTCTCCTCACACTCCTTGTAAGAACCTATATGCGGATGTAAACATCAACAGCAGCACTCTTTGTCCAGCGGCATTTGAAAATGCCCTGAGTTATATCATTCATCTGAGATTTTTGTGTTTATTAATTATTGTGGTTTATACAATCTATAGGCTTAGGTAATGTATATATTCTCCTTTTCTTAAAACGAGTTAGTTCCTTAAATAATAATAGGCCTGTGTACCGGTAATAACAATTACAATAAGAACAAGAACGAAAATAGCCTAATAATAATAAATTCAATTTTTTTGGGGGGAGGGGTTAAACTAACTTGCTTGGGATGTCCCATTTGCAACTCAAATTAGTATGGTCACCCTACCGTTAGCAATCTGGTGACCAGAAATTTTGCACCCTGGCGTATGCACTTGAAGAGATGAAATAACTAACAACTTAGTCTGAGAAGTTTTTATCTCATAAAAGAACTATCATCCTTGAAACGTATGTACTTAGGCTTTAACAGCCAGCATTTTATGAGTTCAGCATTTTCGAGCTGCCATGGTCTGTCGGACGCGTATCTTGATGTTGGGCTTAAACTGAGTCGGGCATCTAGAGATCAATTTTAGGTTCCTGGCTGATGGGCCGTGAACTATTGGATGTTGTACATCGCTTCGGAGATGCCCGACACAGTTTGAGTCAAAACATCAGGACAGGCACGGGGCATCAGTGTAGAAATATTAAACATTCTTGAAGTGATGAATCAGCTTAGATGGTACAGTTAGTATGGCACTAATGTTCTGTACCCAAGAATGCAGGTTCAATCCCTCGGTCCAGGTCAATGGCATTTGTGTGTATAAATGTGACAGTCCCATGTCTATAGATTACAAGCATGTAAAAGAACTATGCTATTGTGGAACAAAATTATGGCACACCAGCGATAGTCACAGGCCTAAGTTACAACACACCCAGCTATTTCTAAACAACCATAATAACCAACCAACCTCTCTAATGCTGCATCTGCCAGGTTGTGGTCACATTTAAACCATCATTTTACCCTCTTGGGGAAATTGGAAAATCAGCTCTCCACTTTCAGAAAGTGATATATGCCTATTTACTCTTTAGGCATATCTCTCTCACGAATCCTATGCCCCCATGTTGGGGCGAAGGGCCTCCAAGTGGAGGTTTCTGTTTACCTATGTGAATTTTGTTACACTTATTTTCCTAGAGAGGGCAGAGGGACAGGTGGTAAGCCCATCACCCCTCAACACTTCTCCAGAAACTAAGGTATTACTTGGACGTGAAAGGGCCGGGAAATTTTGTCCAGAGGCTCTAATTTAGGCTTGGAGTTCTTTTACGTGCCGTAAATCTAAGACACGGGCCCCCCAGCTTAATGTCCCTCCCGGAGGACTCCGTACCCAGGATTTTTACGTCCTGAAAAATCCATCGACTGCGGCCGGGTTTGATCCTGCGACCTTTGGATCTAGAGGTGGGCACGCTACCTCTAGACCACCGCAGCCAACCTTTAGGCATATACCATGTTCAAAAGAAACTTTTTATCTTGTTTATAATATGATTTTTAATTACAGATTACTATGAAGACATCAAACTTATGACCCTTCCCATGTATGGAGGATAGTCACCTCTGTGCTGCTCAGGGACCATCTCACAAGTAGATTAATCATTTTTTTTAAAAACAGTAGACTTTTCTAAGTTCGGTTTCTGTAGAACTTTCCTTATATATTGGTTTTTATTTTAAAGTATTTAAGCCGTGAAGTTTGTTGTTGCCAAAAACCACTAGTAATATAACTCACAAAAACTTGATCTTAGAAGGTTGTCTATGTTCATGTCTTTACCAAAGGCAAATATGTTTTGAACTCCCTTGCCTTATTTTACTTTTTAAAAATTATACTACAGTTACTTATACCTAGATAAATTATGGTCTTTAGCAACATTACGGTTTTTAGATCAGGAACGAACAGGAAAGTGGTCTATATTGACTGGGCTTGTGTTTGGAAAGGAAAACAAGTGTTCCCAGTTTTCAGATATCTGAATTTGAATATGGCAACTATTTATTCATCGGGATAAGATTATATTATAAAAGGGATGGGTTTGTTGTTCATGTATTTCTAAGACTAACATAAATAATATTGTAATAAATTTTTTTATTCTGAATTTTATCTTTCTTTAACAGGATGGAATGTTTATGTAACCTGCCTGAAATAAGAGACAGCTTCAAAGAAATATTAAATTTCAGTGAAATATAAGAGAAACATATGACAATGGAGAGAAGATGACAGAGCAATTTAAAAGGTTAAATCATGCTCACTGGTCGAGAATGAGGGAGAAAGATTGATATTCATTGTCGGGCAAAAAAGTTTTAACACTTAACATTTTTTTTAGAATTGCATAGTAAATGAATAATACGTTCGTACATTTTAATACGTTTTATGCATAATATTCACATATAATATACAAGTTTTGTACAGTATCTGTATGTGGAGCAAATGCACCGGAAATCCTCTTTTATCATTATCTACTTTCTCTGCAAGAGTTTGTTTTCACACACATTTATAAGATAGTGCATAAAAATTCTTTGCCGTAATGTATACATGTCAAGGTATTATGAAAACTCTAGAAAAGCAGTAGCTGTTAGTAAACAATAGAAAAATGGTAATTTTACTTGTAACACCAGCAGCATGACGATTATTCAGATGCACTGGACAACAACTGAGGAAGACTAGACTGGCCATATTATCTTGAGTTAGATACAGGACATTGAGATGACAAAATGGGGTAATGGAAAAATGGGCATTACAGTATAGGCATACCACGTTCGTTCCATCACTACACTGGTTGTCCACTAATAAATTTGTACTCTTGCTGGAGATTGTCATTAAAACTGCACTTTTGCCTTTTTGCTATTGCAAGCGTATAGGCTACTTAAGGCTTTAAAAATAAAACTTCAAATGTGAAAAAGTGTGAAATTTAAACCATCAACGTTCCATAACAAAGCCACTAGTTTGGAAACACACTGAACAAAAGACGATCACATCAGAACAGAATTTTGCTATCAAAGTATGATGGTCACTACACACTACAAGCTGTGGCATTTTCTCTGAATAAATTGCTGCAGACATAACTGACACTTAGTATTGCACAATGAAACTGAGGCGTGTTTACTCAATTTACTGGTAATCATGACATTGATATACGATTATAGGTAGGGACCGGATTCTTATGTTTTTACCTATTTTTTTCCTTACTTCCAAAACAAAAAGCGATTATACACTTTTTCGAATCATGTCCATAGGATTCACCCACATTAATTCTGTGGCACCTAAAAATACCTAAATGGGGAATAAAAACCTAAATGTACCTAAACGGGATATAAAACCTAAAATATCTAATTTAGGCTACTTTTTTGTCTTTTTTGTTTGTCAGTTGAGAAATCGATATTTTGCGGAGAGACAATTTTTGTCGGGTTGAAATTAATACCACCAGCATTTCGTTCAACCCAATGTCGTCTAGGATGACAGTATCAAGAGAGGAAGTGTAAGAGTACCGGCGTATTCCTTTTAAAATATTCGTACGCACAACCATTGCTGACGTCATGTGAGGTTGAAAGTACATTTTCTGCCTTCAATTGTATTCTAAGAGATAACAGGAAGAACTTCACAGTTGAGAATCTTGAAAGATATTTAGTGATATACTGTAACCAAGAAATGTGAGACAATCTTATTTTCACTGCTTCTTTTGATTCTTTATGATTTCATTCTTCAATTGTATAATATTGTCCTAAAGCAAGTTTACACAAATTTAAGTCAATTTTGTTAAGTTAAACTTTACAAGTATTAGGCCTATGTATTGAATCCTATGTAGCACATTCAAATTCATTAACCAATTATTCTACCCGAAAACAATATTTAGGACAAAAACCTAAAAAAAACTATTTCACCTAATGGAAAACCTAAAACAGTGTTTTTAAAAACCTAAAAATCCGGTCCCTAATTATAGGTTATGGATAATAAATTACACTTTACCAATATTAAAGTATAACTAACTCCGTGGCGCGACATCCCCGAAGGGACAAGGCCTACCACCCGACCGCTGCCTCATCTACCTGTAGGCAGATGGCAGGATTGGGGGGCATGTGTCAGCATGCCAACACCCATGGCCGTTAATGGTGGTTTCCATGACCGGAGCCGCTACTTCTGTATCAAGTAGCTCCACAGTTTGGATCACGAGGCTGAGTGCACCCCTATCAGACCTCCCTTACCTCAGAAAAATCCAAGGAGGTACCGGGGATCGAACCCGGGCCAACGGACCCATAGTCAGCGACATAGGCGTAACCAGGCCGACCATAAGGGTGGGGGGTTATAAAGGAATACCCCCCAGAGAGAGGGGGGTCCTCCCCCGGAAAATTTTAAAAATTAAGACGCAAAACAACGAGTTTTAAGCCTCCGGGGGTTCCCCCCCCGGAAAATTTAAAAAATTAAGACGCAAAATAACGAGTTTTAAGCTTCCCACGCTTTATACTTGTATTAAGTAATTTATGGGCAGACTTAAAAAATTATACGATTTTCCTTTTTTTAATCAATGGGGGGGTTCAAACCCCCCCAAAAAAAAACCCTCGGTATGCCTATGGTCAGCGACGCTAACCACAAGACCACGCCGGCGGTCATTAAAGTATAATAGAGTTTTTATTAAAATGGTACAAAATTGACATTTTCATTAAAACGATGGGACAGCCAAAAAATAGGAAAATAGCGGTACTGTCCCATTCAAAGCATGGTCAGCTTATGTAAGACTGAAATCATGCATGTGATGTAAAACCTCATGTGCATTGACTAGGAGTTACTCCTTTACAGATATACTGGTACCCGCTACTGAACTGCAGTTTGTGTGTATATGTGTAATATACATGTATTTAAAACTCACCGACTACCTATTGTTTTAAAAGTTAGCCTGTCATTACACCGTTGCATTAAGACAAGTTTTCCCTTGTTTTCAGATATTGGACCAAAAACTGATACCACCTGAAACACCTTCGCCAGATGAATCGGAAATCATGCCTAGGTAAATAATTATTAATGGCATGTTTATTTAAGTTTTTAGAATTTAACTACTAATTAGATTAAAACTTCTGCAGACCTGTTATGAATTGTGTATACTTCAAGTTAATATGCAGTTCCATGCTAGATTCACAAAATAAAACAAAACACTTTATTAATTATCCATGCTGTGATCTCTGAATTTATCTTGACAAATTTGCTTATGAAATCGATGCTCTGCAACAAGGCTACATTCAAGTATTAGTGGTCTGTTTCCTCCACAAGGTCCAGAAATCAAAGCAAGAATTCCCACATCGTGATATTCATAAATACACATGGACCTTGCCAGATGGAATGACTCACAATCAAATCAACCCTGTGTTAATAGATGCAAGGAGGCAGTCTAGTATAATTGATGTTTGAATTTTTTAGGGGTGTTGACTGTGATTCGGATCATTATCTGGTGGTTGCAGTTGTTCGGGAGAAACTTTCATTAAGCAAAGGAACTAGGCAAAATTTCGATATAGAGAGCTAGATGAAGACCAAATTAGGAATGCTTACCAAGTTGAGATTTCAAATAGATTTGGAGTTATTGAAAGCACTGCAGAACAAGAAGCTGGGGATTATATGAATATCGATAAAATCTGGGAAAGCATTAAAGACAATATTAAAGTATCCGCAAAAGAAAAATTAGGTCCGCTTGAACTGAAACCAAATAAACTGTTGTTCGATGATGAGTGCATGAAATTAGGAATGCAAGAAAGCAGGTGAAACTACAGTGGTTGCAGAATCCAAATGAAACTAGTGACGAAAATCTCAACAATGCTAAACGAGAAACCTCTAGAACCATTAAAACAAAGAAATGAAACTATCTCAAAGAATTAAATGTAAATAGTAAATACAAAAACGTTAGGGATCTCTGAATGGGAATAAACGAGTTCAAGAAAGGTTTTCAACCTAGAACAAACATGATTCAGGACAATGATGGCAGTATACTTGTGGCTGCGAATAATATTTTGAATAGGTGGAAAAATTTCTTTAATCAATTATTAAATGTATATGGAAATGTCCAAAATGTAGAAAGTGAAATATTCACAGCCGTTGGTTGCTGAACCTACTCTAACAGAAGTAGAAACAGCTATAGATAAACAAAATAAATAAATAAATCTCCAGACATTGACCAAATTCCAGCAGAATTAATTAAGGCAGGTGGGGATAGAGTAAACTCAGAGATCCATAAACTCATTCTTATGATTTAGAGAAAGGAAGAATTGCTGAAAGAATGGAAAGAATTTATTATTATACTGATCCATAAAAAAAAGAGATAGGGCCGAATGTAATAACTATCGAGGAATTTCTCTCTTATCAACATCTTAAAAAATTTTGTCCGAGATACTTTCAACAAAAACATGCTTTTATGTGCTATCATAGATCAGTTTTGTCAGACAAATTTCAGTAGGCTTGGTTATGAGGGCTTTGATACTTCCTTTGTAAGTTACCTGATGTTTAAATAATAGTGTTGCAATAGTGTGCTAGTTCAATAAGAGTTGATTTGTACTAGGTTATATTCAATTTTGAATATGTAAATATTAATATTGAACTACTGATATTCTACTTTCCAGTAGAGGAACGTCTAATGGACCAGTTATATTACAAAGTGAAGATGGTATTAGGACACCGTTTGTTCCTCCAGAGCCAACGGTCAAAATTTTAAAACGACCCACCAGAAATGTTCTACATGGTAGTGGAGATAGCCCTCTTCTTAATGGAGATTCAAAACCACGACTTCCGATAAAAACGTTGCAGCAGGTAAGCTGATTAACTACCCATTTCTTAAGTTCTGTTACATGATTGAATACAGTGAACCTTCCATTAAACAAGCAAAAAATTGAAAAATTGATATTTTAAAGAAGTGGTTGCTTTTCTTTTTTGTAAAGAATAAGTGAAATACTATGATATAAAATATATTGTGGGACTTGAGAACCATTTAAGCAATATGTTATCATCAGCAAACTTCTCCTATCTATGGCTTTACATGCCACCGTTCATATTGGAATTCCAATGTCTAAAATTGTTAAAAACTGAATTAATTTGAGTTCTGCCACATTATCCCATTATTGCCCAGGACTATACACAGGAAAGAGGTATATTTGAATCTGGTGAATCTAAGCAGTATGCATCACTGCAGTCACTAAATTGGTCTGCAAAGAGGGACGGTAGGCCTACATGTCCTTGAGGTTTGGTCACATGGTTTAAGGCCGCGTTTCTCAACCTTTTTGAACCCGAGGACCTCTAAAATGCCTAAAGAATTTTATGGACTCATAATTTTACACCCCATTTTTAAAATAAGGCCTATATTCTTAATATTTTGGGTATTAATTATAGGCCAGTATCACGAAATATGTGAAAAAATGTTACTTCATTACTTCCCACTTGCTTTATATTTTTAAATTATGTCTGCGGACTATCTGCACCATGTTCGCAGACCACCAGTGGTCCGCGGACCATAGGTTGAGAAACACTGGTTTAAGGTAATACTTCTGGCCAGGGTGAGAGAGGGAATGTTGCAGGTTCTCTCAGTCAGTACTGTATTAATGTGCCTGTGGTAAAGGATAAAATAATTGATGTGATGGCAAGCCTAGATGCTGATGGGGTAGCACTGCATTGGCGAAGACTATTTACTTAGGCAAAAAAACACACATTTAAAATAATCTAGGTTGTTTTGTTTTGTTTTGTTTTGTTTTCACATAAAGTAGTATAAACATTTAATAAATCAATTAGAAATTTCCTATTTGAGAGTGAAATTAACTATTAATAAGTTATTAAGTCATAGTAAGTATAATGAGTCATTTTGCTTGCAGTGACTGTGCTTAGCATCAAACCTAAATAAATAAAACTGTATATCAGTAGAATAAAAAATGTGTATGTTATAACAAAAAGGAAGGGTTGAAAAAATATAGTGCAAAGTCAAAAGTCTCTAAATAAAAACTTACCTTTTACACACATTTTATTAAATGTCAGATTTATCATAATATCAAGAGAACCAATATTGTAGGCCATTTAATAACAAACAAAACAAAAAAAAGTTAATGTGATTCGATTGTTAGTTGCAGAGATAATGCCATATCTTAAAGAGAGAGAGACTTCTCTTTAAAGTTTTCAGTAACAGGCATATTTTTTTCAGGATGAGAATTCTCATTGACACGGCCTAAATCCCAGGAAAAAAATCTGTTGTTAGAGATGTTCGGCTCTGTTTTCCTATTGTCCCCAGTGGTGTGGCGTAGGGGCTTCAAGCAGAGGTTTCTGTTACCTAGGTTAATTTAGTTACGCTTATTTTCTGAGAGAGGGCAGAGTGACAGGCAGTAAGCCCATCACCTCACAAACCCCAGAGGCTCTAATTTAGGTTTGGAGTTCTTTTACTTCTTACTTGGGTAAATATGACAAGGGCCCCCAGCTAAATGTCCTTCCCAGAAGACTCTGTGCCAGGATTTTTACGTCCTGAAAATCCATCTACCGTGGCCTGGTTTGATCCTGCAACCTTCGGATCTAGAGGCGAACATGCTATTTCTAGACCGCCGCAACCTGCATTAGAGATGTGACTTCTGAACCTTTGAGGGTGCTGGGGGGGTAAAGTACAGGAGGATTTTTGGGGACTTTTGTAAAAATGTTCTTCTGCTAGTAGTCTGTCAATGGGGTAAAATTCAGCTTTACCCTAATTATTTCCGAAGTTTTATGTTTTTGGGTCTTTACTTGGCTGGGCTATTAGTCTACTTTAATATTACATTATGCAACAAGCCTATAATGGCAATTAATAAGATACAAGTATGTTATGAAACAAACAATGCAGGTTTCATAATCTTCATACAAGTATCTTATTTACCATTGTAGGCAAGTTGCATACGACTGTTTTTGTTCGACATTAATTAGTCTAATTTTGAAATTTTAGATTCACTCAAGCAAATGCCAATGAGTACACCATACCCTTCGCATCAGATGATTGTCGTATTTCTTGTTTTCTATGAAAGATGGTAGGTCATGGCATCTATCGAATCGTAGCTACCTTGTTATTGATTTCTTGAAATGAATGGATTTTTACAACACAAATTGAATTCATTTTAGTATGATATTAAAATTAACACGAACAGAATTGATTTTATTTTAAATACAGGCTGTTTATTATGCAGATTTCAGCTACTACCCTCAAGATTGTTCCGTCAGAATGAGAAACAGTGTCAAAATGAGTGTCATTATGATACTGTTACGTCACACATAATAAGCATATTATAGTATGGTCGAACAAAAAATTCATTCTACTTTATCAGACTGATTAATTATTATTATTTCTATTTCAGCGAGAACAAGAGTATGCTGAAGCTAGACTAAGAATTTTAGGTGAAGCACGTAGTCCTGAAGAGACAATACAAGTAGCAACAAATGATAGGTAAGGCCTTTAGTCTTGTGCAGTGGCGCCTACTTTTATGGACCCATGGGGCTAATTTTTCGTGTGTTATTATCATAATTATGTATTGCTATTATTAAAAATTGTGTTTTGTTGTTGATCGCTGTAAAGCGAAAATTAGTATACTTTTCACATACATTGTACTATTTCTTGTTCCAGTTCATTCGTGATCATTTTAAATTGTTTCCCAACTCAGTAATGTTTTATGTCTTATTCTGTCAAAGCCGTTTCCACAACCACCTCCGAAAGATCTTTTTACGCTTCCAAAAGACTAAAGACATTATTGCATTCAGAAAAAAACTTAATTACATTGCTGTCCTAATTATTATTATTATTATTATTATTATTATTCTTTTTCATCACTTGTTTGTGAGTTCTTCTGTTGCATCGGCGTTTTTCGCAAGATGCAGCATTATATTGGTACATTGAGAATTGCTCTGACTATGGATGTTGTGCCTAGAATTACTGATTTTTGCATTAATTTAAGCTCTTTTGTTCCAATTCCTAGTTTTTTTAGTCGTATCATCGTCCATTTAGGTACAATTCCATTTGTAGACATTATTAACGGAATTGTTATTACCTCATCTTGTCGCCACAATTCCTTAACTTCTACACACAGTGACGTATATTTATCTATTTTCTCATTGAAATATCTTTCCAAGTTATGACTATTAGGTATACCAATCTCCACCAAATATGTTGTTCTCTTTTCCTTTTCTAATAAAATAATGTCTGGCCTGTTGTATGACACTGGCCTGTCAGTTATCACTGATCTGTCCCAATACAACTTGTAGGCTGTGTTCTCCACAACTGGATCTGGTTTATACTCATAGTATTTATTATTATTATTATTATTATTATACATAAGGAGAACATGGGAAAGTTAGATTTAAAATTTAAATAATGCTTGTGATTAAGACAAATCATAGGAAGGGCATTTAATAGAAAAGGCAAGGAATTGTGAAAAAAAGTCATACAAGACATTGGTGACTGGTTAAAAAAAAAAAAAAAAAGTCAGAGAGGAACGAACATGTGAGAGAATGAATTAAGAAAGATTGATTAAATCAGCAAGGAACAGTAAACAAGGAAAGAAGGAGCTCGGGTTGTCCACGAAAAAGACGATATGATTAGGGAGAACAGGCTATTGGAGTATGGAAAGAAAATGAAAATGCTTGGATGAATTTATCGGAAGAACTCTAGTCAGCAAAAATACATATTTTGCAACACACCATGCTACATAATGGTGGGTCCATGTGTGATTTTATTTTGTTTTATTTTAGTAGTTATATACAAGCCCACCTAATGTTTCTCAGAAGTTGGTGCCACTTGTCTTGTGTGTTGTATTTGGTACATTGCCAAGTACTAAGTATGCATTTAGTTTCTAGATTTGAAAGCTATTGAGTTCTCCTTGTCTGTAGAATGTTTATGTTTCCAGGCTGAATAACTGTTTACATGAATTTGCGGGTGCGCAGGCAAAGAGAGTTAAGTCCACCATCCTCAAAAATTGAGATATGTCCATAGAGTTATAGATAAAAATGCTCTCTACATTTGTGTTTAGTCCATTAAGTCATATTCAAAAACCTACGGTAGTTATGGATGTGTGCCTCATGGATTTATCCATCTCTAAAGCGATGTTGGGCGGGTAAAGTATGTTAAGTCACTAATTATCAGTAACAAGGAAGTGGACTTAACTCTCTTTGCCCGTGCACCCACGAATTTATCCCTTCTCCCAGAGGAGATGGGAAGAGCCTGTGAGAGTTTGCTGGAATGAGTACGATATGTAAAATGTACACAGAACTTTGAGCTAGAAATTAGTCAGTTAAAAATATTTCTAAAAGAAATTCCTGCTATCTGTGCCTGAAAAGCATGGGCTGGAAGTACATAAACACTTCAGCAGCTTCTGAAGATGCTCACCACAGCACCAGCCAAAATGTTAAGTATTAAAAACTTTAAAACATAGGCTGTGAAGTTATCAGTGGTATGCGACTGTTAAGATTATTGCATTATTGCATTATTTGAAAGAATAGGCTTATAACCCATTTAGAACTGAATTTTTACACTGATAATAAGGCATTGGTCAAGTAGTTCTTTAATTCATATATATATTGGAAGTTTACACAGTGAAGCTATATTATAAAGGATATAATATTGAGTTGGGTCTAGCACATATACTTCACTTTTTGTATAAATACCTGAACTAGTTTCGAAGACCATCGTCATTCATAATCATCAGATTAACACCAAATGATTATGAATGACGATGGTTTTCGAAACTAGTTCAGGTATTTATACAAAAAGTGAAGTATACGTGTTAGACCCAACTCAATATTATATCCTTTATAAGTAGTTCTTTGTTTGAGATTGATGAGAAAAATTTCAGTGGATAGCTGGTTTCCACGTGTGCAGTTTCTATATAGGTCTTATCAGGTTTTTCTTCATAAATGTATGTTAACTTCGTAATTTCTTTTACTTCCATAGAATCCATTCGTATTTGCAAAAGTGCTTTAAAGATCATTGAAAGTGAGGCTGTAGATGAAGTGAATTTTTCCAGTACAGAGAAAATATTAATTTAGAAATGATGATAGCTGGAAAATCTGTAATTATTCTTGACAGAGTTTAAACTTATATTAAATTATTTTTGTTACAGGATTAATAAAATACAAACTAAAATGGAAGTTCTAAGGACATCAGAGATGTCAAACATAGTTCGTCTTCCGAAAGGACCAGATGGTACCAAAGGATTTAATATACGAAGGTAGTGGCAGTGGTATAGCCTTAGGAGGCATAATAAGTTGTGCTTCAGTTTTATCTGAGCCAACACAACAATATGTGAACTGCAGTGGTGATTTTAATCAATTTGTAGCCTTGCGAAAAGGTGAATCAAATCGTCCATTTCAATTAACTTTAGTGAGATGGTGCATACTCGTCAGAATAATCGACTAGGCGGTAGTGCCATATTGGTATTGTTACCGTGATTGTTTTATGGTATTTCTGTTTGATAAGTGTGGTTATATTGACTGAACTCCTATTGACATTAAGTATGAATGGCTGTAGTCACATTCTAACAAGATAATACTTACTCTTCCCTTTTCTTTCCTTTTTGTAATTTTATTTGCTGTAGGTTCTTGTGGTGATATTCATAAGATTTTAACAAGCTGCCATTGTTTTATATGTACATATATTTTATATTCTTTGACAGTGGTAGGTTATTTATTTAATTATTTCCTTTGGTAGTAATAGCAGTGAACAAGTATGACAAAAATTGTATTTATGATTATAAAATTTAGTACACAATACGTATGATTCGAAAGAATTTCAAAACTTGTTAAAGTTCATTTAAAAAGATTGATAAATGATGGGATCTGTGACAATATTTCTGAAATCCATTTCTTCTTCTTTTTTAAGATGGAGTCACCATTCTCTATTGATTTACACCTTAGCATAAAAAATATAGTTCCCTATAAAATTTTATTTTCATAACGAACATATAACAACTTGGATAGTTATAGTTGTGATCATCTACAGTGACTTTCATACCATCTGCTTCTATACGAGTGAGAGTTTCTGTCTTTCTGCTTTTTCCCTACAGTTAACACCTACAAATCACACAGTCACAGCAAGACACCTTAGAACTTCGAAGTAATCTGTGATTAATCAGAGATTAGCCCAGTGGGTGAATAGGGATAATTGATGTGAAAACTGATGATAACTGATGTGTTTCACTCACAAAGCTTTCTCTGCATGAAGCATAGGCAATATAACTCTTAAATTTCACATTCTGATGTATGAGGGGGATTCCGAAAATAAGTTTCCCCTGGCAACTGTGTACAGAAGTGTAGATGAAAGACAAAAAATATAATGAGACATTAAACATAAGATGTACCTTTATTTTTCCACATAATTAGCATGTGCATTGAGACATTTGTCATGCCCCTTTAGAAGCTTCAAAAAGCCCTCCAGAAAAAAATCAGGGCTCTGCATATGGAAGAAGCATTGAAATTGAAGGAGGCGATCCAGAAAAAGCGGCCTGGCCTTCTCCAATGTGGCGTTCTATTGTTGGATGAAAATGCGAGACCACACTTGGCAATGGCAACGCAAAACCATATTGCAACTCTTGGTTGGGAGCACCTAACCCATCCACCATACACAGTGGCGTAGCAAGCTTAGGTGGTACCCGGTGCGGAAAATTTCTTGTCCCCCCCCCCCATTTAAATTATTAAAAGATGGAACAGTTCCAAGTGTTATTTTTGGGATAGTCAAAGGCAATCCCACGTATTATTGTTCCCACGAGTTTATCGATAGATGCAGCTGCAACGAATTTATCTGATGTAACTCGTAAACTCAACGAATTATGCAAAATTAATAATAATTACTTTGTTACATAAAAATAAAACTAAGCTCCGAAGTCATGATATACTATGCATCAACCAATCATACAGCGATTCGAGTTACCATGTCGTCGCCATGTTGTAACCAGTGCTACCATTGGTGCATATAAGACATAATAGTTAACCTAATTCAGCCAATTTTGTTAGGATTAAGGGAAGATATACATATCAAGTACGTTATGCTGAACAGTGTACATTGTACTGTTAAACGACAATGAATTCTATTATTATTATTATTAATCTAAAGTTTTTAATCTAATCTAAAATTTTTATAGACAGACAGATATACATTGTTTTCATGAGCGACAGACTGTGGGTGTTACTGTTAATAAAGCGAACAATTAGGCCAAAATACACTCCCGAAATTGTGTAAATTTTTATTTTTTTAGTGATTTTTTTAATATGTTTTATATTTTGTTTTCCAAGCGAAATCTCGAATTTTGGACAGATGAATTTTGATAAAAGGACAAAATTTTGTATTTGTGTCAGATACCTTTCAAGATGTGAACCGAAGATTGGAGACACGTTTTCCTTATTTTTACATAAAGAAAGTTTTCTCGAAAACGGCTTTAACGATTTTCTTTAAATTTTTCACGTGGGTTGCTTATACTAAGAGCTAAAACTTTTATTTGAAACACTTTTTCTAAATAATTCTCTGAAGGGTAGCTATAAGCCACCCACTCTGAATACGCGCTCTTTCCAATACGGCATCTTGCAACGGAAAATCGTACGAAAAGAAAATGTTGTATTTGGGTTAGGTACCTTTTGGGGATGTGACACGAAGATTGGCGACAACTTTCTCTTATTTTTAAGGGAAGCCTAACTTTTATTTGGACAGAGGAAGTTTTGTGAATTATACATCAAATTTTCATAGGTTGATCCTAAGAAATTTCATAAACAAGTAATGTGACTATTTTACGGAACTGTACAGCGGTTCGGTGGATGGATGGTGATTACCTGGGCGCCACAGTATAATGCATATACTGAATGTTTCTGTCTTTGTGTGTCGAACTCGCCTCCGGTCAGTCAGTCGATCGTCGAGCACTTCCCTCTAGCTTCAGGGTAGGAAGCGAAGAACACCTTAATATTATTGCTTGAATAATAATGCAGTTTCTTTGAACACTGAAGGAATATTCTGTTTATTCAAAACGTTGGAAATACAAGTCCAGTCATTGACAATAATTAGAAAATTTGTTTGTGAATAATTAATATTGTTACAAGTTCTTGGTAGATCGTTACTAGTGATACAATTGCTGCCGTATATGATGTTGACTAATCGCGATTGAAAGTAAGAATCCTTCTAAGTCGATTAATTCCACAGCGAAAATTTTATAAGTTCAATTAATTCTGTGGGCACGAGGCCACAAAGATAAGTAGAGTGATTGATGTAGGCACGCGGCCTCGACGTAGAGTGATTTAATACGGTGGACACAAGTCCCCGAAGTAGAATTGACTTGACTGCTATAGGCACGGGGCCTTGAAGTAGAGTGATTTTACAGCGCCCCGGTAGGCCTAAGGAAAACTTTCTTGGACCAACATTTATCCCTACTCTTCTTAATTATTATTCGTGAATCCTGGCACGTGGTACTATAGACCAGTTCTTATTGGCAAATCTCCCGACCAATAATAATATGTTAGTTTCCCACGGAAATCAATTGGATTTCCCTTATTCTCAAAACCCACAACTTAGCGTCTCGGATTTCTAAGAAGGTTCGGACAGCGTGTTGTATCAGTAGCAACATCAGAAGCTAGGCTTGAACACAATAGCCGACTTCTTAGAATTACTTAAGTGGATCAGTACCCTTTTTGATTAGATCTCGGGAGATTCCCGATACATTGTACCTGTTTACCTGCATTGCCTTATCTCGCACCCGCTAGGTCTGCTAGGGAAATTCCCAGCTTCTCTGTCTATCCACTGCAATCTCATTTTAATAGTTATTTAAAATGATGTTGTTAAACTTTTTACCTTTGCCTTCTTTCTAGTTAATAATATTTATAATGAATGTTCCGTCTTTTCACGGTCATTTTAAGACCAAACACGGGCTATGAGATTTTATGATTTTAGTTTGAATAAATTTGGGCAATTAATCTGTCATTTATTATACTTAATTTGGTTATCTTGTTTATTTCTTTTTGCCGAAGTATCTGAACTGCAATAACTGTATTATTAATAATCTATTCTTAAATATGCGCTCATCCCAGTTCAAAATCTAGATTGAAGGAGACTTCGGAGTCAACTCACATTCGAATTTTATTTTCGTCAAAGTCATGACTGCCGCTGCGGGTAGAATTGGTTGCAGCTTGAGTAATATAAAATATCACCGATTGTTGAATTCTCATTTAAATTAATAAAACTGCAGAGACAAGCATCGACAGAAATAAACACCCCTCCCCTAACCATAATATTATTGTTCGTATCAACACAGCGGCCAGTTCAGCCGGGTTTTATTACCTTTGTTGATTGAATTTAAAACTAAAAGAAGTTTCAATACGCATGTTGACTTTTAGAAAGTTGTTAAGCTTATTTAATTGTTTGAAATAATATTATTACTTTCTTTAAATTCCCTTGAGCGATTTTTTACTTACAAATACACATTTTTATTTTGTCACCCCCGGATGATGGCACCCGGGGCGGCCCGCACCCCCCTTCCTACGCCACTGACCATACAGTCCTGATCTCGCACCCAGTGACTTCCATCTGTTTTTGGCTTTGAAGAAGACTCTCGGCGGAAGGCGCTTTGGGAGCACTGCTGACGTCACACAAGCCGTTCGATGCTTCTTCCGTATGCAGAGCCCAGATTTTTTCCTGGAGGGCTTTTTGAAGCTTCTAAAGCGGTATGCCAAATGTCTCAAAGTTGCTCATAAATAAAAACAAATCGGTGGCGATAGGTTTCCACCATAAAATTAACAAAACTGCAGTTTTCCCCAATATTAAAATAGACAACGCCAATTTATCATATGTATCTGACCTAAAATTTCTAGGGGTTTGCCTGGATGAAAACCTAAAATGGGATAACCATATCAACTATCTGTCCAAAAAACTCAGTAAACTTTGTTTCGCAATCAAGTTAGTTAAACCCAGAATAAGCACACACATATCCAGAATCATGTACCTTGCTTATTTCCAGCCACTGCTGTGCTATAGTATCTTACTATGGGGAAATGCAAGAGACGTACAGATAATCTTCAAATTACAGATAAAAGCAGTTAGATCAATCATGAACTTATCCAATCCCACAATTTGCAGAGAATACTTTAAACTTCATAATACAGGGTGTCCGGGAAAGACCTGACGAAAAAGAAATAATTATATATCTGAAACTATTGCATTTATTGACTTGATGTTTTCACGGTTACAAAGAGAAACACGATGAGTTTTAATAAGCCTCTATGTGAGCATCATTTGTGGCCCGATACTCAATTTCGTGCCACACACGCGAAAGCATCTCCGGTGTGACTAGTGCTATTGCATCGTAGATTCGGCCACGCAAATCTGCATTATCGGTCACGGGCGTGCGATACACTTTGTCTTTCACAAAATCCCAGAGAAAGAAATCCATTGGGGTCATGTCAGGTGACCTTGGTGGCCATGGTGTAGGTTCTTGTCTCCCATGGACTGTGGATTTTGGCATTTGCAGTTGTCCTGCCGCCTCACGGATGGATTTCCTCGGGTTTCTTACAAAAGCAGCCCGTACACTTTCAATGTCATTGTCGTTTATGCGCGATTTCTTTGCCTTTCCCCGCTGTGACTCAACATTACCAATCTCCAGAAGTTGCTTGTGCCAATGAAGTATGCTGTTTCGGGCGGGAGGATTTCGGTCTTTGTCTGTTTGGAAACGACGTTGTAGCCTACGCACAACTTGCATTCCCAGTTCTCAGAATAAGACTGACTACACACACTGCGCAGAAAAAGCTTTTTGTCGTTTCTCCTCGTGCAACAACAATGTGCATGCTCATGCGCATTACGGGATGCTACAAAACAAAACTTTTTGAGTTTGTCTTTCTAACTGTGAAAATACTGAGGTAGTAACTGTAATAGTTTCTGATATATAATTATTTCTTTTTCGTCAGGTCTTTCCCGGACACTGTGTATTTTACCCCTACCTTGCATATACATTTATGAAGTCATGGTCCAGATCAAGAAGTCATTAAGCAAAATGAAAACAAATGCCCATCTTCATTCATTTAATACTAGGAACAAATCAAATCTCTTCATTTCTAGCCACAATGCCTCACTTTATGAACAAAGCTTCAAACATAATGGACCCATACTGTACAACAAATTGCCAAAAAGTGTGAAAAATGTAAACTCAGAGAATTTAAAGTAACTGCTCGCAAATACTTAATGGACAATGCCTTCTACTCAGTACTAGAATACATGCATCATCAACAAAACTTACCTTAATTGTAAATATTGCCATTAATAGATTATGTTTAGATTTAAGGAAACTTGACGAGTCACCAGTTTATGACAAATGTAAACGTTATGTGACAGTAAAGCATGATCTTATCTTATCTACATGGCAATTATGTGGAAAAATAAAGGTATTGTTCGCTTGTCTAACAATTATTATAATATCTCTTTTTTTTTTTCTTCTTTCTTTCTTTCTTTCTTTCTTTCTTTCTTTCTTTCTTTCTTTCTTTCTTCCACACCTTTGTACACAGTTGCCAGGGGAAACTTATTTTTGGGCTCCTTGTAGAATAAGAGGCCATATTGCACAAAGTGCATATTCAGTAATCTTAGCCTATGCAAAGATGTAATTGTCCACAATGCAAGTCTTAAAATCTGAATTTGTGCAAATGGTGACTGGCTTATAACTACCTGAGAATTAATGCAAAAAAATGTTTCAAATAAAAGTTTCAAGTCACTGTAAATACTGTATCTTGTGTATAACTTACAAAGAAAATTTTTAAACCCATTTTTGAGAAAATGTGAAAAGTGAAATTTTCATCTAAAATGGTAGTAAGAGAAAGTACCACATTCCCAGTTGTGTCTAACCCATATACAAGTTTTTTTTAATATGACTTTTTGTTCGTGTTCACAGACATATTTCTGAAAATTGTCTTTTAGATTCAGGGGAGTTCAAAACATGTATTTACCTGAAAACTCAATATGCAGTTTGATGGTTGAACAGAATACAGTAGAGTCCCACTTATTCAAGGTAAATGGGACCAAAATCACCTTGGATACGTAAAAACTCGTTTAACACGGAAATGAATGTTAGGTTAGAAATGATAAAACATTGTAAATCAAGATTCTGTATTACGTACCTTATTGAAAAAAAAACAATGTGCTGTACTTACACTTACTTTATACAGTAAACCCAACAGATTTAACAATGATTATAAAAAACTTAGCTTGTAGAAAAAAAGTCTACAGTAGTTTTCTGGCAAAGCTTCGTTCCTCTCTTCTTTGCCGCAATGTTCCGCCATCGCTTCAGACAGAGTACTTCATGTGTTGTACCCTCAGCTTGTTGTTCGATGTATGCCAATGCTGCCTCGATTGATTTGAGCCCATCCGTGTGAGATATACATTCGTCTGATTCATCTCCACTGTCGTCACTTTCATTCCCTTATCTTGTTCGTGGTTGATAATGTCAACAATGGCGTTATCTGTCAGTTCATCGGTTTCGTCACTGTTTACCCACTCCAAGACATCATCTTTATTTACTGGGTCACTTGTCAACAGAATGTTTGTTAAGGTAATGAGGTTGCTGACATTGGCTTCGGCTACAATGTTTGTGGCTTGTCTTTCGATGCCAAAAAGCTTTCTCCATGATTCCCTCACTGTACAATATGATAAATTATCCCATGCCTTGGCGACCCAGTAAACAACATCTTTCAGTGTAATTGTCTTTTGAGTTTCAGGGGCACTTTTTCCTTCGTCCAATCATTCAATTATGAAAGTCTTTTTCTGTAGTTCCTTTTGAAAGTTTTCAGAGCACCTTGGTCGAGTGGCTGAATTAGTGACATGAAATTAGGGGGCAAGAACATTGCTTTGATGTCTCCACTTACAAGATCGCCAATGTCTGAGCGTGAGCGTGCGTTATCTAACAGTAATACAGCTTTGCGTGGCAGATTCTTTTTCTTCAGAAATGCTTCTACAGTAGGCACAAACAAATTAAAAACCACCGTTTAAAAATCTGACCCTCCATCCAAGCATTTTTTGACTTTCATACAATACTGCTAGACATTTTACGTTAACGTTTTTGAATGCTCGAGGGTTCTTTGATTTACCGATAATCATCGGTTTCAATTTGAGACTTCCAGATGAGTTGTAGCATCCTAGAACTGTAACCCTGTCCTTATTTTTCTTATACTTAGGGGCAGTCTGTTCATCTCTGGCTTCTAATATTTTAGACGGCAACATTCTGTAGTTTAATAGTTTAAACCGGTTTCATCGCAGTTAAAAATCTGTTCTGGGGCTAGGCCGTGTTTTTAAATTTAGGGTTTCCAACTTTTTTTTGAGACTCGGTAATGTCATTAACATTTGCCGACAACTTTTCTCCATTAATTTCTAACGGTCTTATCCCATATCTCTTTTTCCATCGGTCTAGCCACCCTATGATAGCAGTAAATGGTTCTTCGCCATCTTTAAATTGTTTTTGAAATGCAGTTGCTTTGGCTTAGAGGATTGGCCCACTCAATGGACTACCCTGTGACCTAATTTGTGAGAACCATGTAAACAGAGCCTCAGAAGTTTACTCGTACTCACCTTTCATCATACTTTTCCAACTTGAAATGCTATCAAAACTGCTACACTAAGATGCCCATGCTTTAATTTCTGCCCTTTTATGCTGCCAGTCCCCGACAGTCACTTCCCCAACACCCAGTTCCAAAGCCACTTTCTTTATAGACACTCTGCTGTCAAGACGTTTTATTGCACTCAGTTTAGTTTCAAGTGAAACAGCAGCACGTTTCTGTTTACCACTCATTTTTAAAGAATAAAAGAATAACACTACACTCACTAAGCGTCACTGTTTAGCACTGAGTGAAACAAACAACAAAATTGCGGCCCCCACCCGAACATCACAAACACCCCCGACTTCTGCCGACCTCTACCGAAGACTGCTGTGACTGAGCCGCTGATGTGACTGCATCGCACTCGATGTTTTCGGAAGTTGACGACACTACATTACTACAAAGTGGCAACGAATAATTTAGGTACCTCGGGTAACCCGGAAGCTTGGATAATCGGGACTCGGATAAGCAGGACTCTACTGTACTTCCTTTACCTCTGGTACCTGTGATACGAGTAGAGAAAGTAAAAGTTAATTTTAACTTTCATTGTTGAGCAGTTCATGGACTATCATAAATCTCAACTACAAGAATAATGCATGAAATTACTGGGGGGAAAAAAGATGTGGAATGTTGGTTGTGTGTGTGATACTGATAGGTAAGTTACTTATAAATTAGTTTTTACTTATAAATTGTAAGGAAAGTTTTGACTCAGATTCCAGTAAGGAATTCAAACTGATCTCAGAGATTCCATCTGATTCTTTGAATGGAACGCTGGCTAGCTTGGTTGGTAGAGCATCAACATGAAAAGCAAAGGTCATGTGTTTGAATCCCAATGTTAGAGGGAATTTTTCTTCTAAAATATTCTCTTGTAATAATCAACAGAAGCAATATTCTATGGTAACACGGATATATGATCTACATCTGATATACGGTATACCATAACAGTAGAAACTCAGTCAAAAAATCACTAAATTAGTATGCCTCGCAAATGTAAATGTATTTTATGGAGATCGACCATGAAGGGTAATCATTGGAGCAAGATTTCATCTGGTGCTCTGAATCAAACTCTGGCTAACTCAGTTATTAGAGCATCGAACGGAAAACCGTAGGTCACATGTTCGAATCATAGTGTCAGAGGGAATTATTCTTCTAACATATTCTCATAGATATGTCATGTTATCAATCAGGTAGAGTTATGAGTAGAACGAAAATAGTAACTTATGAATACAGAGGCAGTGTTTACAGATTTTTGAACTTTGACAAGGAGTAGATCTTTCAAGAAATTGTACATGCATATCAAAAACAGAGAATTATAATTGTAAAATATAACATTCAAATCACTTATCTATCTATATCATAGCCTGGGAGATTATTGTGTACCAGAAGTCAGGCTGTCAAAAGAGGTTTTTAAAATGAGTACTCTTCCTGAAAGCTGAAGGTTAATAAATATGTTTGCTGAAAACAGTTTATAAGTGCAAAAATACGAGGGCTGAATGGAAATTAATGCCTCCACCTTCATAATTTGGGTTTCGATGGGAGTATTTTAATACATTAAACACAGAAATAATCTTTAGAATGTGCCCTTTAATTACCAATATTAACTTTTCCACATAATCATCAGACAGTTGGATATATTTCAGCCAACGATGAACATGTGTTTTGAAGCCGTCATAGAAGAAGTCGACACACTGTTTTTGCAACCAACCTCTCACAGTTCTCTCAGCTTCTTCATTGGATCATAGTGATGTCCCCGCAGATCTTCTTTCATTATCGGAAACAGGTGAAAGTCAGACAGGCTAAATCTGGACTGTATGGAAGATGCCATATGGTGGTGAGCTTCAGTCTTCGAAGTTCTGCTGTGGTGTTTCTGATAATGAAAGAATATCTGCGGGGACATCACTATGCATCTGATGAAGAAGTTGAGAGAACTGTGAGACGTTGGTTGCGGAAACAGAGTGACGGCTTCAAAAAACATGTTCATCGTTGGTAGAAGTATATACAATTGTCTGGCGATTATGTGGAAAAGTGAATATTGGTAATTAAAGGGCACATTCTAAGGATTATTTCTGTGTTTGATTTATTAAAATACTCCCATCGAAACCCATTACTTTTCATTCAGCCCTCGTACATTAGATAAAAAATTTTCAAATCTGATGCTCAGCTTTACTGGCTTATTTTTGTTGAGTTCTGAATTCAATGGATTTTCATGGTGAATTACAATTTGGACAGATTTTATTAGTAGCAAGTGTCAGTACTGGACATTACATTGAAAAAGTTTGATAAAATCAAAATATATGTGACACACATAATTAGTCATATTGCAAGATAATCTTAGCAGACAAGGTTCGTGCATGTTTTGTTCATTTCAGTGAAACCTGAACGAACGTCTTACAGAAGCACAGTGTAATGCAGGAGTTGGCATTGGAGTGTCCACAGTTCCGTGGTAATCTTTTGACAGACTTTATGTGCCTGCCTTACATTTTCTAAAATTGCATTGAAGATATGAGAAATTTTGGAATTTGGTGTATAAAAATCCTTGTCCATTATTGAGAAAGTGTGCATTGAAACTCCACTTCTACTGTGCATCAACTTACGCATGTGAATCGGTATTCTCAACCATGAAACATCTGAACTCAAAATACATTTCAAGATTAACTGATGTCATTTTAATAACTGCTTGCTTAAAGATCTCCAGTTATATTCTGAACTACATCAAACTGGCTGGTTCACAAATTGTGAAGTTATGGTAATTTGAATTTTTTCACTGAAACATTGACAATAATGTTTTTATTACATTTAAAATTTGTATTTACTGAGCTTAGTTGTTTACTAAGTATTTACATTAACATCTTGATAAATAAGTTTAAGTCCAGTTCAAATCTCAAAATAGCTATTTATGTATTACGTACGCAAAATAACGCTTTAGCAAACGAATATAGTATAGCGGCCGAGGCAAAAGCCGAGGCTGAAATATTGGATGAGTCCGATAAAGTTTTTGCGTATGTGGTGCATACAATATTTTTTAGTAGAAGCTCTCTAATTTATATGAAATGAAACAAAAATACCATATAAAATTAATTATAATGAAAGATAGTCGGCCATTTGTCATATTCTCACCGCCCCCTGAATCGGGAACAACAATGAACCGTACGTACCAATACGGAATGCGATATAGATGCAATATGAGTTGCTTTTTGTAAACAATAATGCATACAAACCAATATTTATAAAAAGCTTGTGAAAATATGAATGATAATCCCGAGGAAATTTCAATCCAAGCCAGAAATATTGAAGTGAAGCTGGTGCCAGCAACATCACGGCAGTAGTTGTAGACTGTGAGAAGGAATATATTGCAATTAAATGCTGGTGCATTCATGTTTCTCATGTGAACAAAGATGTGAATAGTTGTTGGCTTATATTTGTTGTAATATGATGATGTAGGGTACTCTGTATTGTGAAAAACCCGGGTAAAGTTTTCAATTATCATAAAGAAACATGTTGACTTAAATTTATTCTTTTATGACCAGTTATATGCTGTAATCCTTGTTAAAGTTGGTGTGACTGGTCAATGATATGATATGATTTATTTGGTCTAAGACACTTTACACTGGCCCTTAAGTTATACACTTTCGAAAAGGAGCCGTACCTACCTTCCGGTTTCTGGCAGGTCCTTTTCCAGGTAATACATGCATACATAATTAACACACGGCAGATAGTTCAACGTCATTAATCACATTAGCTTTAGTACTTAAACACTACCTTGATTGAACTGCCGATCGTATATCTTCATAGGGCACACGCTATCATGGACGCTGGAGACGTGTGATGGATGTGATACTAGACACTAACTTATTATTTCATCCTAATCTTACAATAATGATTTAAACTATTCTACTTTCTCCCTATACTCCTTGGCAATTCACTCTTAATGAACCTTAATCTATTTAAATTAACACTACATCACAAGTTACTATTTGAAAACTCCCGGCTAAGTTCTATTGTTTGAAACTTAATAATCTGGTACGGCTTCTGGTGGTTATCGTTGAGTCATCAGTGGTTCCGCTTCCAGCAGCAGCTGACTCGTCCTTGCTCCAAGGCCCGTGAGGAACCTGGAAACGCGTCACAGATGACGTACTAGCTGCTGCTCTCAGCTGTTCTTGGCGGTTAACTCCAGTTGGTAACGTCGTTGCACGCGTTCTACGTTCATTAACCTGACACGCGGCACCCTCTTCCGATGCTGACGCGGTTATAGCTTTCCTGGTGCTTGCTGCTACCGTGCTGCTACTTAGGTCTGTCTTTCTCCCATCGACATATAGTTGAAGGTTTCGTATGATAGCCTTCTTCCCGTTACTACGTTCCAGCTTCATTCGTTCCACTAATTTTTTCCTTGTTGCTCTCTCCGTCAGAGATAGATCCCTGTTAATGTATATCGCAGTCCCTTTCAATTTGTTTGTTCTCCTAAGTGTAGCAAAAACGACTTGTGTGGACGCGCATTTGGCTATAATTGTTCTTTTCCCCGGAATCTTCCCGATTCTGTGTGCCGTAAGGAACTCCCATCCCACTATCTGAACTTCCAGTTTGTTTTCCAATAGCTCATGGACTTCCTGAAGGGCACTGATACCTTTTCTTTCTTCTATTCCGTGGAAAACTAAGTTCATCTGCCGGTCTGCATTCTCGATTTTCTCAATTCTTGTCTTCAATTGTTCCACTTCCGTCTTCATTCTCGCTATCTCCTCTCTTATTTCTTGTTTAACTTCTTTTGTAGCCCCATTTATTTTATTCACTAATCTCTCTTCCATTCTTTCCAGGCTTTTTATGACCTCTTCTGAGCAGCCTTTCCCGCTATTTGGGCCTGGGTTCAATTCCACTCCTCCAATTACCAGTAGCACTATTAATACCAGGGCCCAGGTCGCCACATTAGTTAAATCTTCTCCCGATGTTCCCTTGTTCCATGCTCTTTTTTTAACCCCAAATGTGCCTATCCTCATCCTGTATGCTTCAATTTCGATAGCCATGACCCTTGTGTCACTTTTACATATATCCACACAGCACCTCCTACCTGCGTCTGCTCTTTACCACTGCTTACTTAGAACTCTTGACTGGTCAATGCCATCTGGATTTTGTTTATAAATTGCCATGACGACTTTAAGTACTAGGCTGATAAAACTGCATTTTGAATGCAGTTTTATACAATTTTAGCAGCCTTGGTTGCTAAAATGCAATTTTTCGGCGTGTTACTAGTCCGACAAGCAGCTGTTTTAGAGAGCGTATACTAAAAAAATATTTTAATCTCAAGAATGATAATTTTATATCTGTGGAAAGTTGGAGCACGGAAATATACACACCAACTTCACTATTAGGTATATTTACCCAGAATGATCATTCAGTGGGTATCCCCATCATCATCAGCTGATTCCAACTGTTCATCTGGTCCACCAGATATTTTCAGGGCTTTGTTTTTCTTTAAATTTGTGATATAACTTACTTCATTATTATTTTTCTAAGCTGATTTCAATATATTTTGTGAATTTTTAATTACAATTCTTTTTTGAAAAATTTTATGGCTCAGAAATTTAGATTTAAAATTTGTCATTTCCAGTGATAATGTCCAAGAACTTCTTCACATTGTAGATGTATAGGAGTCGAGAGGAATTTTGGTGGATCAGAGTAAGTTCCTATGTAGCTCATGTAGAAGAGCTAGGGGTAAATTTTCCCCTAATATTTATAATGACCAAGACTAGAGTAAGGTACTCTTGAAAATCACTCATTAAGTAGTATCTTATTTTAAAGTTTCAGATAATTACAAAGCAACTAAAGAATGTTGCTTTTATGTAGGCCTACTAATTTTACAAAAAACTAATAATTACCTTCTGAACAGCAAAGATTTATGAAGCATTTAAGAAAATCTGCATCAAAATTAATAGAGGTTGTGGTAAAAGCATTAAAACTTTTCTGTAATATCAAAGTTAAGAATTTTGTTCATATAATTTTTGTTTTACAGATTTTCAAAGCAAGATTTTTTTATGGTGAAAAGATATTAAAATTTACTTATTTAATAATTTAAGTTAGCTGAACAAATAGACTTTGCTTACAAATTACCTGGGGGAAAAAAGGCATATATATATATATAGGTCTATATATAGGATGTTGGGGTTTGAGTATCATTACTTAATGAGAAAATTATTCCAGTTACATAGAACTAAGAATATCTTTATAATTTTTTTCCTTACTATCCTAGTTTTACTTATATTTTAGCATTCTTGTAATTGTGGCAACATCTGACAGCTTACGTGGCTATCTAACGCATGATACGCTTGTAGGCTGTAGTAATTGTGTACGACATTTCTAAACTTGCATCTTTTGTTTAATTACCTAGTGGTGATCTATCCTGACAAGTGCAATTTTGCCATACCCTCACTTGGGTATTATTCATTAATTTGAAAACCAAATTTAATGTAATTTTTCCTAAAGTAAGAGATGATTTGAACAGAATTTTGGTGTAAGTATATATTTTGTTGTAAGTTATTCTTTGTCTACAAGGCAATCTTCGTTGTGCAGAAAGATTGTATAAATAAATAATAGGATCCTTTATATATATATATATATATATATATTAGAATATGAAATATGGCCACATACTTTCAAGCACTGATTCAAAATAAATGAGTAAATGCACATAAAATATTGAAAACAAATATTTTTTCAAGGTGAAATCGTTAGTGAGTATTGATCAACATTCTGCAGACTGGGTTCTTATTTTTTATTTGGAAACACGAAAAATTGCCGGTGTAATGTTCTCTAGAACCTATAGAATTCATGTATAAACTCAATTAGTTCCTAAAAATATGCAAAATGAAATTTTGTGAAGAAATGGGCACCTATGTAACCTAAAATGGGATACTTTGCACTGGTTACTCATAAGATTTGGCAGTGCGCAGAATCAATCTCATCGTGAAACAGTGTAGGCAACTTGACAATGTCGATGGTGGTTATGGCATTGCTGCTAGAGCTACTTGTCAGTAAAATAAATTATCCTAAACTAACCTAACCTAACCTAACCTGTCACTAATCTCATGCTTGTTCTTCCTGTGTGTAAAGCTATTGGCAATTATACAATGTATTTGAAATAAGGCAAATGATCATAGCTAGCCAATCAGTGTGGAGAGATAATCTACGGGCCATGTAACCCGCATCGCAACATCGGTCAAACTTTGTGCAAAATATTGAAGTAGACTCCCATTAGCTTTAGCCTGAAAGTAAAAATTTTTATACCATTAGGTAATCTCCTTTACTAGGCAAAATGATGGCACTCAAACTCCTAACACTGTATGAATTACCAATATGTAGTATAATATTTCAAGTGAGAAAATACGAGGGCTATTCAAAAAGTAAGGAACGTTTTGGAATTTAAAAAAAAACCAAGTACAAGAAAAACATTTTATTATATACATGTGAAAGAGGGACTAAAATACTACTTTTCAACATAATCACAATACAAATTCAGGCACTTATCATAGTGGTGGACAAGCTTTGAAAATCCTCCTGTGTCATAGAATTCTGCCGCCTGTGATCTTAGCCACTCAGTAATGCGTACCTGGAGCTCCTCATCGTCGTCAAAACACTGTGTTGCTAGCCAAGTCTTCATTTTCGGGAACAAGTGAAAATCACTTGGAGCAAGATCAGGACTGTAGGGGGGATGAGGAAAAACTTCCCAGTTGAACGAGTTCAAGAGTTCTTGTGTACGGTTTGCTGTGTGAGGTTGGGCATTGTCATGCAAAAGCAAAAATTTGGATGACAATTTTCCTCGGCACTTGTTTTGGACAGCTCTCCTAAGGTTTTGCAATGTTTGGCAGTACCGCTCAGAGTTTATTGTTGCACCACGCTCGAGAAAATCAATAAGAAGAACATCTTGCCTGTCCCAGAACTGTTGCCATGATCTTCCTTGCCGACAAAGTTTGCAGAAATTTCTTTGGTTTTTTAGGGGAACTTGTGTGCCCCCACTCCATGGACTGTAATTTTGTTCAAGGTCATTAGTTACCATTACAATTTGTTCAGGTTCTTGCAGAGATTGAAATCTGAAGCTTTGTGAGATAACATAGTCCGTTTAAGTTTGTAAATTTATTTAACAGTTTTCTGCCATGGCCTATTCAGTTTATTAATTTATTTGCTTATTACTGAGAACCAAAACAAATAACACTTTTCCAAATGAAACATGACTGTGCTATTTAAGTGTGTGGCTTCAAGTTGTGCTGGAGTTCTCATTGACACTCTTGAACATTTCAAATACGACGACACAGTTATTCCCTATCAGGATGCTTATTTGTACCATTTTGTTGGAAAGTGCAATTTCTTTTTTTTTTGCATGCGGGTGATAAAAACATACTCATTACTTTTAACACAGTGCAATTTTGAAACAGTTATGTATTCTAGTAATAATGATAGTAGCAATATTTCTCTACACTTGATTTAATAAAATAATGAATTGCCTCTACCATTATTAGGATTGATAATAATTTTATTATGTTGTGTGTAAGAAGATATACATACAAACATTATTATAAAATTCCACTATATTTCCAAGATGGTAAACCACATAGTAGAATTATATCAATTGTAGAATTTCCCATATTTTCATTTTTTGAAGTTAGCAACCCTAGTGGTAAAATATCTATCAGTTGCCATAATTTTATACTAAATGATGTAATAGGATGTGGACTACCAGTGTGTATGAATGCTTGTGGTAAATGCAATATGGTGTGTTTAAGCTCTACCCATACAGGGAAAGTTTGGAAATTTTACATTACCACAATTTTTCATATCTCTTTGACCAGCCATGTGATCAAGTACAGTATGTTTCATGTACGAGTTGGCCATTCATGCAGGTTTCTGCATCACGGTGGCCACAGCTCTAACTCCTGAGTGATTGGGTGAAATATCCATTCAAATAAAGCCGCTAACTGTGTAATGATTCAGGTTCTCACAATTACAGTTAAAATTACAATTAAAATAATTGCATACCTCATCACAAGCGATGTTGGAAATGTCCATCCACACAGCACTGCCACCTTTTTAGGAATTTTTCTTTCACGCACATAAGTTCAGCTTCCGAGACAGAGTTAATTTCTCTTATGATATTGTCTTCTTTTAATGTATAGAGGTTTGAACTATACACTTTATTTTTCAAGTTCCCCAGTCACATACTGTTAGATGAACTTAAAGACATCATCACAAGAGAAATTATCTCGAAAACTGAACTTATGTGCATGAAAGAAAATTTCCTAAACAGGTGCCAGTGTTGTGTGAATGCATTTGATGAGGTACGTGGTTATTTTCATTGTAGGCTAATTTTAACTGTAATCGTGAGAACCTGAATCATTACCCCATTAACACTCGGGAGTTAGAGCTGTGGCAGCTGCAACTCAGAAACGGGCATGATTGGCGAACTCATACATGAAATGCACAGCATCTAATCACTTATTGTGAGGTTTTGTATCCAGTTCTTGGTTCAACCATGGATGTAATTTTATTCCAGTTACTGACTCTCATGGCAACTCGATCCATTGGTTCATGGAGGCTGAAGTAATGTATGTTTCCGAAAGCTTGGAATGTGTTTATGTAACCCATTAAGAAAGTTTTAAATCCCAAGTAATCTTAAAGTTCTATTTGCTACGCTTATAGATTATATTATAACATACAAAGGCCTGTGAAGCACATGCTGAAGAGCGTTTAGTGTGCTGTTTAGTTTTATAAAAGTTGATGCCTTTCATGTTCTGCTATTCTATGCCAGGGAAAGTGGGAGTGTATTTTCGTTGTTTGATAAATATGACTGTAATGTATGTTATATGAAGGCAATCCAGAAAGTAATTTTTAGTCTCTTGTGGCACGAGATGCTTTATAGATACAAGCACAATTTTTTTGCATTACTCAATATGTGACCAGCAATGGTTGAGGCAAGGTCACGTTATCGTCACTTGCTGAGCAGTCCTCTTTCAAAATGTGTGCTACAATTTAAATTCTCACTAGCTAAGAAATTTTCTTTATGATAAAATTATTTTCTCTTAACAAAACTACAATATTTAAAACGGTTTATGCTAAGAACATAAGAAGTGAGAATGGTTTGAGGCAATATGTTCAAAAAAGGGAGGACCAATATCCATGATGGTTCAAAAAGAATTTGAGAATTCTGCTGACTCACATTTTCAGAGTTTCCATGATGACAATGACAATGTCTCTAAGTGTAATCTCTAGGCAGAGCTCACATTAGAGGCAGCCTAATTCTTTGAAGAAAGTTGAAAATCTAGTTCAACAGTTCAGATTGATTTGGCTGGAAACTACATTTAAAAATATGTAGAATTAAATTGTAAAATAAGTCTCCAATTGCAATTGCATTTCATTAAAGACTTAACAGAAATTGCTTTCCAGATTGCCCCTCATATCACTATAAATGAGATTTTCTGTACCATTATGTTATATGACTGGTGATAAATGAAAAAAAAAAAGTTGCACATTAAATATGGTGATCCATATACCTTGCTTAATTTTCAGTTTTACTTTGTTTAGTCTCTTATTGCCTTGCCTTGTTATCATTGTTTTTATTTTATTGGTTCTTATCACTAACAATAATACTTACTTACTTACTCAAGGGCAATAGACAGTTCCTAAGCAAACTAAAGGAATATTATCTATTTTATGGAATCCAAAAATTCATTGCCGTGCTTACCTGAGCCCACCATTCAACCGTATTCTGTGCTAACTCTATCCAATCTTCCCTTGCAAATCCTACTTCCCTTAAATCTATCCTAATATTGTCCTCCCATCTTTGTCTAGGTCTTCCACATGGTCTTTTCCCTTCGAGTTTACCAGTGAATACTTTTGAGATATGTCTTTTCTCCCCCATGCACGCAACATGTCCAGCCCATTTCATCCTCTGTGATTACCCTTACTATGTCCAGTGAAGAGTACAACTCATGAAGCTCGTTGTTATGCAGTTTTCTCCAGTCCCCATTTTCATCTCTCTTAGGCCCAAATATTTTCCTAAGCACTCTGTTTTTGAACACTCAGATTATGTTCTTTCCGATCAGTAAGTGGCCATGTCTCACATCCATATAATACAACTAGCAGGATAATAGTCTTATAAATCTTTATTTTTAGATCTCTGGTCAGAAGACGAGAAGATAAAAGTTTCTGAACTGCATAAAAACAAGCATTTCCTGATTTTAGTCGAGACTTAACTTCTGCCTTAATATTATTTGTGTCTGTAATTATTGCTCCCAAATATTTGAATTTTTCCACTTGTTCGAAAGATTTACCGTCTATTCTAATATTTTGTAGAGTATTATTTTGATGTTCCATGACCATATAGGTCTACTTACTTTTTCTGTATTAATTTCCAATCCAACATTTCTGCAGGCATCAAAAAGACTATGCATTTCTAATAATAGAAATTATAAAAAAATCAGGTAAACTGATAAAGATAAAATAAAGTGCCACATGGGAGTTAATTGGCCATATTTAAGAAACTATAGAGGTTTAAACCCAGTGCCATACCAGCAGTGATGGGGGCCTTTGGTGCTAATCAGTGTGGGGGCGTACCCAGTATCTACAGTTTATACCATTCACACAGTCGAAACAAATATATGATAGTAATTTGTTATATTCCATAGAACCTGAATAAACTACTTAATAATGGGTTACTTTTTTTTTATTTGGGATTTACATGTTTATTATACATTAGGCAACTTTACGTTTTTACCATAAGTTGTTTTAAATACCAGTACCAGTACGGACTTGTGGCCGGAGAAAATCCATGTTACCTAGGTAGTATGCAATTCCTTCAGCCATGGTATTGGAAAGGTAATTCAACTAATTAGTTGTGAGTTAGCAATATTATTTTATGTGCAAATCAAAGAAATCCCAAACAGCAAGGATTAAAAAAGTAGATTAATGATAAACTAAACAGTACATAAATAAAAAAATCTTTCTTGCGAACTGCAGCATGTGCAAATGTTGATATTACATAATGAAAATTGACTCTTTTGCAACAAAGTTCTTAGGAATAAGCTTGACAAACGAGATTGCCCTCTCTACTCTTGCTCATCGGGGCTTACATTATATTTTATTACAGTAAGCCTACGGTACTTCCGATGTGGTTGTTTCTACTTTTTTAAAAATCTATATAGGCCCATTTATTTCATGGTTTAACAAATGTATAATGTTGGTTAATAGACAACTGTTGATTCACTCAAACCAAGACTCGTCACTGGTCTAGTAAAAATAAATCAATAAAATTGGGGCCTATGTTGAAAGCAGATCCTGGTCACATTTTTCGTTTTATTTCTACACCCTATACTACTATAAGACTGCATTTGTGGTTTCATGGTTAGCGTCGCTGACTACAGATCCGCAAGCCCAGGTTCAATCCCTGGTAGGCCTACCTACTCGGATTTTTCTGAGGTAGGGAGGTCTGCACAGTCATCCTCGCTTCAGCAGTTTGCCAGATTACATGGTGATGTTTTGTAGCAAGTCGTTACCGTTTTTTTTATTGTTTGTGTGTTGTATTCTGTCGAAAAATAGGTAATAAAACAATTTTTTAAAAATTATTTTTTCTCAATGAAATGGTGCTCATTACATTACATGCAAATCTGAGCAAGTGAGGTGATGGGGATGGTCTACATATTTTGTTTACGCGTTTAAGTTAAATAAAATGTGCCGTTTTATCCATCAACTGGATGTGTAGGGTTAGTTAAGTTCTAAAAATAAAGATAGCTGATTTTGTAATAAGATAGCGGATTTTCAAATGCCATCTGGTGAAATTTGTTAAGAGTTTATTGGTAACTCTGCTTCCCCGAACTGACAGTGACGACTCGTGTTGCGTCATGCGTCATGCGTTAATGGCGGTAGCAAGGAAGGAGCATGGTTATGTTTGTTTTTGCTTGTGTACTCGTTAGCAGTTTTGCCGTCGTATACGAAATTTCATTAGCGTGAAATGGATTGGCTGTGGGTGGAAAATGATTACAACGATCTTCCGTGGTATGTTATGTTTATTCATATGTTTTTGTTAGACGTGCAATAAGAAATGAACACCGGCGATTCTACTTTTAGTTAGTACTTTATTCATAATTTTTTTTTACGATTTTATACTTCTCTTGGATCTGCGTGTATTGGAAGACTCTCTCACGTATATTTTACTATCGGTCAATGTGATTTAGGCAGCAATGAACTAAACAACATGCCCAACCAAACAGAATACATTACACTAGAAACGCATTACCTATAGTGCTTTCACGTTCGCCAGAGGTTTCAAGGCCACAACTTCTCACGTCTAATATGCCCCCACTGATAGCAGTCAACAGTATTCCCCTTTGCGCAGAGGAGCTGCGCTGTCGCACACACTCATACGACACCAAGGGGGAACTCCCTACTTGCTTGTCGTGACTGGCGTTGGAGTGGTATGATGTCATATGAGCACGGTAAGTGGGGGTATCATAGCCGTGCTACGTTTGGCCTTGAAACCTCTGGCGAATGTGAAAGGACTATAGCGTAATAAGGGACAAGTTGTGTAATTAGTAATAATAAAGGAAATGAGCACAAATGTGCATGTTTAACTCAGTGCAGAATTAAATGTCTTTACTGTATGCTGTAATAGATGTAGTTCTTTCTTTGCACTCTTCAATATGATACTTTCCATACCAGTATCCACAAAGTTCGTATAATGTTCGTCTGGGTCACGAAAGGTCTTCCGTGCACATATCTTATGGTGGAAACCATGGGCCATGTTTGAGCGAGAAGTTCGTTTTCATCCAGTCCATATACACCGTGGCATCTGTAGCATAGAACTCTTCTGGGATAGTAGCTGCCTTCTCCCTCCTTTTGTACATCGCGGTTTCCCATGCCTTTGTTGTCTGTAGTTGGAGGTTTAATCTGAGATCATCTAGGTATGCCATGGCATACACGAGTCTTGATCTCGTTGTTCTTGCTAGACAGAGTACCTTCTTTAGGTACGTAGCCTTCACTTTTTCGATATAAACCATGTCCTTTTCTGACAGGAATGTCCATATCATCTCGAGCCTGTACGTTATTTTCAAGTTAAATAGCTTCATGGCTGTGGTAAGGGAAAGACGGTGTGGGAGATCTCTGATATCGTTCATTGCAATGATTGCCTGCACGGTCCTTTCCTTCATATGTGCACTAAATGTGGTGCCCGTTGTTTGTAGAGTCGTCCCCAGGTACTTGAAGGAACGTTCTTCATTTCAATTCTTTCTCTGTTGCAGTAAAATTCATTGTCTGTGTCCCTTAACCTTCCACCATTTCTGAATGTCATTGCGACTGTCTTAACCTTTTTTATTTGTAGTCCATTTCTTGCTGCCCATTCAGTTAGTCTGTCTAGAGCTTCTTGTATTTTTCACGGCTTTTTGCTGCCAGCACCATGTCGTCAGCATACAGATAAACTTTGACTTCAGCATGTTGTTTCACAACATCATGTGTGGCTATATTAAAAAGCAGAGGGCTCATGGGGTCACCTTGTATCACTCCATTCCACTGACTGATCTCATTTGATAGAACTTTATTGTAATTAGAATAAATCACAATTTAAAAAGGGGTCTATATGAGTCGTCTGCTGCAGCCTCAGTCATTCACAAGTCACAATGACGGCCGTTCATACTTCCAACTCTGACACTTGAGAGCAGAGTCACCCGGTGGCAGAGTCCTTGTTTAAAAAGAAAAAAAAAATTAATTAGCACATAACCCCGTTCTACACAGGGGTGACAGTTTAATGACTCTGTTCTCATCATGGGTGGCAGTTAAATAATCCCTTCCTACTCATGGGCAACAATTTTATTTCATATAGAGACTTGCAGAGACAAATTTATTTTCAAAACTAATGCAAAACCCGTTCTACTCTCTATGAAAAACAAAACTCACTCGTGAGTAGAATGGGGTTATTAAACTGTCACCTATGAGTAGAACGGGTTTTTTTCCCCTGCTAGTTTTGATAATCCTTTTCCTACTAGTCCCTAGATGCAAAATAAAAATGTCACCCTTGAGGAGAAGGGGGTTATTAGACTATCCCCCCTGTGTAGAATGGGGTTATGTGTTGTTATTTTCTGTACTAAATATATTCTTAGGGCAGTGAAAGTATGTTAAAAAATTTAGAATCATGGGTGAGAAAATAGTAAAAAAATAGTATGCTACATTGGGCAGAGAAAGTCGTGTGAGTGTTTATAACTGTAGAATTACATGTTTATATTTTTATAGTGTTTTCCATTATGTTTTGGCTGGATGTATAGTATAATTCCATTTGTTTTGTTGGCTACGTCCTTTCACTGCCTTCTTGATGAACATTGAATGGCGGCCCATAAAATGAACTAGAGATGACTGCTTTCCTGCGTAGACCCAAGAGCCAGACATGTACCCTAAATTACTCAAATATGTTGGCTGTCATTACAAATTAACGTGTTATTGGCCATTTTTGGGATAGCTGAAGAATCTATGTCACCCTAGCCCCCCACTCCTACTCAGTAACGGGACCCGGCTAGTAGCACGATTCGAACTACTAGGAACACCGGGCCACAATGCCATCTTGTAGGTAGAAGGTGAAATGGGGAAAAAATTAATTGATTTGGCAAAAGCTTTAGGTTTGCACCATCCAAGCTGCGCCCTCTTTCGCCCGCCGGTTAACTTTCCCTCGCTTCTGAGCCAGTGCATGCTCCACTGCCAACTTCCCCTACATCTATCATGGCTATGTACTTGCTCAATGCCGACATTGCAGTTCCCTATTGTATGCTTCATCATACACGCATACAAGTATACAAAGTCACAGTGTTATGAAAATATCCCTTGTACCATATCAGAAGTAACTTACAGCAATAATATTTTAGGATGAAGCCACATATGCATTATACTATGGAATATTATTACAGGTATTGGGATGAAAGCTGGGAAAGAAGAAGTAAGAGGTCGTATTATGATATTGTACAGTGAAGAGATTTAGACTTGAAAGGTATGCCACCTGCAAGATGTCATCACTGGAATCATCACAGATGATGTCATCTTCCTCAGTTTCAGTTTCTGGAAGCATGATTTTGGCTTTCTGTCTTTCTTGAGGTGGATTCATCTTGTTCTTTTCATTTCCTTCGTTCTCTTTTTCTTTCTTCTTTGCCTCATGGATAAGCCAATTTTTCTCCTTTTCAGTTTTCTCCTTTCCATTTTTCATGCAGTATTTCTTCCATTCACTGGAGGTAATGACGGATGGTACTTTTTCAGTCTTCCTCTTACTTCTTGTAGACTTTTCATGTTTTTCATGCCAAAACTTCTAGGGGATGTCACTGATGACTGACCTGCAGGGTATGTCACTGATGTTGATGGATCCACAGGGAATCTCACACATGTTGATGGATCCTCAGGGAATCCTACAGATGTTGATGGATCAGCAGGTGACATTACTGATACCAAAGGCGGTGACAAGTTAAATGCGAGTCTAGTGGAGAGGCTTCATGTTTCATAGGCTTCCAGATATTAAACAGATCACTTGCACATTCTTCTTCATTCCATTCTCTAGACTCTTTGATGCAAGCCCCAAAATCTGATAGTTTTGGTGGCAAAATCAGATTTTACCATCTTTAAATGGATTCTCTCTATGTGTATTGCTCACAATTCTTCTTACGGTAGATAACAGGTCTTCCTTAATAAGCGGGAAGCCAACCTTTCCTATGTCATATATCCACAGCACTAATTTGTTTTCTTCCTCAGATAGTACAGATGATGGGTCCATTTTTATCTTGGCAGAATTTTCCTCTTTGACCTTTCGCATTAGTGTTACATGAGGCACACTGAATGCTTTACTGGCACCCGCAAAAAACATTTCCTTATTCTTCACAGCCTCGACTGCCTTTTCCATATCTTCTTCTTTATACTTAAAGAAGGGTCTCTTGCCTGAACAAGCCATTCTTAGTACAACACAGACAATATATAAAAAGAAACGAGTGTAATTGGAATATATACGCCATAAAGCCAGATCTCTCCAATAATGGACACCCATAGTGCCTGTATTGGACACCCCCTGTCCACTACTGGATTTTATGCTTATTTTCAAAAATCATTTCAATGGCATTATAAATACCCTATTGGGCTCTATATCTACCCTCCCTGACAAACATTTCAAGAAATCTAGTAATGGACACCCCATGTCCATTATTGGAAAATATGATAAATTACAAACCAATAATGGACATGTGTTCTAAAACACATGTCTGGTATTAATTATGCATAAATATAATTTTTATAATGTACTTCAAGTCTTAATTAAAGCAGTACTAAAAATACTTACAACTTTTGTTAAAGGATACCTTGTGGAAAAAATGGATTCTTTGTCAATGTCCTTAAAAAATTTCTTTACTCTTTCCTCCAACAAGTGGATGCTGCATACAGTCATCACAAGAAACCAAGCCTGTGAAAACACTTGACCTCTTGTGGCAGTTTTCAGTACATGTACATCTTTGTAATAGTACTTCCTGTCACCAGATGGACAACCAATGCAGAATTTGACTTTGAACTCCTATTATAACAAAAGTAATGTCAACCTGTCCATTACTGGTTACATGTCCATTACTGGGGGTATCACCCTAATGGATTTTTCCCTTCACCACTCAGCATTCTCTTGTGGCGTAGTGGTTAAGGCTGCTGCTTATGATGCTAGTGGTCTGGGGTTCAAATACTGATTGATGCATAAAATAAGTAGGTACAGTGAAGAGAAAGGGAGGGAGGAGGATGAAAAGGAAGGCAAGAAGAGAATAAATAAATAATTGGGGAAAAATAGTTTTAGGTCGCACACTAGGCTCCTCCCACCAACTCTCTAATGGAACCCACCTGGGAAGGAGGGATGGGGAGTAAGTTCAAGTGTCGCCTTGTAGATGTCACACTATTTTAACTAAACTAGCCGTTTTGCCCCATTTTTACATAACAGTGTTTCAGATAGGAGCAAATAAAAACTGGAAAATTCAAAACTAAACCTATTATCATAGAAAGAGGTGTTTTGCAGGGATCCCCACTTTCTCCCTCTTTATGTAATATTTCAACAGACCATATTTTACGAGAACAATATCTGCTGAAAAAGTCTTCACATAGAGTAGAATTGATGTTTGTTAATGACATTTTGAATAAGAATTGTAGCTCCTGACAATTTTCTTTGACATTTTCGTTTCCTTCAACCTTCTCAGAGGAGCTGTGAAAGATAAGATAAGATAAGATATTGCTTTATTGTCACATAACGTTTACATATGTCATAAACTGGTGACTCGTCAAGTTTCCTTAAATCTAAACTTAATCTATTAATGGCAATATTTACAATTTAGGTAAGTTTTCTTGATGATCCATGTATTCTTGTACTGAGTAGAAGGCATTGTCCATTAAGTTTTTGCGAGCAGTTACTTTAAATTTTCTAACTGAGTTTACATTTTTCACACTTTTTGGCAATGGGTCCATTATGTTTGAAGCTTTGTTCATAAAGTGAGGTATTGCGACTTGAAATGAAGAGATTTGACTTGTTCCTGGTATTAAATGAATGAAGATGGGCATTTGTTTTCATTTTGCTTAATGACTTCTTGATTTGGACTATAACTTCATAAATGTATATGCAAGGTAGGGGCAAAATATTAAGAAGTTTAAAGTATTCTCTGCAACTTGTGGTATTGGATAAGTTCATGATTGATCTAACTGTTTTTTTCTGTAATTTGAAGATTATCTGTACGTCTCTTGCATTTACCATAGCAAAGAAGTGTAAAAGACATTACATCCATAGCTCAGAGCTTGCCAGTGGACATACCCATTGTTGTTTTACTGAATGAGTGGAAACTCCTGCGATTAGCAGAATGTAAAACTCAAGGAACCAATGGAGATGTTGATCAACATTGGGATTCTCTTTTAAATATAAAATCAATAGATGAAAGTCTAAAGTATCCAATTTTAGCAAGAGTGGGAAAAGCTAGTCTCACACTTTCACATGGTAGTGCTGATGTGGAACAAGGTATTTCGCATTCTGCAAGGGTCTTGACAGAAGACAAAATGTCCATGAAACTTAGAACTTTGAATGCAAGATCAACCATAATTGATGCATTGAAACAATACCAGAACTAACAACATCTAGTTCCAATAAGAAGCGAGTTGCTAGCTTTAGCAAAAGTTGCATATAAAGCGTACATCAATTACGGTACCTTCGAAAGGAGAAGAAGCAAAGGAAGAAGATATCAGAAAAGTTCGGGAAAACTTTGGAAGAAAAAATGTAAAGAAGATGGCACAAAGCAGATAAGACATAGATGATGTACAAAGTAAACTAATAGAAGCTAAGGAGGAGAAATTTGTTCAAACAGGTGTGTCTGACAAACTTTCAGATGAGACAAATGTAAGATTGAAAAAAGCATTGGAAAAGAATGACTTTAAAGGAACAAAACTGGCACAAGCTATGATCAAGGAAGTAATGTCAGCAAAAACTGAAGCTACGGTAACAAAAAGAAGAAGACTGTTAATGCTCGGGAGAAGAAGCTTAAAAAGAAAAGACAGTTTAATTACAATTTTTTTTCAACAGAAAGCAAGAAAAAAACTAAATAAACTTACAGGGTGTTAATGAATAACACTGAAATATTTTGCCTGTGTATAGAGGGGACATAAATAAGCAACTTTTATTAGGAGATTTTTGCTCTATGGATTCAATTTTGCCTGTTTCAGCCTAAAATCTCCCAGGGCATGGCCGCCACTGACTTCTAACATTAGGAAAAAAATGCAAAACAAAGGAAATTCGTTGTTAACACTGTAGTCAGTAGTTATGAAAAAAAAAAAAAAGAATAATGCAGTGACGGCCAGTCATGTGATTAGTCTGTAAAATTTGCAGATTATGAAAACTCCAAATTATGTAATAGCTGTTGATGAATGATTAAGAATCAGGTTTATATGGATCATTAGGAAGGCATGAAGTCTATTTAATGAAAATTTTAACTCTATTTTGCATAAATTAGCATCAGATTATAATGACTTTAATGGCCTGTAGCACGTACACATTTTACGTCATAGAGCAAAAATCTCCTAATAAAAGTTGCTTGTCTGTGTTCCCTCTATATACAGGAAAAATATTTCGGTGTTATTCATTAACACCCTGTATACTGTGCTTTTTCATTTCATGTAGTTAATTTGTGTAGTGATTAAAATTCACAAATTGTAAACTTTTTATTAATGGCATAAGCTATAGCCTAAACATAAATACTTCTGTTTAGTGATTAAAATTCACAAATTGTAAACTTTTAGTAATAGCATATAAACCTAATAGGCATACTTATGTTACTGTCCTTAATATTCCTACTACAATTTCAGTTCCAGTAATGTAATGTGTAACAATTTGGTAGCTTTTGACATTTGAAAAATAAATTGGTGGCTGTACCCAAACTAAAATCTAGTCTAAACTCCATGGCACTACATCCCTGAAGGGACAAGGCCTACCATCCGGCCGCTGCATCATCTACCATAGGCAGATGGCAGGATTGGGAGCATGTGGTCTGCATGACAATACCCATGGCCGTTAATGCTGGTTTCCATGACTGGTGCCACTACTTCTCTATCAAATAGCTCTTCAGTTTGTATCACGCGGCTGAGTGCACCCCATTCCAGACCTCCCTACCTCTGAAAAATCCAAGTAGGTACCGGCGATCGAACACGGGCCTATGGATCCATAGCCAGAGATGCTAACCACAAGACCACGCAGACGGTCGGTCATATCCCATCCAAACAAAATTCGGTTTCAGAGCAAGTAATACCAATATATTCTGTTCAAATTGTTTTATGTATCAGTAATTAAAACTTGTGATTTCTGAAACTGAATCTTGTTTAACTGGCCTTTGGTTGGTTGGTTGTTTTTTTTTCTTTCTTTCTTTCTTTCTTCTTTCTTTCTTTCTTTTCCTAATAAGTCCCTATTTTGTACCTATTGTGTATATTAGTCCTAATTTTCTACCAAAATAGACCCTGATTTTTATCAGGTAAAGGGTCCTTTATTTTTTTTTTTTACATATTTTTATGAGCAAAATCATTTGGGAGCACTGTGTATGGAACATGACCGCCGGCGTGGTCTTGTGGTTAGCATCGCTGACTACGGATCCGTCGGCCCGGGTTCGATCCCCGGTACCTTCTCGGATTTTTCTGAGGTAGGGAGGTCTGGTAGGGGTCCACTCAGCCTCGTGATTCAAATTGAGGAGCTACTTGATAGAGAAGTAGTGGCTCCGGTCATGGAAACCACCATTAACGGCCGTGGGTGTCGGCATGCTTACCACATGCCCCCCAATCCTGCCATCTGCCTATAGGTAGATGACGCAGCGGTCGGGTGGTAGGCCTTGTCCCTTCGGGGATGTCGCGCCATGGAGTTTAGTTTAGTTTAGTGTATGGAACATGTCAGGGAGTTGCAAAGAAAGCAGGCTTACGAGCGTACAGAGTGCATGTAGTGCATGAATTAAAAGAACCAGATGCGGAAAGTGCCAGTGGAACCTCCCAAAGATACTCAGTAATTCAGCACAATTGCATATGTCTGCTAGTATTATTTTAGAAGTTATAAGTCTTTAAAAGTGTTCAGTTTTATGTGGATCACACTATAGAATTATTAGACATTGCATTTCTGTTGACCTTCAGGCATAAATCACATCCAGTAACAGCTGCAGAGACTATCAGAAGTGATGATCAGCTGGAACAAAACTCTGCTACATATAAGATATTGAATGGTTGTCTGCTAAAAGTGTTTAGCAGTGACTCAGAGGCAGAAGACAATAATGATCAAGGAAAGGTAACACAAGTAAGTTACATTTTATTTTTCTATGTATTACTTTTTCTATTAAATCTTCAGTACAGAAGCAAATTAAGTAGATGTCTACAATATAAACAAAGGTTATTTAAACTTATTTTGACAGACAAAATTGTACGAGGGTGTATCAATAAATAACCGGACTAATTTTGTAATTAACACATAATGGCTTTATTTCATTCAAATTTACTTGCAAACTTTTGAAATATTCTCCGTCTTTTGAAATACAACTATTCCAACAATTTACCCATTGGAGTGCATTCCACGATTAGAATGCGCAGCTTGGGAAAAACGACCTCACATTCGAGTGCCCTGGTCCAGAAAACCCCTGCATAGTTAGTTCCCTCCGAATCGATCAATGTTTGACAAAAGAATGCAAAGCCACATGCTTTGATAGCAGAAAAAAAAATCATGATTTCTGCCAGTTTTTTTTACTTGTAACTCGCGAACGAAAGTGAAAATAAAAAATCCGGCTTCGAGGTGCATTCGGCTACCCTTCTGTCCATCTACGTGTAAAATTTCAGATCTCTGCATTCAGTAGATTTCGCTGGATTGGGTACAGAGAGACAGACAGACAAGCAAACACTTTCTTCTGTTAATTAGATATTATATTAGTAGACTAGTAACTTACGTTATTTCTTATTTGTAATGTGATATTATAATAAGGTATGTTTTAGATTTGGTTGTATATGTAGAATTTTATAATTGAGCCTAGGTGGAAGACCTTTTTTAACACAGATATATATAAGAAAATGTCTGTTTTACTGAAGTAGTCAACATTTCTTGGGGTTAATTTACATTAATAATTTTCTGTTTTAATTAGCAGAGAAAAGGACGGGTGTTTGTACCATGCTATGTTGATGAATCCAAGATGAAATATTTTAAAACAACGTCATGCCTAACTGTAGAACAACAGGAAACGTACGTTCAACTGTGGCAGAAGTATGGAAAGCAGAATGCACAATTACCATTGCCAGAAGATGAAAAGAAGTGGAAACATTTGCAGGTTAGTGTAGTAAGTTACTGTTACGTATGTAAAAAGGGGGATAAGGTTTAGCTGAGGGTTATGTTCAGGAACATAACTTTCGATCGACTTGGCAAAATTTGTTTCATTTATTAACTGTTCAAAGTGTGGATTGTAATTTTACTTTTGTAGTAGTCTGTGGATTGTAATTTACCAAGTTGTCTAGTTAGTGCCTTCTAAGCATAAAAGTGATCTCTGTACAGGCCATGGGAGCCCTGAGGGTTCCCAGAGGTTGAGGCTTCCAGATTTTGTGAGACATTCAGCATGTGAAGGTAGTAGAGTTGTCACTGCTTAATTGTGGATTGCCTCAGAAAAGTGCCTTTATGCATAATCCTAGCGTATATCCGTACAGCTGAAGTAGCACACCAAACATTTCAATCTTTTGCATCACTTTATAACCATACACTTTCATTGGTGCAAAGTTCTTAGATCTGTTGGCATTTGCAAACATCTGTAAATTTTGAAGAGTTCACAAGTGCATTTGGTAGGCCTACCATCTGCAGTGTGATCTGAGTTCTTTATAATGAATGTTGGTATTATCAAAGGAATTTATAAATTCTGAATAATAAAATTGATTTGGCAATGGTCTTTATAAATTCACTGACTTTTAAAAATATTTTTTACAAAAACGTTTGTGTAGTTTTATTTTTCTCAAAATTTTATTTTTCTATTCTGTTTTCTGTTGATATGCCCCTCTGTTTTGTCCAATTTTCGTTAACAATGTTGTAATTGTTGTGTCACTGCAGATGTACAACTGTTAAGCTATGGTTTGTCTACGGCGCTCACCGCCGGCGGTGAACGCTGCCTGTTGCTCTCCATGTAAATCAATGCACCCGGTTTGTCTACGACGATGAACGCTGGCGATGACCGCCGGGGTCGGCAGTGATCGCCAGGAGTTGCTTCTGAGGCAAATTCAGGGCGATGAACGCCGCAGATTATCATGTATATAGTAGGTCACGAAAAGCAGAAGACAGCCATTTTGCACAAAGTACTGTCATTAGTTGCAGACAAAATGTTATAGATTTCGTGTCTAAACACATTGCCCTGTATGACATGAGCTTAAATGACCATAAAGATAGCTACACAAAACAAAATGTGTTGCAAATGGTAGATAAATTGTTAGAAAACACTGTTATCTGTAATTACAATAATTCATGTAACATATAGTAAAATTACCAGTTGATTTATTAGTAAAAATATTTTCGATATATTATTACCGGTTTTATTATTTTATTATTCATTGATCCATTTAACATTTAGTTCACCAAAAGTGAGTTTCCTTTGTTCCTGTCAGCGTTTTCTCTTGAGTGAGTATAATATTATAGGCTATGTTGAGGTTATGAAAGCTAACAAATTTCCAAATTCCATGTCCCCCCTCCACACCGAGCTGTTTGACATGGCCAACTATAACTGTGGATAGCAACAGTGTCGAGGACGATGAACATCGGTAAACAAACCACCCCTACGACGATGATCGCTGACCCCGGCGATGAACGCTGTAGACAAACCATAGCTTTAATGCAATCCAGTTTCAGTTTTGTAGCCCACTCATAATTTTAATCAAGACCAGATAACGATTCTAAACTAAACCAGTAAGTGTATATCCCATGAGGGAAAGAACCTACCATCCAACTACTACATCATCTACCTCCACAGAGTTCATTGGCAGATGGTGATTACTTATTATACATCATTCTTGGCTGGAGCCCCTACTTCTTTATCAAGTAGCTCCTCAGTTGTCCTTACGGGATTGAGTGATCCGCATTTCAGACTTTTCTTCCTCATAAAATTCCATGAAGATATTGGGAATTAAACCTAGGCTTTTTTATTTATTTATATATTTATTTATTTATTAATCAAATAAACAGCATGCCCGTTACAGTGTAACACTGCATGCATTCTTTGCCAAAGACAGTGGTAACTCTACATGCATTCTTTACCAGATACAGTATTTGTATGAACTACTTTTTGTGTTTTGGCATATACTTATTCTAGCATTTTCATTCTTTTATAATATATACTCTACATGTTTCTGCCTATAATGTATGTTACCTATGTGAATGTACCTAAGTTAATTGTATTATTACAATTAGATCGTTTTCCATATATTATTATTTACAATTGCTAACCTTGTTAAGAACTAATTGGAGTTGTATTACTATTTACATCAAAATTATATAAATATAATATAATTTATGTACATTTCTTTTCTACTGTTTTCTAAAAGTCTATAGTTTGGATGTAGTTTTTGAATGCCCTGAGGTGCCGTGATACTAGAGCTTCTTTTGTTAGTGACCAGATGCCTCCATTTTTTGTTATCTCTTTTATAAGAATAGCTCTTTGGTTTTTAGTGTTCTGACATTCGTAGATATGATCCACTGATCCACTGATTGCATGTACATGTTGGGTTGTCTATGATGTGGAACCGGTGGAGATAAGATTTTGTTTTTCCATGCCCTGATAAGATAGCTGTAAATTCTGGCGTCGTTGGGAGTTTTAATTTCAACCTGTGCATTATTGTGGGGAAATAACCTTTGGTCACTGCTCCTTTGGTGGTGCTGTACCAGCAATCCTGCCATTTCCTGAGTCCTGTTTCTTCTATTTCCCGTTTGATGGTAGATTTTGGTATTTTGCTGTATATTATTTCTCCTTCTGCTGAGGCTTCTTTAGCCAATCTGTCTGCTATTTCATTGCCTTCGATCCCTACATGGGCCTTTACCCAGCTGAACTGAATTTTCCAGTGGTTTGTTTCAAGATCAGTTATGGTGTTGAGTATATTGTCTATTAGAGTGTTGTGCTTTGTGTTCTTGTTTAATAAACATAACGTGGTCCTGCTATCAGTGTATACAGCTACATCTCTTTCTTCTTTTGGTACATTCTCCATTCTCTTAAGTTCTTGTAGGGCTTTCCAAATTACAAGCTGCTCTGCTTGATTATTCGAGCATTTTTCATGTAATCTGTACTTTAGTTGGCAGATGATTGCACCCTGTTGAAATATTACTGCTCCTGCTCCTACGTTCTCTTCTGATTTGCTGCCATCTGTATAAATTTGAATTCCGTGAACTGTATTATCCTGAATTTCTTCAATAGCCTTGTTTTTGGCAGGAAGGTTCCAGTTGCTTGGGTCTAATGGTGTATCATAGTTTAACTCTGTAAAGTTGCTCTGTAAAGCTGTATTTTGCCTTCTATTATGATGTCGATAGGTGGAATACCAGCCAAGATCCATGACACGTCAAAGGAAATAGTCCTATATGCTTTAGTGATTTTAATGTTGCAAAGCCTTTGAACTCAATCAATCAATCAATTTATTCATCATAAATTGGCCCAATGAGCCATAAGGCTCGCGCTTAGGGACTGTTACAATATACATACATATAATACAAAGGATAAGTATGATAATACATAAAATAAGTAAAAAAATACATAAAATTTGTATATATGCGTTTTTCAGAAGTGACTATACCTAAAACTGATACTTTTATAGGACCTAAAACAGCCTATTTTTACGTTAGAGCCTAATATTGCCTTTTTGCTTGTTTTTCCTCTAAAGTTCAAAATAAGTAACTTTTGTTGTAAATTCTAGCATTTATTTTACGTTCATACTAAATTTTTAGCTCGGAATGTGCAGTACATGACACATTTGTGACTTGGTTAAATAGTAAGGAATGTTTCGTCTTCAGTAGAAAAATTCCTTGGAATTCCCAAGAAAATGTTGTGTTTTTCTCCCGGCTCCCACATGCAGTAAAAAAAAAAATTAAATTAAAAATTAAAAAGTACTCTGAATCACTGATGGATACAAGGGGTTGAATATGCTAGCGTGCATAATTTCTGGGCGCAGGGATTAGGTTTTCACATTTACGGTATTAATACAGGCCCTAGTAATAGCTATATATAATTCTGCGTACCATAGGCCTATATCTGTGTTTTATCATGATTACTGATTAATGGTTACTTCAATAAATATAATATTCTGTAAAATAAAACAAAATGAAGCAATTTGTATACAGTAGAGCATGTCAATAAGTTAAAATCAATCAGAAATAAAAACACTTGTTGCTCCACTTAAATAATATTAGGCAGGACCGGTTTCAAGGAAGATCAGCTTCCTTATCCTCAGCTGGATGTCGACTGGTGTGGTGCTGGGAGATCCAAGTCTGTAATTGGCGCTGTGCTGCCATCTGTCTTCCCCAGGATCAAACTAAAAATCTCGTCGGCCAATGGTATATCAAAATTCATTGCCCTGTCTTTATTTTTTAAAATGAAAATCTTCTCCCATGTCATTAATTCTAAAGGTCTTTTAACATGTTTTAACAATTTTATGTTGTTATTAATGTGATGGTCACATGTATATGCATGAAAAGCTATGGCCGATTTTTCCGTGTGCATCAATCTGACGTTGTTCAAATGTTCTTTCATTCTAGCTTCAAGGTTTCTTCTGGTTTGTCCGATATATATACTGTGGCAATCTTTACAGTCAACTTGGTAAATGCCTGATAATTTGAGTTTGGGAACACTATTCCTTAATGGGTGGTTAAGTAGGTTCCTAAGGTTGAATTTATTTTGTGGAGCCAGTTTTATATTCACGTCCTTGAATACTTTCTCAAACCTGTAAAATACTTTCGGGTGGAAGGTGAATTTCCTATATATCGGCTTCTCATTATCATTGTTTGCTAAGGTGCAATTGTCTCTGATCATTTTTCTTTTTCTATGTTTAGAAATCATCTTATCGATGAATTCCATATTGAAGCCATTCTGCACAGCGACCTTCTTTATATGTATATATTCTTTCCTATATTCCACTTCTGATAATGGGATATATATCAGTCTGTGTATTAAGCTGTGAAATATAGCGAACTGGTGTGATCTTGGGTTGTAAACATTATATTTAATGTAGTTGTCAACGTGCGTGTCTTTCCTGTAAATTCCGAAATCCAATCTCCCCTCGTTCCTCATAATCTTCAGATCCAGAAATGGTAAGCTATTGTTTTGTTCTGTTTCCATCGTGAATTGGATGGCCTGGTCTTGTAAATTCAACAATTTTATTGAGTCATTCAAGAATTTCCGTGGGACAATCGCAAAAATGTCGTCCACGTATCTGTACCAATATTTAAAAATGTGTGGAAATGCTCTGGTAACCAATACTTCAAGGTGGCTCATATATAAATCCGCTAACATAGGCGATAATGGATTCCCCATAGCTAATCCTGTGGCCTGTTTGTAATAGTTATTATCGAAACAAAAGCTGTTTTGGCTAATACATAGGCCTATCAATAAATTATAACCTTCCATTTGCTCTTTGGTGAATTGGTTGAGTACAAACCATTTATTCAGTGAGTCTGGTAGTTTTTCAGTCGGAATGCTAGTAAATAAAGCGCAAACATCAAATGAAACTAACATTTCATCTGTCCTAATAGAGATGTTTTTGATTTTATCAATTAATTCATACGAGAAACTCACGAAAAGTCCGTTGAATACTTCCAAACTAAGAAAGCAATTAAAGACTCTCCTCTGATTTCAAAGACAGAAGAAAGGCAGCTTATAGTGAGCAACCCCCAGCTACCTAAACTTTATTGTTTGCCTAAAATTCACAAGAAAGACGATAGTATGAGACCTATAATAAATAACATTGATGCCCCTACTTATTTACTGGCTAAATGGTTGACTCACAAATTTGACCGATTGTCGAAATTTGAATCGCTGAGCATAAGTAACTCGTATGAATTAATTGATAAAATCAAAAACATCTCTATTAGGACAGATGAAATGTTAGTTTCATTTGATGTTTGCGCTTTATTTACTAGCATTCCGACTGAAAAACTACCAGACTCACTGAATAAATGGTTTGTACTCAACCAATTCACCAAAGAGCAAATGGAAGGTTATAATTTATTGATAGGCCTATGTATTAGCCAAAACAGCTTTTGTTTCGATAATAACTATTACAAACAGGCCACAGGATTAGCTATGGGGAATCCATTATCGCCTATGTTAGCGGATTTATATATGAGCCACCTTGAAGTATTGGTTACCAGAGCATTTCCACACATTTTTAAATATTGGTACAGATACGTGGACGACATTTTTGCGATTGTCCCACGGAAATTCTTGAATGACTCAATAAAATTGTTGAATTTACAAGACCAGGCCATCCAATTCACGATGGAAACAGAACAAAACAATAGCTTACCATTTCTGGATCTGAAGATTATGAGGAACGAGGGGAGATTGGATTTCGGAATTTACAGGAAAGACACGCACGTTGACAACTACATTAAATATAATGTTTACAACCCAAGATCACACCAGTTCGCTATATTTCACAGCTTAATACACAGACTGATATATATCCCATTATCAGAAGTGGAATATAGGAAAGAATATATACATATAAAGAAGGTCGCTGTGCAGAATGGCTTCAATATGGAATTCATCGATAAGATGATTTCTAAACATAGAAAAAGAAAAATGATCAGAGACAATTGCACCTTAGCAAACAATGATAATGAGAAGCCGATATATAGGAAATTCACCTTCCACCCGAAAGTATTTTACAGGTTTGAGAAAGTATTCAAGGACGTGAATATAAAACTGGCTCCACAAAATAAATTCAACCTTAGGAACCTACTTAACCACCCATTAAGGAATAGTGTTCCCAAACTCAAATTATCAGGCATTTACCAAGTTGACTGTAAAGATTGCCACAGTATATATATCGGACAAACCAGAAGAAACCTTGAAGCTAGAATGAAAGAACATTTGAACAACGTCAGATTGATGCACACGGAAAAATCGGCCATAGCTTTTCATGCATATACATGTGACCATCACATTAATAACAACATAAAATTGTTAAAACATGTTAAAAGACCTTTAGAATTAATGACATGGGAGAAGATTTTCATTTTAAAAAATAAAGACAGGGCAATGAATTTTGATATACCATTGGCCGACGAGATTTTTAGTTTGATCCTGGGGAAGACAGATGGCAGCACAGCGCCAATTACAGACTTGGATCTCCCAGCACCACACCAGTCGACATCCAGCTGAGGATAAGGAAGCTGATCTTCCTTGAAACCGGTCCTGCCTAATATTATGTAAGTGGAGCAACAAGTGTTTTTATTTCTGATTGATTTTAACTTATAATATTCTGTATTGCAATTGAGATATTTCAGAAAATTGGCAACTTAACGATTTTATAAGAGACTATTTTACGATTTTTAGAACCTATTTTCCAATTTTTAGAGCCTATTTTAGGTACCTAAAACAGCATCTTTAGCGACCTAAAAGTCCGAAGTCTAGTCATGACTGGTTCTATCGCTCCTTTATATATTGTGTAAAGTGCTTTGTTCCCAAGTTCTCAGGTGTGTTTGGCAGATTTTGATAGGTTGTGTATCAAGGCTATTGCTTTATCATGTACATGTTCTATATGTTTGTTGAATTTGAATTTTTTGTCGATATGTACACCAAGATATTTCATTTCTACAACCTGCTCTATTGTTTTGCTATTAATATAGATGTTTATGTTTTTGTTCTGGTTTCTCTTCCGTGTAATAACAATCACTTTTGACTTTGACTTTGTTTCATTGAATTTGATTTTGTTATCTCGTGCCCAGCGTTCTATTTTCGTTACATCCTGATTGGCGTAGTTTTCCGTTTCAGTTATGGTTTTGCCATAAGTCATGATTAAGAGATCATCTGCGAAGGCTATGATTTGTGTGCGGTGTGTATAGTCTAGTTGTAGGAGAGGGTTATATAGAATGTTCCACAAACCTAGTCCTCAGCTTGAGCCTTGTGGGGATCCTTTTTCAACTGTCTTTTTTAATCTGCAGCTGCTGATGTTTAGACTTGCTTTCATGTCTCGTAAGTAATCTCTACATAGTCCGTACAGGTTTTTGGGGCAGTTCTCTTGCCTTAAATTCCTCAATATACTTGGCCACCATGCTGAATCGAAGGCTCCTTGAACATCCAAACTAACTAATGCTATGTAGCGGTTGTTATGTAGAAGCTCAGTTACATATTCTTTAACAACCATCAGCACGTCCACGGTGCTTTTCTGTGGTGTGAAGCCATACTGTTGAATACTGAAGAGTTTTCCCTTGTTTATGTGATAGAGTATTCTATCTATCATAAGTTTCTCCATGACTTTACCCCCGATATTGAGTAGGCTTATAGGTAGATATTTTGAGATGTTGTCACTGTCTTCTCTACCTGGTTTTATTATTGGTACTATTGTGGACCGCTTCCATATTCTAGGAAAATATTCATTTTTAAGACAAATATTATAGACTAGGCTTGCTGAGCCATAGTTGGCAGTGCTAACCACCAGATCATGCTGATCATAATACTTGTCAATTCATTTGTCCATAAGTAAATATAATCAAATAAGTTGAATTTCTATGGTTTGATATGTTTAAAATTTTAATTTTAAATTTTAGATGTATCGGTATTTCATTTTTTTGATTCACTATATTTTATGCATATTTTCAAAACTAAAACCAATTTATATGTTCTACAGAGGAAATATTTCCTGGGCAGGAATCAAACCTAAGTTTTTAGCTTGGTAACCTGATCTCAAGACTTCTCAACTCCTCAAGAATGTACTATACTATTATATTGTTACCCTAGACACCTGCAGATCTCACTGTAGATGATATACATCTACCATGTAGCTACAGGGGATGGAAACGAAGATCCAAACTAGTGTTGGTTTTAAAAATACAGTAGAAGCCTGATACAGTGTGGTTGTTGGGGGACATGTTGTACAACTGTATCATAACCTTGCTGGGATATATTGAAATGTGAGCATTGAAGTGACAAAAATTGATCCTTGGGAGAAAAAGGAGGGAATCATCCATGTACTAATAAATTGTGCAATATTATACAGTAATATGTGATATCATTAATGAATTTCATTGCGGTAGAGCAGGTATGGGCAACCTTTGGAAAGATGCGGGCTAAACTTTACGATATTTATGAAGTCACGGGCCGTAGATAATAGGTATTTGTGAAAAAATAATCATGATACAGTTTTTTATATTTATAAAGTATAATGCTAAAGTTACCTGAATGAGAACAATATCGAACTGATTACGTATTTACTTACAATCAGCAGAAATTAATGAGAAGCTTGAGCTTGAGCATTTTTCTAGCGCTGACCGGAAGGAACACCCTCGTAGTTCAGGCTTTTGTTTCCCCCCTCTCACTCTCTAGTTAGCGAGAACCGAAAATATTTTACTTTTTCGAGCGCGATTTTAAAATGTTACGCGGGCCGGATCTAAAGTCGGGGCGGGCCGGGCGTTGCCCATATATGCGGTAGAGGGTCCTTTTAACTATCATAGTAGGCTACTTTTACGTTATGACTAAAGCCCGGATTTTCATGCGCTATCAAACTTAAAAACATGCATATGCATTCATGCACTATCGCATCTCCAAATATACACAATGAAGGGCGAAACATGCACTATGAAAAATGCGCACTGTACTGCAATATATTTCAATTTAAACAATATACGAGCTTTTCCAAATTCTCCTCACTTAAACTCGTGCGTTTATCAGTTAGGACATTCTTGAACGCAGAAAAGGATATTTATACTTCACAAGAAGTAACAGGTGGATACTTAAGAGAAGAAATTTGACTGAGGGTGAGATCGAATTCCATGTCTTTTACATTTTTTCCACATAATACGTCTTTCACTGTTTTCAGAAGTTTAAGATCAGGATTTGAACTAAGTAACTTCTTAAGTGTTTCCCATACCCATTTCTCCACAACACGATTCTAAAGATAATTCAACGTCTTCAACAATGGCTAGTGACTGACAAATTCAAGCAGTGAACATTCTGATTAGTAGTTTTCTTTCAATGGAAAGTGGTGGGGGTCGGCATTTTCTTTTGTAGCCTGGTGTATTATATCACTGTTAATTTAGGGTAAACAGTAGTTTGCACTCTCAAATTCATGCAGATGGCAGACTCTGTTGCCAAGTCAATCAAATAACAATGGTAATACAAACATCATTTTTACGTTTCTTCTTTAGGGAGGCACATTCATAATATGCCCAGTTATGCATGGTAACTTGATATTATGCACTAAAACCAGAAAATGAGGGTTTATATTCATTAAAAACGTTTGAATATGCTATATTAACCAAAAAATCCAAAACATGCATTATGCATGAAGTTTGCCATAAAAAGGCCGAAATATGCAAACATGCTCGGGAAAAATATGGTTATTTGGAATCCTTAAGTCATGTAATGAGTAACTACAAAGTTTGAGAAGTGTAACCAAAGTATATAAAAACATGCATTTGCATGGAAATCCGGGCTCTAGTTATGACACATAAGCTAATTCCGGGGTGCGTGGTTAAAGAGAGTTAAGTCCACTTTCTTGTTACTGAGAATTGAGTGTCTTAACACACTATACCAGCCCAACATAGCTTTTAGAGATGGATAAACCTATGAGGCACACATCCATAACTACCGGACAATTTTGAATATGACTTACTGGACTTAACGCAAATGTAGAGAACATTTTTAATCTATAACTCTATGGACATATCTCAATTTTTTAGGATGGTGGACTTAACTCTCTTTGCCCGCGCACCCCCGAATTTTAGACCTATGTATAAGAATGTAATAAGTTTTATGTAATGAAAAGGTAGACACTATATTTTATTATTTGAAACAATTTTTAATGTACAAGGATTTAAGATTGTATATGAAAACAGTATGTAATATATAAACATAATAATGAGATGGATTGTTACACACTAACTTCACTAGAATTGTCACTAACCTGGACTGCAGTTTCGAATGGCATCCTCATTCATCCTCAAGGTAGACTCCATCTGTTAGTTGGTTGGTGTCATTATCCTCTGGTGGGCAAATAATGAACCTTCTAATGAGATCATTATCCTCGGGAATTTCAAAGTTCATAAGCCTGTTCCTATTCTTGTGTATGTGAACTTCAAAATTCCCAGGGATGATGATCTCATAAGAAGGTTCATTATTTGCCCACCAGAGGATACTGACACCAACCAACCTACAGATGGAGTCTAGCTCAGGATGAATGAGGATGCCATTCTAAACTGCAGTCCAGGTTAGTGACATATTATGATATAATATGTAATAAATTACTTTTAAAAATTACCCACCACTTACACCATTTATATCAGTCCTGAATCTGATCTCAGTTTACAATACACTGCAGAATTTACACTAACCTAATTGTCCACTTCTGCAATATTTTGTATTCTGAACTCGTGACAAGATTCAGACTGAAATCATATTTCAACTTCCCTAGGTTTAAAGAATTTCTGGTATGGTAAGTGCAGATTTTTTGAACCCTTGTAGGGATGTGTTATTGTTTCTATGTCCCGTTACTTCTGTAAACTCTTTTGGAATGCTTGTCACAGTCTACTAGGGAGTGTTGGAAGCTTGAACTGTTGAATGCTCTTTGTAGAACTTTAACTGTTTTAACTTGACTTTGAAAAGGAAAATTTTATTTTAAAAATACTACCTTTTGAACTCGGGAGATACTTTCCCCTGCTTTACATCTGAATCTGCAGCATTTTCAACAACTCTATTTTGGCTTCCATTGTGTGTAAGTGAAGTGGAATGTCACAGAATCTTACTCTTTTTCTACTTATTTAATTACTTATCTATCTTTAACTTTCTACCTTCTGTAGAAATACATTAATAACCTTGCTCTGAATGTGGCTCTTAAGATTTGCGCTATTAAAAGTAATTATAATATAATTTGTCATTAGAGTGTTGGTATTATTCCAGTATACAGAAGGGTATTTGTGGTTTCTCGTCTCTTTGTATTAAGGATGTTCTATGGAACATCAGTAGTCTGGTTATCCCTTCCAACTACCTAATAATATGTATTAAATGTTTGTAGACTTAACAGTATTACATATTGCTTCTTTTTCAGGCACTAGAATACAGAATATCAGAAGAAAGAAAGAAATTCAAAGATTTTATTCGACAGTATGTGGATCGAGACAGACATCTATTCCTTCATGCAGATGTAAAAACTTACATTGAAGAAGTGTGGAAGGTAATGGAGTAACCATTTACTGATGATTCTGATATATTTTTAGTACATTATGCAACGAGCATATGACTTTTTGTTTGACCATAATTAAATGTTTAAGTTTTGAGTTTTTAGATTCAATGCGACATCTAACTTTGGCAATCAGCTTCCTTCTCATGTTTTGCAATAGAGGTAGCTGATGACATGCGGGAAAATCAGAGCTTCTCTTGTCATTTTAACCTCTAACCAAGGGACTTTAAAACATGAAATGAACCTAATTTAGTTTAGTATTAAAACTGACAAGAACAAAATTGATTTTATTTTAAGTACAGGTTGTTTATACAAGTAAGAATCAGCTTGAAAAATTTTATGTCATAACCGGGATTTGAACACGGATCTTCAGCATAACGCGCTGATGCTATACCATTGAGCTACCATGACAACCTGTTTTTCAAGCTGATTCTTACTTGTATTAATATCCCAGACATGGATTTAATGTCTATTTCCTTTCCCTCCACTTAATTAACAGGTTGTTTATTAATTATTGTGTAGTTTGACTTGCTGCTCTCAAGATTGTTCTGTGTTCGATATGTCATTAACTTTTTTACTGCTATTGACATACATATGCATAAATGAAAAAACACATAAAGGCTGAGATATAAGCATAATAGATTAATGCTATGTCTTAAAACATGAATATATTTCTCCATGGGCGTACGGTAAGGGGGGGTTCAGGGGGTTGAAACCCCTTCCGAAATATCTGCAATATTTTGAAGATTATCAATCATGGAACGAAATTAAAGAAAAAACCCTGATTCGGTTGTTACATATTTTACAGTTCCGTACATATCAAAGCATTATTTAAGATTTATCATAATTTATTTAAGATTCAAATTTCAAAACCTCGGGGTGTTAATAGTTTCTCAGCTTAATAACAGTGATGTATTACTAGTAAACAAAAATCCCTTTGGAATCTGTCAAACGACAACTCGAATACTTCTGCCGAAATCCATCAACCTGTTTGTAAAGCCAACAGTAATCACGAGCTCATCACAAAATTATCGTGAAGGAATCGGCATTAATCGGGCTTTTCCACCAGTGGATTTACAGATGACTTTAAAACGTGCCCTATACACCATACAGTATTATGATAATCTTTCAAAAGAAGATTTTTATTTATAGGCTCTAGCTTAAACGAGAAATGGATAGAAATCTCGTGAAAAAGAGTTTCATAGGCTGAGCTGCATATTAATTTATTACAGTGTATTAATTATCACAATACAACTGTTTAGTAATTAAAAAAGTAATAATTCACAATGTCCGCAAGGACATGGAGCTGAGACGACTTTACATTGAACCCCGTACGCCGTACGCCCATGTATTTCTCCATATATTTAAATTCTCATCCTTGGAAACCAGCTACTCTATTGAAATTTTCCTAGTTGATTTCAAACTTATGACCAACTAGTGATTTTAGTTCATGAATGGTTATATAAAAATATAATTCTATACATCACATAATATAATAGACGTGTTATAATATGGTCAAACAAAAAACAATATAATAATTGATGCGAGTTTAGTCTTGAAATAAAACAGAACTAATTTTTTTCTTTCTTTAAAAGCCACTGATTAAGGAATATGAACATGTGAACGGTACAGGAACAGCAAAGGATTGTGGGATGAAATTGGAGAATTGACATGTCCACATCTTTTTTCTTTCTCCTATCTTTGTGTACTCAGAGGTTATGGAAATCAGTTATACAAAATGTATTCTGAATTTCTCTACGCCTAATGTACTTTATTGTTTTACATTTTATTTTATTTCAGCACCGTCTTCAAAATGTCAAAGACTATCCTGAAAATTATGAATCCTTGATGCAAATACCTTTGGTGTATTCTGACACAAATATACCTGTTATGACACTTGAAAAGAATCTCTTGGAATTGGTAAGTGCCAAAAAATTTCAGATCACTTAGATTCTTTCTATTTTGTCTTTCTAACATGAAGGTTGTAGGATTATTCTGTGCACACATTGGCTAAGAAAACATCACTGAAACTTTTAATAACTGGTTAAAAAGATTATAGACATCTGGAATAAACTTTAGAACCTTGAAGCTTCTGTGGGTAAGAAGCGTTATTTATTTTTTGTTTATATATATATATATATATATATATTAATATGGTAAACTAGCAGATTCATTCAGTATTTGTATCCACTTAAATGTCAAGGGGGAGACAGTTAAAGTCTGTCATCCATCTGTGCAAGTGGGAAAGCACAGATAACTCACAGATTAACTGGGTGAGGGTATCTTGAGTTTGAAACATCTGAGTCTGCACTGTTATAGCTGTGTCCGTTCAATTCAACATAGAGAAGTCAGATGTTCTAAAGTTTAAAATGTTTGTATTATACTATAACTAATTAAACTATAATACAGCAGTTGTATTTAGCTGTAATCACTGAAGATTTAAAACCATTTATAAACCTTAGGTCTACAGTTAAGTATTATACCAATTTTGTATGTCAGTGAAGTCAAGCAATCATGTACTTTAATGCAACTTGCTTTACAATTTTTGACCCGTCTTCCACTTATGCCAGCTATTAAATTCCAGTTTACTAGAGAATAATGCAATGGAGTGGTCAGAGTGTATGCACACATGTATATAATACTAGGAGTAGCGGGCAAATATATATACCTCACCACAGACTTTCAAAAACACTCAATAGCTATGAGACAATTGGACATAAATTATATAACAAGCTTCCACCAACGTTACAAAATCAAGATAAACCCTTACCCATTTTTAAACGTACTCTGTTTGAATGGTTAGTTAAGCATCCATTCTATGAATTGAAGGAATTTTATGATAGTATAAATAAATAATTGGTCTTCTACATTTTAATGGAAGTGGTGCAATAGTCTAATCTATTTGTTGTACAGTGTATTGTATATTTTTATTTGTGTTATAATTTGACTTTGCCTATTGTTAAAACAACATAATGGCAATAAAATTGATTATTATTATTATTATTATTATTACGAGGCGTGTTTTTTAAGTAAGTACCGTTTTGGAATTAAAAAAAGACGTGCAAAGATATCGCAATAATTTTATTTTTACATGAAAGCCTGTACCTTAATCTACTTTTCTACATAATTCCCGTGAATATTGAGGCACTTGTCATAACGTGGCACCAGTTTTTGAATACCCTCCTCATAAAATTCTGCCGCCTGACTTGTTAACCACTGTATCACAACTGTTTTGACTTCGTTATCGTCTTGAAGACGCTGACCACCCAGGTGTTTCTTCAAGTGCAGGAACAAATGATAGTCGCTGGGCGCCAGATCAGGGCTGTATGGAGGATGATCTAGAGTTTCCCATTTAAAAGATTTGATGAGATCTTTGGTCTGATTAGCCACTTGTGGACGGGCATTGTCATGCAGCAAAACGATACCCTTACTCAACTTGCCACGTCTTTAGTTCTGGATTGCACGACGCAGATTGTTCAATGTCTCACAATAAGACGCTGCATTGATTGTCTCATTACGAGGCAGAAACTCCACTAGCAATACTCCTTTTTTGACCCAAAAAACTGTGCACATGATTTTCCGGGCAGAAATTGTTTGCTTAAACTTCACTCTTTTGGGTGATGATGAATGTCACCATTCCATGGATTGCTGTTTTGATTCTGGTGTGACGTAGGCCACCCATGTTTCGTCACCAGTAACAATTTGGTCTAAAAAATCTTCACCTTCATTGTGGTACCGCTCAAGGAAAGTCAATGCACTGCCACAACGTTGGGTTTTGTGCAAATCCGTCAACATTTTTGGAACCCAACGTGAACACAATTTCCGGTAATTCAAGTTCTCGGTCACAATGCGATACAAAACACTACGAGAATATTGAGGAAACCAGTCGCACATTGATGAAATTGTAAAGCGTCTGTTTTCTCTCACCTTTTCTTCCACTTTCTGCACCAAATCTTCATTAACGACCGAAGGACGCCCACTCCGTTCTTCATCATGCACATTTGTGCGGCCATCTTTAAATGCTCTCACCCATTTCCTTACCATTCCATCACTCATAATGTTTTGTCCGTAAACTTCACAGATCTCACGATGAATATCGATCGGTTTTACGCCTTTAGCACTAAGAAATCGTATAACAGCCCGTAATTCACAATCGGCGGGACTCACGATTGTCGGAGGCATCTTAAACACTCAGTAAACAACGTATACAATGAAGAATCAGACTGTAATGGCGTCAGTGCGTAGACAAGAGATGTAGGTAACCAGCGCGCATGCGCGGAACGCCGACCGTAGCGCTGCGGCGGCGGAATCGCAAAACGGTACCTACTTAAAAAACACGCCTCGTATTATTATGTTGATCCGTATTGATCAGTGTTTTCAGAAATTTTAGTGTCACAGCTAGCGGTTAATCTCAAGGAATTGCATCCTTAAGTTATATTATTTTGTAATTTTAGGCCCAATCAAACAAGCAAGCACCTTTACTAGATCACTCAAAATGTATGAGCCACTTTACATTTGCCGGACAAATAATTCAAATGTACCCAGAATTCTATATTTCTGGTGATTTCTAACATTTTTAGAGCTAGGTGTGCTAAGCAGCATCCTCATTAAAAATTTCCTAATTAACTGAATTTAATAGCTTATAATGACAAAAAGACAGCTTGGTGGTTAAGATCTCTTTTCTCCAAGATAGTCCATACCGTTGTTCATTGTCAGAGATGCTGCCTGACTGTGCCAGTCTAATACATCTCTTACAATAGGATACACAGTACAGACATCGTATTATATCTCTGCCGGTCTGTCAAGTGACTATTTCCTGGTAGGAGAAGAGATTCTACTAGCGTGCACAAAAACATTTCTTAAATTTACAATGGGCAGCAGATGTGAACAGATTTGAGCTCAGACAAGCAATGGCTAGAAAGGGAACTGGATGTCTTTTGTATTGGAATACACGAACTACCTGCTCCTTGTAACAAAATTCCAACGGTCGGCGAGAGGCACAGATATAAAACGACAGCTGTATATGCAGATGATTCAAATGTGAGGGACTGCAAAATAAATTATAGGAGACTGTGTGGGGTATTGAATTACAATTCCTTATGCTTGAATGTAATGAATAAGTAAAACTGATTATTTTATGTGCTGTTCATTATGAGATATCTTTGATATTTTCTATTTTCTACATGATTCTTCACAAGTTTACTCTTTGTAGATGTTACTGGTGATCTTTTACCAGCCTCAAATTTTTTTTTGTGTGTCCTGTTATAAAAAATCTTATTGCTGTTTGTCCATTTTTATTCTTAGGGGCATAGACTGAAAAGCGTTCCTTCTGATTAATTGTATTTACTGAATTACACTGCATCACCATGTAATAGAAATCCAAATACTAAGCCAAATTTCATTGGGATGAGGTCTATGCATGACCTATTGTAAGCCTTAGTCAGCAATTAGGTGCACTGCATTACTGAGGTAGCCAAAGAGATTTGACTGATTTGCAGATTAAGATTCTGAAAAAGGATCCTTAAAATTACAGTGTGGCTTATGCACAAGTAAATGTGGTGTTTGCTTATTTGTTGTTTTGAATAGAAAGGCAAATTAAAAACAAAATACACAAACCTGAAGTGAATGATCAACACCAATTTGACGAAAATAATTGGTAGCTCACATTGTAGATAATGAGGTTCAGGGATGCACATGGAAACAGCGTAATATTGTTGAATTTAGTTTAGTGAATCCTATGACATTTTTACTCTTGAATGTACAGTGAATACCTTAAAATGAATAAAAACGTACCTAAGGAATTCTGAAGAACAATATTTAGGGACATAAGCTTATAGGAAAGAATAATATGAACTACTGTCGTCTGAACTGTTGAATCCCTGACATCTAGAGAGAGAGAGAGAGTTTTCTAACTGGTATGCAAGTTTCTTCATAGCAAGTCATGCTTACAGGAAAGAATAATATGAACTACTGTCATCTGAACTGTTGAATCCCTGACATCTAGAGAGAGAGAGTTTTCTAACTGGTATGCAAGTTTCTTCATAGCAAGGCATGTTTTTTTAGATAACTTGAATTAAAAGAAGAACTTCTAGCGCAAGACACATAAAGTAAAAGTTACACATTATTGCATTAGTGTTATAAACACTCGTTTAGTTAAAAATATGTGCATTCAGTTAAATAGATTCAGTTTGATAGAAATTAACAATTTTAAAATTCACTACACCTTTTTAAATGTGAAATTTCTCTTGGTGAATGCAAAAGTCATTTTATTTGGTGAGTGAAAAGCGTTTTCATGTTGGCAGCAGTGTAAGAGAAAATCAATAACGGCTGTCTGCGTACTGCAACAAGGCTGACTCTATGATGCGTAATTCATCACAGTAATATTTATTATAACTTTACAAATGTTAATGGCTGTCTATAAAATAGTGTATGGCATGCATGTTGAAGCAATCTTATTCTTCTTGCAGGATTGCTCAACTCTCTATGCTCGTCTCACAATCATTTCTACTCACAGAATAAAAGCTCGCTTTTAATCCTTTATACTGTAAATAACTATTGTTCCTTATGGTGAAATAATTAATTGATTTTTCTTATTTAGGGAACAATTCCTGTTGAAGTGATACCTGACTACATGCACTCAAGTAAACTTATATTGTCACAGTATTGGAAATTATACGAACATTTTCCTCCAGATGATAGAGGACCTGACAGTAAAGCCTGTAGTGCTCATAAAACCAGAGGTATGGTATTACTTCAATTGGCAATCATAGTTTGTTAAGAGCATTTGATAGAGAAAAGTATTTTGCTTTTGTATTGGGTTTACTGTTCTGTATTTATGGAATAAAGTCATCATCTTTATTTCTGAGAGTTGTATCTTAGAAAGTGTATAAATACTGTACAGTATTCTTTCTAAAGAAGGCATTAGTCTACTTGCTTAAAAGACCCATCATGATCATCATCATCATCCTTGCTGGGAGAAGGCTCCTCCCAGTTTTCTTTTTAATGCAATTAATTTTGTCCATTTTTTGCTCTGTTTGTTGTTTAAATCAAGTGCTTTTTTCTAAAGAAAAATTGCTTTTGTTTTGATGGAACATGCCAGACTTACCCACATATTCAGAATGAAAGTGTAATTGCACACAGTATACATAAGGTTATACAACTTAAAGTCTTTCAAGGTGGAGTCAGTTCGTACATATTAATTCTGCAATTTAATCTATGATAGGCTTACAGGGTTTCTTGCGTCTTTCACAAACACATAAGGAAACACGACTTATGGTCCTCTCTATTCAGAGTCAGTTCGTACAAAACATAAGGGTACATGACTTTTAGTCCTCTATTCAGAGTGAGTTTGTTTACACAGTTTATCACCAGGAACACTCACTGCTTCATTAAAATACCTAACTTACTAGTTAGGCTTACAGGGTTTCTTGCGTCTTTCACAAACACATAAGGAAACACGACTTATGGTCCTCTCTATTCAGAGTCAGTTCGTACAAAACATAAGGGTACATGACTTTTAGTCCTCTATTCAGAGTGAGTTTGTTTACACAGTTTATCACCAGGAACACTCACTGCTTCATTAAAATACCTAACTTACTAGTTAGCCGGCTTTCAAGAGGACCTTTCCTCCCATCATCAGACCCCGCCCACTGCCGAACTTCCCTCCTGTACCACCTGATGACGCTGCTGCGGTTTAACGAATTTTCCAACCAGACCCAACTCATTCTCCCCTGGGATGTCGACGTTTTGGAGGTTATTCCTATGTTTCTGTATGAAAATCTTCTCCCATACAGTTAATTCAGTTGGATGATGCAGGTTTTTCAATAACTCCATTACATGCGAAGCTACCGCATGTATGGAATTTTGATAATCATATGGTCAATAAACCGGAGTTATTGAAAAACCTGCATCATCCAACTGAATTAACTGTATGGGAGAAGGTTTTCATACAGAAACATAGGAATAACCTCCAAAACTTCGACATCCCAGGGGAGAATGAGTTGGGTCTGTTTGGAAAATTCGTTAAACCGCAGTAGAGTCATCAGGTGGTACAGGATGGAAGTTCGGCAGTGGGCGGAGTCTGATGATGGGAGGAAAGGTCCTGTTGAAAGCCAGCTAGATTAGGATTACTTCCACAAAGTATCTGGCCTTGAAGACTAACCCAGCCAGCGAGCTTCTCGTTACGTCTCGTTTCCAGCGTGCGCGGATTCGCTGCGCGTAAGATTAGTAAGCTACTGTTGAGCACAGAGTGAACATCATGCAGCACGTTGGCAGTCGTAGAAAATACTATAATAGTTGAGTGGAGGGATAATGCCGCAGTGAGAGAGACAGACAACATGTGGAGTGGGATAGGAGAGCTGAGCCAATCAGGGTGCAGCTACCTACCCTAGGCAGGAACTCTACGAACGGTGAGACTCGCTCCTAAGGTATATACTTAAAAACCCAGAGACTTTGTGGAAGTAATCCTACTCTAACTAATAAGTTAGTTATTTTAATGAAGTAGTGAGTGTTCTTGGTGATAATGTGTTTTATGTTATTACACTTCATTGTGTTTCCGAATTCCAAGTAAGTTAAATCACAACAATTTCCAGTCTTCACAGTTCCTCTCCTTGCTTTTGGTGTCTGTTGTGAGGTGCTGTCCTTTCAGAAATCAAGAATTCGCATAGCCATAGGTTGGAAAAGTTGTAGAGGAGGACCAAGAGGAAAGGGATACAACCAACTCTTGAGCATATGCTAATGTTGAATCAGTAACATTGACAACATGGTCATGATTACCATTTCAATGCTCACTTATTTTCCTCCGATCACAGTGCTAATGTCAGACCCATCTCTCGAAATCATGGTATAGATAAGAAATATAACACTAAAAATAGCAACTTTCATGCAAACGATGTGTATAATCGCTTTCATTATTTTGTTGGGCACAAATTTCTCCAGATTTCAAAATTGTGGAAATTAAGATATGAAATTGGAAAAATCTTTAAGGGGTATGCGTACCCCCAGAAAAAAAAAAGCAGTATTTAAATCCATTTCTATATGCCGAACGTTTCTCTCTATTCCTTCTTCCCTCACCCCCAACTGTGATAAGTTATTATTATGTTTTAAAAGCTTTGATGTGTTTATTACATCAGTAACTTATGTTATTCTCCTTACTTCTTTATTTGGAACTTTATTTCTTATTGAAATACCTAACATCCTTCTCTACATTACTCTATTATGGCTTGATGGTTTTTTTAAATTTAAGTTTAAGTTTCTGTTAACTTGTGTGCATAAAGGGAGGTCTTCTTTCATGTATGGTCTGTGTCCAGTATGCTTTTCATGAGTTTCATTATATCTTGGTTTGAATTTCCTTGTATTGATGATTACTGTTTATATCTTGTCGAAGGTGTTAGACTTTTCTTTTCCTTTTCTTTTTGTAATAATTGAGTAGACCATGCTTGCGAAATTGTAAGCTAATTTGAAACACATATTTCCCAGCCTTTTGTTTGTTGTTGGAAAAACTATTCCTAAATGCCATTACTAATAATTTTTAGAAGACTTAGCCCAGTCAAATTAAACAAATCAACTGAAAAAAATCCCCGAGTTTTGAAATTTAGCATGGCTGCTTGTTGGTATCTACAGTAAATCGTACTAAAAGTACTGGAGGGTGGAATACGTAACTACGCTCTGCTACCACTCTTGTGGCGTATCACTGTCCCTAAATACCGAACATCAAGGTTCCATGACCCAAAAGTAAAGTGAAATATCCAAGACAAACTGAACACAGTATTTTATTAAGTTTAGCATACAAAAGTTCAGATTATTACTTCTCCATAGGAGGGTGTGTCCGGTTTCAGTTTGCAGCTTCTGGCACGCCTGTTAATTCTATCGAGAAGGCTGCTTTTTCCTTCTTTGTTCATAGATCGCTGTGAACTAGCTATGAACTGTGTGTTTAAAAATGGGTCTTCCTTGTGTTTTTGTTTGTTCGTTTTTATTAATCTACTTTTATTTATTTTTATTATTATTTATTTATCAATCCTAGTGGAAATTATTCCATACACTAAATTAAAGTAGATATCAATTCCTATAAAAAAGGTCCTATTCAATTTTGTCATAGGATCAATACTTTCAAAGTCATGTCTTCACCTGTAATTGCTATCTTGTTGTTAGAAGCTGCTTTGTCAATGCACATGGCACAATGCTGGTATCAGTATCATCCTTAGCATTGAGAAAACTACAATATAACTTAGTCCCAAGCACATACAAGAACTTGCCAAGTCTTTGAAAATATTAACCCTACAACAAAAATGAATAGGACCTTTTTGGTAGGAAATTTTACCTGGTTTAATTTTGGTATGGAATAACTTTTGCTAGGATTGATAGTTACAGACAAATGCAAAAAAGTGTGCGTGGAACATCACGCGACAGAAGTGAAACTTGTTTTAATTGTTTGATTTTTTCAATTTTGGATTATTGGATTTTTTCACTTTTGGATTGTTGGACTTTTTAACTTTTGGATTGTTGGACTTTTTAATATCGGGTTTTTGGTCTTTTTTTACTTTTGGGTTTTGGAATTTTAAATTTTTTATCTATTAATTTTGTAATTTTCAAATTTTGTATTTTTTAATTTTGGATTTTTTATTGTTGATTTTTTTATTTGTTAAATCTTGGATATTTGGATATTTTGGATTTTTTATTTTTTCAATTTTGGATTTTTCAATTTTACATTTTTTAAATTTAGGATATTTGAATATTTTAATTTTGGATTTTTTATTTTTTAAATTTTTTATTTTTGGACTTTTTAATTTTGGATCTTTGAATTTTTTTAATTTTGTAATTTGGATTTTTTATTATTGGATTTTATAAATTTTGTATCTTTGAATTTTTTTATTTTCTAATTTTCGATTTTTAGATTGTTTAAATTAGCATTTTGGATTTTTTAATTTTTAATTTTTGGATTTTTTAAATTTTGGCTAATCATTGAGTTGATTGTTTTCTGTGCAGTCCGTTCCGTCACACCTCACTAATTTCGTGACGATTTTCAGTGTTACATTAATTTCATGACGATTTTTGAGCGTTACACAAGCTCTCAATTTACCCCCACCGCGGCTAAAGAAGTTTCACTTCAAAAACGTTGAAAACCCACCTTTAAACAGCTCCCCCACCCCCTGCTCAAACCCCATCCTCCAGTACTTTTAATATAATGTACTGTTGTTGTTACCAACAAACAACCTTGCCAAATTTCAAAACTCCAGGTTTTTCCACCTGGATTACCATATTTTGTCTAATTTGACTGGGCTGACTGAGAAATAAACATGGCAGTGCAATTGCTAATTAGGCTTGCCTGTGAAGTGTTAATCTTTGTGTAAATATATCATCTAATGCCATTAATTAAATTTGCCTTTTACAGTGAGCAGTGATCCAATTGCAGAGAAACTGGCTGTGGAAAACGGAGCAGATATAGTCATTTCAGTTAATGCATTGAAATGCATTGCAGATAACCATTCAAAATACCAAAAATGTTGGGATATACCATTAGTTGTACGGAATGTCACAGATGAAGGTAAGAGTCAGAATTGTGATTGGTTGTCAAGCAAGCACACACTTCCAACAAATTGCAATTGATTTTGGACCCAAGGCCTTCTTTATGTAGGAGTAACCAACAGTCTGCAAGTAATTAGAATATTTGCACCTCCAATTCAAACTTAGCAGAAGGCTGAGAGAAAGTGAAAGTAAAATTTCAGAACAAACTGTCTCACTTTCAAAAACCCCATGCCTACCAAATGGCTTATCCTAAATATTATAACTTTTTTTAATGTACAGAGACATTATTTTTGCGATGTGCTGACAATGTTCGATCTGTGTGGCGGCCTGGAAGCAAGTCATCTACCTTTGTCATATTTCTGACATCTTTTAAGAATGTTTGCATTCACACGCATTTCTTGTGAAATTTCTGCAATTTCTCTTATGTTCTCTTTCAGTTCTTCAGTTGTATGAAGGTTATTCTTGTACACTGATCATGAAAATCCAGGACAGTTCACAAAATCTTAAGCTAAATCCTGAAGAGCAATCTAATGTTTGGAAGGCTTAGGAGTGGTCAACATGACCAACTTTCAATAAATGGAAAATTACCTCACCATAGGCATGGATATATTGTTGTACAGAGACAGTGTAGCATTTGGGTCCAGCTAGTAAATTAATAATTATATTTTATGGTTGTGTCTGAAAATTGAGATTTTTTACAACACAAATTGGGATTAAATTACAACCACCAATACCTCCACCACCTATACTAACAAAAAATAGCAATGTTAGTAGTAGTAATAGTAGTAGAAATAATATTTATTTATTTTATTAATTATATTATACTTATTTACTTTATTTATTTTTTCTTCACAGTAGCCGATTGCCTTGTGTACAAAGTATAGCAATGAACAGTTATATTATAACATTTCCATTATTTTATTTACCGGTACATTAGTATATTTTCAATATCTGAACGTTTACTGAAACAACACCTTGAATTTGCTGCATGGGTATATTTATATCAGAAACTAATAATAATGAATTTTGTTTAGAAAGGAAGTTACCTGTTTTAACCCTTCGCAGGCAGAAACCCATATATGGCATGCATGTGTTCACCCTCATGGGTAAAAACCCATATATGAGTTCTCCGACTGGCTCATAATGTGACCTGCTCATAATGTAACCATCTTTTCTCATACACGTAATACATAAAAACTTCAAAAGATGGCAGGAGAATATTCTCTTAACCACTCTGACTTGGGAATTCCCTTATACACATGCCCAGGATGATTTTAGTAGAGGATTTCACTGGGCATGCATATCTAGTGAATGGTGTACCCTTTTTGTTTCATATTTTCCCCTTATTTTCGGTAAAATGGCAAGAAAAAAGTGTCTTACAGGTTCTGAAATTGACAAATTATCTGTTCAAAGTGATAGTGAAGTGTCAGAATAATCATTTAGCAATAATAAGGGATGTTTTTCTGAGAAAGGTACCGGCAACGTTAGTACCGGCAGCGTTAGTGAGAGTGAGAGCGATGTAAGTGTCACTGAAGGCAATAGTGCACCCAGCTTGTCATAATTTAAGAAGTGAGTAATTTCGATACTGGCCCATCATCTACCAGCAAGGGCCAGTTCTGCCTTCTGATTTTGATCAAGATACTGATCCAATTGAAAATCATAGCCTTCTTTAGGTCTATGTAACCTTATAATGCGCCCCATGATACTTGTACTGTTTCCGCATTAACATTTTCATGTGAAATAATAAAAATTGCTTCTGGAGGAGATTAGGGGCAGAATTCTGCCAAAATCCAAGGTATATGTTGTTTTTGTGCATGAATGCATGATTTAAGTTACTTTCAATAGGTTTTTTCACTAACTTATGTTTTCTTTTAAAATGCCTTCCACCCATAGCCATAAAACATCGCCATCCGTGTAGGGTTAAAACATCTTTTCTTAATATGTTTCCAGTATATTGTTGCCTTTAATATATTTCTTTAATCCTAATATGAAGTCTTTTACTTTTTATTGAATGTGACTTCTTCATAAATATGTACAGTATATCCACGAAATGAGTGCAAAGATTTCATATGGTTTTATAGTTTTTTCCTACCACCATATGAAATCTGTGCACTCATTTTGTGTATTTTAATACAGTGATCCTTAGGCTGGAAATGCACAGTTATGTGTGTAAACATAGTACAAACCACTGTCTATAGTGCACTTGTTTGTGTGAAAGCTGTCCGAGTTCGGTGATTTATTTACACTGAACACTGCTCATAGTAAACAATTGAAGGGGTGGGTAGCCTCTCCTAATCTGACTTCACAATCTCTGGATTTAGTTTATTCCCAGACAGCTTATAGGATAGGATTAGGTAACTGCTATTGCCTCCCGAACAGATAACACCAAATCTGAAGACATTGTGATTGATCGATGAATGAGAGAGACTGGTCCTGTCAATATAAATAATAATTCATGTGGTAGGAGACCATGAGTATGTACACCAAGCTTTGTCGGGAGGGTGCTGAAATATATGAGGAGCGTCGATTCAAAACGCGTTTAGTCCACAAATAATTATTTTTCAGGAATGACGAAAAACTGTTTGTGGCCAAACTATCAAACGAATTTGCAATATTTTTTTCTGATCAGAATCAGTAATTAATATTAGTTAAATGCATTGGGTGTGTCAAATCATTGTTTTCATTTACATCTTTTATTGATAGTTAAAGTTTCGAAAGTAACGGACTTAACGCGTTTTGACCCAACACTATAATAATAATCATTTAAAAAGATGAAAACTTAGTATTTTGTTTAAGAATTACAATAACATCTGATCGCACTAATACAAAGTGAACTATTGCAGAAGTACCAAATTGTCAAAATTTAAACAATTTCTGTTTTTAAGCATGTTAAATCATGGAAAATGCACACTCCCATTCTTTCATTATTGACCGCTTATGACATCTGTTTCGGCGTCTGGTGAATGCTGCTTTCATAAGAAAGAACATCTGCAACAATAGACGTCGTAAAATTCAACGCACCACCTGTTTTGCATGCGATCGCGTCTAAAATGTGGACTCAAGGTAATTTGCACCAAACCAAGTTCTGGACTGAACGCGTTTTGCATTGACTCAATTTTAGCGGGGAAAGGTTGTGATTTGAAACAAAAACGTTATCTAGTATCATGCAGAACACCTCAGAGAATGTGAATCCGCAAAAATGTACGTTAGGATCGGAGGTGGACTTAACGCGTTTTGAACCGACACTCTTCATTTCAAGAGCAGTCCCTCAGCAAGCAATCACTGTGGCATTTTCACTGTTTACATGCTTCTTCGACCCAAAATTCATTATATTAAAAAAACTCTTGTGGAGGTTCTCTACCATCACAATATTCTGCACTCATTTCGTAGACACACTGTATGTACATCCATAATATTGTTAGAGTAAAAGTTTGCCATTTAATTTAATTATAATTTATTATGGAATTTAATATTTTCAGAAACAGGAAAGAGTAAAACTGTTGTCTTTGTAGACAAACCATTACCACCAAGAAATTTAACAACTGTTGAAAAGAATTACTGGTTTTATAAGTTTGCCATCAGGACCTTCTTATATCAGTAAGTACAATGATAATACAAGTACATTCCAGTGGCATTGCATGACTTAAAATGTGTGCTTAGCTCCGAAAACCCTCAAGGATACTTTGCCAATAATAAATTCTTTTGTCTCTATTGTATAGATCTGAGGGATGTAAATACAATACTTTTAGAGTAGTTGTGGTGAATGGTGAGCTTTGAAGACTAGACTGAAAATTAATTTTCTCAACAGTAGGCCAAGGCTCACTACGTAACTTTCTGCCTCTAGTGATAGTATGATCATGTGTGTACTGCCTACATGTTTTTATCTTGATAGACATGAAGAAATTAAATTTTCTCTTGAAAGTTGCAGGAAATTACAGATTGGAATCGGGTGGCTTAGCTATTTTGTAATTAACTTTTTATTCATTTTAATTTTGTTGTTTAATTTAAAAAAGTTAATTTTGTTTCTATGCTCCTTACCGTAGTATACAATTGCACAAAGACTGTGGCTGTAAATCTGCAGGCATGAGTCTCGCACGTTTATTCGCAATAGAGAATCAGAGTACTTCACGTAAATTGAAAAACTTAAAAAATTCTCTATTGTTTCCAGCAGGAATGTACAACAAGAAAAGGAATTGTAAAAGTAGGAAAACAGCCCTGTGCTGAGATAAGTGGAATAAGGGTGTAACAACCTAAATATTTTCTGTTATAAAAAATGTGTATAGTAATGAGGATAAATGAGCTTTTTTCAACCAGATATGTGATATTAAGAACTAGAAAGTGTAGTAGTGCACAGCTTTGCATATATGCAAAATAATGTTAACACAGCATTTTGCACGGTGAGTTTGAATCTGGCAGGTCTGAGCGCTGTAACACTACAAATTCTACAAAGAGAGGGAGAGGTTTGGCCACGCGGTCTAAAGCATCATTCACTTCTGGCGAGGGTGAGTGAGGCTCAGAACGTGACAGGTTTGAATCTTTGGTCAGTCAGTTCAATGCTAATGTGCCTGCGGTAAAAGATTGAGGGGGGGGGCATGTAAAATAAGCTGTGTGTGGCAAGCATGGATGTTGACGGGGTGCATTAGTTACTGCACTGACTGACAATAATTTTGCTGGATGAAAATTTTTTTTTTGTGTTGTATTTTTATTTTATTTCATATAAACAGCTTATACATGTCGGAAGTAATAGGCAATTAACCAATTTTGAATTCTGAAATATGCTTAAAGAATAGAGTAAGTTTAAATTGACAGCACTAATGTGGGATATAGTCCAGTTATTCAATGCATGGCCAGGCGGCTTCCTTTCGTTAGGAGGAAAAGTTTGCCGACAGCTCAACCCACGTTCTTTTAGTTTTACCGCACCAATCAGCTAGTTACCACAGCCAATCAAAATCTAAGAATGTCCTGTGACGATTTTGACAGCTACTCATCAACTCCACGTGGAGTGAAATGCGCGATTGCAAGATCAAGTTACAGTAAACAATAACACATGTGAATTGAATAAAGCGAAGGAAGAACTGAGGTCAGTGATAACAATGAGAGAATATTGCAACATTGCTTTTGTTTTGGAAAGCGGAAGCCAAGACCAACTTAGTCAGATCATTTAACATAAAGAAACACCGAAACCTTTGAAGCCGACTGGCCATGTAATGAATAACTGCACTATAGCAAATGTATTAACAAATGTCATACAGTAATTCTGAAATATCAATATGTACCAATAAGATGTTAGTTTTAGCAATTCAATATACTTGTGTTCTTGCATATTCACATTGTTCTTTTCAAGTAAACTGCATTTATAATCCATTAATCAATTCTTCTCTCTCCTGAAAAATTATTATTTTGTTGGTTACACCCTTAATTCATAGAATTATTCAATTATATAAGTATACTTGTGTTCAGAGAGACATATTTACTTTTATATGTTTTAAGTCACACAATTCTTCTTCTCTGTTCAATTCCATGTGCAAATACTGTACACTTGTGATCTTAGACTTCTGAGCATGCACATTAACTTATTATTGACCTATAAATTATCTTATCCACTCAGTAATTTTGTCCCGTACATGTAAATTTCTCACAGGATATAATGTTTGTTCTAGGTTAGAAACAAAGCAGTTTAACAAAGAAAGTGAATCGGATTGCACTAGCATGAAAGATTTGAATCCTGTCACCACTAATAGTGGAAATTCAGATGCCAAAAATCTGAAGAGGAAATCTGATGTTATTCAAAGTGATGAATCAGATTCAAATGTTACGTCGTCTGTAAGATGCCAAAAGAGAAAATCTGACATTCAAAGTGACAATTCAGATACAAATGTTATATCACTTCTAAAAAATCAGAAGGGGAACCCTGATAATTTTCAAAATGATGAATCAGGACCCAATGTAAAATCACCTGTAACATGTCAGAAGAGGAAATCTGTATCTGAGAGTGAAGATTCAAGGTCTGATGTTGAATCACCTGTAAAGAAGAAGACATCTAGTGATATTCAAAGTGATGACTCAAAAACACACATTCCATCAGCTGTCAGTAATATGAAAAAGAAATCAAATTCTGATGAATCTGATGAGACTGATAATGACCATTTAGTCATTGACACTGAAGACGAATTAGACTCATCAGAAATAAGTAGAGCTTCTGAACACCATACAAACTGCAAGTCTGTTTTAATACAAAGGAATGAAGAATCTAATTCTGTATGTGATGTTAAGAAGGATAGATTAGTGGATGGGATAAGTTCAATTAATTTAAGCTCTGAGCAAAGTTCAATTGAAAATACACCAAAACCAGAAGTTTGTACAGTGGAGCAGCCAACATCTATGGAAACCACAGCAGCTTGTAATTCAGACACAAACTTTGTTAATGGATCAATTCAAGAGATGGATGATAAAAGGGTGTCAGCACCCAGGGAGAATAATGTTTGTTACAGACTATGGAAATTGAAGAAAGAGGATGACTTCAGGAAAAGGAAGTTCATGAAGGGGAATGACACAGATCGTGAAATAAATCTTATTGTCAGATGTAAAGTGGATGGTTGCCAGGTAATAATTTAATATTTCAGTAAAGAAAGTAATTTTTAATGCATTTTCCAGTCAATTTGTAGATTAAGTAATGGGTACTTCTTGAATTTTGTAATAAATGTCTATCCGATGCAGTCATAAGGTTGCTTATATAGGGAAATTCAAAAGGATTAGTTGCATATGCAATGACTATTTCATGTATGAAATAAAAATTAAAACAGAGTGAAACACCTTAAAGAATACTGATAGTCTAATTTGTAATATACAGAGCCATTGTTTATCTGCTTGCCACAATTCAGGCAGCAACATGACTGGTGGTGGTTCAGCACTGCCGACTGTAACCCTTCCCCAGGGGACCCCCTGGCTGAATGGTTAGACCGCTTGCCTTCCACCACTGGGACCCGAGATTGAATCTCGATGGATCCATGTGGAATTTCTTGGGGTGCTTAAGGTTTCCCCTGCCGTATGTCATTCCATCAGAGCTTCATTCATCATACTATGACCATTGGTTGGAAAGAAAGGAATTATTATAATGTAACAGCTTTACACCAGGTGTTTGGTTGTTTACCATGTAAATTCTTCATAGGTCATATCCACATTCCTCACTATTTGATCAACACATAGCTAGCCAGCTTTGCTTATGAAATGTCATCAGTGACATCATAGAAACATCAGCAGTTTCTCTCCTTTGGCATTAGAGGAAGACATCTATCTAGGTGTATCTATCTGTCAGCAATATGTCATCAATGTAGTTTCAATATTTAATTAAATTGATCTCAAAAAGCTGTAATCATGGATAAAATTAAGAAGACCTGCAAACGAGAAACTGTAAATAATACTGTAAATGCATCTAACCATATTGCCTAACAAATTTCCTTAAAATGGATTCATAACCTCAAAATTCAATCTGCTAAGTGACTGACTTGTATAGGTATCAGCCATCTTTATTGATAATGTAAAGTTTAAACCAGGTTGTCAGCCTGTGTAAAGTTGCTAATAGGTTTGTTCGCAAAGCAGTCAGAAACCAGGAACAAATCGTTCGCGCATGCGCTCTTTCTCCACACGCGTTCGCAAAGCGAGAATCCGTGATTCTGATTTCAATCTTCTGTTCGCAAAGCTCACACGGACAGTTTCTGTACTATAAGAAAAATTTGCAGGCTCTACCTTGAATTGTTATCAGAGACATGCGCAGTAACCTATTTTCACGCGCCTGACTCCTCCCTCCAAATCCTTGCTCCAGATTTATAAGCATAGGCTACTTATATGTATGAATAATGGAAGATAATTAAAAGTTTCCCAAAATATAGTTTATATTGCCGATGTATATTGCATGTATAACATGTTAAAGGGAAATATATATATTATTTGCATATCATATCGATTAAACGCAGAAACTATCGATTCCAAATTCTTCTAACCGTTCGCAAAGTGCAAATCACGGGTAAGTTACAGACTGGACATGCGCAGTACAACCAATTCTCAAGCGGTCACGGATTTGCTTTGCGAACAAACCTAATACTGAGAAGCATTCAGTTGGGATACTTAGGGATGATTAATAGTTCTTTCCCCCCTCAGCTTTGTACATTCCTTATAATGAATGTTACAATTGGATTATTAATAAGACTGTAAGTGCACAATACATAAACTGTATAAGATGGTATATAGCTTGCAGGGTGGTCATCCTTGTCACAGTGGCTGCCACAGTTTCTGTATACACATTTTTTCTATCACTCAACATATGCTAGTCAAATTAATGGATTTCCTTCAGTTAAAATTGTCTGCATATAATATTAGAATGCGTGTTCTCAACGGAGAAACCTCCCGTGGTCTGCCTTGTCTTCTGAATCAGTTGATGAATTTGATGTCGTACTGGCATGTTGTCATGGTAGCTCAATGGTAGAGCATCGGCGCGTTAAGCCGAAGATCCGTGTTCAAATCCCGGTTATGACATAAAATTTTTCAAACTGATTCTTACTTGTATTAATATCCCAGACATGGATTTAATGTCTATTTCCTTTCCCTCCACTTAATTAATAGTATATAAATAATAACTTGGCTTCAAAGTACCTACAAATGTAGGACGCCATTGGATGCGTGTTCTCAACGGAGAAACCTCCCGTGGTCTGCCTTGTCTTCTGAATCAGTTGAGGAATTTGATGTCGTACTGGCATGTTGTCATGGTAGCTCAATGGTAGAGCATCGGCGCGTTAAGCCGAAGATCCGTGTTCAAATCCCGGTTATGACATAAAATTTTTCAAACTGATTCTTACTTGTATAAGTCTAATAATTTGATATCAGTTTACTGCACAACATGAAGTGGAGTTCCATGAATTAGCCGAGGAGCTCCATTGCATGTGAATAATAGTTTTGTGTGTGAAACGTATAACAACAAATGGAAACCTCTTCTAGCAGTTGCTGTGAACAGGAAGAGTCCCCTCAAATTACATAATGCAGGTTCTTTTCAGTTCTTATACTACATGACCAATACTTCATGCCCCTGGTAATTCCTTCAGCAGGAATTGCTGAGAAATAAGAAGTGCTGAATTGAGCAAGTTTAGTAAAAACCCAAGCACGAGCTTTTGCTCATTTGGGCTCCAATAATGATTGTATTATGTTTTACGAAGGTAAAAAAAATAAATAAATTAAATAATGTTCCCGCTTTTAAAACACATTTTAAGGAATAAAATTTTATGTTTCTGCCGTGAACACAATTATTCAATTTCAATTTTAAACAATGTGAATTTTTAAATTCCTGTTTTTAAGGAATATTTACGAGGGGCGTTCAGAAATTATTTACAATAGTAGTTTTTTGTACCTTATTTATTAATGAACATGGATCAATGTACATGGGATCTCTCAATATACTCTCCACCAACATCAATACACATCTGGCAACTTCATTATTGCGTTATGAAAGCATTGTTTGGGGGTACTATGCACCCACTCATAGACAGCTGCCTGCAATTCCTCATTGTTGCCGAAGCTTTTCCCTGGATTGGATTTTCTTCTCAGGTGTATGGTAGTGACACCATGATTCGTCACCAGTCACCAGTTTCTCAAAAAAAATTTGTTCGCCATTGTTCATTTCCAATAGTCGACGACAGACTTCAGTTCTGTTCTCCTTCTGGGCCTGTTTGCAGAAACTGGTGACTGGTGACAAATCATGGTGTCACTAACATACATTTGAGAAGAAAATCCAATCCAGGGAAAAGGTTCGGCAACAATGAGGAATTGCAGGCAGCTGTCCACTAGTGGATGCATAGCACCCCAAAACATTGATTCTGTGATGCAGTAACTAAGTTACCAGGAAGGTGGCAGCGGTGTATTGACGTCGGTGGAGAGTATATTGAGAGATCCCATGTACATTGATTCATGTTTATTAATAAACTAGCTTAAAAGGCTCGGTGTCACCCGGGTTTTTATCGTGTAATTTGAAATTAACTTATGAACGACTTTCGATTTCCAAACTCTAGGTCCTTGTATAACATGTAGGCCTACATAGAACTTGAAATGAGGAAGAACGTCTTATCACACTCTAACTATTCCCTCAGAAAACGCTAGATATAGCTTTTTATGGCTCACAGAGGATGTCGAATGTTGCATTCCGTTGCTTCTACACACCATGCCTGGGAGGGGTTGAAATAAGAAGAAACATAAATTCCAATTACATAAGATTGTATTGTCTTTACGATAATTTTAATTTCTCACTTTCATGTTACCATACAACCGTTTCGGAGCTAAAATTAAAAAAAAATCAATAACACTTTCATACTTTCCTCCCCCAAAACCTGGGACATAATATACTGCGGGCATAGGACTGAAAATGTTCCATCCTATTTTGTCTTCTTGTAGATGTTTAGGGCCTATGATAAACATCCCTATACAAAGCCTACAGCTATGAGTGACGTATCAGTGGATAGGATTACATCAAAATTTGAAGTGAGAAAATGATATTTTCCATGCCGAGGGTAGAGAAGGTTATGTGACTGCATCACATTGTGCTTTGTTTTCTTGGATTTCATTCTTCAAGAATGCGTGCCGAAAACTTCGACCCAAACCTCCAACTCACCCGGTTGGAAGCCCGAGAAACAATAATATATAAATGTTCTGAGGTAAAACACCTTAATAGTGAAGTAAATTGTTCATAAGTATGATTCCTGATAATTTATTAGTACTTCACTGTCTAATTCCCATTCATTAGTTATACAGTAGAACCCCGATAATTCGAGCTAATTGGGGCTGAGGCTACCTCGAATTACAAAAAACTCGGATATACGGAAATATCACTAAGTCAATGGGTAAATCATAAATAAATGTTTAATGAGCACAATAATGGTTTAAAAAATAAAAATATAAACAATACTCGTATAGTAAGCCTACATACCTCTGTTACGCCTACGGTTTCTGACAATCTGTAATAGAAATGTATTAACAGTCTGAAGCCAAGGTTCTTTCTATGTATTATGAACGAAACCCCTATAAGTGGGACAGTTTTACCTGCATTTTTATGCATGGAAAAATTGAAAGAAAGTTCAAAATGTAACACATTCGGAAGTGCGTAAATCTTACGTGCGGACACCGTATAAATCTAAATTTTACTCTAGTTTTATGGAACATTTTAGTTTTCTTAAGACCAGCTCGAATTACACGGAGCCTCGAAATACCGGGGCTCGAATTACCGAGGCTCTACTGTATATTAAAACAGTTTGTTTCATTTGTAATTTTTAAATTTAATTTTTAATTGCAGAAGGAGCCTTTTCAAACATACTACGTTGTTCCAAAACTGGAATATCAATGTGAATATGGCGCTGAGCAATATTCTCTGAGTGAATTAACACAGCAATGGCTTTCTTTGTATCTAAGGCCAAACACCATTCTCACCAGAGGTAAGCTATTGAATCCCTAAAACACCTATAAAACATCTAGTTCTAAGAAAGATCTGTTTAAATTGGGACTGATTGGGACTGAAATCTCCATTACAGTTCTGCTCATTTCAGGATATTATTACGATTTTTTGAAAGCAATGATTATACTAAATCAAATAATTTTCAAGTTTTATTCTGAAAGTTTCTTTTAAAAGCAGTAATTATACTAAATCAAGGAATATTCAACTTTTATTCTGAAAGAAAGTTTCTGCTTCATTTTATATTACATCATTTACCATTTTCACTGCAAATAATATGTATGAATTTAGCGTAACGTTAGCAATTTTTTTATTAGCTTGCATTTACATTTTAGGTGAAGCACTACATATGACGGTATTTTACAGTAATAATAATTGTCACATTGAAGCTAAGGATGTAATTCAGAGTGCTTGAAACTCATTTTTGGAGGTGCTAATCCTTGAGTTCTTCCAAGAAATCCCAAATGCAGGAATTGCAAAGTGAGAGAAATGCTCGAAGTAACATTTATTGTAGACAATATGTCATTTTCATCATTGTTAGAAAATTTCTGTGCATTAGTGATTCTTGAATAACTTATTGTAACTAGGCCTATATTATTTTCAGTTCGACTCAATATCCGGACATCAGAAATCATGATGGTAGAACACCGAACCCTGCAAGAATTGAGCCAGGAATATACTTGCATTGCCAGCCGTTCAGCCAAAACCATTTTGGGATCAATATACAATGTTCTTGTTGGTCTGGTAGATTTAAGACCTGGTAGCTACTTATTGACACATAATGCTAGGCTTGGGGCCTTTGCAAACTTACTACGTCATGAAGGGTATGTTAAAAAATTATATTTCTAATGTACCTTTATGTTGGATTATGGTTTATTTATCTTATATATGCAGATGAATGAGTTCATAATTACTGAACTTTTGGCAGCTAACTCTACTGCTGTCTTCTTGCATGATGTTAGCTGATCTTCAAGCTGGATTAAATACTTACCATATATTTCCGCAGATAAGACGATAGTTGAATCATAAAAAAAGGCACCCGAAAATTCGGGGTTGTCTTATAGGACAGATAAAAAAAATAGACTGAAATTTATATAAATTAAAACCATTATAAAATTATGTATTCCTATTCAAGGTTATATTATCTTCATATATTAAAATGTTACATACCATTTGCAGGCAAATGTAAGCTGTGAAATAATGCAAATTTTATAAATAAATAAATAAAGCCCAAAAAAACTCCATAATCAGCCAAATAAAAACCTATTTTTGGTATTTTTTCATTTTTTTCCTATATACTGGCACATGTATCACAAGGATCACGCACAGTGCACTTATTGTTCTGTTCCATTGTGGTGTGACTGTGCTCAGAGATGCTATTTTGAAAAAAATGATCGAGGAAGCTTTGTTCCGGAAGGATTGCAAACAGTCTTTTTAACTAACTGTGTTACAATCACATAAGCACTCTTGATAGACCTGATGGAAAGATTTCCTTGTGCAGATGTGATGATGAAAACCATGAATCGCAGAACATGTTACTACATGCTTCAGCTCGTACTCGGCTCGCATCCATTCTGTAAAAACTGTGTTGATTATGTTCATCACAAAGACAATAATGGTAATGACTAGGGTTCGGATGTTTATGACATGTCATATTTTTATTCTGACCTCCATTCTCGACGCTAACACAAATTAAACATGAATTGCACATTTGTTATCCTACTCGGAACATTTTTATTTTGCATATAAAATCATATTTTGCTCATTTACATGGTCGTGATCATATTTCGGTCATATTTGTAATTTAACATCATATTTCAGTTATAAATTCGGTAAAAGAGCACAATTATGCAGTATGTGCTTGTCAACTTAAATTTTTCCGAAAAAGAGTCACGAATCTTTTGGTTTTACTGTAACTGAAATGTGAAGGGACAAGTAATAGCACAATTACCTCTTCCTCCATGTTGTTAACAACTTCCAATAGACGTGGTTCTTTTTTAATATTATAAGTCTACATTTGCAGTGGTATCTGGAAACATTAACCAGATTAGAAGATCTTTGCAAGTACAACTTTAAATCACCTGTAAAATTGTTAAAAAGTGATTATCTGATTAAATTAATATGATGAAATAATTTAGTCTCATTAAAAATTTTAAATTGAAACATTTATATTCAGAAAATATTTTCTTTTGTAAGGTCTTGTTTAGAATTTTTGGGACATATTTAGTCATTTTTAAGATCATATTTGCAGTCATATTTTCCACTTTTTTAGGTCAAAAACATCCGAACCCTAGTAATGACAGTGATGATGATGACGATAACACTGGTAGTTCAAAAGATTAATGATAATGTCAGTTTTATAATCCAGATTAATGTATTTTAGTTTTAGTTTTGTTGAAATCCAAATTAATGCTTCTTTATTTAATTGAATTTAGTTTAATTTAATTTTCTGTTATTATATTCTAGGAGTGGACGATATAATCTTCATAGCATGTTTCTCATAGACCCATCTAAACCGCCAGAGGAAGATACATTTGAAACCAATCCTATTGATTTCAGTGTACCTACTCCATATCATTTGGCATACAATCGAGTTCCAGGAACATTCCCACCAAAGACAAAATGTAAGTTAATGACTCTCTTTTCCTAAATCAGGCATTAATTTAATGGGGATATACATAGTCCGGGCGAGGTAGCAAAATTATGCTCATTTAAAAAAAACATTAAGTGGCCACTTGCTGTACACGATAATTAGGAGAAAAATAGTAAGAATTCATTATATATGTTTTGGAAAAATCGATTAGTATATCGTGGTGAAAAAAATTGTTTTTTTTATTTAAGGTATCAAACAGAAAAGTATGGTGAATACAAAAAATAGCTTGAGATAGAACTCAAAATCCCACAAATGTAAGAAAATTCAGGAAAACACTGTGAGTATAACAGTATAAAAATGGAAGAACCTTCCACACAAGGGGCAAGGTGTCTCTATTTTCTCTGATTGGAAAAATGCAATTCGTGGATCGGGACCAAAAAAGGACTTTCATCATCACAGTGGACAAATGCCATTAAAATGAATTCCAAACTGGTGCTGTTCGAAGCGTCCCAGGCAGAAGTCAGACAGTCCATTGCAGACATTGCAATGAGATAGAAACCCTTTCCCATGTGCTTGGCTACTGTCGTCATGGAGAGCTTCTTAGGATCAATTGCCACAATAAAGTTAGAAACACACTTGCTAACTGTTTTCGAGAAGCCCACAAGTATGGAGTCTTTGAAGAGGTTCACTGTATCTCCAGCACTGGGTCTAAAAAAAGAGCTGACATTATAGTCATCGATAGACAAAACAACAAAGGATATGTCATCGATCCAACAGTAAGATTTGAAAAAGGAGATAAGCAAGCTGCACTATGAACCTTGATGTGGTTATTTTGCCAAAAAATGTAACGTCCATCAATGGGAAGTCATTGGCCTACTCTTTGATGCTCTTGGTACTGCTACCAGTGAGGGAAGTGAGATGGTATGCGCCGGTATGGAATACCGTCACTGGTTTTAAAGGTCCAAAGACATACCGGCTCTGGTTTCAATAGCAAAATAGTATACCGTCACTGAAAATCAATGGCTGTTTAATATAAATTGTTAATGTTCTTTTGAGTTGTAATATAACTATTTTTCATGATTATTCACCAACTTGTATGCTTTCATCGGTAGCCATTGTCACTATAGAAGGCTGCTACGATAACTGACTGGCTGTTGCCATCTTAATGACTGGGGCTAGGATTTTTATGATATAGCATGTTTTTTTTGGTAAGACTGATATGTTCCTTAAATAGCAATAAATGTTTGTTATGAAAAAAGTGATTAAATGTGACTACTTTGTTAAGTCATATTTTTGCATATTTTGCCATTTTTGTGTGATACAGCATATTTTAATAATTTAATGGTCATATTGGTCATATTTTCACTAGGAAGTAAATAACTTTTCTCATAGAATTTCTTTCTTCCATATTCATTTGAGGTGTTAAATTTCTCAGAATTACATAAAGGATTTTTTTTTCCTAAAGCGTGTCGACCGGACTGCAGGTGTCTCAGCCATTGTGTTATTGAATCTTGTTGAAGTCAAAGTGTGTAGGAGAGTTCAGGTAAAATGCCTAAAGTGAAGGAAAGTGTTCAAGTTAAATTAACACAGTACGTGTCTCAATATGGTGAGAAAGTGTTTTGGATTGATGGAAAAATACTGTATTGTAAACTGTGCGACTTAAGAGTAACTGCAGAGAAATTTTTTAATGTCCAGCAGCATGTGGCAACAGCAAATCACAAACGTGGTATACAACAAATTGAAGATGTAAAAACACAACAGCAAATGCTTCTAGGGGAGTCCCACCAATCTTATTCACCATTCAGGTTGAGTTGAAGTTGAAAGAAGTTTTTCCGAGTACAAGGCTTTATTTTCTGACAATAGGAATTTTTTTTAAATTTAATTTCCACAAGGTATCCATTGCATATTGGAACACTGGGTTCATGAATGAAGAAAGAAGCGTAATAATATCAAATTTTCTTTCTGTAGCTTGTTTCTCATGTGTCCATTTTATTCTTAAATAAATTATTGTCAGCTGATCTACTTGTTTAATTTATAATTGAAATTATTACTTATTTTAGTAATTACTGTAATATTTTTTGGTCATATTTGTTTTTTATGAAGCATATTTCTGTAATTTTTAGGTCATAAGTGCATATTTTATTTTGCATATTTTGAAGGTTTTTAGGTCATAAAAATCCTAGCCCTAATAATGACTACATCACTAGTTTCTATGTTTTAAAGATATTTCTCATTAACAAAATGTGACTTTTATATTGTTTAAATAGGTCTTAATACTTTTAAATTATCTTTATTGAAGTAAATAAACTAAACTCAATGGCTCTACATCCCTGGCCTACCACCCGACCGCTGCTCATCTACAATAGATGGCAGGATTGGGGGCATGTGGTCAGCATGCCGACATCCACTGCTGTTATTGATGGTTTCCGTGATGTGAAATAAACAAAGATATTCCAATCGACAGTACATGATGTCCTAGTCTTGTGTTGTGCTCCTACTTGGCAATCATCTATAAAGCAGGGTTGGTTACTCATGAAGGAAGTTAATTCAAAACACCACCGAGTGGATATCACATATCCTGCATATCACATAATTATTATCTTGTAAAGCAGGGAATGTGCTCTTTTAAATTGAGGTATGTTAGGGAAAAATTTTGGGATAACATACCGCCTCTGGATTTTCCTCACTTCCTTCATTGACTGCTACGGTATTTTCATTGGGTATCTTCAAACACTTTGGGTTCTATACAGATATTCTAGTGGACATTTCTTTATAAATCTTGCATGATTCATTAACGATAGTCCACAACCATCTGTACTCAATAATGTAATTTCAATAAACTTTTTAATAATGGATATGGCTGTCTCTGTCCAAGAGCTATGTTTTTTCCCCCCTTTTTTTCTGATTGTCTTTCTAATTTTCAATTAATGTGATTTTTCTCCGCCTTCTCAATTGTTATGCATATATGCAATTTATTTTGTTTTAAAACTGTAAAATAATGTATTCATATAATTGTCTTTAACAGACTGATCTTGGTAGGCTGTATCTTCTGGTAATCTCGGACAGGGCAGCAATAATTATTATTATTTTCTCTCTACTGAGAACATATAAACAAAGAATGATTATGAAAAATACTGAAGTATTTGAAGTTCAATGTGGAAACAAGCATAATTAAAAAATTAACCCTAAAATACAGAAGTTCCTGCAAAATGTGGGAGAATTGGTCACCCTATGGTGATATGTATTTTTATTTATTGTTCATTAATTTTCCTCTATGTCCAGAGGTTGCCAAATTGTGAAAGAATATCATCACATTATTATAGAATGTAAATCAGTTGGAGAATTTAATGTTGTACGGCATGTTGCCATGGTAGCTCAGTTGGTAGGAGCAGCGGCATGGAAAGCTGAAGATCCTGGTTCAAATCCTGGCTATGGCATTGAATTTTTCAGTCTGACTTTGCCTTTCCAAGGCCAGTGTGAAATTATCATTTCATCACAATATTAATTTTTCATATAGTGTTGTCAGCTGATTATTAAATAACAATTCTGTTGTTTTGAATATACAGTGAGTCCCACGCAAGAGTTGGCCAATGACACAGGTTTCTGTGTTGCGGCAGGCACAGCTCCAACTTCCAAGTGATCGGGTGAAATATCAATGCAAATAAAGCCACGATCAGTGTAATGGTTCAGATTCTTACAGTTACAGTTGGAATTACAATGAAAATAAGCATGTACCTCATCACAAGAGATGTTGGAAATGTCTCCTCTTGCATCCACACAACACTGGCACCTTTTGAGAAAATTTTCTTTCACGCGCATAAGTTCAGATAGAGTTCATCTCTTGTGATGTTGTCTTTAAGTTCTTCTAATGTATGGGAAATTGACCTATACACTTCAAGTTTCCCCATAAATAATAATCATATACTGTTAGAAGAACTTAAAAGACAATATCACAAGAGAAATTAACACACTTCTTACTGATATTGCCCCTTGCACTCACCATAATTGCTTTTATAAAAGGGCACCATGGGTTTATACTTTGACTGTTTCTGTAATAGCACCTTCTGAGGTTGGTCAATATGTGTCTCAAATTTTACAGTAGGATCCGAGATGTAACCCTTACTTTCACCTGGTTTCATTGCAATAATGTCAGTTCTTCTACAGCTTCCACTAGTGGCAAGATCATGAACCTCTTCAAAGACATTGAAGCCATTATTTCAGACAACGTTGGCAATAGTTGATCTTATGGTATGATGTCTAGTGTTGCGCATTGCTTCGCTAAATGGACAATTGCCAAGTATGTGAGGCAATGTTTTGATCTTGTTGCATCAGCTGTATCAACCTGAAAATTCATTCAATCCTGAAAACGTTATGATGTATGTAACTGGTTTTGTAGCTCCTTTATTAGTTCTTTACGTAGGATTGTTGAACGTTCAGGAAATCCAGTGACAGATAATTACAGAGTCCATCCCTATTGAAAACACTATTTATTTTCAGAAACTATCCATGGGATTATTAATGTAAATATTGTCATTTTCTTTCTTGCAGCTAAGAAGTCCAAGAATAAGAAGAAGAAAAAGAAAAACAAAGGCAAAAAGAAGGGAGGTTCGAAAGCAGGAGGAAAATGAGGAGGCTTTTTACTGCCTAAGTTTTTAAATCATTTGTAAGTGTTTATATTTTAAGTGAAAAGGACATAATGAGAGGAAGGGTATTTTCCTATGAGAATGGAAGTACATAAAGTTGTTTTTAAAATATTGGATTTTATTTTTCTTGCAGCCAAAACTTCCTGTTTCATGATCATTTTATCACTGTGGCAATGTTATATCCTAATCAATATTGCATGCCTTGTTAAGTCATAAATATTACACAATATGGTTATTATTAGTACTTTTTTACTTTTTTCACTTCAATAACCTGTACTTTACCATTACATCATAAACCTTAAAATGTTCCAAGGATAGCTGCCTTTTTAAGGGATAATATACAGTTATAACTGCATAGTAATTATTTTAGGAAACAACCCAACGGTTTGGTTGGTTACAGTATAACCCGCTCGCATTTCTATTGTATTCTTTCAAAGGCAAACTTACGCATAAAATTTCTGGCGTGTGAGCTTAGCTCACAACTTTGCAATAATATAGCACGAAGAATACTTTAGAGGGAAAAAAGTTCAACTAAAGTGAGCCACGGTTAAGCTGCAAACCAGTTGAACCGCTCCTGGATAATTGAGAGTTGGCTGTAGTTGCTAGTCTACCTTCAGTATTCCCCTTTGCTATATGATTTGTATGTGCCTTAAAATAGTCCACTTTTGGACTATTATTTTGAACTAGCTTATTTTTACTCCATTTATTTTGTTTTCTCAAGGCCATGAATCATTCATCATTTAAGATTCTGTATGACTAATATTTATTATCTTGACTTGAAGGGGGTAATATTAAAATTGTTGTAACTAAGGCCCGGAAGTTAATGCTCTATCAGAAAGCGAAATATGCATGTAAGCATGCTCTAAAATTTGTAAAATACGTTTCTGATACAATGACGTTATGCTCTATCATTTAAGTAATTTTAATACTTTATGTTCTCGTTAGGACATTATAAATTACAAAAACAAACCAAAAAGAAAGAAAGAAAAAAAAAGTTATGTAAATTACATCACAAAACTTAAAAAGAAACAAAAACAAATCAATGCAACAGATTTTTGTAAATTGAAAACTAATAAAGTGAAACCTCGCTTTAATATTATACAATCAGTTCCGAGAACACTTCGCAATGTACTGTCAGTTATTGCACAGTCGGTTCTCGAAACATTCATTTAGCTAGATATGCTGTAAATGTTTGAATTAACAAAGATATGCTCAATATCTAAAATTTGTCAAAAATATGCTGTTAAAAATATGATAAATTAAAAAAATATGCACAAGTATTTTAATATCAAGCAAAGATGTTTTATTGCAAAACTAATAAAATATGCAACAATATGCAAAATGAAACCATAAATTTTCTGTTATTTCTTCATGTCTGGTACAGATTTTAACACTAGCATGTAATAGAGTGCATTGTTAAAAATATGATTTTCCATGAACTTTGGGGCCCTAGTTATAACAATCATAATCATGGTCAGAAATTAGGCATTGAATATGGTGGTGCCAAAATGTAGTCTGAACTGGTTTACATATTGCCACAGTCTTCAGTATACTGTCCTTTTACTTGGTGATTCTATTTTTATTATTTTTTTAAGTGTACATTAAGAAAAAGATGAATAGTTGTTTTACTATCTAAGTGAAAACTTTTATAAGTGCTAAAATTTTGTTATTTTAGTACAATGTTTTAAAATTAAAAAACCTATACATTTTAGAGGGGAGTTGACATGACATTGTCATGTTCACCTTTGTAGAATATTCATTAGCCTTCAGAATTTTATATTACCTCAGATGTTTTAGAAATTATGAAGAAAACAGAATTTAGAAAGTGGTTATGTAAGATAGCTGCCAGAAATTATTAAAAGGCTAACACACATGTGACAGATTCTCATGTTAAAGGTCAAGTGTGACAGTTCTCATGTTTAGAGGTCATAGCTCTATGAGTATTAAAGATATTCTAAAATGTATTGGAAAATCTGTTCTTAAAATAAAATAAAAAGTACTTTTTTCACCATCAGTGGTGTACAGGGTCTGTCCGGAAAGTAATGTCAGTGAGTCAATTACAAGAAACTTATTGATCCGATCGGTACAATACATTCAAGAGTTCAAAATAGGTTCCTCCTGTGTCGATACGTCGCTTCCAGTGAGATTTCCAGGCATCAAAGGCATCATGGTAGGCCTTTTCCGGAATGTCCTTTAGAGACTTGGTGCAAGCCTCTTTGACTTGTCAACTGTCCCATAATGTCAGTGAGTCAATTAGAAGATATTTATTGATCCGATCGGTACAGTACATTAAAGATTGCAAAATAGGTTCCTCCTGTGTGGATACATCACTTCCAGCGAGATTTCCAGGCATCAAATGCATCATGGTAGGCCTTTTCCGAAATGTTCTTTGGAGCCTTGGTGAAAACCTCTTCATGACTTTGTCAACTGTCCCAACGTGATGCCTTTTCATGGTGTAACCGTCAATGCCAAATTCTAAGCGGAAGTGCTCAAGAGACTCAAACGAACGCATCCAGACCGACATTGCGGACAATTGGAAACTTCACCACGACAATGCCTTCTTCATGACCTGCTTCCAGGCCAATTCAAAGGTGCCAATGGTTCCCCAGCCGCCATAAAGTCCTAATGAGGCTCCCCAACTTCTTCTTGTTCCCACACTTGAAAACTCCCATGAAAGGACATCATTTCGGGACAGTTGACAAGTCAAAGAGGCTTGCACCAAGGCTCCAAAGGGCATTCCGGAAAAGGCCTACCGTGACGCCTTCGATGCATGGAAATCTCGCTGGAAGCGCTGTATCGACATAGGAGGAGCCTGTTTTGAAATCTTTTAATATATTGTACCAATCGGATCAATAAATATCTTCTAATCGACTCACTGACATTACTTTCCAACAGACCCTGTATGTCTCCTCTTAACCACTTAACTGATGGCCATTTAAACCCATGCACTTCCTGCATGTTACCAAAAACTGATATAAAGGGTGCCTGTCATTAAAGAAGTTTAGGATACTGGAAAAATACTTCTGTTTCCTGAAACAAAAACAGATATGTTATCAGACGTTTTAAATGTAGAGGTTAGACATCACATTTGTACAATGTGTTTCACGCTAATCATGTGGGTTTCTGTGTCGCAGCGGCCACAGTTCTAACTCCAGAGCGATCGGGTGAATATGAAAATAAAGCCGCTATCGGTGTAATGATCAGGTTCTCACAAGTACAGTTAAAATTACAATGAAAATAACCACTTACCCCATCACAAGAGACGTTGAAAATGTCTTCTTGCATCCACACAACACTGGCACCTTTTTAGTATACCTTATTTCAGGCGCTTAAGTCCAGCTTCCGAGATAGAGATAATTTCTCTTCTGATTTTGTCTTTAAGTTCTTCTAATGTATGGGGTTTGACCTGTAAGAACTTAGACAATATCACAAGAGAAATTAACTCTTTCTCGGAGGCTAGAAAATTTCCTAAAAAGGTGCAAGTGTTGTGTGGATGTTAGTATAATATGTTAAAACAGATGTGTATAGGTAGTGGCGGCTTGTGTATAAACACTGTGGAACTGCAGCACCCCCTATTTCCACTTGATATTATCAATAACATTTAATATAACGAGTCCTTTTTTCTTTAATTCTTTCTTTATTCCTGTCCAATATACAGTGTGTCCCACGCAAGAGTTGGTCAATGACGCGGGTGAAATATCTACGCTAATAAAGCCGCGATCGGTGTTATGATTCAGGTTCTCACATTTACAGTTAAAATTACAATGAAAATAAACATGTACCTCATCACAAGAGATGTTGGAAATGTTCTCCTCTTGCATCCACACAATACTGACACCTTTTTAGGGAATTTTCTATCACGTGCATAAGTTCAGCTTCCAAGACAGAGTTTATTTCTCTTGTGATAGGCCTATGTGATATTGTCTTTAAGTTCTTCTAACAGTATGTGAATATTATTTATGGGGAAACTTGAAAAATAAAGTGTATAGGTCAACTTCCCGTACATTACAAAGGAAACGGGTGAAATATCTACGCTAATAAAGCCCGCTGATGGTAATGATTCAGGTTCTCACAAAGAAAAACACATGTGATTTATCTGGCAATACTGGCACGTGTGTTGTTGAACTGCCACGACCTTGACTCAGTGTCGACAAAGCAGGTCAGTATTCGTTCTGCTTGTGTCAAGTGTACATTTGTTGTTACAATGCCACGACATAAGCCTACGTATACAATAGAACAAAGGATATTTATGTACGATTTGTATGTGATTACATCATCTTGCAAGGACGCAAGACGTCAGTTTTTAGCAAAATTCCCAGTTGTACGTCCTCCAAGCAGAAAAGCCGTGCGAAAACTTGTAAGTAAACTTCGGGAAACTGGTTCGATTCTTGATAGGAAATGAGGGACCAAGCGGCGCGTACTTACTGAAGAGAAATTAGTAGATCAAACCCCCATACATTAGAAGAACTTAAAGACAATATCAGAAGATAAATTAATTCTATCTCGGAAGCTGAACTTATGCGCGTGAAAGAAAATTTCTTAAAAAGGTTCCAGTGTTTTGTGGATGCAAGAGGAGGACATTTCCAACATCTCTTATGATGAGGTACGTGGTTATTTAGAACCTGAATCATAACTCCATTAGCGGCTTTATTAGCGTAGATATTTCACCCGCTCGCTCGGGAGTTAGAGCTGTAGTCGGCACGATGCAGAAACCCGCATCATTGGCCAACTCTTGCATGGAACACGCTGTATAATCCTTAAGTTTAATGCCAGAAGCCATCCCCCAGTTTATTAAAAAGATAAAAGAAAATCTCTGTATGGTTCTGTGCACTTCACAGGTCCAGGGGTGTGGTGTTTTGATTGTTGTGTGCATGCGGACATAGTGCCAACCCTGTCGAATTGGTGGTAGTTTTTATTTTCTCTCTGCATGTGTTGTGCTTAAAAACCATGTACCATATTCTTGAATGTGATAAAGTGTAGAATTAGATTATTAACTTGTTTCCAGCTGTTCTATTTGATTCATTTTTTTTGGGGGGGGGGGGGGAGAGGTTCTTTTATCAGAAAACTTGAACCATGGCAGATCAAGGAGAAAATTACTGAGCATTTTGCGGAAAATAAAATAAATAAAAAAAAGAATGGATTTCATTTTTAAACGAATAGATCAAGCTTGAAGTGTAACAATCTAGATGAATATATTCCCAATAGTGCTCTACGGATGCGAGAGTTGGACCTTGAGGAAAAAAGAGAAGAAGAAAATCGAGGCATTTGAGATGTGGACTTGGAGGAAATTACTTAAAGTAAAATGGACAGAGAAAAGAACCAACAAGTCAATCATAGAGGAGTTAGTACCAGAGTGTTCGTTGGAAGCACAGGCGCTGAAACGGAAACTGACATATTTTGGACACGTTATGAGAAGAGAGAACTCCCTCGAAAAAGACATAATGCTGGGTATGACAAACGGAAACAGAAGGAGAGGAAGACCGCGGACAAGGTGGAGCGATGAGATCAAGGAATCCATGAACTCATCTTGGACGGACATAATAAGAAATGCACAAGATAGAGTGAAGTGGAGGAAATGTGTTAGTGACACAGTGCGCTCTAGGCCAAGATTCACATAAGTGCAACGGCTGGCACCCTTCTGCCGAGAATATCCACGGATCGCTAAGGATCGCTCGCGATCTATGCACTACTACTACTACAAGTTTCTGAATAGATTTTCTTTTTATATATGTATGATTCCTTTACACAATTTTAAAACAAAGGCTAACAATTTTCTGAAGCAGGACCCCCACTAATTTTAGCTAGGAGCCATCACTGTTTATAGACCTACATAAAATATATGGGACCCATTTCATCTCAGATCATACAGGGGGTGTCACATCAACATCATGGATTTTGCTGAAAAAAATATATGTTAAAGGACCACATGACCTATGTTCAGAAATGAAATATTTTCCTTCTCACTTGATTTGTAACAATGTTACAGGCACACAAAGAATCGGGATTTTTGGTAAAAAGTTGTACGCAAGGAAAATATTGCAATTTTCAAAGCGCTATAAATCAGAAACCAAAAATTATGGAGACTTGAGGTTTTTTTTATTTGAAAGCCTGTTCATAGTAGTTTCAAATCATGATATAGGAAGACATTTTTGAAATTCTCTTTAACTCTAAAATTCAACATGAAAATACAAAAAATTGAATTTTTTTCCAAAGTTCATATATTTTTTTTGAAAATGTGAACAGTCGTAAGTCGCGACTTTTATTGGGATAATATGGTATGGAAACTGGACTAATTATTAGCAATAAAATTTCTGCCCCAGCTTCTCACATTAAGTAGATAAATCTTGGTAAAAAGTGAAAAAACACATTTTTGACTGTTTTTTAGAAACGATTTTCTCGAAAACACCCATCTCAAAAGTTTTGAAAATTACACAAAATATTCTTTGATGGTTGTTCTTATAGGTGGTGCAATCACATTGGGAGATATTTGTGTGGAAAACCTGAGAGAATTTTTTCAAAACTACTCTACCTGTTCCATAATGTTGGACATTTAGTATATAATGCATTATTTTTCCAAAGTTCATGTATTTTTTTTGAAAATGTGAACAGTCGTAAGTCATGACTTTTGTTGGGATAATATGGTATGGAAACTGGACTAATTATTAGCAATAAAATTTCTGCCCTAGCTTCTCACATTAAGTAGATAAATCTTTGTAAAAAGTGAGAAAACACATTTTTGACTATTTTTTAGAAATGATTTTCTCGAAAACACCCATCTCAAAAGTTTTTAAAATTACACAAAATATTCTTTGTTGGTTGTTCTTATAGGTGGTACAATCACATTGGGGGATATTTGTGTGGAAAACCTGAGAGAATTTTTTCAAAACTACTCTACCTGTTCCATAATGTTGGACATTTAGTATATAATGTATTACATTGACAACACTGTTTTGCCAAATGTTTTCAATGTACACAGTTCTATTAAATGAAATTGTATTGAAAGATCACACCGTAGATGGTTGAGTCCATTTCCGGATTGGAAATCTTACCACTAGAGGTTTTTGAGTCCAAATTCAGCAAAGGGTATTGCTGGTTCTTTGTGAGAGTCCATCAGTTTCAGTTAATTATTAATATTGATCACTAGATTTAGACAAAACCACATAAGGTAAAATATATGTTAACATATACAAATGCTGAAATATCATTAGGCCTATATTTTTCACTTGACATTGCTGAGAAGAGTTCTTCTGTCATCTTCATATGTTCCGCATTAAACTTATGAAGCTGGGCTGACTGTCCATGTGGAAAAGAATGATCCAGCTTGAGAAGCACATGGGAAATTTATTTTTAAATACTTTCCTATTAAAACATTTCTTTGTTTATTTTTATTTATCGTGAGATTATTATATTTAGTGCAGTGTTTTTTCATGAATTGATTAATTAATTCAATATATTTTGATCAAGCTATTTTTTGGGTTGGCGAATATCTAATTATTTCAACCATCTGTTTTTAATCACACTTCTTCAAAATAGATAGCTTCATCCACGTTACATTCACCTTTTCCAAGAGCAAGGAGTTCTTTTTCAACTTATTAAAGGTTTCTAGCATTTCAAGATATTGCTAATTTCGGGCGAAAGGCCATTTTCTTCATTTTTATCATGGATTCAGTAAGTCAACGACCATGAAGATTGCATGTAACACAATATTAAGGACCTCAAGGACTTCTTTACAAAGATAATAAGTCTTCATCAATCCTCAGGGCATTCATACTAATGAAGGGGAAAATCCTTCATTTTGTGAGTAATTTCGTGAATCACATACCGAAGGTAAGTTTAACAGCATATTTGGACCGAGGATTTGTGAGATTCGCAGTCCCAAAGAGAATTTAATGTAATTGTGATTGATAATAAATGTAGACATTTATTATTTAGCAAGTGTAAATAACTTAATTCAATGCAAATCCTCCTTCTGAGCTTCAGATACTGTAAACATTCAAATGTTATCATTTCTACAAACATTAATACACAAATATTCTAGCTAGTGAGAAGTAACAATGTCATTAAGCTACATCTTTTTGCTACAATTATAGCTGGTCCTCCGATTGTATACAGTTCCAATACATTTACATGTGTATTCAATTAGCTTCATAAACATCAAGATTACGACGAACATTTCCTCAAAGCATGTTTATGTTATTCAAGTGACGTCACTCCGGAAATGGACTCAACCATCTATGGTGTGATCTTTCAATACAATTTCATTTAATAGAACTGTGTACATTGAAAACATTTGGCAAAACAGTGTTGTCAATGTAATACATTATATACTAAATGTCCAACATTATGGAACAGGTAGAGTAGTTTTGAAAAAATTCTCTCAGGTTTTCCACACAAATATCCCCCAATGTGATTGTACCACCTATAAGAACAACCATCAAAGAATATTTTGTGTAATTTTAAAAACTTTTGAGATGGGTGTTTTCGAGAAAATCATTTCTAAAAAATAGTCAAAAATGTGTTTTCTCACTTTTTACAAAGATTTATCTACTTAATGTGAGAAGCTAGGGCAGAAATTTTATTGCTAATAATTAGTCCAGTTTCCATACCATATTATCCCAACAAAAGTCATGACTTACGACTGTTCACATTTTCAAAAAAAATACATGAACTTTGGAAAAATAATGCATTATATACTAAATGTCCAACATTATGGAACAGGTAGAGTAGTTTTGAAAAAATTCTCTCAGGTTTTCCACACAAATATCTCCCAATGTGATTGTACCACCTATAAGAACAACCATCAAAGAATATTTTGTGTAATTTTCAAAACTTTTGAGATGGGTGTTTTCGAGAAAATCGTTTCTAAAAAACAGTCAAAAATGTGTTTTTTCACTTTTTACCAAGATTTATCTACTTAATGTGAGAAGCTGGGGCAGAAATTTTATTGCTAATAATTAGTCCAGTTTCCATACCATATTATCCCAATAAAAGTCGCGACTTACGACTGTTCACATTTTCAAAAAAAATATATGAACTTTGGAAAAAAATCCAATTTTTTGTATTTTCATGTTGAATTTTAGAGTTAAAGAGAATTTCATAAATGTCTTCCTATATCATGATTTGAAACTACTATGAACAGGCTTTCAAATAAAAAAAACCTCAAGTCTCCATAATTTTTGGTTTCTGATATATAGCGCTTTGAAAATTGCAATATTTTCCTTGCGTACAACTTTTTACCAAAAATCCCGATTCTTTGTGTGCCTGTAACATTGTTACAAATCAAGTGAGAAGGAAAATATTTCATTTCTGAACATAAGTCATGTGGTCCTTTAACATATATTTTTTTCAGCCGATTTTGAAATCCAAAGGTGACACATTTGGTACTAAGCTGTATGATTTGAGATGAAATGGGTCATGGGTTATTTTGGGAGGGCATAGACACAGAAACAACTTCAACAGAAAGGAAGAATCGCAAAGGGTACACAAAACAAAATGCAGACCTAAAAACTCAGAAACACATAAACGGAGATAGACCATTTCAGAGAAGAAAACAAAATCCCACGACAGAGCGCCAACCAATCCACCTCCAGTGGATTTCAGGAGGTAGTATGAATATCAGTTGTACAGAGAAAGGAGCAGCAGATGCAGCTCATGGCAAAACATCAGCCAATAAAACTGACAGACCATGGCCCATAAGCCCAGAAATGTTGACTTCTGTTCTAATTTCTACATGTTTGGTATTTCAACCTACTGCTTTGGTAAACATAATCGGCAATGATGCTCAAACCTGGTTGCTGGTCATACACAATGTTACTTGTCGCGCTACTGTGCGAAGCATGAAGTAGATATCTCAGACCTTAACTAATAGCTTGTAAAGTTTACAAAATGCCTCTAGCCATTAAAGCATCTGACTTTCAACTTCTTCCATTATAAGATATTTTACAGAAATTGCACGATGGTGCAATGTGGATTTCAGGTAAAGAACTTGGATTGTTCAGATGATCCATGTACAGGAAAACAGGAAAATTTGCACAGAAACTGAAAAAGTACTTTCATTTAGTTCATTTTTATTTTCACTTATGAGCATTTTAATTCAACAAGTACAAAGTAAAATTTTATTAATTTTTATTACACATACCAATCTACAGAAATAGTATTAATTATAGATCAAAGAGGTTACTTGTAATAACTAGTTAGTTATTTTACAATCAGTACACTGCAAGTGTCAAATTCAGGGTATTTTTAAGAATCAGCAAGTTTTCAGTAATGATTAGAAATGATAAAGATAAGCTCATGTCCATACAGTTGTTCCCGTATCCAGAATTCCAGCACTTTCATTTGATGACTATTTTAACACATTCTTATCATAGGAATACCTTGACTTCTTACACATGTCCAACTTCGACAAAGGAAGCATAATTAAATATGCTGATGGGGGGGTTTGAGGCTGTATGAGTAGAATCAGACACTGCAGACTTACAAAGTTAATGTCAAGTAGGTAAGAAGTTAAAGGAAAAGAGCTAGAAATTTAAGAATTAAATTATGTCAAATACGCCTTTCGTTAGAAAATTGAATAATCACCTTGCAAATGGATCTCATACGAATAAATTTAATTTGTTAGTACTTAAACCTGCATCTTGATTACACTTAATATGTAATTACTGTAATTCATGTCCATACAGTTGTTCCCGTATCCAGAATTCCAGTACTTTCATTTGATGACTATTTTAACATTTTCATTATATGTAATGTTACGATTTTTACAAATGTGCTTTATAATGGTTTCTTCAAGCAATAGTTTCTAGGATTATTTTAAAAGAAACTAATTACACTAAATGCTACTTAAGCAAATGAGAAATTTGCACTAATCTAATAGTACTGATTTCATTATAGGATACAAGTGATTTAATATTTTTTTTTAGTAACTTCAATGCAATTCAGAGATACAGGGATGTTCTGGCACTATATATGCTGCTGTCTTTATTGAAGTTCAACTATTAGTTGTTTGTTGGCTATTTTATCCAGCACGAATAGTTAATACATAGGTACCTTCTCAGGTGTTTGATTAATTTTTTACTAGTATTTCACCACTGCACTGCTATGGGGAATCTTGCCTAGAATTTTAAGAACACGCATAACCTAAAACCAAAGAACTTGAGAAAGTACATAAATTTTGTAATAGACAGGAAATGTTTTACAATTTACAGCTTCACTTTTAGTTTTAAAGAAAACACTTAGTTGAAACAAATTAATGTGCTACAACAATCACTTCCCATTTTGATATTACAAAGATTTATTATCTATGCCAGTTAGTACAATATAAGTATGCACTTCATGCTGAAAACCCACTACTTGAACAGTGATTTGTATTAAATTAAAAATGTTACCTTGCCTAACTTACACCACACCATCAGAGACTTACAGCAATATGAAATATTATATCACTTTGCCATAATTATTATTCAGGAAAATTTATTCTTGCACTATAACATAGAAAGTTTATGAAAACCCGCTGCCACTTCTAAAGTTTTTATTTTAGTCAGAATACATGTGTTTGCATATTTACACACTTTTTAATTCCTAAATACAACTTTTTGAAGAGAGGAGACAAAAAAAAAAAAAAAAAAAAAAAAAAAAAAAAAAAAAAAAAAAAAAAAAGAGAGAGAGAGAGAGAGAGAGAGAGAGAGAGAGAGAGAGAGAGAGAGAAAGGCAGATACTCTACTGTGTTAAATTCAATGACATTGCCATAAACAAAACAAAAACTTCAAAATGTAAAGAATTTCGTTGTCACTAGTCCATTACTTCATACTGAGACTTCTTAAATGTTTGACCCAGGATTTTAGTTAGTGAAATGGTTGTCTTTTTACTAATTTAAGCATTTTAAAAATAAACCTGTGGTCTTCAAGATAATGTTTTTTTCTAATTTTTATAACAAGAGAGGAAGGAAAAGTACAGGCACGTATGGAAAATGGGATGAGAAAGCTTACAATAGGCCCTAGAAGTCTCCAGAATAGGAAACTGTTCAATGTTGATATGGAAAAGAAATCAGGAATAAAATATCAAAAACGACTTTTCCTTTGTGCCATGAGACATATGAGAATGACTGGATCCAATGCAACAAGTGAAAAGGATGGGCATTTGAAAACTGTGCTCCAATTAAGGTCAAACATGGGTAGTATGCACTATTTTCTTTTTAGACTGAAAATAACTTAGTTTTCATTGATTCAAATTACTAGGTTCCTTGGCTCAAAACACGCGCTTTGGCTCAAGCAGCCCAAAATACATGCTTCTGAAATGTTTGGATAAATTGATTTTTAAACATTTAACAACAGTGGTTTGGAACTTCACTCTTGCCAAATTGTTAAAAAAGTGCATTGTATTATATAAGATAAATGTACATTTTTCATTGGTTGGAAAAAGTATCACAATAAATTTTAAGTAGCCTGATTTTCATCACAAAGTGTGCAGAACTGAAAGGTTTCACTAAGTGATCAGTGTCAGTGTAAGCTGTGCGGGAACAAGAGTGCGAGTTACCATGTTATGGAATCCAGTAATAAACCATAATCGCTGACAAACTTCTGTCAAGAATAAACAAATATGTATGTTGTGCAAATTTCCTATTATTATTATAACAGCCTTAGTTAATATGATTTACAGAGGAAGAGTGGCAAAATATTGCTATTATTTATCAGAGAAATAGTTTGACAAGCCAGGGAATTCCCACTCCCCCCGGTTGTAGGGCAACATGAATCCTAGTTGTTTGTTTTCACTTTTAGTAGGATCAATCTTCCTTTAAATTGAAAATAATAGATATGTTAACATTTATCTAAAGGATTTTCACTTGTCAGAATATTAAAACATGAAATTACTGAATTCATTGCTGTGGTGATGTCTTTTAAGAAAACTTAGTTACATGCATGAATACCACATAATTATGAGGACTCAAGAGATAATGGAACTTAATACAGTGAAGCAACAAAGTTATGTAATTAACAAAGTTGTTGACTATTAAACAGTTTAGGCCTCACTTTTCCTTACATTTTTGCAGGACGTACGTTTCATGGGCAGTTGACAAGCAGTTGAAAATGTGGGCAAAGCCCATGAAACGTACGTCCTGCAAAAATGTAATGAAAAGTGAGGCCTAAAGTGTTTGTTAATTTGTTAATTACATAACCACATAATTAGTCTATGTTTTCTGCTAAGAAAATGTTGATACTTCAGAATAATGGATCTGAGGCTCTGGTTCAAGCTTCAGTAACTCCTGGAATTTCCTGAGGTTTGGAGGTCTGGAAGGGATGCATCCAGCCTCATGAGGATACCTGAGGGTTGTGTGTATACCAAGAAATTAATGGCTCTTGTCAAGATTGTCGTTGACCCCAGGCTTCCTAACCCAGTGGAGTGAAAAGCTGGTGGTAGGATAAATGTAATTAAGTTAGGCTATATGGTCTCAGCTACTGGATAGATTACTTTACTAGTACTTTATGGATAGGTCTAAGACAATCATGGGCAAACCCCTATCCATTGACACGCAACCCGCAAACTTGGTCAACTTACACATAGTTCGAAAAGAACGGGTAGATGGAGACACAAACAAACAATAAGTGCAGTGGCGGTTGCTCATTCTTAGGGAAACACTAATTTCACTTTAAAATGTACACTACAAGAAACAAATAATACAAGCAATCTTGTATTTTTAATTATTCTTTTACGTGTGCAATTATTTCACCATACAAACGCTTAGAATATGCCATAACGCCTTTCCAATCGGAACTGTGTGGCAACCCGTCACTGCTTGCAAAGAGATATGATTCATGCACGGGAACAATCCACCACGTACACCGAATGTCCGCAATGCCATCTTGTGTCTTATGCGGGAAGGTCGAGAACCACAAGTGGTTCGCGAACCAGTAAATGCCCATGCATGGTCTAAGAGATCGCCAATTTTGACATCCAACCTAAGAGCAATTCTGTTTCGAAGCTTGTAATGCTGACATTATTTTTGCAGACAAATCTTATAAGTGCACTGTGACCATGTATTTTGGCCCAGGAAACGTAGATTATGCATAGATTGGGTAATATGCCCAGTCTTCACTGGATGTAGCTAAACAGTTTTAATTTTTGGTATTATTGTTTTAGTATGAACATTAGCTTCTTAACGTGGACTATTAAGCCAGCACACTACCTTATAGAAATTACTGAATCTACACTAGATTACACCAGAAGGTTCTCTCATAAGCATAATGGATCTTTGCACGCTAATTCAAAGCGGCAAAAGAAGCAATGCTGTAAATGCTAGTCCAAATAAAACCTACTGCTTACAGACATTTTTACGAAGTCTTAGGTCTGCCACCGTTATGTTCTCTCATGGAAGGATGGAGAATAATGTAGTCTCATCAATAACCTCATATATGGGTTTGCCAGTTAGATGTGATCCTTAGAATGAATGCCAGGCTACACTGCACTTTAAATTTAAAAACAAATATGTTATTGGTATTGTAATTTTATTCTTTGCAGTCCTTGAATATGAGAATTTGAACACATATAAAATTTGCATAGGATTGTAGTCCAATTCTTGAGGTCCATCCTTCATCACTGAGAAAGGGAATACCGGTAACTTAAGATTTTTATAGAGACGAGTCATGTCATAATAAATAACATTGAATGAAATACATATCTGAAGTTTTTTTATGCAAATTTCGTACATAGGCTACATTTACACACTGCAGGCCTGTAGCCAATAGGACAATGTTCAACAAAATATTCAATATTTATGTGGATGTAACATAGGCTACTTAAGAAACAAGATGATCACACAGTAATAAAAACAGAACAGATTCAGATTTTGGTCAAATTGGAGGAAAAATGGTACAAACAAAAAAAATCAAACGCTCACTTGGCAAGTAAGTTAAACAAAAAAAGTTGAAAAAGTTTAGACTATGTTTAACTTCTTTAAAATAACAAATTCACCTGACCAATTATGCTAATCTATGCCTGTAATTCTAGTACTGAATGTTCTAATCAGTGCAAGACATGCTGGCATCGCTTAATGAAGCAAAATCTGACCATCCAAGTAAACTTGTTCCTTAAGAAATCAGCAAGAGAAGGTAAACCTTCCCATAGCTTAGCAAATATAGTGTATTGAAAGTTGTATCAGTAAATTAAAAAACTTTTGTTTGGACATTTACTGTCATTAAACCTATAAATGTCATTCAATGCAATAGAAGCAAATAGGGGGAGAAAAACTAATCACCAAAACAATTTTAAATGTAACAATACCTCTCTGCACATTTCAATGAAAAGCACTAACAATTTTTGCCCAATTTTTATTTCATAGGAACACGTGTTACTAAGAAGCCAAAAAAAAATATTCCTAGCGTAAAGCTCTATATGCCTCACGTTTTCAGAACTGCAAAATATTTAACCAAAAGTAATTTTTAATTGTCAAATTCCATGTTATATCTTTCTAATTGCTAAAATGGTTACATTATTTTCTTTCAACACTGCAGCTTCCTCTTTGTTTATGGCAACATTTGGACGTTACAGAATTTAAGTGTTCAAAATGGAAGAAATTAAGATTATGAAAGTTTTTTAGCTTTTTGATACAGTGTGTCCACAACTTTTCCCATGCTATGAATTGTTTCAAGTGCTGTTTCGTACGTTTTATCAACTGGAGTTTCCTCAAACACAATTAGAACACCTTCTCCTTGGTCCAGAATTCCATGAAATTTCTTATCCAAAATCATCTGAGATAACTTCTTCTCTACATCCTGTGTGGGCAATTTGATGGACTGCGAGATGTAATCAACCTGAACTCTTGAATAAGGCTCAATAATTCGGCAAAGGTTCTGCTCAAGCATGTTGTCATATAGTGTTTTAAGATGAGCACGTACAATGACATCGTCTTCTAATTCAACTTTGTAGTTCTTCACAGCCAGCTGGAAATCAGCAAGAGACCTCTTATGACTGGATTGAGCAACAGCCTTCATTGCCTCAATATCTTTACCAGCATACTTTAATGCAAGTTTTCCACTGATGATCTGCTGAACATCGTCAGGGTTGTTAAGCATTATTTTAGATAGAAGCATATATTTTAAAGCTGTTAAAGCTTTAGGACTTTCAACACTATCGTAACCTTCAAATGCTTCGTAGAAGTAAGAATATGCAGTCTTGAAGTCACGTTCATCTGCTGCATGTAAGATTCCAGACTGTAGATCTAATGCTGCTTGTAATTTCGGAGGACAGTATATTGCATTTGCTGTTGTTCGTGCAGATGTTAGAGCAGCTCGAGCTTTTGGCAGATTACTTAAAGCATGGTAGGTTTTGCTCTCTAGTAACTGTACTTCCACTAACAAATTTTTATCATCTAATTTCTTCAATTCTTTGAGCAGCGTTGATCCCAGAGCCAGAGCTTCTGAAAACATTCCTGTGTCAAAATATAGGCCAATTAGCCTTGCCTCAAGTGACTGCCTTAAGAATGTTCTTCTTTCCTTCTTAGCCCATTCTATACATTCTTTGCATAACTGGACCTCTATGCCAATACCAGCTTCTAGATCAAGGAAGAAATCAACCAACGATCTCACTAATTTAGCTGCTTTTGCTTTACTTATGAGGTTGAGAAATGGTCTTATGTTTATTATTAAATCGGCCAATTCCTTGGCTTTGCCATCTTTTTTATACAACTCACCAAGCTGCAGAATGACTTGTTCCTTGACACGAATATTATCGTCATCATCTTCAGGTCCTTCTGGCGCTTGCACTATTTGATTCAGGATTTCAATTCCTTCTTCTTTATTCGTTGTTGACAACGCTCTTACTCTTTCAAACAACGTTGCACCCGCCATGTTTTCTACTTTCGCTCCGTCATCAATTGACTCAATTCCCTACGTCACGACATAGAGCAACGAGCAACCCACGGAGCTGTTTGCATGGAAGAACTGCTTTCTCTTTGTCACCGCTAAATTTTTTATGTATGAACTTTTACAATGTCTTACATGCACAATTTAAGAATGTAATATAATTTTAGGGGTCATACATTTTTTAAAAATCTTATTTTGTTTTTTCTCTCATCTAGAAAATGAAAAATTACCAGAAAATTTTGATCTGACCAATAACAATTAAGGAAGTTCAGCGATGGCCAATGGGAACTATTGACCAAACGTTATGTAATTTCCGTTTCCGTTCATCTGCGCGTAGCGTCGATCTTGTTCGTTCTTCCATTTGCCGTCTGTTGTTTGTTTGCAAAAATTTGTGGGAAGACGCCATTTTAGTATAGCAAAGTGGGTTATATGTACGGAGTAAAAGACTTTGGTTTCTTGTTGTACCTTTCGAGGCATGAGTGACAGGGAGGTTTGTGTCATATAAGTGATTGTGAGGTCTCTGCATGTGGAACTTGCCTGATCTATTGAACAAATTTTGAAATAGCATTCTGTAACTGCTTGGTATTACGATCAATAAGTAGTTTTCCAATAAGTTGATAAAAAGATAAATAAGTGTTCTAATTTCATCTCAATCCATGTTACGTAGTATAGTTATTGTAAGTTAAATTATTGTTATACGTGAAGTGCGTACGATTACAAATTTCAAGGTCACTTCTTAGCGTGGCATTCTATAATAAAGGCATCTCTTATTTGTAGCAAAGTCCAAGTCATAGCGGTTCCAATCACAGCCCACCGGCGAACGACAAGACACCTAGCCCGCCAAGATCGAAGGAAAATAGCCGTAGCCGATCACGATCTTACAGTCAGCACAAATCTCATCACAGGGGGAAATCCTATTCCCGTTCCAGGTATGTGAAATCTTATTTTAGGCTCACTGGATTTTATGTTTGGGAAAAACCAAACATAAGGTTTGGCAAGCTGACACTTTGCGACCCACCCGGCTCCCCTTTCCATCGGCCTGGTCGCCTTCTCCGCCAGCCTACCGCGCATCATCCCGCGCGCATCTTCCCCGCTTGCTGTGTTAAGCCCGCAGCTTGCTCTAATAATTGCAATTACCATTATAAAAAACAAAATAAAGGGAAAAATATATATTGCGACTCACCCGAGTCCCCCACGAATTATAGAAAATGTCGAACAATTAAAAAAATACCCTTGTACCAAACATCACATTTCACGATCTTTAAACACCGATTTGATAATATAAAAAATCGAAATTTACATAATATTTCCCAATTTTTAAAAACGCCGTGTTATGATATAAAACATGGCTCAATCGATGCAGAAAAATTCCCTTGCACCAACAGTACTCTTTTCATAACAAACAAAACATTTCAAAATTTGAAAAAGCGATTCTTGCGTTAACACTCGCGAATGCATGAAGTCACTGCCAATATACAACAGACAGATGGAGTATAGCTGATGATGAGTCATGAAGTTTGCTCGAAACATGTTCAGGTTAGTGCTTGAATTAAGTGAAGTTACGTATGTTAAACCTCCATCTCAAGTTTCAATTTGATTATAACTTCACTATATAAACTTCCTTCAAATTCTAGGATCACCCTTAGTACCTATATAAACATGAAATCTTTCTTCACTGCTCAACTGTCATTCGCGGCGTAGTGGGTTCAGACTCCTAGCTATAACGCTAGAGGTTCCAATAGATAGGTAGGGTGAAGAGGAGGTGAGAGGAAGAGAGGAAAGAGACGGGAAAGAAAGAGAAGAAGAGAATAAAGGAGAAATAAATTATTTTTCTCCCCACCCAAAACCCCTACTTTCCACGCGGGTAGTGGTGGGGGACTCGGGTGGGTCGCAATGTGTCATTTTCCCTAAGGTTTAGCCAGGTTGGGAAAAACCAAGGGAAAAATACAATATGCGACCCACCCGAGCCCCCCACCACTACTCTCTTAACGGGACCCGACTGGAAAGTAGGGGTTTAGGGTGGGGAGAAACCTAGCGGCGGTATTAGAACTACTAGCAGAATAGCGACGGTGGCGACGTCTAGTATGGAAATGGTGAAAGAGAAAAATAATTTATTTCTCCTTTATTCTCTTCTTCTCTTCCTTTCCCGTCTCTTTCCTCTCTTCCTCTCACCTCCTCTTCACCCTACCTACCTATTCGAGACCTATTCCTAACATTAAATTTTGGATCGAACGCATGACCCTTAGCATCGTAGCCAAGAGACTTATCCGTTACACCACGAAGGCCAGTTGAGTAGTGAAGGAAGTTCCGATATATTTTAGTTATCTAATTTAGTTGGCGCTAGCGAGTGTTAACGCAAGAATCTGGTTTTCTAATTTTGAGATGGTTTGTTTGTTATGAAAAGAGTAGTGTTGGTGCAAGGGAATTTTTCTGCATCAATTAACACAGCGTTTTTTAAAATTGGGAAATATTATGTAAATTTTGATTTTTTTATGTATTGTGAATTTTTTTTCCTTTCAAATCGGTGTTTAAAGATCGTGAAATATGATGTTTGGTACAAGGGTATTGTTTTAATATAATTCGTGAAATTTTATTTTGTTTTTATAATCGTTTTTAAAAATTGTGAAATATTATGTATGGTGCAAGGCAATCATTAGAGTAAGCTGCGGCTTAACACAGGAAGCTGTATTACCGGCGCTTAGTAGCGGCCAGCACGAGCCATAGCGGGGAAGATGCGCGCGGGATGATGCGTGGTAGGTGTAGGGGAAGCGAGCACACAGGCAGGCCGGCGGAGAAGGCGACCAGGGCGTGGAAAGGGGAGCCGGGTGGGTCGGATACTGTAATCTTGCCAAAACCAAATATAAGGTGCATCGTCGCATGAGGCATATGCCGCCCTGACCCTCCCCCAGCGAGGCACTTTCTTTTGTACCACGATCTAGCGAATTCTTCGAGGATAAACAGGCTGTCAAACCTTTGGGTACAAGGCAAACCTGTGGGTACTCTCGAATTTTTAATATTTGGTACAAGGGGCACTCTCGAATTATTAATATTAGGTACAAGGGCCACTCTCGCAGTTTTAATATTTGGTACAAGGGGCACACTCGCATTTTTAATATTTGGTATGGTCGGGAGTGTCGGCGACAATATACAAGGATAGTTTGGTCACCCTGTTCTCTGAGAAACAAAATGCAAATATCGAGTGGGCGGAGCCTATTTGGCACCTTATATTTGGTTTTAGCCTTATGTTTTAATAAGAAATGCGCAGGAAATGTTTAGATGCTCCACTTTTCTATAGTCACTGCTTTTTGCAAAATTCTAACAAGCAACAGTTCATTATTTACAGTCTGTGACATTATAGCAGTCATACATCTGGTAATTTTGTACTTGGCATGTCTCGAGTTTTATATATGCCAATGTTAGGTTAGGAACGTTGGGTAATATAGAGTATTAAGCTGGGTCTCCACTGTTTAACATTTAACAAGAAAATGGAACATTACATCTCACCCAAGTCCCCCACTCCTACTCTCAATCCCTCCCCTAGCAGCGGCATTTGAATTACTAGCAGCGACGGTAGCGCCATCTACCAATAATTTGGTGACACTGAAAAAAGTTAATTTTTCTCCTTTATTCTTTCTTCCTTTCTCGTTTTCTTCCTCACCACCTCTTCATCGTACCTACCTATTTGATGGCTAAAACCAAATATAAGGTGCCAAATAGGATCCGCCCATTGCGATGCTATGGCGACAGCAGCTGACGGCAGGCGACCACCCGACCGTTCCCAACCCTTCCTGACTCACTTGACTTTCCCTACCAAATATTGAAAATATGATTACAATGATTCTAGAGTTTCCCTTGTACCAAATATCCAAAATACGAGAGTGCCCCTTGTACCAAATATTCAAAATACGAGAGTGGACGTACCATGATATTGCGCAGGGAAGAGTTTTAGATTTAAAAGGTTTGATACCCAAACGACAACTTCGTTCATAACATATTTAATATATACATCTGTCCCATTTTAAACTTCTCTAGAACCAAAAATGCTCTTTTCAGAACCAACATAACATTTCACAATTATATAAATCAATATCCTTACTATTTATCATGTATTACACATCTCTGTAGTGAATAGGCTAGAAGAATTCTCGATTTTTATTGCAACGATCACTGATGGCGTAGTGGTTAAAGCGATAGCCTATAACGCTAGCGGTCCCGGGATCGAATCTCCGTAGGTGCGAAAATTATTAGGATAGGAATAGGTCCCAATTAGGTAGGAGAGAAGGGAGGTAATAGGGAAAACAGGAGGAGAAGAGGAAAAAAGGGAAATAAAAAATAAAATTTTGTGTTTCTAGTATTTCTGCCAGATGTCTCTGCGCTGCTACTGGTTCCACCATTACCTAATAGATGTCTCCCACTGTTTAAAATAGTCCCCGCCCTAAACCCCTCCTTCCCGGGCGGGTCCCGATAGTGAGTATGGGAGGAGCTTAATTGGCACATTGTATTTGGTTTTTCCCGAGACCTATTCCTGATAGTAAATTTTGGATTGACTGGGATTTGAACTCAGGACCCCTAGCATTATACCTAAGAGTCTTAACCATTATACCACGAGTGAATGTTGAACTGTGAAGGAAGCTTTCGTATATTTGAGATATTTTGTTAGTTAATGAAGAGTAGTGTTGGTGCAAGGGAATTTGGATAAACTTTAGATTAGTTACCTCAAAAATTTTCTAAGTCCAAAAGTTCACGTTCATATGCTATGAATGGCAAAGATTCCCGAAGTGCCGAGACTAGCAATGGAGGCAACATCTGAAGTCACTGCTGCCAATATATGCACGAAAACCCCAGACATGTGTTCTGCAGATGGGTGCAAGTCCCAAAATGTGAAACACATGTTACGGAAAACCATTAATGATAGAAGATATCAGGACGACCTATCCTGTAGTGTAGAGTTTAAAGTTAAGTAGTTTTAGCGCCTTTAGTGTAGTATTATTATTGAATTCTCTGACTACAGTAATGACCCTCTTCCATACTTTTATCTCACCCATAGTGACTTATAGATTGGAACTAATATGGGACAGCCTGACTATAAGCGACCTTGAAAAAATTGAAAGAGTAAAGTTCAGATTCCTAAAACATGCACTGAGAGTCGGGAAGACAGCTCAATCAAGACTTCAGCCATTTCATAAAATAATGGAATTTTTCCCTCAAAGAGAGAAGTTATAAAATTATTGCAATTGGGCGGTCAAAAATAAGTTTAAAACCTCAAATTCTCTGAATTTTAAGGACTTAGGTGTATCTGAAGTGGTTTCATGTGTAAAATCTGTTGATTTACTTATTTATTGCATTGAGTTACTTTTTTTTGCCATTTTTAGCATGATTTTAACACTCTTTAATACCAAGTAGTCAAGAGTAATCAGCTATGTCCATTTTCATTTGAGAAAATATACATCTTAAGGTACAATTTGGTATAAGATTAACTTCAAAAACTATGTATGGTTAATTACTATGTAAAATAACAAACAAGGGAATTTTTGTCCCCACCCGTAACAGTGATAGTTTTGCTAAATTATTATTAATGAGTTAAATAAATGTTTTGACAACCTGGAAACAGTTTATAATTTGTATTTAATCCCTCATACCTTCATTAATAACAACATTAAGACCCTAACAGTAATAGCAGAATAGAAAATGGGCTTTTGTTTTGCATCATTAAAATCAGTGTCCAAACTATGTCCCACCCGTAACAGATTTTGAAAAACAAATTTAAAATATTCAGAATAAATTTTAAATAATGCTTTGCATGTAGTGTGAAGGAGAAGGCATTGCAAATTTTACAGAATGTGAAGAACCAATTCTAGTTTATTATTTAAGATATGTAATAAACAAAAATAGCTTTTATAATTTGTCAGAATGTCCCACCCGTATTTATGAAATGGCTGACTTGTGTACGAGCTGGCCAAAGAAAGTTTTTTTCATCGAAGACCTCAGAATCAACCTGACACTGCCATCTACCAGACCTTACAATGAACTGCTGGAAAGACGAATCCGGAAGAGAGCTGAAATCGAACCCGAATTTTATGCAACAGGAGCAATGATTGAAAGAAACTGGGCAAAGGAATTTCAGGAACAGAGACATGTGGTAACACGGCTGGCCATCCACGGCTTTCACCACAAACTATGCAAGAATAAATCGTTTCACAACCCAAACGACAGATGCATGTGTGAACTTTGTGAACAGAGATGCGATAAATACCATATTACGTCGTGCCCAAACAGAACAAAATCTCTGACCGAGTATAGCAAAGAGTGAAACAGTTACTCAATGCCCACTCGGGCGAACCTTTCTCATTTCATTCATTATTGTTGAATACCTAAAATTTCTTTTGGAAAATATCTGAAATTCCTATTCTGTTTTCTCAGGTATTACTTGCAAATAAATTATTATTATTATAATTATAATAAATATTGCACTAGGGTTTGATGTACTAATTTTAGTAGGCATTGTAGACTCTCTTAAGTTATTATTAAAAAGGTTTTCTAATTATAATGGTATTAGAATTGCATACATTCATTTACATCACAAATAGATCTAAAAGAACAAACATTTCGGTAGGCTGCATTTAATTGGAAGTGCTAGCTGCAGCTTCACCCACAGCGTCACTTGTAGGGTAGGGGAGGGTAATTGTAAACAAGGGGTATTTGTAAACAGTTGATATAAAACTTAAATGGTGATATTTCTGTTCTCATGATTGCTGTCATTGGATTTAGCCATCTTATTTTTAGCAGATATCAGTTTTCCTCACTTTTCTGTGCTGTATATTGTTGAATGTGGAGCTTTTTGTATTGCTATGCGTGGAAGTTCAGAAAGCGAAGATTTCAGAAGAAAGAAAATTTCCCTTCTCCCTTCATTGCTTGGTAAGTTGGACTCCTATTATTGTTTATTGAGCTTGTTATCATTCCCAAATGAGATTGTATTAAGTGAAATTACTAAAATTTAAATTAGATGAAGTGTCAGTGTGTGTTTACATTTTCCCCCAAAATAATGGAAAGCAGGGAAATTGGAAACAGAAATTCATTCCAACATAAACTTGTAAAATTATAAGTAACAGATGATTTATATTGTTCCAGGTATTGGAAAGTGCCAAGGGCATATGTTAGGTACAGTACACCATCATTGGTCAAGGTTCTTCCCTGTCCCAAACTTAGTACACACACACACACATATAATGTTGGGGTATTGGGCTAATCTCATCCACTGAAAAATGTGCCGTCTAGGATTTGAGAACAAAATTACATACACCACCCCAAAAACATACTTCAAATGACAAGCCAACATTCATTGCTGGAAGTCTTGTTGAGCTCTTCTGCAAAACTGCAAAATGCCACGAGATAAATTTTCCTTCCTGCTTTGAAAAAAGTAAATTGCCTACTGCAACAACTTTGCTATAGTGAAGTGTAAACCAATGAAGATGTTTTGTGTCAACTGATGGAAGTGAAAAGGATAAAAAAGGAAAGGAAAATAGAACAGAGCAATGACAGTTGAGGACCAACTGCCAGCGCTTGATGAACTTGAAAACGTAAAACTTTCAGTGTGGATGAAGAGAATAACCCGGCCCAGGCTTAATATTCAGCCCCTCCAACACCATTTATTAAACTTTGAGCATATGTATTAGCTGGGTCCTCTGTGGAAGAAGAAAATCTATTAACTACATCTATGCAGCCGTGGTGCAAGAGTTAAGGGGACAGGAAGTCGAGTCTACAGAGTGACTGAAGAAGATTTTTCAAGCACAGGAAGATATTTTGATGCTGAAGAGTGGGACATTTTGGCAATTTTGCCAGAGCTCACCCTTCAGAAATGTGGGGAACGAATGAAGTAGGCTATATATTTGAAAATTCAACTGTTGTGGAGTGGGACATTTTGGCAATTTTGCTGGCGCTTACCATTCAGAAATGTAAGGAACGAACTAAGTATATACCTCGGTATTTGAAAATTCAACTGTTGTTCCTAAAGGTTAACCATCTTTCCTCTGTCCATTTTTTACCTTCATTAAGAATATACTGCCTTATCTTGGGCGTTTCTGAATAAATTTCATACAAAGGTTACCTTATTTTCAATACATCTATCTGGTTTGCATTAGTGTTTGGGGTAATTGTAAACATTGTCCTAATCACTCAAGAAGACCTTCAAATTTTGCTAAAATATGTTTGTTTGCAAATACCCCTAATCCCAAGTCCTTAGCTTATCTGGTACTCAGAGACCACTGTTTCCATTTACCCCCGAGTTAGTGGGGTAAATGTAAACTTTAGTCTAGTGTCATTCTAGATCATTAGATTAATGTTTCAAAGAGGTGGATCTATATTATAAGGTTGTTATATCTGTAAAGTCAAAAATTTACATGGATATTTTAACTTGGGTAGTAATTATATCAAGTCAAAGTGGAAACTTACAAAATCCGTTTACAATTACCCTACCTTACCCTAATAACCGGTACGTCACAAAATTGCGCATTAGAATCAGTGTCTTCACATTGGAAATTGGCAGCGTGACCTAGGGTACACAATTCCAGCAATGTTGGCAGCAGTACATCATGTCTCCAATCCAAAATGGCGCATGCCTGGTAGGTAAAGAGTTCGTACTATGTGCAATTAATCTGTTTATATAAATAACTGATACATAAACGTTTGTGTTATTTTAAAAAAATACAGAAGATGGTTAATGATGCATAGGCCTTATAAATTTTGAAATACACGAAAAATGCAGGAAACAGGAACATTTTTTTTAAGGGAACTAATCTAAAGTTGTGCCAGGGAATTTTCCTGCATCAATTACACCATATTTTGTGTTATAATATGGTGTTTTTTATAATTGTGAAACATTATGTAAGTTATGGTGCAAGGATCTTTTTTTATTATGAAATATTTTGTTTTTTATAATTGTGAAATGTTCTGTTGGCATATTATATACATCGTTTTTTCTAGTTGTGAAATATTATGTTTGGTGCAAGGGAAAATGGTGATATCTCAGTGCAGTATAACACAGCGAACTGCAGGCAGTGGCCGGCGGGTGGTTAGGAGAAGACTTAGGAGTGGCCAGAAGGGGAAGCGGGGAGAAGACAGTATAGGGGCCAGACGGGGAAGCGGTTGAGTGGAATGGGGACGAGAGTGAGACGTAAAGGTCCAACTTTGCCACACCAGCATGTCAATATTGACAAGTTGATATTGACATGTAGGCCTATATTGCAATTTCACGTTCCAATTGACTTGACATGCAAACCCAGCATGTTGAACTTAACATTTTGGCAAATCTATACTTTATGCTGTGCACAGGCCTTCCTTCACTCACCACCCGCCTGGCAGGCCACTTCCCCTATCTTCTTCTAGCCACCCACCATCCGCTGCTTGACGCTGGACCCTTGCACCATATACAGTGAGTCCCATGCAAGAGTTGGCCAATGACGCGGGTTTCTGCGTTGCGGTTGGCACAGCTCCAACTCCAGAGCAATCAGGTGAAATATCTACGCAAATAATGCCGCGGTCGGTTTAATGATTCAGGTTCTCACATTTACAGTTAAAATTACAATGAAAATAACCACGTACCTCATCATAAGAGGTGTTGGAAATGTTCTCCTCTTGCATCCACACAATACTGGCACCTTTTTAGGAAATTTTCTTTCACGCGACATAAGTTCAGCTTCCGAGATAGGAGTTAATTTCTTTTGTGATATTGTCTTTAAGTTCTTATGTATGGCAAATTGAACTATACACTTTATTTTTCAAGTTTCCCCATAAATAATATTTACATACTGTTAGAAGAACTTAAAGACAATATCACATAGGCCTATCACAAGAGAAAGTAACTCTGTCTCGGAAGCTGAACTTATGTGCGTCAAAGAAAATTTCCTAAAAAGGTCCCAGTATTGTGTGGATGCAAGAGGAGAACATTTCTAACATCTCTTGCGATGAGGTACTTGGTTATTTTCATTGTAATTTTAACTGTAAATGTGAGAATCTGAATCATTACACTGACCGCAGCATTATTAGCGTATATATTTCACCCGATCACTCGGGAGTTGGAGCTGTGCCAGCCGCGATGCAGAAACCCGCGTCATTGGCCAACTCTTGCATGGGACTCACTGTATAATATTTCAGAATTATAAAAAATATATATATTTCAAAATAAAAAAAGACCCTTGCACTAAACATGATATTTCACACTTATAAAAATTACCCGTGCAACAAAACACAATAAAAAACACCCTTCAGCCATTTCATAAAATATGGGAATTTTTCCCTCAAAGAGAGAAGTTATAAAGTTATTGTAATTGGGTGGTCAAAAATAAGTTTAAAACCTCAAAATTATCTGAATATTAAGGACTTAGGTGTATCTGAAGTGGTTTCATATGTAAAATCTGTCGATTTACTTATTTATTGCATTGACTTTTTATTTTGCCATTTTTAGCATGATTTGAACACACTTTAATACCAAGTAGTCAAGAGTAACCAGCTATGTCCATTTTCATTTGGGAAAATAAACATCTTAAGGTACAATTTGGTATAAGATTACCGGTAACTTCAAAACATATGTGCGGTTAATTACTATGTAAAATAACAAACAAGGGAATTTACGTCCCTCCCGTAACAGTGATAGTTTTGTTAAATTGTTATTGATGAGTTAAATGAATGTTCTGACAACGTGGAAACAGTTTATAATTTGTATTTAATCCCTCATACCTTCATTAATAACAGCATTAAGACCCAAACAGTAATAGCAGAACAGAATTTGAACTTTTGTTTTGCATCATTAAAATCAGTGTCCAAATTATGTCCTACCCGTAACAGATTTTGAGAAACAAATTTAAAATATTTAAAATAAATTTTAAATAATGTTTTGCATGTAGTGTGGAGGAGAAGGCACTGTAAATTTTACAGAATGTGAAGAACCAATTCTAGTTTATTATTTAAGATATGTAATAAACAAATATGGCTTTTATAATTTGCTAGAATGTCCCGCCTGTAATTATGAAATGGCTACCTTTCACCATACATATTTCACAATTATAAAAAAAACGCCGTATTATAACATAAAATATGATGTAATTGATGCAGGAAATTCCCTTGCACCAACACTGCTCTTTTTATAACTAACAAAATGTCTAAAAAATTATAAAACGAGACTTGCGTTAAAACTCATCATGTGAATGCCACATCATAACTAAAAAATACCTAAGCTAACGTCGCCGTTCATAGTTCAAATGTTGTCGCTAGGGGAGGTAGTGGGAGTGGGTGACTCATGCGCAGCGTAATATTCCTTTTTCCCAACATTTTCAGGAGTTAATTTGTTTTCCAGAGAAAATGAACAACATATCAAGTCAATTGACTAGTCGGTCAATATCGGCTTTGTTTCGGGAATTTCCGTCAAACACGAAACAATCTGCATTGGTTCGGGAATTTCTGTCTAAACAAAAAGCAATCGACAGCTTCCTCAACATTGCCGGCATCCATTTTGTTATATTTTTTGATAATTCGCGATGAATGGTCAAAGAAAAAAAACACTGGAAGTTCTAATGAAAAGATCAAGACATCTTTACAAAATTAGTACTTAATATTAGTATTTAAGAAAGTCATAGACAGTTAACAAGAAGATAATGAATATAAGAAATTACTCTCATTTTGCAGTGTTGGCTGCCCTTTTCAGAGGCGTTTTCTTTTTGAATGTTATTCATTATTTATTAATTTCTGTTTGTACTGAAACCGTGCCAACCCATGTTAAGTCTATACACTGTACTGGAGACAGTGTTGTTAATTGGCAAACCACTTGACTTGTATACTTAATGCCGGGTCCCCGCTACTTAACATTTAGCACAAACATATTGCAGTTAACATATGTTAAATGTTTATCATCAACTTGCCAACAATGTCGAAAGATTTTTTTTTTAACGGAAATTCCCGAACCAAAGTTGATTAAGCTGCCGATTGCTTTTTTTTTTTTACAGAAATTCCCGACTACTTTATATGTTGTCCATTTTCTCTGGAAAACAAATTAACATCTGGAAATGTAAGCGCAACATGCTGAGTTTGCATGTCAAGTCAATTGGAACGCAAAATTACAATGTACAAGTCAACATCAACTTGTTAATATTGGCTTGTTGGTGTTAAATGTTAAGCAGTGGAGACCCAGTTTAAAGCTGCGTCTCCATTGATATACATTTAACACCAACATGTCAATATTAACAAGTTGATATTGACATGTATATTGCAATTTCGCGTTCCAATTGACTTGACAACCCAGCGTGTTGCACTTAACATTTTCAGATGTTAATTTGTTTTCCGGAGAAAATGGAGAACATGTTAAGTCAATTGACTATTCGGTCAATATCAGCTTTGTTTCCGGAATTTCCGGGTGAACAAAAAGCAGTCGGCAGCTTCCTTAATATTCCCGGCATCCATTTTGTATTATGTGAGTATTTGGTATATCAGTGTTCTCAATAGTATTGCATCTACTTTTAAAATTATTTTTTATGGCATACTCCATTGTTGAGAAATGTGATAGTTATTTTGAAAAGATCAAGACATCTGTGCAAAATTAGTATTTAAGAAAGTCATAGACAGTTCACAAGAAGATAACAAGTATATAAAACTACTCTCATTTTGTAATGTTGGCTGCCCTCTTGAGAGGCGTTTTCTTTTTGAATGTTATTCATTTCTGTTCGTAACCGCACCAACACATGTTAATCTATAACATTGTAGTGGAGACAGTTGTTAATTGGCAAACCACTTGACTTGTATACATCAACAAGTTGATGGTAAACATTTAACATATGTTAACTGCAACATGTTGGTGTTAAATGTATATCAATGGAGACGCAGCTTAACAAGTTGATGATAAACATTTAACATAAATGTTAACTGGAACATGTTGGTGCTAAATGTTAAGTAGTGAGGACCCGGCTTTAGCGTAACCTATCATGGCGGCGGTCGCTGACTCCCTAATAGTACATCAGATGGAGGAGGCACTTCAGAAGTCAAAATGTGTGCTGAATGCACAATTTCAGGGCTGCCAATAATGTAACAACACATACAAAATAATACTAGGCCCAGCTATTATAATGCGATACAAAAATTCAGGATAATGTAAACATGATTAAACACCGAATAATGAAAGGAATTATTCCTTACATTTACATCCTTGTGACTCAACAACAGCTAGCAAGTCTGAGGTGAAAATGTGATCAAACAACAGGTTTTCTATTACCTGGTCCGAAATTATTTATGTGAGACCGTATGTTCAGGCATATAAATTTGTGAGGGTTTCAAAATTTGCAGGAACAGTTCAGATGGTGTACTCATAATATATGAGTGACAGTCCCATGGCTGTAGATGCACACGAAAAAAAGTTTTGTGGGTGGTGCAGGCAGTATGGCCGAGTTTAAAAAATTTGCAGGAAAAGTTCAGATGGTGTACGCGTAATATATGAGCAACAGTCCCATGGCTGTAGATGCACATGAAAGTAAAATAAGTTTCCTGCAAATTTTGAAACTGCCATACTGCCTGCACCACCCAGGAAACTTATTTTACTTTTGTGTGCATCTACAGCCATGGGACTGTCGCTCATACATTATGAGTACACCATCTGAACTGTTCCTGCAAGTTTTGAAACCCTCGCAAATTTATAGCCTATGCCTGAAAATACGGTCTCACATAAATGGTTTCAACCCGGGTAGGATCGAACCAGGGAATAGAGGACCTGTTGTTTGATGACATTTTACCTCCGTTTCGCCAGCTGTTGTCGAGTCACTAGGACGTAAGTGTAAGGAATAATTTAATTATTCTGTATTTGATTATGTTTACATTATCTTGATTTTTTGTATGGCATTATATTGTATTGCATTATTTTGTGTGTATGTTGTTACACTATTGGCAGCCCTAAAATTGTACATTCAGCACACATTTTGACTTAAGTAGGCAGTGACCGCTGCCATGATAGGTTGCTCTAATGTTAAATACTAGGACTATCGAACATTGATATTACATTAAATCAATGACTTTTAGCATTAGCATTTCCAACATAATGTGGTACTTGCCAAGTACAGGGTTGGTGCACATTCTGTCATCAAGTCCACAAATGCAACTGGATTCAGGCTAGTGGAAGGTCTTGTTCTTGCACGACTTATGATTGTATCCATGCTTTGCTAGTAAGTTCCAAGTGTTGGGGCTCCGGGTTTATGCCGATCTATGATCTGTTCCTCATGACTTCTGTACAGAAAACTGGTCTGATTTTTCAGCCTCCATGAGAAGCAAGCAGTTGCATTAAAAATTTACAACAGCTGTCCATACCAAACAATTTTGGGTGGGATTTATGCTACTAGGGGTTGGGGAGATGGTGTAGGATGTCAGAAAAGCAGCCATGGCAAAAGTTAAACTTGTGGCACTTTAAGCTCTGCCTACTCTCACCTGCTTTCCAGTGCATTGCCATGGTGACGGCCCACTTCCCCTAGCCTTCAGCCTTTCCCCTCGCTATCAAGCTGCTCCAAACCACAATGCACCTCACTGATATACCGGTACTGCACTATGTGCTAATTAATTAATTGGCAAAAGACAAATTTAGGTCACATACCGGCAAAGCTCTGTCCACCCTCACCCGCTGGCTTGCTTCCTATGGCTAATGCGCGTGCCGCTACATCTAGTCCGTGCATTTAGACAAGAGCACTGTAAACACAATGGCCAGTGGAATCTGTCATCACGTGATTCATACTAGCAACACACTCCACTTCCATCCCACCCTTATCTCTACGGCGCATGCAAGTGCTCTCGTCTAATTGCACAGGCTGTACCTCCCATTGTCCAGCAAAGAGTTTTAGACTTGAATAGTTCCTTGTAGGCATTTTCATGCGATATAGTTCAATCTGCATATAAATGCCAGATGCTTAAGCTGGTCTGAGAGGTATAATGAGACATAAGAGTGGTATTATAAACCTTTAAAAAAAATATTACTTACTGTTTCCAAGCAATTCGTAAAGACATTGAGGACATTGTAAATTGTAACATAGCTTATTTTTGTAGTAGTAGTATTCAGCTATTTAATTTTTAATGCATAGGGCGTCAGCTGTTAGTAACACACATGTGCAGTGTAAAAGGGAGGAGGAAAACTGATCTAACACATTACCAATTATGCAGTGTTACAGGCAGAATTATACATGTGCATTATATACACGTGAAGGATCTTTGATAAGGAATGGATAATAGTTTCATTGTTTATGTATTACATGTTGTTTTGGAGGAATTCTGACAATCTTACTTATTTTTAGGAGTCGTTCACGTTCAAGAAAAATGTCATACCGTGGCCGGTACAGGTCACGAAGTCGTTCACGATCTCCAAAGCGCTACAAGTCCAGATATTCACATTCTCGATCTCGTTCCTATAGCCCACGTGGAAAGTACTATGGCTATAGTGACAGGCGCAAAGAGTTCTATCGCAGCCATTCTCGGAGTCCTATGTCATCTAGAAGGCGCCATGTAGGAAGTAGGGTAAGTTTTATGTACAGATATCTTAATTGAGTGGAATAATTTGAAACTACAGTATCTGTGTTTTCCGGGAAGAATGACATAACAATCAGCACTTATTTAAAAGTGCTAAAAATTAATGGAATTGAGAGAGAGATAGTAATACAAATCTCTTCTACAAAAATGTTGGTTTGTTCTTCTTTAAATTCACTTTATCAGAATTTGGTCTTGCTTTAACCCTCTCAGAGCTGAATTGAATCATTCATCAAGTAAAATCATCAGTAGGCTCCTAGTTAGAAATCAGTGTGGGAAATTTTAATGGAACATTTGTTTCTGTGAATGAAAATAGTAACACATGTAAATATCCTCATATTTTGATATAAAGCAATAGTCTATTATCCTTAACATCTCTGCTGTTCTGTAATTTTTTGTGGTGATGCATTTATTATCAGTAGCAGTTGAAAGGTTAAATGTAAAGTTATTACGGTATTTCAATTCTGTATTCCCTCATGTTGTGTTGCATGATACGATAAAACCTAAGATTGTAGTATGTACAGGTAGGGAGAAAAAAAACGGACCGACTCTTGTAGCTGATTTCAGAGTTTTGTGATACGTAAATAAATGTAAGAGATGTAATGGAAACGTTTTTCACAAGCAGTGCAATTTTGAAATGGGCTAAGTCAACAGTCTACACTAAAACAAATTTCAATACATTCCCTGCTATCCTGTGAATGTCGCTAAGGCATGCGCAGTGGCTCATTTCGGCAACTTAGGTATTTTAGTCGGTCCGCTTTTTTTTCCATACCTGTACATTGACCATTCCTTAAAACAAGGTACCAGTATTTGTTTTATTTATTACTGCTCTTGCATAAAAAATATAATTGGGAGAACCCGGGTCTAATTGGCACAGATTTTAAACTTTTATTTTTGTGAACTTTAAAGGAAGGGTAAACTAAAAAAATACCATTTTCTTATTTTAATCTCATCGCACGGAGCTTTGAATTACGAAACGAATGGTGATCTCGTGAACTTCAGGTGCCCAATATTACGCCTTGTACGGGTGAAGTAAAACGCTCCTGTGACGTCACTCCTGACTAACTCGCTGGCAGGACAACAGCTACTGTAATGCTCGCGCCTGTGTTTCTAATACACCACAAAGTCTCATTTGTGTTTGTTGTTGATAGAGATGTCTGCAATGTTACCTTATAAGGACAAATCTCGGTATTCACAAATTAATTTCATACGAAAAGAAAATGACAAGGAATTATTGAAAGAATTGCAAGGAAGAAAAGAAAATACGGAATGTGGGCTGTGTATAGCCTACAAATGAAAAAGGGCCACAAGAGTGTGTGTTGTTGGGACTCTGAAGTAATTTGTGAACAGAAGGGGGTTGTGGACTGTAGGCCTATAACACAACCTGCCTCATTCGATAGCGTTATTATAAATAAAGATACACTAGTTGCCAGGCGTTATCAGTTAATACTTAGAGCTAATACAGTTCAAAAACAAAATATTTTCCAAGATACGAACAGAGTCACTTTCAGATTCAGAATCATCTTTTGCGGTAGTAGAAATGTCTGAAATGCTAAAAAAGCTATCTAAATCACAATTTCTAGAAGAAACATTCAATGAATCTGAGCAAACATTGACATAAGTTTCATTTCCTAGTTCACACTGAGCGCCTACGCTGTTAGAAACTGAATTTTCGTAATAAATACTAGATTCCACATTCATTATTTGTCCATTCCCGGATACTGATGGATTACTGTTCGAATCTTGCAACAACTCTCTCATTTCCTTCTTCCTCAAGTACGACGATTTTCTTTTCTTCATTGGCGGTGTTTCAGATTTCCCACGCAAAAGAAGTGATGGCACAGCACTTCTTTTTTAAACAGATTGCGGGGTTTCTCCAGTTAACTGTTTTCGTAACTACCGAAAGCTCGGTATCATTTCCTTCAAAATGTTGTGAACAAACCATACTAGGAACAAATTTTTCTCTTTTTATTTTTATCGGCCATTGCTTATAACTAGGGCCCGGATGTTTATGACCTAAAAATGTTAGAAATATGCAAGCATTTATGACCTAAAAAATGGCGAAATATGACTAATAATATGACCTAGAGACAATTTTTTTTTTCAAAATCTCGTCGGTTTTTGCAATTAAAATTTTATGAGAAACATTAATAAATAGTTATATTAATCTTTATTAATAAATTTCGCTTTCTTTGCATCTGTCCCTTTTTACGCATCTCTCTCTTTCTCCTAATTCTCAGAAATATACGTAGGCCAACCTATATTTTGTGAAAGTATTTTTAGAACGAAAATACTGAGAAGTTACAAGCAACAATTCAGGGGTGTTCAAATCCCATCTCTGAGACGGCTGTAAGCAAACAAATGAAAATGGAATAAAAAAAACAAAAGCATGGGAAAAAATGAAAAATGATTGAAAATATGACCATAATATGAAAAATGACGGAAAAATGACAAAAAATACTGAAAAAGCTAAAATATGACATTATATGACCAATGAAAATTGCATAATTCTAATCACATTAGATGATATCATGTTTAAATTATATTTGCTATGGTAACATCACAAAGGAAAAAACTATGACATGTCATAAACATCCGGGCCCTACTTATAACGTTCGGGTGACTTATCTCTGTTGGGAAATCGATGGAAAGATATTTTAAGTGTGTTATCACTCTTCGACGATGAGTATGTACACCCCACAACACAACAATAAACCATTGTTTGAACAGATACTCACTAAAAAACTGTAACAGTACACAGAATACTGTGAACTCTCTTTCACCGGGCGAGACTGAGCCAAGCACTCGTCAGGCGTGACGTCACGCGCCCACCGCGTTACAATAAACATATTCGTTTTGTGATTAAATGTGAAGGTATAAAACATTTCTAACAGTGAATATCATTTAATAAAAACATTTTCTTTCAATCCGTACGAAGAAAGTGACACTGAATTTTTAGTTTACTTTTCCTTTAATATAGTTCACATTATTATGTAAATTTATATATTGGATAGTTTAATTATATACCCGACTCATTGAAGCTACTGAACATACAGGAACCAGATATCCAATTCACCTTAGAAATTGAAAACCGGAATATACTCAACTTTTTGGAACTTAAACTCATAAGGACGGGGAACAGGATTGAATTTGGGATCTTTAGAAAAGACACACACACTGATAATTACATCAAAGCAGACGGATACAACCCCAGGCCACACAAACATGCGATACTCAATAGTTTAGCTTACAGATTAATACAGATACCACTTAAGAAGGAGGAATATGAAAAGGAATACAACCACATTGTAACCACAGCCAGGAAGAATGGATACAGCAAAAACACAGTAGATAAAATAATCAGTAAATACCAAAAACAAAAACAGATAAAAGAAAAAACTACATTAGGGAACCAAAAGGAAGAAACGAAATATAGAAAATTCAGTTACCATCCAGAGGTCAACCATAAATTCCAGAAGATTTTCAATGGGTATGGTATTACATTGGCTAATCACAATAAATATAGCATAAAGAACATCATAAATAGGAAGCAGAACAATTATACACCTCAGAATAAAAGACCCGGAATATACAAAATTGACTGTACAGAATGCAATAAAGTATACATAGGACAGACTAGGAGGAACATGGAGATCAGAGTAAAGGAGCATTTCAGAAATATTAGATTACAACAGGTAGAAAAATCAGCGATAGCGGCACATCATTGGGAGGAAAACCACAAATTAGCGAGAATGCGCAATTATTAAAATCAGTGAGTACACCGGCAGAACTTTATATTTGGGAAAAGATATACATGAAGAAATTCGAGAGCAGACTCATGAACTTTGACATTCCAAAGGAAGACAACCTGATATCAAAGTACGTCAAAACAACACCAGGGGAACAGGAAGAACCTTCAAACTTCGGAGATCCGGCAGTTGACATGTAGTTGAGGATGCAGGCGGTGGCCTGTGAAACGCGTTCTACCATAAATTGGTAAGTGAAGTTAATAAAGTGTGTTTAAGTCAATCTCATATAATTTGAAATATTCAGGTAGGTTTATAAAATAAAATATAACAATATTTCTTGAAGGTAAATAAATTGTAATTTACTAGGAGGTGCCTGTGGCTTCGCCACGATAATTCTTGTAAAAATTAAAAATTAAGAGTATAATAGGCCTAATTATTAAAGCATTATATTTATTAACACTTGAACGCGAATCATTCATAAACTAAGCCATTAATAACACAGGTCTGCAACTAAAAAACTGCATAGGATGTCTCTTAATTTTCGTACAGAGTTTTACTTCCTAATACCTAAAAAAATACCAAAAAACTTCTATCACGTCCATTTTTGTGTAAGTGAAGTGGTTATATTTATTTTTCATAAAATTTATGGTTTATTGAAAATCCGGTATTTTATCTTACAAATTCTCATAAACAATTGATTTTTACATTAATTTATTCAATTATAGCTTATCTATACAATATATAATGTTAACTGTTAGGGGTGAGTGGTGGAGGGGGGCGGCACAAGTCAAAGAAGTTCAGTATCGCACATGAAAGTAGAGCCGCCATCAGTAGACACATCGCTTTCAAACTGAACAGTGCGGTTGTTTCTATTTCGTAATCATGGCTCCAAGAGGTTGTGTTATGTCTCCTGATAGCTTTTGTTTTATTTGTGGTGAATACACTGTGAAACGTCAACAGAGAAACATTAATGATTTTGTGAAGAAGGTTTATTTTGCTTACTTCAAATTAAAACTTGGGGATCAAGACAAACCATGGGCCCCTCACAAGGTGTGTAGAAGATGTGAGGAAGATCTTCATTTGTGGTTTAAGGGTAAGAAAAACTCATATCTTTTGGAATTCCTATGATATGGCGTGAGCAGAAAAATCATACAACCGATTGCTATTTCTGTTCAGTATATGTAAAGGGATTTAATACAAAAAATAGAAAGAACATATCTTATCCTAACCTTGACTCAGCTATTCGTCCAGTGCCCCATAGCTCTGAAATACCAATCCCACAGCCACCTTCCAGTTTAGATGAATACTTGAGTGAGTCAGAGGACGAAGACACATTACCTCCCCAGGACGAATCTAGCTCAGATTTTTCTGTTGACGAGGGGCCTGAACTATTTTCTCAGAGTGAGCTCAATGACCTAGTAAGAGATCTAGATCTATCAAAAGATGCAGCCGAATTGCTAGGTTCGAGACTAAAAAACAAAAACCTTCTGTCATCTGGTACCTCATTTTCGTGGTATAGGCACCGAGAGAAAGAATTTACTCAGTTTTTCTCCAAAGAGGGACATCTAGTTTTTTGTAATGATGTACAAGGGCTCATGAAGTGCTTTGATGTAGAATATGATTCATCTGAATGGCGCCTATTCATTGATTCGTCCAAAGCTAGTCTTAAAGCAGTCTTGCTGCACAATGGAAATACTTTTGCATCCCTCCCTATGGGACACTCGGTGCATATGGAAGAAAACTATAACGATTTGGCCATTATTCTAGAAAAAATCAAATATCAAGACCATCAATGGATGGTTTGTGGGGACTTCAAAATACTAACCATGCTTTTGGGTCAGAAGTCAGGTTATACAAAGTACCCATGTTTTCTATGCTTGTGGGATAGTAGAGCCAGAGAGCAGCATTGGACCAAAAGTGACTGGTCACTGCAAGAAACCCTAAAAACCGGCGAGAAAAACGTCATCAATACGACTCTGGTTCCACCAGAAAAGGTTTTATTGCCCCCTCTTCACATTAAATTGGGGCTTATGAAACAGTTTGTAAAATCACTGCAAAAGGATGGGAATTGTTTTAGGTATCTGTGTTCTAAATTCCCGAAGCTGTCTGAAGGCAAGTTGAAAGAGGGAGTTTTCACTGGTCCCGACATAAGAAAACTTTTATCCGACTCCCTCTTTGTGGAAAGTATGAATGAGAAGGAAAAAGCAGCTTGGGAATCGTTCAAGGGTGTAGTGTTAAGATTTTTGGGAAATACTAAGGATCCTGACTACAAAACAATTGTGCATCGTATGATGGCAGCGTACAAAGCTCAAGGATGCAAGATGAGCTTAAAGGTTCATTTTTTACACTCCCATATAGACTATTTTCCTGAAAACTTGGGACCTTACAGTGAAGAAATGGGTGAACGGTTTCACCAGGATGTCCGTGATATCGAGAGACGGTACCAAGGAAGATGGGATGTCAATATGCTTGCGGACTACTGTTGGATGCTGAAGCGGGAAACCAAAGATGGAAATCGGAAACGAGTCCGGCGAAGCATCAAAGAGAAGAAGAAAAGGTTTCACAAAAAAGATGAATAAACATAAAATTGTGAATAAATGTCACAAAATGATGTTTCATTTGTTGTAAAAATTAATATGTTTGATTCATCTTAATACACGAGTGCTTTTTACCAATACTGTGTATCTTTTAGTTTTGCAAAAAAACCTTACGTGATAGGGGAAAATGGATGCCATTTTTGGAATCAGTGCATTTTAAAACATATAATTTAGTAAAAATATCTCATGCAGCTGAAAAAAAATTTTTTTTTGCAGACCTGTGTAATTAATGAAACAGCTAAAATTCCTGCTTTAGAGTACATTCCACGACATGAAAGCGCCCCCTCGGTAAACTATATCAGAATCGATTATGCAGTTCCAAAGAACCTGTTAACACATAATACGTATTGTTTCTCAGCTGTTTATTGACATGAATATGATGTGAATTTTATTTGATCAGTTCAGTGTAATTTTCAGAAATTATATAATGTTTCAAGGGAAGGAACGGTTTGTTTGGATTATTATTATCAGCGATATTTCAAGAGATAAAACCATCAATATTTTACAGCTGTTGCCCCCAGTGCTTCGCCTGCCATTATTCATTGACTCCAGGATTTAAGAAAAAATTTACACTGGTAGATTATTAAAAATGTTGTGGTTCAGAGCTATGAAAATTGTAAGTAAAAATAAAATTAGAATATTTGTTCATTGTGTTCATTTCACTTAGGCCTTATATAATAAAGAAACGGTTTTCCTTCCTAATTTTGTAGTAGTCATGAAAGTTTACACTGCGAGAGACGAACATCGCCGAGTATACCCGATGTCTCACGAAGCGGGCGAGCAAGCACGCTATTTAGGCCCGTTGAATTGTATAAGAGTAGATTTTAATCTCAATATGTGTGACAACTTACCCCATCATCGGGGTAATTCTAAATTCAATGAAGCAATAATTCAAACATATATAAAAGATAATGTCATTGACATTCATTCTACTTAGTCTATAGTAACAGGTATCACAAACATCGCTTAAAAATATCTTCGTCTGACATGTCAGAATTGCAGTTCACTTGAATAAAGTCCTATTTGATACCACGTATGCATTTTAAATGGGTCCACATCCTGCATAGGATGCACTGAATCCATTCTTCTCCACCCACACTTCCCTAGAAATTTTTCATGCATATGAAGCAAAATGTTTCTTCATCACTTTTGTCATCATCATCATCTGCGTGCTTTGACAGCAATTTCCTCCACAATTTTTAAAATTTTGTTTCCTTTGGTTCCTCACAAGTTTCACTGCTGGAAGAATTTTATCAGGTACAATTTTTGTTCTTTCCGGTTTTCTGTGGTATGTTCTTGGTATATTTAATTCTTCTAATATGTGGATAAACAAAATTAAATAAACCTCTTGTTGGGAAATGTTAGAAATTATAACAGTGAGGCTAGTTGGCCCCATGATGAATGTGCCAACTTACCCCAAAGTATGCTGTTGAAAAGATTTTGTTAGATTTTATGTCAGAAAACACCAATATAAACTTTAAACTGCTCAAATGTGTAGTTACTAGTCTTCACTACACACGGACACCACAAAAGCAGCTATTTCTTAGGACTGGATGTTATAAACTGCGTTTTCCAGAAGGATATATATTTACTTGCAGGTACATTACTGGGATTACAAAAGCACACTGCTAGAAGAGGATAGCATCAAAAACAATAGAAACTTGTGACAAAGGCTAGTGGTAGATGACGAAGTAGATATCTAAGTGTCCTAAAGGCTAGTGGTAGATGACCAAGTAGATATCTAAGTGTCCTAATTGGCAGGGTTGCCAAGTTATTAATAGTGTACCAACTAGACCCTGTAGCCAATTAGTCCCATGGTCCCCTACACCTTTCATATTTTATTAAAATTGTAAAAGTAGAAAATCTGTGATACTTACAAGCTCCCTCTCCCGCAAAAAATATAGTTTTGAAATTTTTGTTTGGCTTGACTCTCAGCAGAATTGTGCCTGCTGTATGTAAACAGGACATTTTGTTTGTAAAAAATGTTGATTTATGAGTTAAGTTCCTGCAGCAATTGTGTAAAACGTTTATATTTCAGCACTTCTAATTATGAGTAATAAAATACTATGGACATCAATGTTTTCCTATTCAGCTGTAAAGCCTCTTTTAGTGGAGGGTTTGAATTCAATCATACCAATGCCATTGGAAGCTAGATCATTATAGTCGTATACATGATATTACAAAGAGATCATAATTGTTTACTCTGAATACCGAGGTGGGTGCACTACTTCGTTTTCCAAGACTGCATTTGTATTAAAGTAAAGAAAATAGGGTACGTGGATTTTTTACCATCTTAAACTACAAATCATAAAACATATTTATATACACACACTGTGAACTCCTCATTATTCGTGTATGGATTATTTGTGAATTTTGCCCCTTGTATTTTGTTCACTTGTGAACTAGGCTTGAAGATAATACTGCCATGAACCAGGCTGCCAGTACATGACAGTTGAGGACATTATGCACAGAGTGACGGGCAATCTTGTAAACAAAGAAATGGAGGATAGAGGGGAAAAAGATGGTGGCCTCACAGCACAGCACTGCATTATAATTTCTTGACACTGAGCTTGAATATATGGGTTGACAAGACTTGGGTTACAGTGGCGTTTTGGCAGTGAGAAAAATATGTTGTGCCTTGTGAAAAAGTTTAAATTATTCTCTTAAAACAAAGGTTTTACTTTAGAACTCCGCTACATGAGACACTCCATGGTGTTACATAGCCCTTCTGTTCTCCAACTCTTCCCATTGCTGCCAAGAGCTTTACAGTCAAGTTGTAAGGTTTGGTTCCCTGTTTACTCTCTATAATTGATATACAGGGTGTTAATGAATAACACTGAAATATTTTACCTGTGTATAGAGGGGACATAGAGAAGCAACTTTAATTATGGCATTTTTTTTTCTATGACGTAAAATGTGTATGCTACAGGGCATTAAAGTCCTTAAAATTTGGTGCTCATAGGGACCGGATTTTTAGGTTTTTAAAAACACTGTTTTAGGTTTTCCATTAGGTGAAATAGTTTTTTTTAAGTTTTTTGTCCAAAATATCGTTTTCGGGTAGAATAATTGGTTTAATGAATTTGAATGCGCTACATAGGATCCAATACATAATACTTGTAAAGTTTAACTTAACAAAATTGACTTAAATTTGTGTAAACTTGCTTTAGGTCAGAGCAGACGTAGAAATCCGCGGGATGCAACGTCATAAAATACCTCAGAAGAAGAAGAAGAAAAATATGAAATTTAGGTCATCGCCAATCCACTGCCTTAATAAACTCGATTTCATTTGTTTCGGCTAATTAACACGTTTTCTTAAAACTCACAGTGTAACCACTCAGTATGAATAACAGGGCAGCGCTAAAGGCAGACAAAGGCCGGAACTCTTACACTTCGTCTCTTGATACTGTCCATCGTAGACGACAACGGGTTGAACGAAACGCTGGTGGTATTAATTTCAACCCTACAAAGTTATTGTCTCTCCGCAAAATATCGATTTCTCAACTCACAAACAAAAAAAGACAAAAAGTAGCCTGGATTAGATATTTCAGGTTTTATATCCCGTTTAGTTATATTTAGGTTTTCATACCCCATTTAGGTATTTTTAGGTGCCACAGAATTCATGTGGGTGAATCCTATGGACATGATTCGAAAAAGTGTATGAGCACTTTTTGTTTTGGAAGTAAGGAAAAAAATAGGTAAAAACCTAAAAATCCAGTCCCTACTCATAAGTCAATAATTACGCGAAATAGGGTTAAAATTTTCATTAAATTGGCTTCATGCCTTCTTAGCGATTGATAAAAACCTGATTCTTAATAATTCATCAACAGCTATACCATAATTTAGAATTTTCATGATCTGCAAAATTTACTGACTAATCACATGATTGCCCGCCACTGCATTATGTTTTTATTCCTAATTCCAGACCTAACAAAAATGTTTCGTTTGTCTTTTTTTTTCCCCTCAGTGTTGCAAGATATCGATCGTCATTTTTTCATAGTTGATCATTCTGTGTACAGAATAAGTAAATAGTAAGGTTTTACTTGTACTACGTACAAAATCTCAAAGTTAATTTAAAGAAAAGAAAATGGAGAATGGTTACACTTTCGCTGAACTTGCTGACATGCATCTTATTTATGGAGAAGCAAGAGATAATTCTTTAATAGCAGCTGAGCTCTACAGAGAGAGATTTCCGAATAGACGACATCCACACCATTCAACTTTTCTGTCTGTTGATTTGCGTTTGCGGGATTCTGGAACCTTTAAAGTAAACAGAAGACGAACTCGCCGTACACCACAATTTGAAGACCATGTCCTCAATCAAATTGAAGAGGAACCTTCTACTAGCACCTGTGATATTGCAAGTGCAATGGGTGTGAACCACATCAGTGTATTGGAAGTCCTACATGAAGGGCAGCTCCATCCCTTTCACCTTCAAAAGGTACATGGTTTAGGTCCTAATGATTTTGGTCCTCGCCTACAATTCTGTAATTGGGCAGTGCAACAACAAACAGATTTCTTTTCTACTGTGTTGTTCACTGACGAGGCTAATTTTAGTAGAGATGGACTGGTTTTAAATTCAAGGAACAGTCATATCTGGGATTACGAAAATCCTCATGCCACTGTGGAGGCAAGTCATCAAGAGAGGTTTTCCGTCAATGTATGGGCTGGCATAATATCTAATCACATAATTGGTCCATACCTCTTTCCGCAACGATTGAGTGGCCATGTGTATAAGGTATTCCTACAAGACATGCTGCCTGGCCTCATGGAAGAAGTTCCGCTTCATATTCGGCGAGAAATGTGGTTTCAACACGATGGAGCTCCACCCCATTTCAGCCTGAACGTGCAAGACCATTTGGACCATGTTTTCCCTCACCGTTGGATTGGAAGAGGAAGTCAGACCACTGAATGTCCAGCACGTTCTCCAGAACTCAATCCTCTAGATTTCTTTTTATTAGTCGCCCGCATAATCACAGGGTGTGAATTTATTCATAATACGCCAGGAATCTTTCATAGGGCGCGAGAATCTTTTCTGCAGCGCTGTCGTCTTTGCATTCGTGCTGGAGGGGCCAGTTCCAGCAATTCTTGCATTAAAGAAATGACCATGTGAAATACATTAAGATAAACTGTTATTTCAACAGATGTGAATACAAAGTTCAAAGTTTTCTGTCCATTCCATTATTACCGATGAATTAAAACAGAAGCTTCATGAATTATCATCGAGTTATCATTTTCTTTATCATTCTTTGCAGTATTTCAATGTATTCGAACTTAAATTTGTCATCAAAGCGTAACTACTTGGATACTCTGGTTTATTTAAGAATTCTCAAGTAAAAACATGTGCTGTGCATAAATAATAAATCACATTATACTATCGTATTGTATTCATTACATTGACAACAATGAAATTCCATTTTTATTCTTTTTCTAGTGTAGCAAGATATCGATCGTCATTTTTTACAATTTTCCCGACCACTACACAATATTCACTGTTCCTTTGTTTCCCATCGTTTCAAGTATTAGAAGTCAGTGGCGTGCATATCCTTGGGAGATTTTATGTTATAACAGGAAGAATTGAATTCATAGAACAAAAATCTCCTAATAAAAGTTGCTTGTCTATATCCCCTCTATACACAGGTAAAATATTTCGGTGTTATTCATTAACACCCTGTATTTTTATAGTTAAAGCACATTGCACATTATAATAAAATTGCTATAATTTTTCCTACTTTTCACACATTTCTAGGTGGGAAAAAAACATCTAGAGTCTTACCCTGCTTCTCCATCACATGATTCTCTCCCCTTCCACCCCTCTGCAGCAATTCGTGTGAGTAACCACTACTTCATAGCGTGTAATATACATCATTTTAAGTTTTGTGTCCACCTATCAACAATTTTACTTATAAAACATCCATATCGGTCCCAAATTTCCACTGAGTCAAATCCAGTAAAATATGTGTTTAAAAATATTACAAGTCAGTGGATAGAAGTTAAAATTACCACACAACGTTTCAACTCTCCCCTGGAGTACTTTGTGAGAAGTCACCTGAGGAAGACTCCAGGGGAGAGTTGAAACGTTGTGTGGTAATCTCAGTTTGTTCCTAGAAAGATGTTAAATATAAGTAAAATTCAATAAAAAGATGTGTTTAAAAATATTACAAGTCAGTGGATAAAAGTTAAAATTACCACACAACGTTTCAACTCTCCCCTGGAGTCTTCCTCAGGTGACTTCTCACACAGTACTCCAGGGGAGAGTTGAAACGTTGTGTGGTAATTTTAACTTTTATCCACTGACTTGTAATATTTTTAAAAACATCTTTTTATTGAATTTTACTTATATTTAACATCTTTCTAGGAACAAACTGAGATTATATACGAATTCTGTTAGTTCTAAAGAACATTAAAACATTGAATTCGGCTGTTTTTCTTGTTCCTAAAACAAAAACATCAAACCTAGCAACAAGCTTTATATATATAATCCTCTTAAATAAGATGGTTAGTGTTTCAATGATCTGTGCAACACCCTCCTTTCTATTCTGTTAACACAAATAATTGAGAGTTCACTATACACACGTACAGTAAAGCGTTGATAATCAAACTAATTGATGTTCAGCCATGTTCAAAGTATCATTTCATTTGGATTTACGAACGTAGAGCAAAATGATACAAAAAGTAAATGCTGTATTAACTTCACAGAAGTCAGAAGATCTACTTACTACCACAGTACAAGCAACACGAGACAGATTTAAATTTTTTATTTATTTATTTTTTGGGAGAGGGAGGCAGACAGAGGGCTTGAACCAGGAAGTAAGGCATTTCAGACCTGTGTTTGTATAAGATAATTAATTTAACCCTCTGTAAGCAAGGAATGTTGCACCAAGTTTTGTTCTACCTTGTTGTTAAACCCTGTGTATATAATTGATAGAGATACCTAGTTTCCGCGAATGACGGATTCACGAATTGTTGTCATTACCATTTATAAAACAATAACCTTGTGTTTCAAACATTCCTGTGGAATTATATCGGTTTTTAACCGTGGAAAAACGCAAAATTTTGTGTTTGCAAAATTTTCTTTTTTGCGTGAAATTCCTCTTTTTTTAAACAATTTTTTTACTTTCAAGGGAAATCTCGGGCTTCAGAAAAAATAACTAAATAATTTTTGCTCATTAATACAACAAAAAATTAAATAATCAATATTAATGACAGTTTTTAAACATGTAGGCCTGTGTTCTGAATGTAAAAGCATTTTTATTTCGGTGAATAATGTAGATGCTGAGAGAGCTCATTCTAACCGATAAGAGGACAATACTTCTTCCTCAAAATGTGGAGACTGCTTTAAGTTTGTACTTTTGGGGATGGGTGCAATTTAGAATGAGATAGACCCATAGAAATACTCGTATAAACTTTGTTTTTTATGGGTAATGGTGCACATTTTCCATTCAGGTTTTCTTGATCATGCTCATGTGCAGAAATATACAATTATTTGCACCACAAAGGCTAAAAACGTATTTAGTTTTTATGCGAAATAACACCAAAATTTAGATTTTTTTGTGCGAAATAACACCGTAATTGACCCAATTTTTATACCGAAATTTAACATTTTTATTCACCGCAATATAGCATCTCCAATAATTGATAATAATTGTAGTATTAATATGCACATGATGAAAGAAACTTCACAGACATGGGCATCACTGCGAGAATACCATATGCACTGAAAATAAAGTAACTTTTCTATCTGCAAAAATTTCATGAAATTTAAATAATTCACTTGTAAACATTGATATAGCCTACATTTAGCAGACAAAACATATAGTTTGGTAGATTGGCTGAAGAATTGTATTTCTTGCTTGTGTAATCTATGATTCCTGGTTTAATACCAGCTTCCCCACCCAACTGTTTTAAGGTGCATACTTATTTGTACTTTTAAGATTATGAGCATCACTATATGTTACCTCTTGGTGAACTTACGTAACAGGAGATCTTCCTGCAATTCTTAATACAATATTTTGTTGTGGGAAATAAATATAAACCCTCATAGATGGTTTAATGCTTCATTAGTGATGACTTTTTCTTGTAGAGAAAACACAAAATTATTTCAATACAAGAACTTTAAAAACAAACATATTATGTAAGTAGTCATAGGTTATTAAACAATTTCATTATAAATAGAAAATAATACAGTTAAAGAGTTACAGTATTGTACTGCATAATACTGTAGTACTATGTAAAAGCATTAAGACCCATTAACATTGAAAATATTCACAATAACATGGAACATTCACAATGACATGAACAAAGATCCACTATATCCCATTCACAATGAAAATGCAAGCAATTGTACATTGTTTTAAAACCCACAAATGCAGGAATACAGTCTTGAAGAAAGACAAGACCTATCACCAAATTTTATTTCATATCATACTTTAAACAAGGAAATTATGCATCAGAAGTTTTTTCAAATAGAAAAGTTATTTTATTATCAGCACTAAATTCAGGAAGTCGTATTCTTCAAAAAACTATTGGTTCTTTTAGAGTATGTCCTATTTCTCGATAAATGACTTACGTTACTCTTAGAGATCCAATACTACCTTTTAAGTACGGTGTACAACTACTTCAATTTAGCGCTTATTTAATTAATTTAATTTTAATTTTTTGGCCTTCATTGGACCACTTTAGTCAGGTTTCTGGTTGAGGTTTTTCTTCTTTTTGTCAGCCCAGTACTTCTTCATCCTTTCTGACCGCAATTTTCTTTCTGCTTCTGGAACTACTCTTCCTATTCTCTGTTTGTTGATTTTCATCTGTAGTGTAGTGTGTTTGTCTTTCAATATCTTGAGTGTGTCTGTCTTGTATATTAAATCCTCTACTGTAATATGTAGCTCTGCCATATCTTCCTTAAGTTCTGTAATCCATCTTATATTTTTCTTACTCTTACTCTTCCATAATTTTTCTATTATTTTTCTGCTAATTCTATTTTCTGGTGTCCGTAAAATATGTCCCAAAAATGATATTCGTTTTTTTTTCATTGTACTTGTCACTGGTTCTATTTCTTTATATACTGTTTCATTAGAAGCTAGTTTCCAGACTCCATTTACTTGGTAATTTTTGTTTAAACAGGTTCTTACTATTCTCCTTTCTACCTTGAGTACTCTATCTATTGCAACTGTGTTAGTTGTTTTGAATAGTGTTTCACATGCATACGTGATTTGCGGTTGAGTCACTGTTTTATAATGTTTCAATTTGGTTGCTATTGAGAGGCACTTTTTATTGTATGTATTCTTGGTAACATGCTGTGCTCTAACCAGTTTATCTATTCTATTTTGCCATGATGGTTTCTCATTCATGTTGTAAGTGATTATTTCACCTAAATATTTAAATTTTTCTACAATTTTTATTTCTTGGCCTCCCACCTCTATTTTGTTTGCTAGCGGTATTTGAGTTAGCATTATTTCTGTTTTTTCAAATGAAATTTTTAAACCAATATTTTGGGCTATTTCATGCAGTGACTTAATTTGTCGTTTTGCTTCCTGAATATCATTGGCCAGAAATGCTAGATCATCGGCAAATCCTAAACAATTTAACTGTATATTGTCCTTTTGGGTTCCAATTTTTATATTTTTCGGATTGTTTCTGTACCATTCCCTCATAACGTACTCCAATGCACAGTTAAAAAGAAGAGGGGACAGACCGTCGCCCTGTCTCAGACCAGTTGTTACCAAGAAAGGTTCAGAAAATTCTCCTCTGAACTTTATTTTAGAAATTGTATTAGTTAGAGTAAGTTCCACCAATTTGATTAGCTTTGGGTGAAGACCGAAATGTCTTAAAAGTTTTATTAATGATGATCTATGGATGGAGTCATATGCTTTCTTGAAATCTATAAATGTTATTGACAGAGGCTTGTTACGTTTTTTGTAATATGCCATGACTAATTTCAAAGTTATTATTTGTTCAGTGCAACTTCTCCAAGGTCTGAAGCCTCCCTGGTATTCACCTAACTCTTGATCTAGTTGTTCTTTAATCCGATTATATAGTATTTTTGAAAAAATCTTGTAAGTGCAGTCTAGGATGGAAATACCTCTATAGTTATCTGGATTGCTTCTATCCCCTTTTTTATGAAGTGGGTTAATTATTGCTGTAGTCCATTGTTCTGGGAATTTTTCAGATATCCAAACCTTCATTAATGCCATATGGAGGGACGTCTTAGCCGAACTGCCGGCGTATTTCCACATCTCCGCAAAGACCTGGTCTTCACCACATGCTTTGTAGTTCCTCATTTCCTTAAGCGCTGTTTCCACTTCTTTTGCCGTAGGCGGGTTTATATTTTCTGGTTTAGTTTTTATAGGAGTATGTGTATCAATCAGTAGAAGCTTTTCCGGGTCATCACAGTTTAAGAGCTTGTTAAATGCTTCTGCCATGATTTCTGCATTTTCTTTGTTGTTATGTGCTGTTTTTCCATCTTTATTCTTCAGTAATAATGTAGGGGGACTGTATTTTTGTAATTGTTTATCAAAGGCTTTGTAATAATCTCTAGAATTGGTTTTATGATAATTTTCCTCTATATGGCTTATTAAATCTTTTTCATATTGTCTCTTGACTCCTCTAATAATTTGAGTGAATTCTTTTCTGACATTCTTGAGGTTAGTGGCGTTGTCTTCTGTTTTGTGGGCCTGAAATTTCAACCAAGCTTGGTGCCTTTCCTCATGCATTCTATCACAGTCGGAGTTCCACCATGCATGTCTTTTCCTTGGGTTTAATGGAGCTAGATTTTCTGCATTCTGTTTGAGAATTGGTATTATTTCATCCAAATTGTCTGTTAATTTTGTAGCTTCTGTTTTCTGCCGGTATCGATCATTCTGGATTAACTGATGTGGGTCATATGTCCTTTTTTTTTCAACTGTATTTTGTCTTTTCCTTCTCAATGGAGTAAATTTAATCTTTATTTTAATTAAGTAATGATCTGACCCAGTGTCAGCTTATTTAATTTACTAAGAAATTATTTGTTAATTTCAGGATAATCCCCAGCCAAGTCGTTGCTTGGGAATATTTGGATTAAGCATTTACACTACAGAGCAACAGTTACACCATATAATGTCAAAGTATGGCCCTGTGGAAAGAGTACAAGTAGTTATAGATGCCAAGGTAAGTTATTCAATCTTATTGAGTTGGATTGTATTGGAGTAAGTTCTTGGGGTATTAGAACTTCATAATTTAAGACTTCCGTGTTGAACTGTTACTTTTTGCTGGCATTTTAATAAACCAGGAAATTGTATCCTAATTGCACGGTAAGGATGCATCTAACCACTGCCTTCTTTATTTCTCAAGCCATACTGCTTTAAATCTAGCAGCACAGGAGATAGTCCTATCTGGGACGGTCTATTGGAAGCATTTCATTATGTTTTTAATGTATATAATTTGCTTCAGCACAATTATTGGCTTTATTTAGGCCACATCAATAGGCCAATATTGCATAGTCTACATGTGTGATCTGTATAATAACAGAAGTGTTGTACTTTCATTTTATTTTCAGTAGCCTATATACAGTAGTAATTGTAAATGTATTTTTAGGTTCCTTGTTGCAACCTAATGAAACCTGCTAAATTATAGGTTTGTTCGCAAAGCAGTCAGAAACCAGGAACAAATCGTTCGCGCATGCGCTCTTTCTCCACACGCGTTCGCAAAGCAAGAATCCGTGATTCTGATTTCAATCTTCTGTTCGCAAAGCTCTCACGGACAGTTTCTGTACTATAAGAAAAATTTGCAGGCTCTACCATGAATTATCAGAGACATGCGCAGTAACCTATTTTCACGCGCCTGACTCCTCCCTCCAAATCCTTGCTCCAGATTTATAAGCATAGGCTACTTATATGTATGAATAATGGAAGATAATAAAAGTTTCCCAAAATATAGTTTATATTGCCGATGTATATTGCATGTATAACTTGTTAAAGGGAAATATATATTTTATTTGCATATCATATTGATTAAACGCAGAAACTATAGATTCCAAATTCTTCTAACCGTTCGCAAAGTGCAGATCACAGGTAAGTTACAGACTGAACATGCGCAGTACAACGGATTTGCTTTGGGAACAAACCTAATATTTACACGTTAGCAGTAGTGTCGATACCAGCAAATCTAATAATATTGTTCCGTTTCTTTCAGTTTTAGAATTAGAATACTTGACATGTATCTGTAGATGAATCAGTAGAAACATGTTTGTGGTTGTGTTTCACATAAAGTGACTCAACTTACCAAACAGGCCAGGTGTTGTTTGTATTGTGATCATTTGTTCATCAAAGGGGGCAAAATATATTATACATATTTTCATCTACAACAAGGAGGATTGAAAAACCCCGTCTGACTATGTGAAAGACATTTACACGCTTATATATGCCATTTTTCAAATCATTTTGATTTCTCCTGGTATGGAGATTTTTTTTTTTGTGTATTGGGGGTGGGGAGACAAGAGAAAATATTGGTTGACTTGACAAAATACAACCTAGAAGCTGAAGTTGAACGTGACTTGGGTATAATATACAATTGTGGGTCCAATATTGAGGTTGCTGTTGACAAGATTATCATCACTTGCAAATATTATGCTGAATAATTACACCAAACACATGAATGCACAATGTAGTGAGAACAAAAGAATGGTACACACACCCATTCAGTACTTATTGTGCTTTATTAACCATTGATGGATTCATTTCCTTTTTTTATAGACTTACCCATAATGTTACACAAAGGGCCTAGATACAGTCATAACAATTTGGTTGAAGCTCGAAATGATTCCCTTCCATTTATGTTAAAACTTACTAAAGCCTATGTAACAAATAAGGCAATGAGTTTATATGGCCTAGTAGAAGCCATGTGCTGCAAATCTTGTAATTGTATGTTGCAGCTCGTGGTGGTGAGCTGTGTTCATTCGCCAGCACTTCTGACATTAAGGTTTGAATCCCATTCATTACCTTTGCCAAACTGTTGGAAAAAATTGAATCAATTTCTAGTCTTCTTATTTGGAGGATAGAAGGTGCTTGTCCTAAGACTTGAAACTGTAGGTGTCTGCCAGTTAGAGATGAATTAGGCCTTGAGCTTGAGAAAAGTTTATACCAGTACCAATGACATTTCTAATCAATTCTTCTTTAATACCAGCCAATTCTTTCTGAAGGACACCAATATCATACAGTATTTCTCTCTTGAATGCGTATGTAGATGGTAATAGCTGATGATTATGTAAATCCTCTATAATTAAGGAATCGTGCACAATGTGCATTATCTTAACCTAAGACTTAACCTACTGACAAACACCCAGTCCTGAACCCGGGAAAGGAATTTTTCACTACTGAAAAATCCCCGACCCGGCCGGGAATCGAACCCGGGCCACCGGAGTGGAAGGCAGGCGCACTACCGACTCACCCATGCCGACGGACAAAAACTGTTCTCTGGTGTCCTCATAAGAGTGAAGGTGTATATAAAGCTCTCATTATGTACACGGTTTTTACCTACTCTCTGCTATCCAGTTGCTTTTCAGGTATGTCCAGATGTTCTCTAAAGCATAGGCAACGACTGGGATTACTTTAAGCTCAAAGATTCTTAATTTGCGATGAGTCTGATGGAGCTCATTGCTTTATTTACGGGATGTTGATAGGACTGCCGATCAAATGTTGCCAAATTTAACAGCATGGCTTGAGAAATCAAAAGAAGCAGTGATCTAATCAGTGGAATTTATTGTAAATGCTAATAGGGAACTGGCCTTACCATATTATCAGGGATATGAAGTTCTCACAATTGTGAAATTTAGAAATTTTATTTAAAAGTCTAGTAGAAAATGTAGTTTTTTCTAGTTTTGATGTCTAAAAAGGAAGACAAATGTATAGTAGATAAAGGAAATAAAAAGCAATCCATCAGGGCTTGAATTAAAAAAAAAAGAGGTGAAATTTAGGTAGGTTGGAAGAAGGAAACAAATTCAGATCAATCTGTTTGGTGCTGTGCTGCCATTGGAAATAATGTAGACACTAAAAAACTGAATATTAATATTCCTTCCAAATGAAATATGTTTGCAATCTACCGTTATATGAATCTGTGTTTTTTATTTATTTATTTAACAAAAGGTCCCAACGAGCCAATTGCTCATGTTAAGGGACAGTATTACAAAGGATGACATATTTCAATGTTATTCACTATTCATATGGTTTTCGGTTGGAATGAGGACTGTTCACATTATCATATCACAGATGTTTCATTGATTTCTAGTTATAATCCCTGATCTGTGCATTATTAGTACTCATTTTGTTCGTGAAATAGCTTTGTTAATGTTAATGGAATTGACTTTTTTTAGACTGGTCGATCAAGAGGGTTCTCATTTGTATATTTCGAGAGTGCAGAAGATGCGAAAGTAGCAAAAGAACAGTGCACTGGCATGGAGATAGATGGAAGAAGAATCAGAGTGGATTTTTCCATTACACAGCGTGCCCACACACCAACACCGGGCATTTACATGGGCAAACCAACATAGTAAGTGATGTCTTTTCTTCCTCTTCATTTCTGTGAGTGTTAAAAGATGGTGCTGTCACTAAGTAGTTAGAATTTGTTTCATTACTTGGTCACATTAGCTAACAGCTGTTTTCAGAACACGCAGAATAAAATTTGGCTTAAGAATATTTCACAAACTTGTTAATGCTGCTGGATATTGACTTGCACTCAATGCATGAATCAAACAACATTATCAATAAAATTAATTTACTATATGAGTTGACATAAACACACTTTTTGCTTCACTTACCATATTTTGGTATGACGTGTTTCAAGGAGCCTCCTCCCCATTTTCAAATACCGTTAATAAAAATGTTATGTTAATAAAATTGTCTGATGTTCAGATTTGAAGGGAAATGAAACAAAGACTCTGAACCCCTCACGGTAAAATGTTATTGAAACTTGTATAACAACATATTTCCTTGTAAATTTTTCATTCCTGTATTATTGATAATGTTAATAAAGGCTTTGTGGAACTTTATACAGTGAAGCAACTATAATAAAATTAATTTACTATATGAGTTGACATAAACACACTTTTTGCTTCACTTACCATATTTTGGTATGACGTGTTTCAAGGAGCCTCCTCCCCATTTTCAAATACCGTCATACCAAAATATGGTAAGTGAAGCAAAAAGTGTGTTTATGTCAACTCATATAGTAAATTAATTTTATTATAGTTGCTTCACTGTATAAAGTTCCACAAAGTCTTTATTAACATTATCAATAATACAGGAATGAAAAATTTACAAGGAAATATGTTGTTATACAAGTTTCAATAACATTTTACCGTGAGGGGTTCAGAGTCTTTGTTTCATTTCCCTTCAAATCTGAACATCAGACAATTTTATTAACATAACATTTTTATCTATCTTTTGATTAATACTGATATAATTAATTTTATTTTTTAATTTCCTTTCCTTCCTTTTGAGTTTATTGCTGTCATCCACCATACATTAAAAATAAAAATTCAAGAACTAACGTTTGTACGCATTTTGAATCCTACAAGTGCCATAAGCAAAGAAGTGATTTCTGACAGTCTGTTCTTGTGCAGCACCTGGAAGAGGCAAGGTCTTACTGCTATGTTGCAAAAACTCTTTGCTATGCATGGTGGCAGCAAACTTGTCTGTCAAAAGGGTCAATCCAGCAACTCTAAGGCCGGTATTCATAGTCGGCGACTTAAGAACAGACTTTATAAAGCTGAACTTATTTGCCAAGTCGACTTATATGTTTTTCGTATTCATAGTCTTCTTTCAAGTCGTACTTTATTAAGTCTGACTTCATAAAGGTCTACTTGTTCTACCTATTAAAGTCGAACTCAATAATATGAAAAATCATGCGTTCACTGCCGTAGCAATTGAATTAGCCAATCGTGTTAAGGATTTTTTCAGATTTTATGTAAAGCAAAGCCGTCTGAGTACGTATTTCGCTGTTGTGATATAAAACATACAGACGGCGCTGTTCATTGTAAACAAAGGATTCAATTCATTCATCCAGTCATATTATGCAGCGTGTAAGTAAGCTGATCAATAGTTTCTTGACAATATTCTGTGTATATATTAGCTTGGACATTGTTCTGAATTAAGACCGGTACGTTTATGTATTTATTTCGATATTAACTGAATTCTAGAAAGTTTGAATATAGCTTAGGAAGCTTTGGGCCGATTTGAAATACCATCAGAGAGAAATGCCGATGAAAGATGGGCGATTGATATTTCCAAAATTGTGTCTTCTTGAAACGAAATCTCTTTTTAAATTCATTGTCACTGTAGAATTTGAATAGATTCATCATGCTTCGCAAATAACGCATTGGGGTGTGAGTTTCTTCTAATACCTCGACAAGATCCTCAAAATCACTGTCCATGGTTCTGGCTTAAACTGAAATAAGTCAGGGGGGACTCTTGACTTGATAAAGTACGACTTATTTCAACAAATAAGTCGTACTTTAGTGACTATGAATACCAATAAGCTCGACTTTGTCAAGTCTGACTTTATAAAGTAAATACGTCATAAGTCCGACTTGTTTGTGTCAGAAACTCAACTTAAGACGAGATTAAAGTTTGACTTGGATATAAGTACGACTCATTGCGACTATGAATACCGGCCTTATTATCCCATGTGGTGAAGAAAGTTGGCTGGTTAAGGAAAGGAGTGCAGTTCCTAATATCTGATCCAGGGGGTGGCTGGTGGGAGAGTGATAAAAAGGCCACCTGCATGAACTGTCAATTGTCGCTTCTTTGGTTGTGGGGACTGTAATGTCTACACACCTATTTCATTTCTGTCAGCTTGTGGATTTACCTCATAAAAAGAACTTGCATTAGATGTTTTCTTTTTCATATCCATAGTTAAGACTGAATAAGATAAATTCAAATTTAACACATGTGGTTGCAGCATTTGAACTTAGTAAGGAATAATCAAGATCAGGGATTTGGTGTATTTACTGCAATGACCTTGAGTGCAATATTCTAGTCTGTAACAGCTTAGAGTAGGAATTGATTTTGGTCCTCTTGAGACTTGTTTGCTTAATGTACTGTTACAAATACAAACTAAGAGCAATTGGAAATGCTTCAGAATTGCTTTAAAAACAAGAAGCATAAAGTAATGGGCCTATTAGACTTACTGCTAAATTCACATTGTTAAATTAAATAATAAATATTATTTTTTCGTGCAATAGTTTATGGAATTACATCTCATTGATCATACCTTGACAATAGGTATGCCTAATTCATTTATGAATGTAGTATGAAGTTTAGTTTACAACTCTCAGGTTTTCACAAGTTGTCTCTCATCATTCATAAAGGCAGTTCATGACATTTTAATTTATACATACTAGAGTTGACGGTTTTAGTCCAGTTGATAAAAATTTTAGTGCACCTAGTGTTCGGAGGCATTTCCAAAGCAAATCACATCTTTGTGGCAATTTGGAATCAAAGTTGAGCATAAACTAAAATAGACCAGCACAACTAATTTGAAACAGTTCGCTGCAGTTTCGAAAACACATGTGATGGTCACTGCCAGAGAAGCATTATTTTTAATTGGTGCATTCACACCAGGACACAAGTGATGGTCACAGCATTTTCGGATTGCCAACACAGCAAAGTTGTGTGTATCTGTATTTATACAAAAGCTATTTTTTTTTTTTTTTTCAAGGTCCGATGGGGCATAAATTGATAACCACACCGAAAATCAAAACTGTTTTATTTGGAACATTTAGGTACACCTTCTAGCTACTTCTCTACGTAGTCGCACTCCGATTACCCTCTTCATAGAAGCTGGCCGCCAGCGTATTGAGAAGCGTATTTGCTGATTATGCTGGTTTATGGGCAAAGCAGTTAGCTGCAATAATTAAGCATTTTTCCCACTTACAGGAACTTGCATTATCAACTTTTAAAGTGCATTGCTACTTTCCAAATAAAAATAAAACTAAACAAATTAAAGTGATCAATATTATTTTAATGGTGCTTTAAAATAATTAAGTTACAGTAAAAATAAGAATTGGCTATCATCATTTGCCTACTTGAAAACAAATCACATAAATATTCTGCATTAATTTTTCCTGTTCTGATCCTAGTTTTCATAACAAACTGTTTTTTTTAACAATAATGTAAGATACTATGAGCCTGCCTACTATTACAATTTATGTGTGTGGACTGAAAGCATGCTATATAAAAGTAATGCCTATAGACCTATCTTTAATATCTGAAATTCATTTAGTTTTAAGTTCATGCTTGATTATGAAAAAGTGTTACAACAAGAATTTGTTGTTGCACTTTCTTCATTTTGTCTGTAGGCTGTTTATCACTTTCCTCTATTTTACACCTGTTCTGTTCCCTGCAAGACTGTAAAATAGGGGTTTCGCTGTTTATGATTTTGAATGTCAAACACAGTGAAATGTAACTTATATTGCTATTGCATGTGAAATAATCCTTTCAAATAAACTATGCACCACACTTTCTGACAGGATTTGTTTCAGGAAAAAAGAGCTCAAAGTATTTGTGTAGAATTGTAGCCTGATTTGGGGGCAAGTTAACGAAGATTTGGTGAACAAAAATATGTATGGTGTGGCTGGCAGTTAATCTATGGGTGAAAAGTGGAAATTCTGAAAGAATGAGCAAGTTCATTTTGATGTCATTTCCGTGCATTCATTCAGATAATTCGAACTTGTAGAGAGAACATTGTGTTCCCTTTTAAAATTCTTTGTCATTTTGTAAATGTTCGGTGTTTATTGTTTCAGTCTCACAGAAGGCAGAGGCCAGTGGGGTGGTAGGCAGAAGGGTGAAAAGTGAGTGTTAATTTAGTTAACTGATTTTCTTAAATGTTCGCTCTGGTAGCAGTATTATAACATTGTACAGGGTATATATAAAAGGACTTTACGATTTTAGAGGCTGATAAAGATTGATCCATATGTCTTACGGAAATGGTTAAGGTGTCATTTTAAACATAACACATTAAGTTCCTACCATGCAGTTATTTAGAGTTGATCTGACTTCAGTTTAAGATATGACAGTAATCAAACCTGAAGTCAGTCTCTTGCCACACTGACTTGCCAGTCAGTAAATGGGAAGTCACATTCCCAATTGCGACAGTAATTTGACTTCTCAATTCAGTAAGATTGACAGGTAAAGGAGGAGGAACATACACACCATCTTTGATGAACCCCCATAGAAAAGAATCATAGGTGGGTCAGATCTGGTAAGCATGGTGCCCCTGCACGACCAATCCAACGACCTGAAAACCAATCAGGTAACCACAAACTTTAAAGTGATAATTGGAGTGATGCTCCATCTTGGTGAAAGTGAATGGATCCATCTCAATCATCTTTGACAATCTGCAGGATGAACACATCTTGATAAATAACTGTCTGTGGTTTTCTTGTTGGGGAAAAAAAGATTAGTCATACATTTCACATTTGCTGAAAACGCAAAAACATCTTTGATGAACCCCCATAGAAAAGAATCAGAGGTGGGTCAGATCTGGTAAGCATGGTGGCCCTGCACGACCAATCCAACGACCTGAAAAACAATCAGGTAACCACAAACTTTAAAGTGATAATTGGAGTGTTGCTCCATCTTGGTGAAAGTGAATGGATCCATCTCAATCATCTTTGACAATCTGCAGGATGAACACATCTTGATAAATAACTGTCTGTGGTTTTCTTGTTGGGGAAAAAAAGATTAGTCATACATTTCACATTTGCTGAAAACGCAAAAACATTAACTTTCAGGCTGGCATAAACATGCTTTACTATTGCATGTAGATTTTCACTACTACAGATTTGGCAGTTATGATTGTTCACTGTACCATTAGTATGTAATGTTGAATCATCGCTGAAGATGACTTCCAGAAATGTCTCATCATTTCCTATTTGATCTAACATTTCCACACAACATTCTTGATAAGTGACTATCTGCATGGGCATTGTCCCATGGTCAGCTTGTATGGCTTCAAGTGTAGATGTTTTTGTAGTATCCGCCAAAGTGTCATGTGTAGTTCACCTTTCTCACTAGCGCCATGTCTCTGATTTTGTGGGTATATGAGTAAAACTCTCTCTGACTTGTTTTACACCAGCATCAAAAGTTCACAGGCAACCTGGATTTGCACAGAACAATCAGCCTCAACGAATTTCCTATGCCGAGAATAAATTGTATGCCTACTTGGAGAATCTTTACCATACTGAATATGAAAATTATGCTGTAGTTACAGACTTTAGTTTCGTGAAACCAAAACAAGCGAGCACAATCTGCACCAGTGATAGTATCTATTGTATCGCTGTAGCGCTCTTGGTGTTTTGAGTTGGCATTACGTAATTCAAAACTTGGTACATTTTGATTTAAAATTATATCTGAACCATTTCCATAAGTTAATATGGTTAAACTTCTGGAAGCTTCTAAAGTTGTCAAATCCTTTTTGTTAGATTGTGTATATTCCTCTTGAAGGATGTATGTGGTAATTGTGGTATAGGTTCATTTTGTGGAATGAATGCTTGAAATGATTCATATTGAATGAATGTTGCTGACAGAACTAAATAATTATAGTACTAAATAATATGAAAAGCAGTATTCAAATAATATGTAAGAGTAGGTGTATAAATAAATTTTCCATAAAACTTTTTTTTTTTTAAGGGGGAGAGAAATTTAAGATAGACCAGCAACACCAAACATAATTGTCAGGAGTGAGACTTCAGAATTTATTTACTTATTTATTTATTTTTGGTCTGTCTGTGTGTGTCATCTAGCTTGGTACAGTACTTCTAATGTTTGATGTTTTCTTCATTATTTGTATGACATGATATACTTGGTTTCTATTGAATAATACAGTCTCCTAAAATTATTTGTTAAAAGTCCCTGAGTCACCATAAAGATTTTTAGCAGCCCTGTCTCCATTAAATGGAGTACCCATCAATGTTTTTATAACTTTTTATCTTTCAGTCAGCTTTGAAATAATAAACAAACCCGAGAAACAGATAGCACTTGCATGTGCTTCACTGTTGCTGAAACTTTGTGATCACATAAATTTTTATTTCATTTCATTAAAAAGGTATTAGATGGTTACAGTAATATCCGACATGCATTTCTGGTAAAGATTTGTCTGGGTGAATCATGCTATCACTGTGTTTTACAGTGCTCATGATAAAGTAAAATGAAAATTATTTCTCATATCTTGTATTTCCCATTCATTCATTCACTTCTTTCTCTCCATGCATTGTCTTGTGTATTACTACATTGACATTTGCGAGCTTAGTCACAGATGAATGAGTATTCCTCAGCTAAGTTATTAGTTAATCACAGTTCATTTCCATTTATAGCCTTTAAAATGACAACATTGTACAGAGAAGTAATCCACTGTTGCATTTTCAACATTAGTATTTCCTTCGCAAAGACAAGAGTGTAAACGAATGGCCTTGGATCTGTTGTATCAGTCAAAATTTATTCTTCCCAACAAATTCTCACTGTGATGGGCTGCAGTTCACCACAACATTTTCAGCTTTCCATTTAAAATATGTATTTCAGATGCAAATAATAAACTTTTGTTAATCTGAATATCAAAACTTCAGTTTTCTTGTTATTAGTGCTTGATTAGCCAGAATATTCATAAAGGCCACAATGATTTTTAAATTACTGGAAAATATGATTAGGATTCTAGCCACATTGGAAAGCTATTTATTTCAGGCGTTCCAGAGTCTCTCTGTGGCTAGGGCTACCATAATTCAGGAGTGAAAAACAAGGACACCATTAGCCAAATCTATGTTTGATATTAATTCCATATTCTGAAACAATTTTTTAAGATCAAACACTAGAGTGGAACAGAAAACATTTTAAAATGTATGGACAGTAAATAGTGAACAATCTTATTCTTGGCAAGTTATTGTTACCTGACAGTGATTTAAGTTGGCCAGCATTTCCAAAATTTACAACTTCAAAACAGAATTGTGGACTTAAGTCTTTTTAGCATGGATACATACTTGCACTTCAAATCTGCATTGTGTCACAACCCTATCTGTGGCTTGATTTTTACGAAATGAATAGTGTCAATTACTGTATATACCTAGTCTTGTCATAAATACTGTTCCAAACTTTTGACATATGCTGTACAACCAGTTCTACAGTTCAGAAGCTACCCTTAGGCTGTCTTACATACTGGTTCATTGTGATTTTGCATGGTAAAGAGGAAGTTTATACCTTCAGTTTTCAACTTGGAGTGGAAAAAATATGATAGCTGTGATAGCATTACACAAGGTTGGAAAATCTACAAGCAAAATTTTCCAATCATTAAAAAAACCTAGAAATCAGATGAACCGGACCATCCAGCAATTTGTTGAAACCGGGTTTGTTATGGACCACCCAAGACAAGGTCACCCTCAAACTCTGAGGACTCGACCAGCCTAGAAGGCAGTGACAGCTCGTAATTTGCTGTAATCCAGTCTGTTAGACAGTGATGGCTCGTGAGATGTACAGTTTAAAGTAATTGATGTCTATGCTAATAAGTGAGGACTTAGAACTTACTGCTGAAGTAACAGACATTACCTCAACTAACAACTTAGGAGCAAAGGGTCCTGAAATGCAGATGCTCCTACAGCATTACGCCCACATCTGAGAATTCTGTTTACCAATGAGAAAATCATCATTATATCAAGTTTCAACCACAAAAATGATAGGGTGTATACATCTAAGTCTCGAGGGACCACCATCCGTCCTCAATAATAGTTTGGTGGTGAGGGAGTTATTCTGGTGCTACTTTTGAGAAAAGGCTGTGAAAACCAATGAAGAAATGTATGAAAAACAGTATTGGAACTTGTGAAATTAATTGTTCTGCAATCAAAATTGGAGTTTTCAGGAAAATTCTGCTCTAGCAAACAAGGCAAAACAACATTAATTACAATGGTCAATTTTTTAAACACTTGTGGCTCTACTTACATCACAATTTTTGGACTAGTTTCGGGGAAGATTCTCATCCCCATCATCGGCAGTTGGTAGACTGGAATTCGCCACAAGAGCTCAATACTTGGGAAAAGATCTTCATACTGAAAAACCAAGACAGTGTTATGAACTTCGAAATTCCGCCAGTAGATAACGTCATTAGGATGACCAATAGAAACAAAGATGGCATCACTAGACAGACCAGCACTACCAACCAGAGCCGTGCGAATTCCAGTCTACCAACTGCCGATGATGGGGATAAGAGTCTTCCCCGAAACTACTCCAAAAATTGTGACGTAAGTAGAACTACAAGTGTTTAAAAAATTGACCATTGTAATTAATGAATCAATAGCTTTACTGTTTATACCACTTCTCCCGTTTTATATATTTATTAAAGGCAAAACAAACTCAAGGGTGGCAGGAACACAAAACGCCAGATTTTATTTCACCTGCAGATGGCAGTCTAGCAAGCTGGACCTCAACCCCTTAAACTGCAGACTGTGGTCAGTGTTGAGGGAATTGTCTGCAATAAGAGGTGCCTCACAGTTGAGAGTTTGAAGCTTGTTTATTGGCAGCATTGGATATCATGGAACAGATGAGTGGCCAGAAGGACTTAAGAGCCTATGTGGGTGCAAATGGTAGCCATTTTGAAAACTGGTTGGTGCTAAGCGTGGCCAGTAAATGTATAAGAACATCATGATTATTAAGTGCAAAGTAAAATGCCTTGAACCGTATTTCATATTTCCATTTTAGAAGTTGTAACAGTATTTATGACAAGACTAGGTAGTAAACTGGAGTGTACAGAGAGCACGGAAGAGGGGAAAGTGTTAAGAATGAAAATACACTGACTGGCAAAAAAAACCGATCACTGTAAAATTTGTTGTAATTTTAAGATTAAAAATAATTTTGATTGGATGTTCATACATTGTGTTGTTGGTGAGGATGAAATATTATTTTTATTGGACCATTAGCTATGGATACAGCATATCTGCTTTCTTCATATCTTCACTTTATCACCAAACAAAACAAAAGAAACATCGCAATAGGGCAATTCTAATCTAATTGTGTGCACTAGCTTGTCATACACATTCCAAGGTGTTTCATTGTTGTATTGCATCATTTCCTTCCAAACTGAAAGGAAACTGTCTCCCTTCGCATCGAAGTGATTCTGTCAGTAAGTTTAGTTGAAATTATGCCTCTCAGTCCTGAAGATGTTGCCAAAGCTGTTGCTCTAATTGATGATGGACGCACCCTCCGTTATGCAGCTGCAACCTTAGGCTCACCATTCACCACGGTGCAATGAGGCAACATGGGGAATTAAGTGTGAAATGTCATTAAACTTTAATCTTAAAAACGTATACAATTGCTGTAATTTTATTTCAAGCACTAGGCCTACTACATAATTTTTTAAAGTTTCTTTAAGTGATTTTTTTTTTTTTTTTCTTTCTTTCTTTCTTTGGCCTGTCAGTGTAGTTGAACCTATAAGAAAACTGGAAAGGTGGCAATTGGAGAGGACTTTCAATGCAAGCTATCCAATACAGAAGCTGGAAAAGATAGCTTTTATTGTTTCTAGATTCTGGTATTGCATGGCTTAAAAGTGCCCTTGAATAAAATTTCTTCCATTCCAGTTTTCAGACATCCAAGAGAAGTTATATGGGAATCATTTCAGCTGTAACTTCCTGTCATTTATCAGCTGTGGTTCTAGCTCATAACACAGATATGAGTGTTATGCCTTGAACTGCGTGCATATGTGTTGAATTAGCAACTAAACTGATTAGTATGGGAAGTTCTCACCCAACACTTTCTGCTTCTATTGTTATATTTAAGTACTCGTGTCCGACTGTCTTGCAGATATATCAGTGATTGCAATTTGAGGATTTATAATTTTTTGTATATTTGTTTCTAGTGACTACTATGGTGGAGGAGGTGGAGGAGGAGGATATAGAGGTGGTGGCGGTGGTGGAGGTTACCGTGGTCGTTCCCCATCGCCTTACTACCGTAGAGGACGGCGATATGAGCGTTCAAGATCTCGCTCTTATTCTCCTCGTAAGTATATGTAATATATTGCTGTGTTGGACATCTCCATTCAAGATAAATTCCAGGAATAGTAACTATTTCACTTTTTTTTTTCTTTCTTTTCTTTCTTTAGGAGTTTAAACAGAGACTCTGTTACCATCTGAGGTGTGATTTATTATATTACATACATTGATTGGTTGTGCCAGATTTGCTGAGATCTTCAGTCGTTGACTGTTCAAATTAGACTTTTCTGCTAATTCTGACTTCTAGATCGAGTTGATTGAAGAACATACTGTTCAAAATTTACAAGACTAATCCCAAAGGTATTTAAGATTCACAACAAAATTTTGGCTCAGAGAATAATAGTCTTGAAAAAAAGCTTTGAGATTTGGTTAGAAAGATAAAATAAATGAACCGAAAGGAAGTATAGAAATTGAACTCAAAGCAATAGCATCATATGTTTTTGAATTATTATAACTGAAAGAGATCTCATTTTGCTTAAATAAATATTATGCAAATTAATTGTTAACCTGGGAAAAACATGACACATATAAGAGTTGGGGAAAAAACAATTAAACATTAAACTACTGCCATGTTTATTTCATCAGACTGCAACCAGAAACTTATAATTTGAAGAGTCAATTGAAGGAAGTCTAGCATAAGTGACATTTTAAAATAAAAGTGGAGCATGTGAAGTCATGTTAGTCATACCTTCAAGAGTAGTGCTCACCTGATTGAGCAAAATCGTCCATAGGATTCTGGTGTTTGATATGAACTTGTGTATGATTTTTATAAAGTGGTAACTATATTGTGTCTGTACCCTGTCCTTATTACAGGTCGATATTAAACTCCTAGCACCAGATTGGGGGCTTCGTTTCCATTTGATGTGGGCTAACTTCCAATTACATTATCGTGTTGTGTCCCCCTAAAAGATGGCTGGCAGATAATCAGTAGAGACAGAGCATTTACTTCTATGCTGAGTGGAAATGATTTTTTCATTAATTTAGTGTATAGTGGCTAGCCAGCCCATTGCTATGTCTGTTCATGAATTCCACAAACATGAATTTGTGCACCCCTCATGACAGTTCAGTGTTCATATGTTTTATGAAATTCACATTAGATTGTCAGTAACGTAGGACAAAGATTAAATTTATTAAGAGTATTTTGTCATCTGCATTGATACACTTGAATTTCTGTGCTGCATTGTTCTCAGTTACATATTGTTTTATATTTACTGTATTGGCAGCCGATATTAAATGTTTGTGTTCTTAATAGGATAGTGTGATTACTGTTTTTATGTTTGACAGCATTTTTCTACCTTACAAATCATGCAAATTGGTTTCAAGACCTTATAATGTATCATTAAATAAATGAAAATGAGTTAATATTAGCACATTCTAATATCTTGTTTGTTTCATTTTTGTAAGGTTATGATGAAGCAAGAGGTATTGGATGAAGTTTGAAGTAAAAGAAAAAATATGTATATCAAGTATCAGGGAAGAAACAGAACATGGAACATCCAAGTTCAAGTCTTCTTGAAGCTCACATGAAAAAAGAATATGATCTGAAAGTATATTGATCTCGCTAAGAAAACTCGTCCAGTCATTCATTCGCAAGAAGTTGCTGGGGTTGGTTAGAATCGGAAGAATTACGTTGCCGTTTTCAAGTTAGTCATATCAAGATGCAGCGAGCGTGAAAATAGTGGGAGTAGAAAAGTTAGAAGCGGAAAGAGGAAAAATGAAGAAATCAAAAGTGTAAGTTGCTGGGGTGGTTTGGTATTTGGATACTTTGGGAAGGGAAGGCTTTACATTCCACCTCCCTTTACTTCTTTTACCTCAAAGCTGTTATTTGTTCAATTACTCATAGCCATTTTATAATGCAGTGAATTGCTTATATTACAAGTTATGCTTTAATGTAGCAGCTTTGGGGTAATGATTCTACATCCTTCTCTCTTGTCCTGGTATTGTGTAAAAAGGTAAAGGAATGTGCAAGAGTGAGAATGAAATAAAAGTGTTAGGATGTTAAGCATTAACATATTGTCTAAAGGTGTTCACCAGGTGTTATGTTTTTAGAGTGAAAAATAGGGTTCATGAAACTGGTGATCATATTCTTTATCAGGTTCGATCAATATTCGGTTTTCTCCCTTTCTTTTGAGAGTCAGAAGTTAGGTAGCTAGATAATTTGGTAATATTTGTTTATAGAGTGTTTCTGGGTTAAAAATCTTACATTATCATGTTCTACTAACTGATAGTTTTTGGTTTTAGATGTCCAGTAATCTAATCATCTTGCTGAAGCATTTCTGGTTTTAAAAGTTTATGTAATGTTCTACTTGCAGTAGCGTTTCATAACTAATCGTGTTCATGAGGAGATAGCTTCTTAATTATTGAAGAGCGTGAAAACTAGCGGACATGTGAACTATAACAGCACTAAAGGCTTCTTACAAATTGTGAGACAAGAACTCTATTTACAAGTTAGCAAAATAATTTTTGTACAAAAGGAAACATGCAACATTTTTTTTTTTTTTTTTTTTTTTTTTTGGAGGAGGGGTTGCATGAAAGAGAAAAAAGACCAAATGTTGGTGACTCACCAGTCTTGCAGTGTGACATGTTGCATTTACTGTAAGTTGTCAATGTCTCTTCCTCATTTTATAAAAATCATGAGTAGATTAAAAGAAAATATAAAATGGACATTAATCCCAAAAATGGAATGGGGAAATAATAAGTTATTGTTTTTAGGACAGCAATACAGTGAAACTTAATTTTACACTTGACAGTTCTACATTTCCTCACATGTTACATCACAGATTAATTAAAATCCCAACTTAACACACCTAACTAACCTACAATACAAAACAAAAAAGTTTTAAGTTTTACATTTACATTTCCTTCAACTTGACTTATTTTTGTGTCCTGCAGTATGTTGAATCTCAATTTTACATGGCAGCTATGAACACAAACCGCATCGCCTTCATATAAAGGATAGAGGAGGGCTTGGAGTTATGTCCAAGTAATTCTGTACTTGACATGATAATTGAGGGCTGTGCAGATGCACAACTGCTGATGACTCTCGCTCATCAAAAAACCAGGTTTCTGCATCTTGGCGTCTTATTATTTTGTAGTGCATCATTTGGTGCATATGTAGTAAAATGTGTAAGAAAATAAAGAATTGGCTAACCTTCATGTACTTCAATCACATAATAAATTCAAACTTAATCTTTTCCTGTTTAAATCCAGGTTTTCCCTGCAAAGATGTTTGAATTGATTGAGACAAGCTACATTTATATTCCAAGTGCTGGATCTACCGTTAATATAAGTTCTCAGTTCATGATTGGTTACATATTGGCTATTAATGGTGACAGAGCAAGAATTAATCTTTGCACTCTCTTCAGTTTTGTCTGTATTGTCTGTTATTGTTGCTGTTCCGTAATTTACATTTTGCTCAATTTTATTACTTTTACATGGCCCTGCACAAGTGTAAAATTTAGTTTCATTGTTTACAGTTTTTTAAGAGTTCTAGAGCTCTAAAAGTCCATCTTACCAGAAAGATTATATTGATGGTTACATTGATCCTCTAATTTCACTTGGTTCTCCTTTAAATATGCTTTGGGATCCACAGTTCTCAGAATATGTTAGAAGAACCAAGAAGATGGAGTTGTGGAGTTGATTGATTAATTCTGTACTTTCTTTCAGTTTTCTAAATTCAGTGTGACATTAAGATAGCACCTGGAAGGTTATTTTGATAGATGAATGTTACAAATTTAGATAAGTGTATTTGCACTGTTAAAATCACCTTAGAATCTACGTACGACTGCCAGTATAGCCGTGCACCTACACCTAGCTGTAGATTGGAATCTATGAAGGCCTGCCAGCTAGGAGGAGGATTTTGCAGCAATGTGGTAACTGCTTAATTATGTGACGTGAAGCTCAACTTGCTGCTTCGTAGTGACCAATATGATATGGAAAACAATATCAATTTACAGTTGTGAGGAACACTAAATAACTGTGACTGTTATTGCGAATGCGTAAAATATCTTCTACTTACCATCTGCTAAGATCGTCTTTGGCAAATATAAGAAACACCACATGTTCAAGTGGCCAGCAGTTACCTTCAAATGACTGATTGTAAACATGACAGCCATTTATATATCGCTTTCCAGGCAGCTGGCAGAGCAAGCTTACCTGGCAGTCGTTCATAGATTTCACCCTTATTCTAGTTGCTGCTTGTGTTTATCTTCTGTTTTCTGTCATGGTTTTGCTATTTCTTATCAGTCTTCATTGTATATCTAGATTCGTAAAAATATTTTTAGACATTCACTAAATTAAAGTTCGTATAATTTTCTCTATTACTAATCAAGGAATCTCATAGAACAACAACCGTTATTTCATAATCAATCTTTTGGAGAGTTACTAATCCCTCCAATTTTATTCTATTTCTGATTTTTTGTACAAGTTTGGCAAATTTCTTACCAAAATCTGATAAATGTAGTTCATAATATGTAATGAACCTTAACTAATAAACTTAATATTAAGGGTTCAGAAAATACTAAAAGTCTATGTAGTAGACACTTGAACTAACAAAAAGCACTTGGTAATAAAAAAAATTATGTAGGTACATGCAGGAAAACCTAATAAAAGAAAGTTATGTCTTGCGGGATTCCGAAGGAGTTGTTCAAAATACTAGAAGTAGATTAACTGTTGTAAGTAATGACAAATACGAGAAAAACATTTATATTGCCATAAGCCTAAGAAAGTGTGCTTCAGTTGGGAATATTCTTGAGTTTCAATGCTGTTTTTGTCATGCTGTTAGCAAAACTGCCTGCTTCGTGCAGGTGAGAAGGAAATTGCTCGATGAGAGCAAAACTGCCTGCTTCGTGCAGGTGAGAAGGAAATTGCTCGATGAGAGATGGTCTTCAGGATGTTTTGGTCTATCAGTTCTTATTCTGGTGATGATTACTTGTAAAAACAATAATAGAATATGAAGAAATTTATCAGTTACTATGATACAATGGCAAAAAGAAGGATTTTATTTTGCGAGTAGGTATGTTTGCAGAACAAGACCGTAAGGGCGAGTGAAGCAATCCTAGAAGCAGAATAAAATCATTTTACCACATGTTTCATACACTATTTTTTAGACAGGCGTTAATAATTGTGAAATGATTTTTAATATGTACACTGCAGCTATCCGTGAACACTCCTGCCACCTAGTATGCATTTGGATATAACCGAGGTTATTGATTTCTCATACACGGCTGCCAATGTAAGAGATGCAGTGGACAATGCTTTTCAGCCAACAAGTATGACATGTTGACAAACAACCGTGGGAAATTTAGTGTAATGAATTTTAACATTTTCAATTTATAAGAGACTTATCTTTTTAATAATTAGATTAAATTATTAACTAAAAGAATATTTTCCATGCGAAGCAATCAAAAATGGTCACCCTGGAATACTCATTGGCATAATTTTCTCCTTTCAATTAATATTGTCTACCGTTAAAGTGCTGCTTTCACCTTCGACTGTCTAAAAAAAAGTATTTGCACACATACAATATACAGTAAAGTAATAATACAGTACAAAATGAATTCAAATCTCAGATAATGCTATGGTGTATGTGTTATTCATATAAAATGAGAATTAAATATGATGAAAAGCTAGACATTAGGCAATAATTATATTGTTATGGCATTTTGGTATTCATATTTGTAGTGTTATATCATAAGTATTTAGCTGGATTCTAAAAGATGGTATAAAGCACCCATCTAAAAACTTGCACCTTTGTTATTTCAAGTGTCAGATTACCCAGTTGGTCCCAAATAACATCACCTGAACAAATTAAACCTTGAGCAGTACCAAAGTTCCCTAAAATCTTATTTTTAAAATTGTAAGTTCACAAACGAAATAAGAAAACATATTGTTGACCTATGGCATTGAGCATTTGCCTTAAGTTTGTCCATAGCCCACTAGTATGCTCTTAAAGCGTCAGCAATTCGCTGGCTGCTTATGGGAATTTGCCAGCTGACTCCTTCACAACATTCTGCCAGTCGAGGTGCTTGTGCTCGGCCCATGTTATCATTCTCATAAAGCATGAGCGGAAAAGCTTGTTTTACATTGTGACAGTTGGTATTCTTTGAAGTAATTAATAATAATGTTTGTGACCTAAACCTTTTCGAACTAGTGAAGGTAAGTTTTTCTCCCCTTTGCATAATTTATTTTTTATGCTGTGAGTTGATGTGGATTAAAACAAGAATGGTAATTCCAACCAATGTCTTTTTCAAGCACCATGAGCATAAGTCTAACCTGTTTCTTTTGACGTAGTCTGTTGCATACCATTCTGCAAAAATCGTAAAGGAAATATTCTAAATAATACATATTTTTTCTAAATGTAGATTATGTACGATCTTACATATAAAGAGAATGAAAGCAAAGGGAAATAGCTATAAGCGAGCTAGTTTTATATTTAGATGGATCAGTCTTTATGGTAGCCTACTACACATTTATCCTGATACAGTTGGAATATTGTATAAGTTGTCATTCTCTGATTTCTCTCTGTTTATTTTATGTGTAACAAAACATTCATATGAATTATATTTAACTAGTGTACATTTTTAATTTATATAAAAATAGAAAGAGAAATAATAACATATTTAACTAAAAAGGCATTTGCTAAGTTAATTAGTCATAAAATTACTAACAATTTGACATAAAATAATCTATAAAATGAGTAAATGAAAGTAGTGCAGCTTTACAAAGTAGGGAAAAACTTGATTCATTCCCTTTTTCCCCAGTTGGTGAGGGTCAGTGTTAGGTTTATGGGTATAGGTAGTCAGCTGATGTGTGTTTTTAATTAGGTGAGTCTGATTTTTACATTAATGCTGGTATTTTATGGAAAAGATACTTGCTAATAACACAAGTCAACAAAATTTAAAAAGTTTTTTGTATCCGAAATAAAATGTATCAAATCTTATGTAATTTGGCCTCCTAAATTCGAAAATGGCAGTACAAATTTTTTATTAGTTCTCGTTTAGAAGATATCGGCTATATAGCCTTCATTGTTGTTCGTGCAAGAAAATATACATAGTCTTTAATCACATACCTCATAAACGTAGTCTTTTGCCTTCTCTAGTGTACTTTACCTTAGGAGCATCTCTTACTACAGACCAGCAGTAGTCAGCAATCATAGACGTGTTCCATTTCCCCTGATAACATCGTTCTAGGGTAGCGATGTCTTGGTGGAAACGTTCACCATTCTTGTCGCTTACTGCTCCAAGATTGTCAGAGAAGAAGACCAGGTGAGAGTGAAGGAAATGCATCTTGAGAGACATGTTGCACCCCATTATATTATAAGCCATCGACATATTGTCCACTAATGTTCTGTAATTAGATGCCCTTTTGTTGCCAAGGAAATTAAGTACAACTCTAGTGAACGCTACCCATGCAGTTTTCTCCTTGCCTGTTAGAAGTCCATGAAAATGTTCATCAGCCATTAGTTTTCTTATTTGGGGACCTATGAATATTCCCTCCGATTTTAGATTTACTTAATCGTGGAAATTTATGAAAGAGATACTAAAGTGCTTCTCCGTTTTGATTCATACCATTTACAAAGTTGTTCATTAGTCCCAACTTAATGTGCAACGCAGGTAATATTATTTCAGTCTTGTCAACCAGTAGTCTGTAAACAATGTTTTTAATACCTGGTTCTTGCTTTCTTGCATAGTGTTTGTCCTTCACACGACTATCCTATTCACATAAACAGCAACAATATTTCGTATAACCCTGTTTCCATTGGTATAGCAAAATTCATATATCGCCCCTTTTCCATTTAGCCACTCGCGTAGGTTTGTGGAAGAAATACGACAACAAATATGGGGTGCAAACGATTTGTCCTGATCACCAACCTTGCAACCAAAATAGAGATGATAGGCCTTTTTAACAGGAGTTAACCGTACTTTTTGCGATTTAAAAGTCACTTCTCCACAGATAAAACAAAAGTTATTTGGATTGTTAACACACTTACGCGGCATTCTGTGCCTTTCATGCCAATTCTATTGCAGGAAGGATAATATATACCTATATATGTTATTTTATAATTACAAATATAATCACTCACAATAACGATTAAATCACTCCCTATTTTAACTATTTCAAAGCACACTGATAGGCAGTTTTCTCACTCACAAAGCAAGAACTGAACTGAATTTATAAAGGAATATCAGTTTGAGGGTTTGACTTACATGCTAGAGCCACAAATTCACCCTTAAATTTCCGGTACAGTCTGTTTCAAACAAAGTTACTCGGCTAAAATCCTGTTTTTAGTAAAACAAACTGACCTGTGTATTGTAGAAATGAGAACTAACAGACAAAAATGGATGTCATTTTCGTGTTTAGCGACCCCAAATTAGTAATGTATGGTTAATTTTATCTCGAATACATTTTGGCTGTTGACTTTTGTAATACCTCATTATGGAATATATACTTACCCATTGTCTCAATGATTCAGATAGCTTTAGCGCTTGGAATAATTACCAGTCAAATACTCGTAAACCATTCAAGATATAAAGGTGTTACTTAATTTATAATAAAATTCAAATATTCCAGCTTGAAGTTTTGTTGCGTCACAAAAAGAAAAATTGTCACATAGTGAAATCAAACACAACTGTGTATAATAATCTATTAAGTAAAAGCAGTGATCAAGGAGATATGCTTGGACTTCAGTTTTAAAAGGAAACATCTTGACAATTCCTTTAATGGAGGCTGGTAATTTGTTACATCGTTTTATTCCCATATACAGTGCTCCCTTTTGACATATTTTAGTGATAAGCCTCAAGATGCAGATCTGAGTTTTGTTTTGTCTTTCTTGTAAAAGTGAATATCCATGTTCCTTACAAAAGGATTTGCTATCTGAATTTTTTTTTTTTTTTTTTTTTTGTGAATAATAAAAGTTTATAGGTATAAATACATGGGAGAAGCAGTATCTAATTTTCGAAAGGAGTCGTACAGGATGCTGAATGGAAATATGCAAAATGCATATTTTTGGCTGTATTTATAATTGCATTTAGCTCTGTACTTATACTTAATCTCGCCCCAGAATGTGCTAGGGTTAAGCTTCAAGCCAATCGGTGAGTAGTTTTAGAGATCCTCAACTTTTCTCCATAACAAGCTGGGAGGCAAATTGCCACGGATCTAAGAGCATACTAGCAGGCTATGGTTGGTTGTACAGTTTTCTGATGTTAAGGATTCTATGCATAACCAGAAAACCAGTGATTTTCCTGGGACAGTCAAAAGGTATTGTGACAATCGAGGTTTAGAAAAGAGACCATGCATAGCCCAGAGAAAAAAAATATATGTCTTTCTTACTCAATGGCAATAGACAATCCCTAAATAAGCTAAAGGAATGTTATCTATTTTATGAAACCTGATGGTTCATTGCCGTGCTTACCTGAGCCTGCCATTCAACCCTATTCTATGCTAACTCCATCCAGCCCTCCCTCATAAATCCTACTTCCCTTAAATCTATCCTAATATTGTCCTCCCACCTATGTCTAGTACTTCCAAGTGGTCTTTTTCCTTCAGGTCTCCCAGTCGTTTATTTTTTTGATATGTCTTTCCTCCCCCATACGTGCGACATGTCCAGCCCAATTTCATCCATGATTTAATTACCCTTACTATGGCCGGTGACAAGTACGTCTAGTATTATAATAGTATTATTTGAGTTGTATTAAGTTATTTGTCCTATGTATGAGAGAACGTAGAGTCAAGTGTGAACTTACTTTCAAATAAAATATAATTGGATAGTTATCTCAAAATAATGGATCATTCATGGTTTACAAAAAGAAACCTAATTCCGAATTGGTGAAGTAAAAATCTTGATGTAGTCATTTAAACTGCATACACTATAACTTACATATGTAGAAAAAACCTTATACCCTCATTAGTATAGAATTATGTTCCATCTAAGAAGTAAATAGATAACCAGGTAATAAAATTATTTCTAGTTTATGTCATGTAAATAATATAAAATCAGAACATGTGATGTATGTAATATAATAAAAATAGCTTAAACCAGAACACTTAAAATATGCAGGTTTAAATTATATGTAATAATTAGATATACCTAGTTTTCGCAAATTGTTATTACTATTGATAAAACAATAATCTTGTGTTTCAAACATTCCTACGTGGGATTATTGTCGGTTTTTAACCGTGAAAAAACACGAAATTTTCTGTTTATGTGAAATTCCTCTTTTTTTAAAAATTTTAAGTTTGTACTTTGGGGATGGGTGCAATTTAGAATAAAATAGGCCTATTGAAATACTCTAAACTTTATCTTTTATGGGTAATGGTGCATATTTTCCATTCAGGTTTTCTTGCTCATGTGCGGAAATAAATAATTATTTGCACCAGAAAGGCTAAAAACCTATTTAGTTTTTATGCAAAATAACACCAAAATTTCGTTTTTTTGTGCGAAATAACACCGTAATTGACCCAATTTTTATACCCAAATTTAACATTTTTATTCACTGCAAAATAGCATCTCTAGTAATAATATGAAATTCATTATTTAATCACAATTCCCATTGCTGCTACCTTTGCTGTAACCTAAATTCTGAAATAAAATAAGGAAAAATAATATCTCGAAATACTTTAATGGCTTCATCTAATATACTTGTAACACACATTACATTAAATTTTAACATTTCATCTTGTTAGATTTCTTGGTGAAGTGGTGGATGCAACCAGGTAGTGTTCAATATACCCTACTTTTGCCTGGCAGAAGTCAAACCTTTGAGGTAAGCAAGTCAGGTAAGTTTTTAAAACCAATAAGATTGCAAAATGTTGTAGATAGACTCTTCAGTACTGGTATGTCAGATCATGGAGCCGCAAACCTTGGTGCATGATGTACAGGAGCCGTGTTTTTTTTTTTTGGGGGGGGGGGGGGACAGAAACAGATGTGAAATTTTACAGAACAGCCTTTCTACCTACAACATCTGGGTTTGTAAATGCTTAAAATTAAAAAGAAACTTATATCCATAAAATGTGTAAATAAGTGTGAAATACACCTCTCCAAGACATTACAGTAATTTTCAACCGTATCAGAGCCTGCATACACTCACACTACAATCATAATTGGCGTAGTAGTCTGTTCTTTTATCATGTATGACCAGTGAGAAGTTAAAGGTACTTATGAATGATTCAAGCATAGTATTTACTTGAAACTAATGTGCACTTTTTTTTTTTGGGTCCATTTGTGACATTCGAAATCAGGAAGCGCACTAGATTCGAGTGCAAATCCGTTCTGTAACTTTGATCACTTATGTAACAATGCATTGCTGTAGTTTTCAACTTCTTGGCCTATTACCGGTAGGTAAAAAAAAAAACGTTAAAGTTAACGTATTGATTTAACACACACAAGGTTAAACTAATCAAGTTCAAAGGAGGCAGAGTTAAATACGGAGGTATCTATAGTCCTGCACACCCCTATCTTATCATCCTAAACTTACATAGTATTTTATTCATTGACATTCACAATTCCATTGTAATATAAATCGTGTGCACATACATTTATTAGTTATGCCATGCTTTATCGTTATAGTAAGCAATAAGCACAAAATTTTAGACAGCTTTTTCTTAGCTGTATTTTGCTTCATAAATGCTTAAGATACCACTTTTAAGGAAATTATTTCCATGAAATATGGCAAGGTTTCTTAAGAGCTGGCGGTCAACTTCTATACACTTGAAGCTCCACTTAACATAAGTGGAGCTTAAAGTGTATATAAGTTGACCATCAGCTCTTAAGATTCATTAGTTTCACTGTTTATATCACTTCCTGCGTTGATCGTTTAATTACATGGCAAGGTTTATTTAATTTCACAACATATGTAAATGATTGCTAAATGCAACCCCTCCAGGGTTAATATTCAGAAATATGTATGAAAATATTTAAGATCGTAATTGTGTTTGTGATTTCTTCTGTTAGTAGCATATTATTCCTTATTTCCTGGAATGTGACTGGTCGACAAAAATTAACCTTGTTAGCTTCCATATGGGTACGAAATTATACAAACAGTAGAACTTTGTTTTATTTCACAGATATAATCTAAAAATAAAAAATCGTGTATTTCTCGCTACTGTGGTTGAATACTGTACAATATATTTTAAATCTAACAGTGCTGATATAATTCAGGACCGCCACATCTCGGGGTCGGGCCCAGGACCATGAATTGGTCACGGGCCCCTCACCAACTGGCGACCACCCTCATTCAGTTGTCTCATAGGGCTTCCTTCTCATTACTCGTGTAACAAAACATTTTATCAAACTATTCCAGTTTTCCATAAAATTATATCACATCAGCGGGCCTGGGTCCAGCAGCCGCCCCATGTGGCGGCCCTCATATGATTATATGTTCAGTAGCCTGGAAAGCTATTATCAAAACCTTACCGTTTGAAGGAGTTATGACTTCTGACACCAGCCTTAAATGGAATCATACCTTCAAATGAAAATATGTTGATAGTAGATGTCCAGGCTACCAGGCAGTGTCTGGTTTAAGTAAAATGTTCTGTATTAACCCTTTCAGATCTGAATTTATATGTTGCTATAAGGATTCATAGAGAGTATTCATCAGTGGGCTCTAAGCTTGAAGTCGGTGGGGGAAATTTCAGTGAAATAGTTTCTATGAACAGTCATAATATGTTGGAAATATTTTAAATAAGGCATTAATCTTTATATCTGCTGTTACACACCCAATTTCATTAGTATATTATTCATCAATAGCAGTGAAAATGTAGGTGTAAACTTTTTCGGTGTCAGATATGGAAGTCTTTAATATCATTTCATGATATTATATCCACAAAGTAGAAGGAAACTACATTGAAGTCTGCTGTTTTATTTCACGAAAAAAAAATTATGCTCCTATGTATTTTAAGGGGACACGCTGCTGAGTTGGCTAAAATGGCTGCTTTTTTCGGTATTTTGAATTTGGCGCTAAAAAAGTACGGTTTCATGAGAAATACATTGGGAAAGATTTCTTTTCGATGTCTTTATTAAGTGTGATAAACTTAGTGTTTTTAAAAGTGATGCGCGCAGTTGTGGATTTTAAATCAAGAAAACATAGCACTTCGTGTTTGTTGCTTGTTCCCTTTTTTATTTTAATTTCTAATGCCCATAGTACTTGGGGACATATTACTCATGGCACCATACTTTAGTTCTTAAGTTTACACTTCAGAGGGCAATACAATTTACACAGAGCATATGGATTCGAAGTATTGTGGTAGTGTTTCAAAAGAATTTTTAATTTTGTGTGTGTATTGAAAGTTTTATATTGATAATTATAATATTATTCTTTGGGGAATGTAATAGCAGGCTGCAGTTATCAGCAGGGAGCTTCTGGTAAGGTTAGAAATTCAGATTACATTGTATTAAGTAGATTTCTTTTGGAGTACGCACTTCATAAAGTTCAAAGTGTTTTTAAGGAAAATTATTTTTTGGTTTTTGTTTGTTACAATTTAACTTACTGATAAGATTTCTCCTAATGGGTAAAACTACACGAAACTTCATACACATACTCACAACGTATGTCTTCATGGATGATGCATGCATTTAGACATTGGAGATGTGATTTTTTTCTTGTTTGAGTAATGAGTTTGAAAAGTGAAAACAAAAATGTGGGAAACTTATTTCCTTTATCAATGACACTTTTAACTAGGAGAAGCCATGCACCATTTCATAATGTGAAGTCTTAACTCCATTTAAAACTTTTAATTTGTACTGTAGAGGAAAGCATAAGCCTATTGTTATTAAATAATTTATTAATGTTGCTGGGTTTTTAATTTTTTACTTCTTATAACAGTGATGTGTTATTGATAAACAAAATTTCCTATGGAATTTCTCATAAATGATTCGATAGCCTGGATATTTTTGTGGTGTGATCAGTTGGATCTCAGGAGTCTAATGGATATGAGCTTTCAATACGTATAACCAAATTTTCTGGAATGGACTTAGCTCCAGAAACCAGCACGAGTAATTAAATGAAATTACTATGTCTTCAATCAACTTACCGATACAGAAACAACAGAATATAGATGCAATGATTCTTATTGCTCTGCATAAAGAAATAATGTGGATTATAGTGCATAGTATATGTATTACATCCTACAGTACTATGATAGTTTCTCAGAAGAAACTTTTAGGGTATTTAAAACAATAATCACAATACAACTGTTTAGTTACTAAAAATAGTGTATTAAGTTATAATGTGCGCAAGAAATGGAGCTGAGACAACATTATGTTCAACCCCCTCCAAACGGAATTTTACTGTATGCTCATGGTCATGAACTGACAACTGCATTATCTAAGGAAGTATTATAGATAGACATTCAGTTTGTCAATACCTGGAACGTTATTGAAGGAACAAGATTGTCGGATGATATAATATAAAAACTCATTTTCAGCATTTTAGGACATGTCAGCTCTTGCCATATAACTCAAGAATTATTTCCAGAAATGTCTACTAAACCCTAAAATACATAATATGTAAAAACCCTTTTCTCAACCCCAAAGTCCAAACTTCAACGTGCATTGAATAGCATATTCAAAATGTGAAAATTTGCCTTCTTGAATATTTCCAATGACATTTGTACTGTGGAATGTGATCAAAATACTACATTTCACTTACTAATTTTCTTGACAGTACAAAGAATATTCCGCTCACAGTGCATAAGAAAGAAAGAAAGACTAAATTTTCTTCTTGAGCCTACTGTAGATGATGTAGCTGTTTGATGGTAGGCTAAATCCCACAAGGGGTTTAGTGCCATGGAGTTAAATTTTTTAACCCTACTTTTGAATCACTGGTGATTTTTGTCATTCTGCCATCTTGCTTCTGACGAACTGGTACTTAAAATGAGATTCTTGAACAATCACAGCAGTTGCAGTTTTTCCACCATGCCTCTTCATTGCTTGACAGGGTTGCCACAAGTAAACCATATCATTACTGAATATCAAAACATTTAAAACTATTAATTTGAGGGGAAAATATTTTTAGGAATGGCGTTCTGGTCCAACTAAATCACTATGTGTAATAAATTAGACCCATATTACTCTAATTCATCACAATGCTATACTTTTCTCTTTATATTTCCTTTTATAGTGTTGAACATTTTGTCAGATATTGTTATGCTAGTGAAATCTATTGAACGTAATTGTGGCAATGTGCTCAATATTCTCATTCGATACTCCTTATGTTCTGCCAAAGGATTTCCATGTAAGGTGAGATTGTAAAGGTGTGGTAGTTTGCTAAGGCTCACCAAAAGTTTGCCAAGTTGTTTTAGGAGATTCCCGTGTAAATACAATATTTTCAAATTTTCGAATTCTGTTATCTCAGATGAAAGGGATGTTAGTCTATTGAATGACAGATCAAGCCATGTTAGATTTTCTGGCTTCAACAGGATCTGAAATTACACAATATCTAAAGGTAATCATTTGTTTTTGTTGAAGTATTAAATTTTATATCAAGTCACTTTTTCGTTATATTAGTTTCATTGTAATACAGTCGTAAAATGATCCCTATGTGGGCCATGGAGGTTGAGACTCCCAGACAGTTACATTGGCAAAGGTTGTCAGCCCTATGCACAAGCCGTTTTTACCCCCAGGAATACTCCTGGTACTCATTTCTGTTAGAGGCTGAGTCGACCCCAGGGCCATAGCGCTACCAGAAGGATTAGGCCAATTAATCCCAATGACCTCATCGGGGATCGAACCCGCGACCCTCCAGTTTGTAGCACAGCGCCTCAACCGCTATGCCACCACAGCGTACCCCATTATAATCGTAATCGTTATTAAAAAGAACATAACATAAGCCAAAATTTTATAAACCAAAGTCCAAGGCCAAGCAGATTACATTGACACTTTATATGTGATGCAATTATGTTAAGATTGGCATTATTATTACTACTATTTCTATTTTTTACAAAATTATTTTTTTCTTTTTTCTTGAAAAGTATTCTGAATTCAGGTAAATTGAAGTCATCCAAAAAAATTGTATCAGTGTCTTGTGAACAGTAGTAGAATCTGATTAATTGATCCTGCAACCATTATGCACATAATTGCAACTATGAAAATATCTTTCAAAGAAGAAATGTGGTTCCAAATAAAGTTTGGAAGTACTGATGTATAGGTAGGAGGAATGTAGATTCGGAGTTCTGTCAACAAATTGAGCAAAATTATTTTTCATTAGGAGTTCATATCTTTTCAGATATCTTGAATTATTCTGTATATCCTCTTTCACCTAGTTTTTTTATCAACCGTACATCAGTCCCTGATGCTGAAGGAAAAAACTTCTTTGCATACATGTTTTACATCATCCTTTATTTTTAAATTGTAATAGAGGCTCAATTATTTTCTTCATTATCCAATTTTTGTTTCTGCTTTTATTAAGTGCCAGAATGGTACTTTAGAAGATTGCGTGGGAGATGAGAAAATGTCTGTCCATCTGTACGCCCATCCGTCTGTCCATGTGTCCATATGCACGATAACTCAAATATGCTTTATCGGATTTTCATGAAACTTGGTATATACATTTATAACATCCTTGGGATGAAGCCTATTGATATTGGCCCAAATCGGTTCAGTACCGGAGTAAAGCCTAATTTAGTGACTATTTTATGCTAATGTATTAGAAAGAAACTATCAAATGCAAATCAGTTATCATGCATGACAACATATTGTTTTAGTATTCATATTCGGCTTTGGATGTTGCAATATATTTAGCTTTGACAAATTACACTATTCCTTCACATAATATGTGAAGGAATAGCATATTATGCTTATCAAACTAGACTGTTAAACTGAGCAAGGTGGTAACATCTTGGACTCGCTTTCTTGAGGTCCCTGGTTCAAATCCTGTAGCTGGCCAATGTGACTTTTTTTCCTATTTCTATGTGAGTGTGCGATTGTCAAGATATCACAAATCTGTATAGTTCTGCTGATGCTGGATGATGTTAATCTTTTTTATTTATTTATTTTTTTTTATATTTTTTATACTAGACCTTAGTTCTTCCTTAAGTCCTGTTTAATGAATCAATCTGGAGCTTAACTCGGAAATCGATTTAAAAAAAAAACTTAATTTTCTGCATATCATAATTGCAATTATAACTGATTAAGGAAAAGCATTCTGGCACTTTTTTACATCAGTTTACCTGATTTTATTCTTACTGATGAGGGTGGCAGTGGCAACAGAAGTGGACGTGTACCAGTAACACATTTGTTGAGATCTTAAAATTTAAGCATTGCAAGATACAATGTTTTGATATATCGCCATGCGCCGCTAATGTATGTGATAAGGAGATAACATGTTCTTGCAACTAGTGACAGCATAATTTGTTTAATATCATGAAAATCATCAATTTTTTAGAATGAGGTTTGCCATCTTAACATTTCCTAAGAATGCATTTAAACTGATATTTGGTGTAAATTTGGTATTACAGTGCCCTCAGAACTGTGCAAAAATCGTAAAATTGTTTTTATGTCATTAGGATTGTTTAAGTTCACAAAAACACATTTTATGTCTTGTAGATTTTGTTATGTTTTATTCATAATACATGCATTTTTCTTTTTCAATTAATAAAAAATTAAGTGGAGGGAAAGGAAATAGACATTAAATCCATGTCTGGGATATTAATACAAGTAAGAATCAGTTTGAAAAATTTTATGTCATAACCGGGATTTGAACACCGTGTTCAAATCCCGGTTATGACATAAAATTTTTCAAACTGATTCTTACTTGTATTAATAAAAAATTATTTACTACATATCTGGTACAAACCTGACAAACAGAGTAGATTCCTTGAATAGATGTAAGTTGATTGTTATTAAGACGAAGGGCTTGGCAATCATAGAGGCCAGAAGCAAATTTTCGATATCGTTTCAGTCCATGTCTGGGTTTTGTGCTCCCAAGTAAATCCACACAAGTTAGATTACGAAAGGAGAAGTCCAATGGAGGATTGTCTACTGCAGCAGATATCATGTTGATTAACAAGATGCCATCCGACCTTTTTATAGAGATATAATTATTAGTATTGTAATCTTATTTATGTAAGTGAAGTTTTGACAGGAAGGTGGTTCAGAATGACATTGAGTGAAAATCACATAATATTGCTTATACATTACTTTCACTGTACAGTATATGACTCTTGTAAAATCATAGTTATATTTGTGATATAGTGTTATAGATGCAATTTTAATTTTTTTAACTTCAGTAGCTGGGACAGTAATAAAAATTATCTTGGGGTGGGTTGATATTTTCTTTGTATAAGTATGAATGGAAGATAGAGATTTCTTGATCATATTAGAATTCACATTCATACTGTTCAATAGTTTTCCACAAAAATTATTCAATTCATACTGGTTTGTCAAGAGTGGTAATGAGATCACCTATGGACTAGATGGTCTGCATTTGATAGGTGGCAGCAGCTGGCGATTTTGTCATGTCCAGAGTAGACTTAGTTTGATTCAAACTTCTGTTCAAAACCTTGGAGATGTTTACTGTCATACAAACTCCCTGGGGAATAACATGTAGCAGGAGCACAAAAACACAGAACCAATTTCCAAACTGGAAAGTATGCGCAGAATAGTGCAGCAAAGCTCAATATGCTGGAGTAAAACTAAAAACTAAACTCCGTGGCGCTACATCCCTTAAAGGACAAGGCCTACCACCTGACTGTTGCGTCTTCTACCATAGATGGCAGGATTGGGGACATATTGTCAGCATGCCAACACCCATGGTTGTTAACGGTGGATTCCATGACTGGAGCTGCTACTTCTCTATCAAGTAGCTCCTCAATTTGAATCACGAGGCTGAGTGCACCCCCTCCAGACCCCCCTACCTCAGAAAAATCCAAGGAGGTACCAGGGATCGAACCCGGGCCGACGGATCTATAGTCAGCTATGTCAACCACAAGAGCATGCCGGCAGTCAATATGCTAAACTAATTGCATTTATTCATGATAATTTTTTCGCTCTATAACCTGCATTGTTTCTTGGCCTAATCCTTCTGATGAAAATATGTTTCCGAAATCAATCAGCCTCTAACAGAAAAGAATACCCAGAAGAGGATGAAAATAGAACGAAATGGAAATAGAGAAAAATTCAAATCTGATGTCATCATAATCTTGTAATTTATGAGCAAGAGCGTATCCAAGATTTTTTTTCGGGAGGGGCTGTGATAAGCCTAACAATATTATCATAGGGCTCAGAAGTGGATGACCTAATAATGCCTGAAAATGACCTATAAAATGACCTTAAATTTATGAAAATATGACAAGAAGAATTGAAAAAATGACTTAATATTTCTAAATATATATTTTAAAAAGTAGCGTAAAAAGTAAACAACGGACAAGATTTAAGTATTTTATAATACTACACCCTGCTTTGTCTGTGATGTCTCAGAGAAAATGATGACATTTCATGAACTTTCGAGCCAGGCTGAATTTTCTACATTGCAATTAAACTGTCTACAATCTAAGAAATTAAAGTGCCCTCATGTGCAACATATTAGCATGACTTAACGTTTCGGGGGGGGGGGCTGCAGCCCCCTCAGCCCCCCCCTCTGAATACGCCCCTGTTTATGAGTAATAATATAAATCTTCTGTTAAGGATTCAGTCAGTGGATTGATTTTCCACGTTTCTTTTATAAATGGCTTCAAAGTTTCCATGGAACAAAATAGCACTAATGAAACTTAGAGCAATGTCAGCTTGAACACCATACAAGTAGAGATGGAATATTATTAACACTGTGGGTCTACATATAGATGCTGGTGAAACCAGAGATTAATTTAAAGGATAATGAAATAAAGGACTCGTACATGTCGAGACATGGGGACAGCTCTTAGTACTCGGGAACCTGTGCCAATCGCACATATTCCCACTCATGAGCTTTGTTAAATGTGTTGTTAAATGTTTTGTTAAATGTGTTGTAAAAACATGCATTTATTTTAATACATAGATAAATCCACAGCCAGGATGGAAGGCAGGAATGCTACCGACTCATCCATGGCAGCAGACTTACAGTAATATTTAACCTTAAATTCCCAAGACTCAATTTTTCACACAGTTTATGAAACCAAGACCTCACTAAAAAGAAAACAATACTCTGTTAACATAAAGATCAGACCTGGAGTGTATTTCTTGTACAATATTTTACATAAAATTTTAATAAACCTATTTCTTTTCATTTTTTATTACAAATATGTTTTAAACTGTAGTATTCAGAGAAATACATAATTAATTTAACGATTTAAAGACTTATTAGACAGAGTACAAATATTCAAATAGGGTCATACAAATTAAACTTGAACTGGGACATTAAACATAGATCATTCACTGTTGGGTTATAATTCAAGCAACATGTAATATTATTTTATGCTTAATAGTGATGGTGGTAATAATAATAATAATAATAATAATAATAATAATAATAATAATAATAATAATAATGATAATAATAATAATAATAATAATATTAATGCTTGTTACCTCTGGACTGTAATATCTTATGGTGAACCGTAATTCCTTTTTCTTCTTCTATTCTTTCTTTCTTTCTTTCTTTCTTTCTTCAAATTTAGAGTTTTAACTTTCTGATTCCTCAAAAATGTTTAATGTAATTCCTGTTTATTAGATGTGCTGCTACTTAACTAGATAATCTCAAAATCCAAATATTTAATCAACTTCAGCTCGTCTTCATTCTTCTTCTCTTAAATTTTGCTGTTATATCATCATCATATATCTTTCTCAGCTTCCATAGATGGAGTTCTGTAGGAGAGTAACATGTCCAGGAGCGTAGTTTAGCTGTTTCTATATTAAGTTCCTGCAAATTATAAAATCTACCTTTAAAAACCTTGTATTTAACGCTCAATATTTCTTGTAACACTAATGCAACACATTTTAAACAACATTTCTAAACATTACTTTGCATAATTGTATGTAAGGAATACATTATTTCAGTTTTAAAATCACAGGTAATTTATCTATATTAATAAAAATGAATTTACAAAATGGTTGTTGCCGCATCACTTGAGAATGGCTCGACCGATTTGGCTGATTTCTTTTTTGTTGTGTTTGTAATTGTCAGGACAAGGTTTGTATGAAAGAAAATCTTTGGAAAATCCACGGGAAAAGTCGGAAATGTGAAATGAGGCATAGTTAGAGAGTCTACTATCAATTGTTTACATAACAAAATATTAAAAAAATTGAATTGTGACAAAAGAAGTGTGACATATTCACAGTTTGAGAGTTCCGCTTTCACATGTTTTCATAATAAAACAAACAAACAAAGACATATAAATTTCAGTGGATAGCGAAATGTGGCACTTTTAATTTATAACCCAGTCTTCGAGAAGCATTAATCATAATGACTGAAATCCAACCCGGTCCGAGTGGCATAATTAAAAATAAGAGAGGTAAATCTTTTCGAAGTGGACAAAAGGAAATAATATTGAATGTGTTTAGTGGATTTCTTGAAAAATATCCAAGACTTGCAATAGAGGACATTGTAAAATTGACATTGGAATTCACCAATCTGGAAAGTGACTGGAAAGTGGGTAGTGAATACAGAGACTCTGATGTAGTGAAAACTTCTCCAATAAAGGCTCAAAAGCCGCATAGTGTTTTAGATAACATTTCTTGACCAATTTGCACGAAATTTTGCACACATACCCAGTTAAGCCCGAGAAGTAACGTAGTGAACACTAAAATTCAAACAGACCACTCCTTCCCTTTAAAATTTATATAATTTCTGAATATATTATACTGAAAAATGAAATGCAATTAAGTTATCATGACAACAGCGTATTGTTTAGAGTGTTCACATAGGGCTTTGGGAATTACATAAAACCGGGCTTTATGAAATCCTGATGCTATCGATGTAATTAACACATTTGTGAAAATAATTCTTGAAGATTGAAATCCAAGAAAATAAAGCACAATGTGAAGCAGTCACATAACTTTCTCTACCCTCGACATGGAAAATATCGTTTTCTTACTTCACATTTTGATGTAGAATAAGCGGTCGTATTGCAGGGACAGCTTAAGTGTGTGCCAATGAGTATGCTATATCAGAAGTCGGTAAAAAATCCTATCCACTGATATGTCACTCATAGCCGTAGGATGTTTATCATAGGTCCTAAACATCTACAAGAAGACAAAATAGGGTGGAACATTTTCAGTCCTATGCCCGCAGTATATTATGTTCCAGGTTTTGGGGGAGGAAAGTATGAAAGTGTTATTGCATTTTTTTTTTTAAATTTCAGCTCCAAAACGGTTCAATGGCAACATAAGAGTGAGAAATAAAAATTTCCATAAAGGCAATACAATCTTATGTAATCGGAATTTGTGTTCCTTCTTATTTCAACCCCTCCCAGGCATGGTGTGTAGAAGCAACGGAATGCAACATTCGACATCCTCTGTGAGCCAAAAAAAGCTATAACTAGCGTTTTCAGAGGGAATAGTTTGAGTGTGTTAAGTCGTTCTTCCTCATTTCAAGTTCTACGTACATATTGTGCAAGACCCTAGAATTTGAAAATCGAAAGTCCTCCATAAGTTAATTTCAAATAACAAAATAAAAACCCGGGCGACGCCGGGCCTTTTAAGCTAGTTTATTATAAATATAATGAGACCCGACCGGGAATTAGGCCCGATATCTTAATTGTGCATTGTTTTATTGCCTTACAATAGTTATAACCTATTAAAAATGGTTATATTAGTATGGTTTGGTAGGGGAGAAAATACTACAAATGTAGCCAACAGGATAAAACAGATGTACACTAGCAATTCATGCTAGCTAAAAGTTAACTAGATTCATGCTCTAGCAGTACTCAGACACAAAACTATGACAAGAATGATATTGCATTTTGTTGGCATGAAGTATTTTATTTAATACATATACAAATTTTTATAAAAGTTATATTCATAGTAGCTGTAATAGGAATATTATTTCTCTATATAAACTCGTTTTCGGACTGAAATTGATACATATAAGCGCAATGTCCAATGCATAGAAAATGTAGCTATGATTCTTAACCTTAGTTAAAATACATTCGAATGCACTGATTTAAGAAATTCTTAAAATATGTACAGGCAATAATATTAATGATGAAAGTGTATAATTCACTGACATGTTGGTTAGTGGTTTAAAGCAGCCGTGTTGGTTAGAAATGAATTAAATTCAATCTGAAAACAATCTGATTTGCACACCAGCGAGGAGCGTTTAAATTGAAAAATGCATTAAAATATAATGCAGATATCGGTAGCCACACATTTCAATAAAATACACAATAATATATCAATAGCAGTTACCTGCGTTTAATTATTCAACAGCTAGATTTTTTAAAATCATTTAGCCTATTTATATTTAATTACACTGAAATCGTTATAAAGAAATAAATCAAGATAACAAAACAAAGCATTCGAGAATTGAATACGTTATGTTAGGATAAAGTAGGCCATTCTATATTATTGTAGCACCATTATGTTATTTCCATTATAATAAGTATGAACTAATTATATTTATGTGCTGTCAAATGGGCAAATGTTTATGTAAAGTTCCAGTTAGATAGAACTTCTAGAAATGAAAGTATGCTCTTTAGTAAGTAATTTCATCCATTATTTCTACTGACAAAAAAGCTTGTCTTGTTACTTTAGCTACAAATACTAATGTTTGTGGCGGCTCCAAACCTCCGCTGAGGTTCTCGGGAAAGGTTTTTTAAAAGATCTTTGGGAGATAGAGTGCGTGTATTTAATCTGCTGTATTGGCTATTACCTTTTTTGCCACTTTCAGAGCCCTGTGTGAACACTGTTTGATAATACCGTTGCCATGGAAACAGAACCCTTTTTGGAGGGTTTTTAGGGCTGAAAATTAAAAAAATTAACTTTTTGGTTCCTGTGGTTTACAGCCTAAAAGCTATAAGTGTACCAAATTTTTTACCAAGTTTGTAGCTCATCTGGAAGTGGGAAAACATTAATGTCAGTGAGTGAGCCCTTTTCGGGGGTTTTTAGGGCTAGAAATTAAAAAAAATACTTTTTGGAATTTTCTTGTAGTTTACAGCCCAAAATTTATATGCTTACCAAATTGTAAGTTTCTAGCTCATCTGGAAGTGGGAAAAGATTAATGTCAGTGAGTGAGTGAGTGAGTGAGTGAGTCAGTCAGTCAGTCAGCCATGTGGCTTTATATTATAGGGACTCGCTTCTCTCACTGGGGGCTCCGCCCCCAAACCCCCGTTGGGGTTCTCGGGAAAGGTTTTTGGAATTTTCCTGTGGTATACAGCCTAAAAGGTATATGTGTAGCAAATTTCAAGTTTCTAGCTCATCTGGAAGTGGGCAAACATTAATATCAGTGAGTGAGTGAGTGAGTGAGTGAGTGAGTGAGTGAGTCAGTCAGTCAGTCAGCCAGCCAGCCAGCCAGCCAGGCTTTATATTATAGGGACGAGTAGATACAGTCAGGATGTTGGGTTGTGCTTCTGAAAAGCAGTCTAACCCCTGCTGTTTCGGCAACTTCTCTGCTTTTGAAATGCTGCGCGGCAATCTACTCCAAAGGTGAAAGCTGCAAATGGAGATAGGCATGGCTAATATTTTCGAAGCACCTGTTACAGTAGACAACTCAACTTACTGAGCTGTATGTATAAGTATGTTATACCCTCTGCATGTATTTGCATACATGGAGCCTTTTTAAAACCCTGAAAGTTGCATTCAGACGATTGGATTATCATGTTTTTTTCAAATAAGGTAATTGACAAATACCTTTAATAATGACGTATTTCGCTTATGTGCTTTTCGACGAATTTCTGCAATATTGTCAGCTGATTCATCTAATCTTTCAGTTAGATTATATTGTGGACATCTGGTATCTTCATGAACTGCATCTCTTATGGAACGCCTGCGGAAAGAAAGAGAGAATTTTATTTTAAAATACTTTACTTATTATTTTTATTTTATTTCTTCCTGCAACACCTGCAGGTTGCCATTGACAAAGAGTACCAACAAAAAATATATATGTAAACAGTAAAAGATAACAGATTAAATTAATATTGAAGCTTTAACAATAATTAGTATATTAGTATATAGATAACAACTTAAAATTAGAAGTCATGGTCCATAGGTACGATTGCGAAATATGGCAATAGACCCTTTCAATTTCACCAGTGATATTTCTACAAGGATGGCTTTGTGCAGGCCGAACTTTTTGGAGAAGTCAAACAATAGTTTTTAGATGGTACCACGTGCTCCAATTATTAATCCTGTTACTGTTATGGATGTTAGATGGTATTTATTCTTGTAATACTTAATGGTGGGTTCATAGATTCGTCTCTTCTCCTCATTTACCTCCTTCGGCTGATCCTCATGGGACTCAAATTTTACGGTTGGATCGATTATATGCCATTCAATGGCAATAGACAATAATTGTTGCAATTATTGCTAAGCAAGCTAAACGAATATTATATATTTTATGGAACCCTAAGGTTCATTGCCGCGCTCACCTGAGCCCGCCATTCAACCCTATTCTGTGCTAATTCCATCCAACCATCCCTCGCAAATCCTACCTCCCTTAAATCTATCCTAAAATTGTCCTCCCCCCTACATCTAGGTCTACCAGGTGGTCTTTTCCCTTCGGGTCTCCCAGTCAATACTTTTGAGATATGTCCTCCATCTGCCATGCGCGCAACATGTCCAGCCCATTTCGTCCGTGTTTTAATTACCCACACAACAAAAATGTTATGGCAAGTTGTATGCACGAATGTACACTCGAGTGCACGAAACTTTCTGATGCTTCTGGTTTCTTCTACTGTTTTCCTTTATTTAAATTTGGCATTGAATCTCCTTATCATTTGTGTTCCACACCAGCCCCGGGTAGCCAATCTGTTATTGGACTGAGTTGAATAAATGCATGTGTGTGTCTACCCGTCTTTCTATTTGTATGTATGTAACACGATAGTCCAGAGGAATAAAGCATTAAAATTATATTCTTAATCCCTTGAACTTTTTATGTCCTTCATATAGCTGTAGGCTACACTGCATTGTGTTTTCAAATTAATATATTTATAACACCAGCCTTTATTTCTTTGAAACATGTTTACTTTGTATTTATTTGTGACCTCGTGACCCAAACTGAGGAGCTCCTTGATTTAAAAAAAGAAGCTACTTCGGTTCAGTAAGCCATCAACAACGGCCGTGGAAGTCGGCATGCTGACCACATGTCCCCAAATCCTGCCATCTGCCTACGGTAGATGACGCAACGGTCAGATGGAAGGGGCGTAGCGTCTTGGAATTTAGTTTAGTCTTATTTTGGGGGTTTCCAAGACTATATGTGAATAATTTCCGAGTGACAGACTTCATTTCTTCAAATTCTGGTTAGTATGATCTTTCTCTATCTGGGCTATGATACATTACATCCAATTGAATTTGTTGTTAGATTGATACAGCTCTATTCGACATCTTAATTTAAGATCATTCTATATACGTAATATCAAAGACGATATAACAGGAAGCAAGTTAATACCATGTGGACTACTTGAAAACGAATTGCTGGTAATACTGGAGTTCTCGTGACAGATTTTGAACGGAAGTTTTAATTTAGTTCGGTTTTTTTTTCTCTCAGACTCGAGACGCACGGTTTTAATGTCTGCCATAAACGCAGGGGAACCCCTGTCCGAAAAATCTGTTACAGCCGTGATAAAACCAAAACTCGGCCGCAAAGGCCAGCATGCAGCCATCAAAGCTATGGTGTAAAGATAAAACTTATATATTCAGCATTTTAAGCTTTCATCATGTTCGTTCCTGGAGTCACTGAGGACATTTTCTTTGAAGGGCACAAGTGATTAGAAAATACAACTGATAAACCAACAGACCAAAGACAATGGTATATCTTACAAATAACTATAAAAGGGCAAAAATTTAAAACTTCCGGTTTGCTGTCATTAACCTATAAGGTTGTACACGAACTGGAAATTAACACGTCGTTGACATAAAAATTATCACAGTGCTTGCTCGTTTTCAGCAAGTACTGTATTAAATTTTATGGCAAGGGAAAACACAAGCTTTACCATCGTGTCTACGAATTAAATTGAATGCCCGTTATTTTTACAGAAATGCGAGAATTTATGATAATTTCTTTCTAATAATAATAGGCACTATACTGTACAGACAACTCAGAAACCATCATCAATGCGGACTGGTGATTAAACAAATATATTACATGGACGTACAACTAGAAACATGAATGATTTACATATATACCACCTAATTCATTATAACTCTTTCAGAAGGGTGCTTATTTTTCTGCAATACAGAATTACAATAAGCTTCTAAGAAACTTTAAATTAGGCCTACTGTGTATTAAAAGCAAATGCAAATCTTTCAAAAGATCTCTCAAGGATTTTTTAATAACTCACACCTTCTACAGTATGAATGAATATTTCCAGCTTGAATAAGTTTGGCAGCTTGCAGTTTTGTATATTGCTGTTATAACATGCATGTATATTTTGATCTGTCGTGTTCTATATCCTTGAGCCTCGCTCAACACAGGATCTACAGCACGAGATATCTACAACTGATCTACATCCTCGGGTTAGTTGGAGAGCAAATTCCAGCATTCTATCTGATATGGTAAGTCACCCAAACCAGCGCATAAGTCGTACATTATTAGCTCCTGCAAGAAATCAGGGATCTTTTGCTATTAAAACATATTGCCATCATGCTTGACTTTTGGTGATAATGGTAGGCCTATTTATCACTAAGAGTGATATGCACATGGGGGGAAAATGGACGATATCTTAAGTGGTTGCAATAAAATGCAGTCGAATGAATCCCAGCGTTGATAACAGTTATCGTGTTCCAACAAAAATTAGTCGTGGTCTCTAAACACAAACCTAAATAGGCCTATACACAGACGTGTGCAAGCACATACATCATGCGTAAGACAGGTAACTGGGTTAAGCAAAGCTAGGTCTGGACGGAAATTCGATGGATAACAACTGCATTAATTTACTATATTACCAGAAGTCTAGAGGAACATCATGAATAGAACTCACATTAATGCTGTAGGGCCCCTCTGTGATTGCCATTCTCATAACTATCATGATATCATTGGGCTAATGGAATCCCTTTAAAAATCTCCTCCATCAAACAACTCTTTCAGCAGAGAACGGAGGCAGCTCTATTCGAGCAAAATTTGATCTTGCTGCTAAATTGTGCCGCTGACCAATCTTCTCAACCATTTCTCAATCCCTTTTCCAAGGATATTACCCTCTACTCTGAGGTTTTCCGAAAGTCTAATGTATTTTCTCACTAGTTGACCCTCGTCCTGGAAATTATGAGAGGCCTAATAACAAAAAGGTGGTCCTGAAAATCTTTCTTTTCTCCTAAAAATGTTTTGTTTTAAAAATGACTACTTAATTAGGCATCATCACCATCATTAGTTTTATTTCTAGTTCTTTGTCAAATTTTGTTATACAACAAGACTACTTTATTGTTATGTAATAGGCCTATGTATAGTTTTTACTGGTGGGTTGGAAGAAAAAGCCATTATAAATAAATAAAAAATAAATTAAATAAATCGTCAAATAACATCCACAACTACTAAGTCTTAAAATCCAAAGCCTACGAAGCCATGGAACTTAAATCGATAAAAGCAATATGAGGCGAAAAATTTAGGTAGACCTATATCCTAGATTTTAGTCTTTCGTAACGGTATTGTCGCAGTAAAATACTGCCCATGTAGCCACATATGGGAAAAGCGTGGTTCTCATTTTTCAGGCGGTATAATATTGCTCATTAAAGCAGTAAATTACCTGCGAGTGGAGACCTACTTGTCAAGCAATTTGAAGAGAGCTAGTATAGACAATTTAGACAATAAATTATTGGAAAGGGATCTTGTTAGTCCATCTGCGGAGCCACCTACCTGTATAGCACAAACGTGCATCAGTTAAACTTGGGTTGTGGAAATTACTTTAAAATCACTTATTCTATCGAAGTTGATAAAATAAAATACATTGCGATTTTCTACAAAATTGATCCAACATTTTTGTTCGGGATTTGAGTTGGATAAATAGAAAAATAAGTTGTTTTGGATTTTCTTATCTGAATTCCTGTAATTAGGGATTATGAGGAATAATGGGCATATAGTCTATCTTCTTCCTAAGTTTTCGAAACTGATGCCTGGCCAAGTTAAAAAGAGGAATGTCAAATACTATTGATTAATATTTGTACTGATTAATGCTGATTAATTTATATTGTTATGTAGGCTATCTTTGTTAAGTAATTACTGTTAAAGAAAATATATTTGAATGAACAAAAAGATGTGACATCACAATAAAGAAACGAAGGAAGGAGATCAGCGATTCTTCATGGAAATACAGAGAACTGTGATAGACAATGTCGCAAATAAACCATGAGGAGAGCATGGATTGAGGGATGACATAATGGAAGATACCAATAATGCCATATTTTATACCTTGCAATGGGCTAAACTTCACAAGATGAATAATTAAGACAATTCATTAAATCCTATAAAAACTGGTATATTTAATTTACTTACAAATGCTTTAATTTTAGTTCATTTTCCACTTCTGCTTTCCTAATCTTCTCCAGAACTACACTGTTTAATGTGAAATCTGCCATTCAAATAAACATACACATCCTACTATTACTGAGTTCCAGTATCAACTGCTATTCTAGAACGTACGAATATGAGGGTTTGACTTGTCAGCTACCACGGGTCAATAATCCGTACTCACGGCTGCCAGGTGCCACAAACAATACCAGCCATTCATATTCATCGTCAAGGGGCGCAATATTCCCTGAAATCACACGATAAAAGCACGAGTAAATAAGATGACTAAGAACAGTGGTTGTTTTTTTTTAATAATATGCAATAAAACGTTTATTATACTGTATATTATCTTCTGCGGGTTTTTTTTTCATAATCTTTCCAAGATCGATGGATTTTTTCAGGTCGTAATCATCTTGATCGCAGTCCTCCGTAGATCCCTTGCAGATTTACGAAATTAGAGCCTCTGAACAAGATTACCTTTCCCCATTTACGTCCTAAATAATGCCTCAAAGATGGTTGTGATTCGGTGGGCTTACTATCTATCACTCTGCCCTTTAGAGGAAAATAAACGTAACTAAATTAGTCTTCTATAATGAAACCTGTCACATGCGTCAAAACCATAATCGACATAATCGCCAAATACAAATTTTTATTCAAATTAAATGCGCTTTTGGACGATTTTTAATTTTGTTATTAATTTTTTTTTTTTCGAAAATGTTTCTTTTCCGAGTTATCGTGTTTAAAGAGAAGAAGGTATATAATGCTTTTTCTTCTCTCAAGAAACCTAAAACGTGTATTTCTGGTGAAAATCAGATATGTAGAAATTCCAGATCGAAGGCAGCAAGTCATCGATATTAGCACGTTGACCTGCTTAAGACTTTTCCGAAACTCATTGTTTTAGAAAAATATGAAAACAAAGATTGATGCAAGTAAACTGGCGGTAGAGATACCTAAGAGAAATTCGACATACCTCTTACCGGGTCCTCGAAAAAATGGGACTCGAATAGAAAAAAAAAGTACTGTTCTGAGATAGCCTACACCAACAATTTTTCCCTGAATATTATTCTTTATAATAATCCTCAGGCATTGTTGAAATTATATGCATTTTGTTAATACGAATCCGGTATGGAAGTCCTGGTATGGAGACCAGATTTATCATATGAGTAAAACTAAATATGATAATCAGGGTTAGGATATTTCGCTGAGCACCATTTTTTGTAGGGAAAATTAGAGCTCCTGTGAAAGAAACCACAATTTGAAACGTTCTTTGTATTTGAGAATGGAGGAAATTTTTCAGCACCTTTTCTTCTTTTTTTGGGGGGGGGGGCCTTCATCCCTTTTCCCTCGCACCCATAATCGTCTTTTCTCCATTTATTATATTTTACTGAAGCTTTTTAATAATATTATGAAGCCCATCTCATCATCCATATCCTATGACTTTTGAATTTCGTTGCTTTTTATTATGTAATGACCTTGTATTCCTTCCAATATCTAAGATCGTAAGAACTTTAAATGAATTTTTCATCAGTTTGCAGTGAGCATGGGACCAAACGTGGGGCTGAAAGCACATCTATTACAATGTAAAATAAAATTAGGTAAACTGATAAAGCAAAGTGCCAATTAGAGTTACTAGGCCATATTTTATAAACTATCAGGTTTTAGACCACATTTTTTTAAAGTTTGATTAGCATATGTGAGGAAATAGGTGGGATAACTAGAATATTAACAGAACGAATTTACAACAAAGTTCACGTCAGCAATATTCCTTCTGAGGGCGTACAAAAATGTAGTCAAAGTTAAAATTTTTAAAAGATTTTTAGGTTAAATATTAAAAAACAGAATTTTCTGGAATTTTCCCGTCGGTTAATAGGTTGAAACTATAAGTCTGCCAAATTTCAAGTTTCTAGCTTATGTGGAAGTGGGTAAACATCAGCCAATTTTTCCGTATTTATAGGGCAGCTACAAAACGCAAAAATTTCGTAGATTATGTATGACAGTTGGATGTGCCAATATTCCTGTCGAATTTTAAGATTCTATCTGTTCTGTACGTGTGTCAAAATGTGAGAAAAATATACAAAATTTACTTCAAATAAAAATAAAACCTAACTCTATCTAAGGTATAACCAATGGGAATACGACAAGAAGTAATAGGACCAAACTTGTAGATATCCTTTACTGCTGGTGCAATCGGTTTTTTCTATACTACTTACCGTTCAGCTACTATAACCCTCCAAAGAAGATCTGCACTGACCTTCAAGTCGCGTCCGGCATTTTGAAAGTTTTGGGGGGTAAAAATAAAAATAGGATCGTTTTGAAACATTTCCGTCGGTTGCTATAAGCTTCAAGTAGGCCTATTCCAAATTTCAAGTTCATCTGGAAGTGGGCAAACAACTATGTCAGTGAGTGAGTTAGCCACGTGGTTTTATTATAATGATAATTTGCTATTTTTAAACCGTTAATTGGTCGTTACTGCAGTACCGGTCAAACGGTTTGGTCCAAAATCAATAGCGTTCTTCCTAAGGACGTTATAAGTATATAGGCCTACTAAGTTTCATGAAAATCGATCAAGTGTATTTTAGTTATTGCTTGTACAAAAAGCCATTTTTCCCGTTCACCCTTTAATCTTAGCAAGTGCCATTCTGGTACTTAATAATTATTTGTATTCTATTTGCTCTTTTTAATTTTACTGGAGCCATTAGTCCACACCACCTGCATTAATGGAATATAATTCCTGTTTCTGCTCAATTTCACTGATGTTCGTGACAGGGGCGGATCCAGAGAGACATTTGGGGGGGGGGGGACCAAAGTAGAGAGGGAAGTTTTTATTCATAAAAATTAATTATTCCCAGTACACATTTGAAATCAAAATGAACATTTCAGCATTTTATTGCAAATGTATTTCAAAATAATGAATGTCGTTGCTTTAATTTAAGTATTTGGGTTATGTTGTCTTTACAAAATTTATTAGAAAGCTGACCATTTGAATAATCTGCGCTTAATGTTACAAATATTGGGGGGGGGGGAGAAATTTCCCCCATTTCCTCCCCCGTGGATCCGCCTCTGGTTCGTGAATGTAATTTGTTTGGTAAGAAGTTTAGTAGCACCTTTAGTCCCCTATTTTGTCTTATTTTTAGCACATTTTCCTATCTTTTTTCCACATTGAAATTGCACCTTAAAATCCCAACTCTAGTGATAAGAATGCTTCCGTTATACTCCTTTTAGTAGAATGTCCAGACGACTGCGACTTCGCACGATTTTCTCCCTATCTCACAACTGCTAATAATCATTTATCAGTTGACAGTACTGAAAAGAGTACATGACGACCCGCTGTTTACAAGTCAATGGAGGAGCAAAACAGTTTTAGTGTGCATTTGTCCTCCATATTTATCCAGGTGGTGGCACATTTTGCTACGTGCCACTTATATTGCTATTTGCAGTCGGCTTACGTGGTAGCAAGTCAGACATTTGTCGGTAGTCCTGACGGATGGTCACAGCTTTTTTTCTGAATGGCGTCCTTATGACTTGCGCCTTGCGGACAAACAGTGAGTATTTAGAAGTTTGTTCGTTCGGCTCGAGTTACGAGGTATGCATATGGCATCAAACTCGTTAATTAACATCAACTTCAAGGTAAATGTTTATTAACTTTTGTCTGCTAAGTATATAATTTTCATCACCTGTCCATATGGCTATTTCAGTTGATTGATACTTACGTAAATCTGCGTCTACCTGAGCTAAGGTTTTAAATTCGTGGTACTGCCACAAAGTTTTTGTTAATTATTTCAATGCGAGTTTTCGTTTTGTTTTTGAGATAAGATTGAAAAATTTCAGAAAATATTTTTTTTTTTTTGGGGGGGGGGGGGTAACGTGTCTCTTGTGTTCTTAGCTCAAAGTCTCGGCATTACGCAGGCTTCTTTTTGGAAAAACAAGCATTATTGCAGCTGATATTAAAATAAAATCGCCATATTTTATGTTCTACTTCAAAATGTCCCACATTGTGCGATTATTATTTGGGAGTCGCGACGATAATAATTCTAATGTAATAAATTGCTATTACTATTGTTTTGTTATTATGTAAACAGTAAATGAAATAATGAAGTCTGTCGTCACTCATATCGATGGCTTAGCGCACACATGTACACAAGTAATTCTATAGTTTTTATTAAATTTATTTTGATACCTAATTATCACACCTGGAAAAGTACTTAGGGACCACATTTTGCTCCTGCAAAAAATATATAAGCTGTTTTTTTTTTCTCTTGTCACATTTGTGTAGGGTGATGATGTGCCTCAGAAGCTTCCAAATTTTCCCTTACACATGTAACCCCAAAATTTTATTTAACAGATGTGTGCACTAAGCCATCGGTATGTAGTTGAATAAAATGTTAAAGAAAAAGTAATTCTAAGGAACGTAATATAGATATTATTATTTCTCTATGGTTACATAACTGACCGCCGGCGTGGTCTTGTGGTAAGCGTCGGCCCGGGTTCGATCCCCGGTACCTCCTCGGATTTTTCTGAGGTAGGGAGGTCTGGTAGGGGTGCACTCAGCCTCGTGATTCAAATTGACGAGCTATTTGATAGAGAAGTAGCGGCTCCGGTCATGGAAACCACCATTAACGAACGTGGGTGTCGGCATGCTGACCACATGCCCTCCAATCCTGCCGTCTGCCTATGGTAGAAGACGCAGCGGTCGAGTGGTACGCCTTGACCCTTCTGGGATGTTAGCGCCACGGAGTTTTTTTTGTATGGTTACATAACTATCACCAAATTCCTAGTGAAAATATTTGCCTGCTTACTAATAACGATTCGTTCAATAATCACTTTCAAGGAATCAGACACCAGAACAGGATATTTTGTTCTTTTATTCTAGCCCAAATTGTGATAACTTCAATGATTCATCCTGTAAGATAATATTTTATGCAACGAGCATTCATTAAAATGCGAGGATGTTTATGAATCAAGCGCAGCGGATTTCATTATGTTCATACTGACATCTTAATTACATCTTAATTATAGGCAAGTTGTATACTAATGTTTTTGTTCGATCATAATTAAATGTCAAGTTTTGAGTATTTAAAATACCCTAGAATATTGATGAAACGAATCTGTACCGGGGATCAGTTGTTAGTAAGCTCTCCTCTTTTGCGTTAGATGACAAATTATCAAAGGCGAGCAGATAGCAGGGCTTCTCTTACACTTATATGTTTTAACTCCAAACAACGCACATTGAAACACACGAAATGAACTCAATTTATTATATTAAAATTAACACGGGCAGAATTTATTTCATTTATAATATAGGTTGTTTATTGTGCAGTTTAAATTGCTGTTTTAAAGGCTTGAAAATGGTTCCGTGTACGATGTTAATCGATACCACAACAGTATTATAATGAAATTTTGTATTATAACAGATAGTATAATACTATTACGTCACATATAATAAGCGTATTATAGTATGGTCAAACAAAATTATTACATTATGCAACTAGCCTATGACATTTATTAAGACACGAGTAGGATTTTCTTATGAAACGAGCGCAGAGAGTTCCATAATATTCGTACGAGTGCCTCAATTATCACTATAGACAAGTTGCATACGACTGGTTTTGTTTGACCGCAATTAAATGTCTTAGTTTTAAGTTTTTTAGATTCACCAAACAAACGAGTCTGCTGACCCACGACCACCGGCTGACCTCGGCGATAACCTGTTGGTAAGTTCTGATCTTTTGCGATAGATGGCAGGTGATGGCGTTGTATACTATGCAACTTTCAAGGTTTGACATTTGTTATAAAAGTACCTTGTTTGCTATTTTCATTTTTTAATAAGCAGTATTTACATTTTTTTAAGACAAGTTTATGGAGTATCTTATGAATACGTAATAGGCTAATTGTTTATGCTATTCTGTTAAATAATTTATGATGTAGTGATGATTATTTTGGGTTTTGTTTAATGAAGTCTGTTAGAAGACTTATTGAAGTGAATAATAGGAATGATGAATGGACACATTACTTAAGATGTTCAATAATGTGTCAGTGCGTTTCAGGTGTGTGTATTTTATTTTATTTTATTATATTTTATTTTATTTTATATCAAAGAGTAAGACATATTCAATTTCCACTGTTTAGTTTGTGTTTGGTTTTGTTATTTTATTTATTTATTTATTTATTATTATTATTATTATTATTATTATTATTATTATTATTGGTATCGTTATATTATTATTATTATTGGTATCGTTATATTGTTGTTATTATTATTATTATTATTATTATTAATATATAAGAAGAACTTTCTGGTAATATAATTATCTCATGTCATGTTTATTTTGAGATAATTTTGTTTCATTTCGAGAAACTTCCCCCATTAGGAGGCTGCCATGACGACAAAGTATAACAATGATCAATAGAAACATAGTACATGACAAAATAAAAATTAACATAAAACACATTAATGGACACACACATTCGATGCATAAACATGATAATATTATTATATATATAGATACTAATGAATAAATAAATAAATTCAACTGGTATAGAGATGGTTACGAAGGATTGCTGAAGGAAGTGTTTGTTCAGTTCTGTTTTCATACGTTTAACTTAACGTTATAAATCCAATGTTGTCTCTAATAGCATTAACCTTTATTTGTGTTAATAATGATACTGCCATGATATTTTAATACCAGGGTTATTTTATTCCTTAAATTAAGGAATTTAGCAGTTTTCTTTCTTGGAAAGATGGCCTCAAAGTGTAGCGAATCGCGACATAACATTTCGGAATTAATTTAATTTACTATCGATTGTGACATTAGAAAACATTGTTCTCCAATTTTCATTTGCAAGAACCTGTTTGAAATTTAAAATTGAAGTGTCATTCATTACTCTGATCATTTTACACTGGCTATGTTTGCTAGTAGAATTTAGTTTATTATACTTCAGCACTGACTTCTGTGCATCATGACCCGATATCCCATTTAATATTGGGAATACGAGTACATTAAAAATCAAATTTTGTTCTGTATGATCTATGAATCGCTGCGCTACAAACCGGAAGATCGCGGGTTCGATTCCCGACGAGGTCGTTGGAGTTTTTCAATTGGCCTAATCCTTCTGGTGGCACTATGGCCCTGGGGTCGACTCAGCCTCTAACAGAAAGGCTGCTGGTGAGTACCACCTTCATGTGCCGAATGTCCAAAATCTGGGAGCCTCAACCTCCTGGAACCCTCTGGGCCTCCATGACCTCACTTTAAAAAAATCCATGAATATATTACGTATTATTATTTGAGAGTTGTTTTCAATTCTTGTTCGAAAATTTACTATGAAGCCTAACTTATAATTACCTAGTGAGGATATCAGACTGACTGTTGTTTCATTATCAATTGAGACGTCATTTTAAACGATTTAAAGGATACATACAAAATGTCAAATAATTTTATCAAAGGGGAAAAAGATAAAACATGTCGCCCCCGAATCCCCCATTCCAACTGCTATAATAGTGAAGTATGATTTTTGGTGCAAGGGTCTTTTTTTATTATGAAATATTATTTTGTTATTTATAGTTGTAAAATATTATGTTTGGTGCAAGGGTCTTTTTTATTATTGAGTGGAAGAGGAGCTTGGGGGCGATATGTATTACCCTTATGCCTATCAAAGAAACAATTGAATATGTTTTACAACCTATGTAATTGTGCATTAATCGTTGTCTAAGGGAGGGTATATTTCCAAAATGTTTAAAACTTTAAGATTACTCCAATATAATATAAAAATGGATATAAGAAATTAGAGAGCAATTATGGCCCAATGTTAATAATACATATATTTGCAAAAATATGGAAAGTTTTATAAAACAGCAATTGAATATTTATTTTTAAAAAATAATCTTTTTCTCCGAATCAATTTGGCTTCAAGAGTAAAAGGTCCACAGTTCTTGCAATCGACTCATTAGCCGGAAAAATTCATGAAACTTTTGAAAATGATGCTCATGCTCAAGCTACTTTGTGTGATTTGAGCAAGGCGTTTAACTGTATCAAACATGATATTTTCTTTTTAAAAAATCATATACATATGGTATTAGAAGAATAGAGCTGCAAATGTTTAAGTCCTACCTTGAGAATCGAGAACAGCTAGCTAAAATAAAGAACAAATGCTCGCAAGTAGCTAAGATCGTTGGAGTACCGCAGGGTTCTGTGTTGAGACCTGTATTGACATTGTTCCTAATTATCATTAATGATGTATCATTATGCAATCTTGCACATACTGCAGTATATGCATATGATACAACACATTTAAATGTACTTCAAAATTATGAGAAATTAAGGAAGTTAGTACAAAGCAAAACATAATATAGCTATATAGCTATATAGGTTTTTATCTAAACGAGAATAAGACCCAACATATGTTATTCACACTTAGAAAACCTAGTATAACAGATGTTGAAATATGTGATGATGTGAAATTCTTGGATGTGCATATGGACAAACAATTGACATAGAGATGTCACATAGAAGTAATATGCAAAATATTATCAAGGGTTATGTTTCTCTTTGTCCGCCGGCGTGGTCTTGTGGTTAGCATTGCTGACTACAGATCCGTCGGCCCGGGTTCGATTCCCGGTACCTCCTCGGATTTTTCTGAGGTAGGGAGGTCTGGTAGGGGTGCACTCAGCCTCGCGATTCCAAATTGAGGAGCTACTTGATAGAGAAGTAGCGGCTCCGGTCAAGAAAACCACCATTAACGGCCGTGGGTGTCGGCATGCTGACCACATGCCCCCCAATCCTGCCATCTGCCTACGGGAGATGACGCAGCGGTCGGGTGGTAGGCCAAGTCCCTCCAGGGATGTAGCGCCACGGAGTTTGTAGTTTGTTTATGTTTCTCTTATAGTCTCTCAAGGATGTGGTTCCAAAAGAGTACTTAAGGTCTGCCTACTTTGCGTTTTTAGAGTATAATTAAATATGAGCTATGGGCTGATTCTCTGGGGAAATGGAACATATGTACATGACGTATTACTGATCCAAATGTAACTGTTAAAGTTGTTGGTAGATACGAAGTAAACAGATCATTGCAAACCACTACTTATTAAGTGCCAGTATGGTACTTTATGAGATTGTGTGGGGGACGAAAAAATGTCTGTCCGTCTGTCTGTCTGTCCGTGCGTCTGTCTGTCCGTGCGTCTGTACGCACCATAACTCAAGTACGCGTTTTTGGATTTTCATGAAACTTGGTATAAACATTCATAATGTCGATGGGAAGAACCCTATTGATATTGAACCAAATCGGTTCACCGGTACCGGAGTAATGCCCAATTTAGTGTATATTTTAAAGACGCGGTAACTCAAATACGCTTTACCGGATTTTTATGAAACTTGGTATACACATTTACAGTGTCCGTGGGAAGACGTCTATTCATAATGGATAAAATCGGTTGATCTGTTTCGGAGTAATGCTCAATTTAGTGCCTATTTTATGGCAATATACGTATTCGAAAGAATTTATAAAAAAAATGAAAATCAGTTATTTTGACAACATAGCCTATTGTTTTACTGTTATCTTATAAGGCCTTGGAAATTAAAATACAGGTAGCTATGACAAAAAACACGATTGTTTTACATGCGCTTATCCAACTAGACCGTTAAAATGACCCAGGTGGCCGAGATGGTAGACCTTTCTTCTTCCGTAAGCCCTGCTTAATGAATAAATCTGGAGCTTAACTTGGAAATCAATTTAAAAAAAAAACATATTCTGCATATCATAATTGCAGTCCTAACTGATTAAACAAAAAACATACTGGCACTTTTTTACATCAGTTTACCTGATTTTATTTCATTTCAAGTTTTAACATGCGCGCAGCATGTCCAGCCCATTTCATCCTCCGTGATTTAATTACCCTTACTATATCTGGTGAAGAGTACAGGTAATGAAGCTCGTCATTATGCAGTTTTCTCCATTCCCATTTTCATCTCTCTTAGGCCCAGATATTTTCCTAAGCACCCTGTTTTCGAACACTCTCAGATAATGTTCTTTCCGAAGAGTAAGCGACCATGTCTCACATCCACATAATACAACCGGCAGGATAATAGTCTTATAAATCTTTATTTTTAGATTTATAGACAGAAGACGAGAAGATAAGAGTTTCTGAACTGCATAAAAACAAGCATTTCCTGATTTGAGTCTACACTTCTGTCGTAATATTATTTGTGTCTGTAATTACTGCTCCCAGATATTTGAATTTTTCCACTTGTTCGAACGATTTACCGGCTATTCTAATATTTTGTGGAGCATTATTTTGACGTTCCATGACCATATACTTAGTTTTTTCTGTATTAATTTCCAATCCAACAATCCTGCAGGCATCGAAAAAACTTTCTGCATTTCTCTCGATTGTGTTTATGTCATCGCCCAACAAGCAAACGTCATCTGCGTAAGCTAAAATCGGGTGACTGACATTTAATTCTAGGCCTTCCTTGTTTTCCTGAACTTTCGTAATGGCATATTCCAAAGCGAAATTAAAAAGTAAAGGTGATAGTGCGTCTCCTTGCTTCAAGCCGCTTCTAATGGCAAACCTATCTGATATAAATTTCCCTACCCTGACTCTGCTAAAGGTTTCATTTAGACACATTCCTATTTCTATTTTCGTGTATAAATGTTACAGTTTTTAATATATAAAGTGGTGGTAGGGGCAACATTTTTAATGTTTCGAATGTCGGTTTACTAGGTGTCCTGACTCTTAATTGGAGCATAACTTTTAGTATTATTTTTGCAGTTTGAATATTTGCTTAGCTTTTGTTGAATGTCCCCAAAAGGGAATACCATAACTTAATACTGATTGGACACAGCTGAAATATAATGCCTTTAATACATGTATTGTCGATACGTGACTGAGTATACGAATAGCATAACATAACTGGCTAAGTTTGTTACTTAAATGTGCTATATGTGGTTCCCATGTAAGTTCCAGGCTAGCTGGAGCTAATGTGCCTGCACCCTTAAATATTGACTTTGGAACTCACAGTGATTTGTTTCTTAGGCCACCAACTGCTGGTGAAGTAGGTGACATCGTATATAGTTTGAGAGCCAAGAAAAGTTCTGGCCTTGATGAAGTGCCCTGTTATATTCTGGGGTTATGTGGGGATGAGGTATTTGAGGTCTTGGCTGGAATTATTAACAAATCCTTCTCCACTGGATGTTTTCCCACTAAATTGAAAGTCTCAAAAGTTGTGCCTGTCTACAAGAAGGCTGATATACATTGTGTGAAAAACTACAGGCCCATATCTGTGCAATCTTGTTTTGAAAACATTTTTGAACTTGTTTTTATGAATAGAGTACTACCCTTTATTGAAGATCGATCCATTCTTAACGACAACCAGTTTGGATTTCGTAGACGCAAGTCCACTAAAGATGCCATTTTTACTTTCTTAAAAGATGTTTACACTAAGTTGGACTTTTCTGAGAACATACTTTGTCTTTTTTATGACATGACTAAGGCCTTTGACCTTCTGAATCATCATGTACTTATTGCCAAACTTAGGAATATGGGTATTTGTGGTATGCCTCTGAAGTGGATCGCTTCATATCTCGAGAATCGACAGCAGATTGTTGCCCTAAGACATTTGGGAGACGACAATGTGCTCAAAACTTACAAGTCTCGAATATCTCCACCAGTTAATGTGGGTGTTCCTCAGGGCTCAAATCTTGGGCCTATATTGTTTCTTCTTTATATCAATGACTTACCTGAAAGTATCACCAACGGACATATTTGGCTCTTTGCTGATGACGTTTGCCATTTGATTAATGACACATATAGAACTCAGAATGGTTTGAATGAAATGAGTAACTGGTGTGATCAAAACAAACTTATATTGAATCAAGAGAAAACTTCTTTGATTGATTTTCATACTGGAAAAAAGTCTGACTCTGTTCCTCTTTTAAGATTGAATGGAATGACAGTCCATACATGTGAAACTGTAAAATATCTTGGGCTTAATATTAATATTAATTGCAACCTAAATTGGTCTGGAAGACTTGCTTCAGTGTGCTATTTGATTTATAGATTAGTTAGGTTGGTTAATCGCGAAGTACTTCTAAAAGTGTACTGTGGATGTTTCAATAGTATTTTGAACTATGGTATAATTTTTTGGGGTGGTTGTACTGAAGCAGACAGACACTTTTTTACTTCAGAAGCGAGTTGTAAGGACTATATGTGGCGTCCATTGGCTCACACATTGCAAGCCCTTATTTAGATCACTTAATATTTTAACGTTGACTTCTCTTTTTATTATGGAATCGGTCCTTTATGTAAGACACAACCCCGAAGTCCTTTTTAAGAAACAATATGATACATGCCTATAATACTAGAAATTTTGAGATGTTACATGTGCCGCAAATAAGAAAAGCTTTGACTAGCAAGAGCCCTTACTGCAATAGTGTTAAAGTATACAATGCACTTCCAGCATTTATTCTTAATGAACCTTGTATTAATAAGTTTAAGTATTTACTGAAGTGTTATTTATTGGATAAGGCATTTTATAGTTTACACGAATTCTATGATTGTACAGCCACTGAATGTAAAAATTGACAACTGTGTCACCTTGGTGATTCCAACAGGCATAAATAAATAAATAAATAAATAAATAAATAAAGAAAGAAAGAAAGAAAGAAAGAACAATCCATAACTTAGCCCAATCAATTTTGTAGTATTTATTTTGGCCAGTGCTGTGTTATTAAGTCTAACTTGCAAGTTGTCTATATGAGTTTGTGAATGAAAGAGAAAATATGTTGTTTTATCGGTATTTAGAAAGAGCTTGTTCTCTTTCAGCCAAAGTTCTAAGCTACTATTTGTTTCATTTATCTTTTGCTGAAGTGAATGGGGATCGCTGTCAGAAAACTGGAGATTTGTATCATCTGCAAACCCACCCCTTTTATACATTATATGTGTACAGGTATAACGAAGGTGATTATACTAAGTAAAGCTTTTAATTGAAACATTTTTTTATAAACAATGTCTGAAGGGCAATAATAAGCTTGTCATTTCCACAAACTTAGACTTATTAGTTCCTTGTTGAATAATAGGCCGTACCTTTGCATGAGGCTGAGAAACCGAATATCCGCTCACAGCAATTTTGCTTCTCATTCTGTACTAGAATGTGAAGTGATAAATTTATATTGCCAAAATTTGGGGTGAGAAAGTTATGTGAGTGTATTTTTTTTTTTTTCTTCTGTACAATATCTACATTCTTATATTGTGCCTAAGATAGGTACCATATTCTGACGTGTACGAATATAACACAGACGCTAATAGAATATTATGGAATAATACTACGTCCAGACTGCAACATTTTACGAAATAGCCTACAATAATTTAGATTATTTGGCTTTTCAGAAAAAAATGGCATGCTCATATGTGCGAATTTCTCTCTTTACTATTGTGCGTATTTTTTACTAGCTTCGTGACATCACTTCCTCCACAGATCTCGGAGCAGCTGTGTGGTTTCCTTTTTCGGTAATAAGTTTAGTTTGGTACTTTGCTTCCCGTGAGTGTAGGCGCTGTTAGGGATGTGGTTTGTGATTTGGTGTGATAGTGAAGTGTAATAAACTTTTATGTGATCGCTGCATGGCATTGGATAAACCTTCTCGTAAGTGTCAAATTTTCATGACCACTTTCGTTTTCAGAAAAGCCATTTCTTGTTGGAGGTGTGTAACATGCAAAGTAGCGTTAATTCCTTGTGTAAGGAGTGGCTTATCTATTTTTTTAATAGCTATCATTAGGTACAATATTGCTGATGTTTGTTGCGTCTTTATTAGGGTGTCTATATAGTATTCACACATCGAAAAGTTATTTTAAAAACAGAGGTTTGAGAAGAAGGGAAACTACAAAATTTTCGGTAATTTAATTCCCTGCTTTCGCTGATATTTATAACATGTGTCTCAAGGAATATTGTATACATTCTGCACCTAAATAATCATTATATGGAGCACTGTCTATGCATTTGGGTTGTAATTATGTTATAATGCATGTAGGTAAACATTTATAGGCTATTAACAATGGGTTTCGAACAAAAACAACCCAAAAACAAAATTAGAATCAGGTTATTGCTTACTCTACTCTCAGCCAAGCAGTCTTTGTCCCACAGGAGAACTTCGGGTTTACAGGTAGTGAAAAAAGAAGGGTTTTGGGTGGATTTTAGTAAAAAAAATATTTAAAAAATGCAAATTTATTTTTTGTAAACATATAGAAATGATTACTAGTAGGCTACTTCTATTTCACATCTTTCTAGGATGTGAAATATCCTATATACCTTATATGGATGATTTAAATAATTTTTAGTACACTCTCTCTAAAACAGCTGCTTGTTGGACTGGTAACATGCTGAAAAATTGCATTTTAGCAACCAAGGCCGCTAAAATTGCATATAAGCTTAACTGCATTCATGATACAGTTTTATCGGCCTAGTTCTTTAATATCGTCATGGCAATCTATAAACAAAATCCAGATGGCATTGACCAGTCCCACCAACTTTAACATGAATTTAAGCATGTAGATAGTCATAAAACAAGAAATTTAAGCCAACATGTTTCTTTATGATAATCAGAAACTTTAACAGGGATTTTAACAAAACACAGTAGATGTAGATGTAGATATCTCGTCCTGTAGATCCTGTGTTGAGCGGGGCTCAAGGATATAGAACACGTCAGATGAAAAAATACATGCATGTTATAACAATAATATAGGTCTACAGAAACTGCAAGCTGCCAAATTTATCCAAGCTGGAAATATTCCTCCAAATTGTAGAAGGTGTGAGTTATTAAAAATTCCTTGACAGCTGTTTTGAAATGTTTGCTCTTTCTTTGAATACATAATAATTTAATGTTGTTTGGAAGCTTGTTATATATCTGTACTGCAGAATAATACGCACCCTTCTGAAAGAGTTTTAACGAGTTATTTGGTCTGTGTAGATCATTCATGTTTCTGGTAGTACGTCCGTGTACACTAAAATTAGTTTGAAATTTATCAATATTATTCACTACGTAACGCATAACAGAGTATATATACTCCCCTGTAAGAGTGAGGACTTTTAATTTTTCAAATAGCGGTTTACAAGATTCCCTTTTTTTCTTTCCACATATTATTCTTATTGCCCGCTTTTGTAATCTAAATATTTTCTCCCTATGGGTAGAGTTGCCCCAGAAAATGATCCCGTACCTCATTACTGAGTGAAAATATGCAAAATATACCATAAGTAATGCATCCTGTTTTAATATATTATTCAAAATTCTTAAAGCAAAGCACGCTGAACTCAGTTTTGGACTTATCATTTCTATGTGTGTCTTCCAGTCAAGATTTTGGTCAATTTGTAGTCCTAAAAATGTTACATTGCTAATTTCTTGTATGATTTGTGTTCCATAATTAATTTCAAGATTTGAGATACATCTGTTTTTTGTCCTAAATTGTATAAAATGGGTCTTATCAATATTAAAATAAATAAATAAAATAAATAAGCCCGTCACAATCCCTTATAGGGCAAGGGCCTCCTACCATGGTAGGGCTGGCTCTGTTTTACTCTCCCAAGGTGAGCTATTTCCTTGGAGAGTTGGGTTTTTGCCTCCTGGTGGGTTAAGACCTATATATTAACAACACTTTCCTAGGACACTGTTTTCCTAATGAATTAAATGCTCTATCATTTGTTTTCAGTTCACTTTTTCTGTGACCTATCCTGAACATCTCGTTTCTGCCTGAACTCTTCTTCCTTTCCTAGATCACTGTTTTCCTAATGATTTAAATGTTTTATCACTTGTTTCCAGTTCACTCTTTCTTTGGCCTGTCTTGTCCATCTCATTCCTAACTCCTCCCTGAATTCGTCCTCCCATCTGCGTCGAGGTCTGCCTCTGCTTCTTTTACCCTTCCTCTGGTCCCAAACAGTTGTTGCATACGCCCATCTTTCTTGATTCATTCTGATGACGTGACCTCCCCAATTCCATTTGGTTTTTCTTACAACAATCGCTGCGTTTTCCAGTCCACTTCTTTTTCTTAACTCCTCATTTCTTATCCTGTCCCTTAGATTTATTCCCAACAGTTTTCTTTCCATCTTTCTCTGACAAATCTGTATCATGTTAACTTGTTCCTTTCTTAATGCCCATGTCTGGCAGCCATATAGTAGAACTGGTATGACACACATTTTTAGCACTTCCAATCTCTTCTTGATATTTATGTGCCAGTCTAGGAGGATAAACTTTAAGCTCCAGAACTTTCCCCATGCGAGCCTAATTCTCCTGTTGATTTCTGCATTTCCGTTATTTGACATGTTGATTGATTGACCCAGGTAAGTATATTCTGTACAAAACTCTATTGCCTTTCCTTCTACAAATACCGGTATTTCTATATGGTTTGTCATTATTTTAGTTTTTGAAGGATTCATTTCTAGCCCTACTTTCTTGCTTCCATTGTTTAGATCTGTTATCATCTTTTGCAGTTCCCTTTGAGACTTTGCGAATAATGCAATATCGTCCGCAAACCTAAGATTAGTAAGTTTTCTCCCATTTATGTCTATGCCATATCCTTTCCTGTTCCATCCTGTATATCTGAATATCTCTTCCAAGACGTTTGTAAACAACTTCGGTGAAATTGGGTCTCCCTGCTTCACCCCTCGTTTTATCTCAAATGATTCTCCTTCTATTTCCGTTGTTACTTTTGCTTTGCTGTTTGCATATATTTGTCCTAGTAGTCTTATATATTTCGGATGGATCCCTATAGATTTCTTTGCTTCCAGTACTTGATTATGCTCTACTGTGTCGAAAGCTTTTCTGTAGTCGATGAGTGCTATATAAAGATGTTGGTTATACTCTGACATTTTCTCTATTACCTGATTGATTGTGTGTAAATGATCTATAGTGCTGTAGTGAGTGCGGAAGCCTGCCTGTTCTGGCGGTTGGTTTTCATCCATTATTTTGGTGAGTCTATTTGTCAGCAGTTTCGTAAACACTTTATAAAGGTTGGCCATAAGACTTATGGGTCTGTAATTGTTCAGGTCTTCTCTGTTTCCCTTTTTGTGGATAAGGATTATGTTGCTTGTGTGCCATGGCTCTGGTATGATCTCTGTTTCAATGATGGTGTTCATGAGGTGTGTGATTTGCTCTATTAATTCTTCACCTCCCCATTGTAAGTATTCGTTGGTAATGCCGTCTTCACCGGGTGCTTTATTACTTTTTAGGTGTTTTACTATGATTCTTACTTCATCTTTTAGGATTGGTGGGATAGTTTCCTCCTCATCCGTTTTCTTTAGATGCTTTTCTTCAATTTTGGCTTTGCTGTCATATAATTCCTTGTAGAAATGTGTGGCTGCTTTAACTATGTCTTCTCTATCTCTCTTTATTTTTCCTTCAGTATCTTTAGCCTCAATCAACCATAGCTTTTCCTTGCTTAGCTCTTTCCTTATTTTCTTTATTGATTTCGATTCCTCTAGTATGTTAATTGTTGTTTGTAGTTCATACATTCTAATGTCCTTCCTTATTTCCCTCTTTGTTCTCTTGTTAATTTCGGAGTATTCCCTCTTCTCCTCTTCTGTTTTTGGGTTTAATTCCTTCATTTTTTCTCTTTCATTGATGAGTTTTATCGCATTTTCTGATAGTTTTTGTCTGTTTTTGATCCTTGAGTCTTTCTGTTTGGCATCTTTTGCCGCTAGTAAGATGTTTGATTGAATTTCTCTGTATAGATCCTGTACCCCCTCTTTGAGACTGTTTTTCATTAGTAGAATTCTGTTATTTAGTGCTGCTTTGTAGGTTTCACTGTTGATTTGGTCCATTTTAAGCTTATGGGTTCTCTTCCCCTTTCTGTTCCTTTTGTTTATTTTCAGAACTGCCCTTACCATTCTATGGTCCGATTCAAATTTAACGCCATTTAGCACCTGCACGTCCATTATGCTTTCCTTACTGTTGCTGAGTATAAAGTCTATTTTTTATTACGTGTTTTTCCATCTGGAGATTTCCAGGTCCATTTTGCTGCTGCTGATTTTTTGTAGAAAGTGTTCAGGATATATAATTTATGTTCTTGTGCGAATTTTATGAGCCTGTCTCCTCTGCCGCTTCTAATTCCAATTCCATATGGGCCTACCAGAGTTTCTCCTTCCTTTCTTGTCCCTATTTTGCAGTTAAAGTCACCCATTATGAACACTCTCTGAGCCGTGTGCTTCTCCAAGGTATCTTCCAGCTCTTCATAGAACTTCTCTGACTCTTCTTCCGTGCTATTTTCTGTTGGTGCATATATTTGAATTAATGTGGTTTTTATTTTGTTGACCTCCAGTTTTATTGCAGCTATTCTTTCATTTACGCCAATGAATTCCTTTATTTGATGCTTTAGTCCCTTCTGTACCAGGAAACCTACCCCTCTTTGACCTTTTGTTTGCCCAATGTAGTATAATAGGTTACCATTTTCTTTTTCCAAAATATTTTCGCCCATTTTCCTTAACTCACATAATCCTAATATGTCGAACTTTATGACCTGTAAGGCATTGTCTAGCTCCCACTCTTTTTCCTTGGTTCTCAGTGTTCTTACGTTGAAAGTTCCTATGTACATTGTATTGTTTATAACGTTCTTCTTCGGGTCTCCTGTTTTGACTCTATCCCCCTTTGCTCGTTTTTTGAATCTTCTGGATTGTATTGTTGCCACTGTCCGTTGATCTGAATTTTCTGGTAACCTACTTTCACTGTATGTCCTTTACTTGCTTCATCCTTAGCTTTTCTTCTCAGGTCTGCTTGAATGCTCCTCTCTTCTCTGGTCATATCATTCTCAATGTAGCAATCTGTACCTACTAGTTTTCTCTTGTTTTTCATTACCTTTAATTTGTCTTCGAAACTTTTCATTTTGACTACCATCATTTTTCTTCCCTTCCAGTCATTTCCTATATATCTTGCTTGCCGGTAATTCACCTTCACTTCTATTTTATCTAGAATCTTATTAACTTCTTGTTGTATATTTATGTCCTTTTCCTCTGCAGATGTTGTGCATTTTATTATGATGTTTTCTTTCCTCTCTGCTTTCTGTCTCTTTTCCTCTATATTTGCTAGTCGTTGGATTTTGTTCTCCATTCCGCTTATATTAATGTCTACTTTCTTTTCCATCTCATCTAGTCTGACCTTAATTTTTTCCCTGTCTGCGTTCCATGCCTCATCTCTTTGTTGGAATTCTTTCCTTATTGTTTCAAATTCTTTTTTGGTTTCCTCTTTCAAGTTCTTATTTTGTTCTTTTATCTCTCTTACTTCCTTGAGTATTGTTTCCAGGATGCTATTTGAGCTAGACGTTTGATCGTCCTCCATGTCGCTGTTTGACGTTATTTTGTTTGTACGTCGTTTATTCTGAGGCATCTCTAATCTGTTGTGTTGGCTATTTTCCTTCCAATCTCCTGCTTTTGCGTTATCTGGTCTTGCTATCTTTCTAGTAGTTCCGCCGTTCTTCCTATTGTTGCTGTCCGCCGGGGAGTTTACAGTGTTTCCTTTCTCCGCCGCTAGGTTACTCTGGCGTGTCGACTGCTTTGTTTCAGCTCGACCGTTACTTTGGCTTTTCTATTAATTGCTTATGCCCCGCCTTAACCTCAATTATTAGTCTTCTCGTTTTCCCTTTTTTCGGTATGCCCAGTAATATGTTGTATTAGCGCTTACCTTTATTTGTCCCCTTTCTTTATAACCTCCTGACTCTCTGTTATTGTTATAATCTTATAATTCGTCTTATATGCCTTTTAAACTTGAAATTTGCTTCTCACTATTTTCCCAGCTACCTCACTATTCCGCCATCTTGACAACAGTCAAGTGAGTCAAGTGAGTGGTTTAGAATACAATAACAAGAACCTAAAACATTGAAATTTAGCTATTTATGTATCAAGTACACAAAATAACGCTTTAGTAGATGAATCTAGTATAGCGGCTGAGGCGTAAGCAGAGGCTGATTTACTTAGTCTTCTCCGCTGATTTATGCTGAAAGTTACACTTCTATGAAAATCTGGAAACCAGAGCAGAGTACCAGAAATTCCAGATGATCATACTGAGAAAATCGAGAAACCCAATTAAACCGAGGAAACTGAGGAAAGTGCCTTTGTCCTCTGAATAGGCTGAATAGAATAGTAATGCTCGAAACTTGTTCATTTAGAACTTTGTTATGTAAATTGTAGGTATGCCATGTTCTTTAAGGTTAGTCCGAATTTCCTACCATTCTACATTCATGGGATGAATATAATAATTCAAAGGAGGTGAACACCGATATGTCAAAACTGAACAAACATTACAAGAGATAAGGTAGTTTTCTTAATACAGCTGAAGTAGGCAAAGGACGATATGTCTAATTTATTTAAATATTCTCGTTTTATAGGTGGATTTTTCAACCATTTGACATAAGGGAAGGAGATACTTTCTTGATAACAGTAGAACAAACTTGGCAATTCAATATAAGCAAGACCTAAATTTCTAGAATCTCTTGAACTTTAAAATACATCTCCTGAAAGATATACTTTTTTGACAAATTGGATTCTGCTTTAGCACCACAGATACAGACCTGAATTTTTGTGGGTGTGAATAATACAATAAGGGAATCCATTGCTGGAGAATGGTGTGTGTGACTTAGGCTAAATTGTTGAAACGTCTACAGTGTACAATTAAAAAAAATAAACTTTCCACCAAACATAAAATAAACAAGAGCGCAAAATTTCTGGTCCCTTAGGTAAGCATATTCAAGCAGTAAATTTTAAAATGAACAAAAGACTGAATTTATTTGGAAGCATTTGAAAATATCCAGAAGTGTTTGATATAATTGGCATTCCCCATGTAATTTTGATTGGTTTTTGCTCCGCGTGTTTTAGCCACTTGTTTCTCTAGCTCTCCTAGTAACAAACAGATTAGTTTTTGTGTTTAGCTATTGTTTGTTACAGCCATTAAAGATTACAGTCAAAATATTTAGTTTGTATTAATAATTTTTTACAAATTAAGTTAGTTGGTGGCATGCAAAAAATACAAACTAGTAAAATATTTGTATTTTTTGAATGGGGGTAATTCAGTGGGAGTGTGTTTATTTATTTATTTATTTATTTATTTATTTATTTATTTAATTTTACATGTTTAAAAGTGATATAAGTTGTAACATTTCATATGTAAAGAACAAATAGAGGAGGGGCCAGCTTTTCATAATTTTCCCAAAGGCTGTATTGTAACATTGTAACAATAATTGCGACTAAAATTATTGGTTAAATGCTAATACCTTCAGGCTTGAAATTTCATACCCTGATTTTTGTCTTCATATTAGCAACGTTGCTTGTGTATAAGGACTACCGATACATAAACATCTGCAATGAACAGTAACAAAAAACCGTGAGGGAATGCTTGGGCTCTACATGCTGTTTTTTATTATTACTTTATTATTATTACAGTAGATCTACAATTATCCTGATTAATTGGGACCGACTCAATCCGGATAATCAAATATCCAGATAATTGGATAAATCGTGAAAAATGTAGTTTCTTTAAAAAAAAATACATTGTACAGTACTGTTCTTACATAAAGTGTTGCATCTAGAACATATCAATCAGGGTCAGGTGTTTTGCTGACAACAAACGATTTTATCGGATATTTGCTTTTTTGCAAATAATCACCCTGGAAGAGGGTTTCCCAACGTTTGCTCCTGCAAAAACCATTTGTACATGGTTTCAAAGTGATTTGGATAATTGACGATCCGGATAGAGTTTGGATAATTGGAGTTCTGTGTTTTTTATTTATTTTTTAACACAAAAAATTGCCATATGTAGTAATGTTCCTGTAAATTTCATGTACAGAGCAGTCGTTTGCATTGTCTTCAGGCTTCGGAACTCCACTCCCCGGCATGGTCATGCTGTGTCAGAGGCCATTTCAGGCCCCTGGTCACGAAATAACAGTATTATATGTATAAAAAATCTATTCTTATTTTGCTTATCTTAATTATAAGACAGCCATTTCATAATTATGGGTGGGACATTGTAGAAAATTACATTAAAAAAAATTGTTTATTACATATCATAAATAATAAACTAGAATTGGTTCTTCACATTCTGTAAAATTTACAATGCCTTCTCCTCCACACTACATGCAAAGCATTATTTAAAATTTATTTTAAATATTTTAAATTTGTTTTTCAAAATCTATTACGGGTGGGACATAATTTGGACACTGATTTTAATGATGCAAAACTAAAGTTCATTTGCTGTACTGCTATTACTGTTAGGGTCTTAATGTTGTTATTAATGAAGGTATGAGGGATTAAATACAAATTATAAACTGTTTCCAGGTTGTCAGAACATTTAACTCAATAATAATTTAACAAAACCTTTCACCATTACGGGTGGGACAAAAAGTCACTTGTTTGTTATTTTACATAGTAATTAGCCACACATATTTTTTGAAGTTAATCTTATACCAAATTGTACCTTAAGATGTATATTATCTCAAATGAAAATGGACATAGCTGATTACTCTTGACTACTTGGTATTAAAAAGTGTTCAAATCATGCTAAAAATGAAAAAAAAAGTAACTCAACGCAATAAATAAGTAAATCGACAGGTTTTTCGCATGAAACCACTTCATATACACCTTGGTCCTTAATATTCAGAGAATTTGAGGTTTTAACATATTTTTGACCACCCAATCACAATAATTGTATAACTTCTCTCTTTGAGGGAAAAATTCCCATATTTTATGAAATGGCTGAAGAGGGGCTGTAAGTGTTCTCTCTCTATTGCCACACATTAATCTTCACATATATTTAAAGAAAAACTTCACGAATAAGGGAGGATGGCTTGCTTGTTGAAACAAACGAGCTATCACGAACCAGTGGGTGTGGGAATGATTCACAGACTCCCTTACTCGGCCCCTATTAAAAATGCGAGGGTTATCCGAAAAGTGATTTTATGTAATCCAGTGGGGGCAGAGAACGTGTTAAGTGAAAAGTATGTAAGGAAGCAGGCAGAAGTAGAAAAAATTATAGTACGTAACATGAGAGTCTATAGTGCAATCAGTTGAGTCGTTACCTTGAGAGGAACATCTATTCTTGACGATGTCTTGGGTGTAGACGCCTTAGTAAACAGAGATAGAGGATTATGACATTATGAATTCATGAAACATCCTGTACTTGACAATTACATGTGAAGGATGTGACACTCTAAAGAGAAATACTGTTCTTGGAATAGTTGAATATTTCCCATTCTTTCATCCATTTCTTTGCTAAAAGAGAGTATTCTTGGTATTGATCATGGCATAACGTTACTTCAGAAAAATTCGTTTCTCAGATAACAGAGATGTGGCACAAGAATAGTGACAAGCAAGTTGGTGTAGGTCGAGTGGCGTCCCTCAGACGCGAGAGTTTCCACCGTGGTAGGAGTCCAGGTTAATCTGAAGGTCTCCTCTGACGGTCATGTCATGTGGATAATGAATCCGCTTTCAAATCAAGCTTCAAAATTACCCCACAAGTGTCCCGCTTCTCGACCAAAATGATTAACTAACAATAATATAAATTCTTGACCCCTATTTCCCGCTCAAAATTGTACGAGTACATTCCAATTTAGAGCGCTTCCCAACTTTCACATCAACAAACTGAAATGAGTGAGATACGAACACAGGCCTGCCTGTCGAAAAAGCAGACAAATACATGGGGCCTGCACTATTGGTGGACCAAAACCTTTGAACAACCATTCCACAGAACTTAAAAGATTGAATAAGCAGAGTGAAATTAAAAAGGAATTACAGAAGTTTGCTATAAGTTACGCTTAATATTAGAAACAAGAAATTCTACATATTGCACATATACAGACATCTGTCTGTCTGCTGTCTGTAACCCTATAGCCCCTATGTTGGGGCGAAGGGGCCTCCAAGTGGAGGTTTCTGTTATCTATATGAATTTTGATACGCTTATTTTCCGAGAGAGGGCAGAGGGACAGGTGGTAAGCCCATCGCCTCGCAACCCCCTCAGGAAACTGAGGTATTACTTTGGACGTGAATGGGCCGAGAAATTTTGTCCAGATGCTCTAATTTAGGCTTGGAGTTCTTTTACGTGCCCAGGATTTTTACGTCCTGAAAAACCCATTGACCACGGCCGGGTTTGATCCCGCGACCTTCGGATTTAGGGAGGGGCACGCTACCTCTACACCACCGCGGCCGACATATACGGACATGAGATAGCAAAAAATTACAATAGAATTTATCGTACTTTAAATACAACCTAGTTCACATTTCGGATGACTAAATTCACTAGAATGTTCCGAATAAAAATGAATTTCGAATTAACTAAATCTTACCTCTGTTTTATGTCAGTCCGGAAGACTTTGTCAGCGGATTAGCATGGATTAAAAAAAAAAAAATCCACATTAAACATATTGGCGATCTTCTCCAGTTCAGTAATTATACATTGTGCTAAAACGTCTTTTAACACATCAAAATTACTTAGCCAAACCAAAAACTTCCTTCCTGAGAAATAAAACCGAAACATTACCAGATCTACATAAAGATCGAACCAACTACAGATTTCCATCAGAATCCTTTCTTGACGTTCCATAGTCTTCTCCATTTCCTCAGGATCCACGGTCCATGCGCTATTTCAGAGAATAGAAACCAGGCTAATCCAGGGCGAAATTATCCTTAAAACGGACTTGGAAAGGAACCAAGTTCTAGACGCGTTTATTCTGACCAACAACCATGTTGAAATAAGTAGCAATTATCTCGTCACTATATAAATGATGTGATGACGTAAAAAATTGAAATCATCCAAATAATTACTTCGTAATAAAAAGCATTGTCCTAAAAGAAAACAGTATATTTTCTAAATTAGAATGACCTTTTCCAGCATAATATTCTTTCAATGCTTATTACATTTAATCGAATACAATTTTTATTAAAATTAATAACATTTTCTCATTCCCCTTTAAATGAATAAAATTATCCTCTTTGACAAAGACAAAAGGAATTTTCTTAATAATTAAACAGGAGAGATTTTCCAGGCAGTACACAAGGTAAACCGATTTCCAGTATCGTACCAACAGTGATGAGGTCCTGGGACGCTAATCAATGTGGGGGGCCTACCCAGTATTTCCGATTTATACCGGAGCCTAAACTATTTAAAAATTGGTGCCTTTTTTATTTGTGATTCACAAGTTTATTAAGAATTAGACAATTTATGCGTGTTTAACGTAAGTTTGCTTAGAGTACCAATACCATTATTGACTTGTGGGAGGAAAAAATCCACGCTAGTAGGCAAATCCTTCAGCCATGGTATCGAAAAGGTATTTCAACTAAATGATTGTTATTTTGTCAAAGAAAACCCAAGCAGCAAATTTTTAAAAAGTAGATAGTGATAAACTAAACCATACATAAATTAAAAAAATCTTTCTTGGAAACTTTTGCATCTGCAAATATTATTACATAATGAAAATTGACTCTAGTTCTCAGGGCTAAGCCTGACAAACGAGATTGCCCTCTCTTCTCTTACTCGTCGGGGCTTATATTATTTTATTACTGTAGGCTTACGGTGCTTCCGCTTTGGTCGTTTGTACTATCTTTTTATACTTATTTCATGGTTTAAAAGATGTATGATGTTGTTTAATAGACAACTGTTCATTCACTCAAACCAAGACTCATCAGTGGTCTGGTAAAAATAAATAAATACAATTTTGGGGCCCCCCTCCCGTCTCCGCCTTTGTACACCACTGCGCGATTCCATCGTCTGTATTTCCTATAGCAGAAGCCTGGCAGTTAATACAGTAGAACTATGTTTACTGTATTTTCATCAGTGGCGGACGCAGGGGGGGATTGGGGGGATATATCCCCCCGAAATTTGAAAAAAAAGGCTATATATGCACTCTAAGTGACCAGTTTTGTAAACTAATTATTATATATGTAAGTTAATTCATATTTTTAGTATTCTTCCTACCTATTCAAATCCCCCCCGAAAAAATAATTCTGCGTCCGCCACTGATTTTCATAAGATAAAGGCGTGGACTGATTTCTAGGGTGTGAAATCCGTATGTGAAACCGATCTTACAGATTTCACGAGGTTTAAATTATTCTGACAGATGGTCTCAGTAATCGACTACACGGCCAGTCTTCCGCCGTGAACGCATGCAATTTCAAGGTGTCAAACCCATTCGTCAGCGAGAATCCTTCTTCGTCACTTAATCGCAACGCGTGACGTCACGGTTCCGCGAAATGTAACTGGTATGTATTCATCGCTGTGATATCATCATTCCTGCTTCTCTATAAGTAGGACCTACTGATTTCACTACTTACTTGATTAGTCACCAACCTCAACATGGACTGCTCATTTCAATCCATGCTTGCTATACAAATTAAAATACTTTTGATTCAGTCTAAGTAATTTAGGATTGTTATAATTTATTTAAAATAAATGATCCTACAATCCATTACTAATACATACAGCTGTCGTTTTATATCTGTGCCTCTCGCCGACCGTTGGAATTTTGTTACAAGGAGCAGGTAGTCCGTGTATTCCAATACAAAAGACTTCCAGTTCCCTTTCTAGTAATTGCTTGCCCGAGCTCAAATCTGCTGCCCGTTGTAAATTTAAGACATGTTTTTGTGCACGCTAGTAGAATCTCTTCTTCTACCAGGAAATAGTCATTTGTCAGACCGGCAGAGATATAATACGATGACTGTAACTTATTGTATAGTTGCCATAGATTGGCTCATAGATGAATGATTTTTGAAGTGAAACTTCTTTAGCCGCGGTAGGGGTAAATCGAGAGCTTTTGTAACGCTCAAAATCGTCACGAAATTAGTGTTACGCTCAAAATCGTCACAAAATTAGTGAAGTGTGACGGAACGGACTGCACAGAAAACAATCAACTCAATGATTAGGCTTATCCAAAATTTAAAAAAAGTGTGCGTGGAACGCCACGCGACAGAAGTGAAACTTATTTATTATTTTTTCAATTTTTTAATTTTGGATTATTGGACTTTTTAATATTGGGTTTTTGGAATTATTGATTTTTTAATTTTGGATCTTTGAATTCTTTAATTTTGGATTTTTAAAATATTGAATCTTTGAATTTTTTATTTTTTGGATTTTTTAAATTTTTTTTTTTTTTTTAATTTTTGTTTTTTTTAATTTTTTGTTTTTAAAAATTTTGGATTTTTTAATTTTAATTTTTTATTTGTTTAATTTTGGATTATTTAAATTTTGGATGTTTGAATTTTTAATGCTGAAATTTTGGATTTTTTACATTTTGGATGTTTGAATTTTTTATTTTTTGGATTATCGATTTTTTAGTTTTGGATTTTTAGATTTTTTTCAATTTTGGATTTTCGTTTTTTTCTTTGATTTTTAAAATTTTGGATTTTTAAATGTTGGATCTTGAGTTATTTAATTTAGGAATTTTGGATTTTTGAAATTTTGATTCTTTGAACTTTTATTTTTTGGATTTTCTAATTTTGTATTTTCGATTTTTTAAATTTTTTAATTTCAATTTTGGATTTTTTATTTTTTGAATTTTTTACTTGTTTTATTTTTAAATTTTGGATATTTGGATTTTTTAATTTTAGATTTTTTATTTTTTAAATTTTAGATTTTTAAACTTTTTAATTTTGGAATTTTGGATTTTTTTAAATTTTGGATCTTTAATTTTTTGGAGTATTTAAGCGCGGTAATGAACCTCCAGGTTCCATAAAATAGATAATATTCCTTTAGCTTGCTTAGGAATTGTCTGTTGCCATTGAGCAAGTAAGTATTATTATTATTGTTAGTATTATTATTATTATTATTATTATTATTATTATTATTATTATTATTATTATTATTATTATTACTGCTACTACTATTCCCGTTTGCAGGTCCTCGTACTAGGTCTGCAAAATTTCCTTTTCATCACATTCTATCGTTAGTTTCCCCTTTGAGTATTTTATTTTGTCCTTTAAATCGTATAGCAGCCGATTACTTCTAATCATTGAGTTGATTGTTTTCTATGCAGTCCGTTCCGTCACACCTCACTAATTTCGTGACGATTTTGAGCGTAACACTAATTTCGTGACGATTTTGAACGTTTCACTAATTTCGTGACGATTTTGAGCATTACACAAGCTCTCGATTTACCCCTACCGCGGCTAAGGAAGTTTCACTTCAAAAATTAAAAATTAAAAAATCCAAAATTTAAGAAATCTAAAAATCTAATATTAACAAATCCAAAATTAAAAAATTAATGATCCAAAATTTAAAAGATCCATAATTAAAAAATCCAAAAAATAAACAATTCAAATATCTAAAATTTAAAAAGCCCAAAATTCCAAAATTAAAAGATAAAAAATTTAAAAAATCCAAAAGGAAAAAAGTCCAAAAACCCAATATTAAAACGTCCAACAATCCAAAATTGAAAAAATCCAATAATCCAAATTTGTAAAAACCCAAAAATTAAAACAAGTTTTACTTCTATCGCGTGGCGTTCCACGCACATTTTTTTTATGTAGAAGTCTCGGTTAAATACTGCAGGTGAGAGCGTATTAGGAATTCTTACAGTACATGTATTTTAACCTTTTTCCTGTAGGATTTAGATCATGAGCGTTTTATACGTTAGTCAAGATGAGTACCCAACATGTGTAAAGAACTATCTGGCGACATCTATTTGCTTCGTAGTGATCGTTATTTATGTAAATTACGAATTAGCTATCTTTAGTAATATTTTGGAGCACTTAGGTTACGTATAGGATGTTTCGAATAGTATAATTTGGAGATTGCAGTACAGTGCGAAGTTTTTCAACTAGTAGATGGAACAGGTAATAAAGCGTAGCATCTACTAATAATTTTCAGTGTTTACGCCCAGGTATTTCAGTCTTACTTGGCACAGCCTTTGAATCTCCCTCCGACCACATTATCTGATTAGTTGTTTAATGTCTAGCTGATTAGTTGTCTAGATCTTTCACTTAATAATTGTTAAAACAACGGATTCTGACTGGGAGTTTGGATTCCTCATTATCTCATCCCCTATCGTTCTTGTGACAAAATAAAACAAATGAAGTATCACTCCTTTGCCCATACAGACTAGATACGGTCACGTTGTGTTCGGTGCCAGGATGGCAACATTTGCATTGGACATTGGCAAGAGGTCTGTGTTTACCAACGTCTTTAAGGATATGACACCCTAGAAGTACAGATTTTTAAATTAAAACTCTGATATGGTAAAGATTAATATCGAACACGGAACGATCTCGAAGTCTTGAGAGCAGCAAATGAAACTGAGTAATGACAAATCTTTATTTAAAATAAATTCTATGCGTGTTAATTTTATTATTATTATACTAAATTGAGTTCATTTTGTGCTGTAAAAGTCTTTTAATTTCAAGTTAAAACGATCGAGAAGGAACGTCATGTCCATCTATTGCAAAAGATGAGAACCACAACATACTAAAGCTGATTGCCGAGGTCAGCCGTCTCCGTTTATTTGATGAATCTAAAATCTCAAAACTTAAACTTTTAATAAATTATGGTAGAACAAAAACAGTTGTATGCAACTTATCTGTAATGGTAATAAGGCATTCATATGAAGATTATGAAACTGGCTCCGCTCGTTTCATAAGTATACTCGTATTTTAATAAATGCCATTACATGCTCGTTGCATAATGTACTATAATGTGTTCGTGAAACTATCGATTTCAAAGCTAGAGCCCTAATAATGTGAGATTGCTTACAATACCATAATATACGTTTAATAATTCTATAATTTAATTTAATAGCTAAAATGCTACTTCGTTCACTGTAGCATTATGGGCTGTAGAGAAACACACAACTTGAGTTACAAAGTCGGCATAGGTCTCTCTTCTTTCATTCAAGGAGGACTTTATCTTTCCGCATAATCAGCCGTTCTTTTAACTGGGTTCAGCTGTTAAACTTCGCGATTAGTTGTTAGATGGAATATAGCTTCGGGTTGTTCAGTTTCTTTGAAATTCATCTCAGCTTCACACTTATACATGTCTGTGTAGACCATGTTTACATATCACATCAGGTCTGCACGGTTCGTTTCGCATTTACACGCTCAGACATCAACCAGACTTTCACACAGTCTTGAGTTAAAAATTTGGTCAAGACCAAAATAAGACGAATTAGAGAGCAATGGTGAGATTGGAACGCGACTGCAGAATGGATTAATATAATACATTTATATACCAAATAGCTGTAAGTTCATGTCAATAAATGCGTGAATCTTGAGAAGAGGAATCACCGTATTAAGTACAGTGTTATTAATCAGAGGTGACAGTCCAAGCATGGTTGCGCAGTAGATACAGACAGTCCAACAATTATTCTATTGAGTGGAGGGGTGTATGGGTCAGTTGTGTTGTTGCTTGCTGTGCGGTTTGACCGTAGTTAAGAAACAAGAGACCTTGTTACAATCGCTTCTCCTCTCGCTAGTGCAGTTGAACATTCTTACCCCTCCCTATGCTTCCTCCCACAGCATCACTTCCCCTCACGCGCATCTGGCTCTCGCCTCTGATTAATACCACTGTACAGCACATTCAGTAGACACTGAACAGATACGTATAACACCTATTATTTTGTCTGCGGCGATGTCTATGTCGTCTTGACACGTTCAGACATTGCACCGGTTGCCTTCGTAAATTCAAGCTTGATCAGACTTTGCAGAGACTCAACTCAGACCATACCGCAGATTAATTTGTTCCATTTGGACGCACCGGTTTGTCCATAGCCCACAGACCCAGTTGTTGCAGACAAACCGGTGTAAATATCTGCGCGTGTAAAGGGCCCTTAATTGATGTTCTACTGCAAACATGGTCTGCATAGACAAGTCAGTGTGTAAAGGGTTCTTAACGTATAGTTTCCACAAGGAAGAAAAAATTCTATTCTAACAGTTCTCCCATGTGTTTTTCTTATCACCATTCCACCCACCCCAACGCTGCCAGAAGGAACTGGTTTCATACCATTCGTCTTCTCTCGCTATTTGATCAACTTCAACACAAGGTTTCCAGTGTTTCCACTTTCCATAGTGTTGTAGGATTGCCACAATTAATGGTGCTTTGCTTTACTAGTTATTCTATCTGCATTTCGTCTTGATGTAACAACTAGCAGATGCCCGCGTTTATTAATTCAATCGCAATATGTTTTTTTTTTTTCAATCCGCTATTTAACAGCAAACTAATTATAACATTGTATTTATTAACACTTACATGCAAATCAGTAATAACTGGGGCAAGGCATTTAATGACCATAAAATAATGGAAAAAATGCAAAATAAAAAATGCTTTTGTAACCTAAAAATAGTGTAAAAATAGTGAAAAAAGACCCAAAATGCACAAATATATTTACCATTATTACTTGTAATTAGTTTTTTTAAGTAATGAATTTCTAAAATCAATTTATGACAGTGGGTTATATATGAATTTACATTATGAAACACACTTATTTTATTACTAAAGAAATAAGTAAATTTATGCAACTTGGACACAATTAGCGAAATAGAAAGTGCCATTTAAAAAGAAAGAAAAAATCTTTATTGCTACAAGATAAACTGTGGTGTTTACAATAAACCTGAATTAAAATTAACTAAGAACACTGGGCGGATATTCTCAAATCTAAACGATTGTCTGTTGCCTGAAAGTAATGATTTGTACATGGAAAAATCTCCTCTCTACCTCCACTGAAGCATGATCTAAAAATGCCGAAAATGACCTATAAATTGCCAAAAAATGTCCTAAGTTTATCTGTAGAAAATGACGAAAAATGCAAAATAATGCAAAAACAAATTGCCCTTATTTGATCAATTATTTCATGATACACATTTATGTATATTTGAGCTATCTTTTAACCTTCATATAAAAAAGATACAGAATCATCAAATGCCTTGCCCTAGTCAAAACATATACACCGTTAATAATTAAAAAGCTAAACATCCGGCTTCGAGGCACATTTAACGATTTGAAAGCACCACCCATTTTCCCCTTTAGGCCCACTTTCATGATCCACTTCCGGAAAAAAAATCTCTGCGTGCCATAATATTGTAAACAAATGAATCAAGTAGAAAGTGCTAACAAAATCGAAACTATCGAGAATTACATGTGTTATGGTTAAAAAAAAAAAAAATTGAGCAATGCTCTTTCTTTCCCGGTTGCTATAGCAACAAAGCAAGGCCACCTAAATCAAATTCACAATTGAAATTTAATGTAATAGCGGAAACTGATGCTCTGATCACAAAAGGAATCACTTTTCTGCCAGTTTTTTGCTCATAACTGACGAACAAAAGTGAAAATTCAAAATCCAGCATGGGGTACCCTTCAGTCCATCTATGTAAACATTTCAGATCTCCGCATGCCCTAGATTTGGCTGGGCAAACAGAAAGACGACCACTTCCTATTATGTAGAATTATGGAATAAAAATAAAAATCCTTACACATAAGTTGTTCTTAATGACTTCAAGGAACATTCATACCAAAGTGGAAGAAAATCAGATGTATTTTGTTGTGATTGCATAATAAACCTAACTATTATAGCAGCCATCATCTTGAAATGGATTGAAAAAAAAATCCTTGCACATACTTTGTTTTTAATGACTGCAAGAAATATTCATGCCAAATTGGAAGAAAATCAAACAGTTTGTTTGGTCATAACTGTGTTATAAACAAACATACAAACACATGATATTCTGAACTGTCGAGTTAAATAGGACCTCAGTCAGTTAAACTTCATTATTTACCAACACTTAAAAAAAACTGTTTTTAAATAAAATATTTTAAGTAAATAATAACAAGAAATTTCCTTCAGCTTATAAAAGATAAAATAAACCGTATAGTGAAAAGTATTACAAATTTTAAAGTTTCATATCATTTGTTATAATATTATGTAAAAAATTAGTAAAGTATGAATTAAATATAATCTGAAGTAGTTAGATTAAGTATTTAACTCGCCAAAATATTTTATTTCTTTTAATTTGCAACTGTCGGTAGGAGCATTAGATTCATAACTTGAGTACTGGCACTCACATGTGGGGTGTCAGTTTTTCAAAGTGTATTTGTTTTATTGTCATAAATTTGTCTTCTAGTTCCTCCAGCTTGAATTTAATTTTAAAAACATTATCTCATTGGCTGAGTTTGAATTTCCGTCTCTCTCATTACTTAATGGTAAACACATTTTCTTACTGGCTGAGACTAAGCTCTCATTCTCTCATTAATTCTTTGCCTTGTTCCTATAAATGACCATGCTCATTCCAACCCCACATTCTTCTATTATTTGTGTAAATGAATTTAAGAAAAAATTATTTTTAACGAGTTAAGGAAACAGAAAAAATCTAATCTACAACTTCTGGCTTGTGGCCAAATTAGCATTTTGGTTGAAATAAGCTTTACTATATACTTTTTCAAGTAAGCATATAAGCTGTTCTGTAGGTTGATGGGAATTCCAACCATGTAAGGACTGGAGTTCTAGACCAGTTACCTGATATCCTCTAACCAGTTTCATTTCATTTCCAGTTATGTCAACAATACACGGAATCCAGATCATGGAGAGTGAATTGTCTTACATCTGTAGTATCGGTAGCTTTTAGTTTCTCTAGTTATGAAGTAGCTAATCCATTAGAGTACTGGTTTAAGGTGTAGAATGTTCTGACTTGATGTTTAGCCTGTCTTATTCTTATGGCAGATGCAAGAAATAGCATTAAATAAACAAATTTTATCATTTATCATAGTGGGCTAGGTCATTGGCTTGTGCTGGCTCCACAGAATTTATGAAACCGGGTGGTGTACATCCAGTACTTTTTGACCTCCAACTCGTCATATTCCTTTTTCCAAGACCTGTTTATTTGCCACTTTATGTGGAGGAATATGAGCCATTTACAAATGATGGGTGGGGTGGTGACTAGACAAACCCTTAGAGGATGGAGATCTCACCATTGTGAATTGATGGCTGAGGCTATTGTTACAGTACAAAGGAAATAAGCTTTTCATGAAATCAAAACCAAGATGGATTACCTACTTGTATTCTTCATGTAACATGAATTATCAAAGGTGAAGGCAACAGTGATCTCCATCCAAACTGTGATATCTTGACAATTGCACACTCACATAAATATATTTAAAAAAAAAAATGTCAAATTGGCCAGCTATGGGATTTGAACCAGGGACCTTCAGAATGCGTGTCCAAGACGTTAATATCTTGGCCACCTCGCTCAGTTTAACGGTCTAGTTTGATAAGCATATGTAAAGGAATAGTGTTTTTGTCAAAGCTAAATGTATTGCAACTTCCAAAGCCGTGTATGAACACACTTAAACAATATATCATATTAACTCATTTGCATTTGATAAATTAATTCTAATATATTACCATAAAATAAGTACTAAATTGGATTTTACTCCGGTACCGCTCAACTGATTTGGTCCAGTATCAATAGGCTGCTTCCTATGGACGTTATAAATGCATATACAAAGACTCATGGAAATACAATAAAGCATATTTGACTTACCACGCGTATCTCAGTTAGACGGACAGACATTTTCCCGTCCCCCACACAATCTTATAAAGTACCATTCTGGCACTTAAATAAAGAACACTGACAAAGGAGTTTAAATGTTGTATGTATTGTTCAGAAAATTGTCCTGGTTTTTTGGGTTTACAATGTGGTCTCTGTGTAATAGATATAATTGATTTTGGTTTTGCTAGATGTTAAACTGAGAATTGTAGAAGGTATGCTTAAGAAATGATTTGCAATAGAAGTTTATATGAATGAGTTTGCTTGTACTCCTGTGTATTTTATTGCAGTTATGAAATAAAAGGAGTTAACATGAATTTAAATTAAAAAATATTGTATACCTTCACTTTCATGCTCCACATAAGCATATCTGTAACACATACTAGATTTATAGACAGTACATAATATGTTGATGATTTAGTTCAGAATCCCACAATTAGGCTTTTATATGTAATCTTTTAATCCATGAGATTATTATGATCCAGTTGGGATTTCAGTCCTGTTTCAAGGAATTGAACTTAATATCATAAGAAACTTGTGCTGTGTTTTTTATTTGACTTTTCATTTGGAATAGTAATATTACAAATTATTTTGTTTTTCAGGCAGACAGCTATCTGTAAAAATGAATACTTGTCTACTTCTGCTCTTCCTAGTACCCGCAGTATTTTCACAAGAAGATAAGAAACAAAATAACCAAGATCCTTGTTCTTCTAAAACAACATGTCATGAATGTATTCAAACTCCTTCCTGTGCCTGGTGTTCTGAACCATGGCCTGCAGAAAGGGTAAGAAGCACATAAAAGAAAATCCTTTGACTCACACCTTGCATCTTAGTTTTCCAAAATTAAGTTCAGCATGCTATGTACTCTCAAAATTCATAAATTAAGACATTAAAAATGGTATACCCATTGTACCAACTTGCACTAAATTATGCAGTTTGAAATCATGTTCTGGGGGAACACCATTGATAGCCAGATAATTTTTTATTACAAAAGAAAATACTAAAGTAACTGAGTACAAAACCCATAGAGTCTTGTAATTTTTGTTTTAATTGATATATTACAGATGTACAAATGTATGCAACCATTCATATTATTTATTGTTAGAAGTCCTCAATTATTTAAAACAAATTCAGACATTAGTTTATATAATATAAATACAAGGAATTGTTACAGTATGCATAGCTTGGCAGTCAATATTACTGCTTTTCAAAACGATATGTTATAATCACCAGTAAAGATTTTCAATGGCCTATCTCAACATATCAGAAACATTTTCACAGAGTAGGCCTACAGTATATTCAAGAAGAGCTAAAATCACATTTTTGATTGGGTAATTATTACATGGTGTAGGAGTACAGTCGGTCAAATAAAAAACGTCGGGACTCGTATGCTGTTAAAATTAAAGTTTTGACGCTTTAGTTCACAAGTTTCCTATAAAAAACACAAAATACAGGTCATTTTCGGAACATATGAGGCCATGCGGCAGGAGGGAAAATATGAACAAGGAGGGAAAAAATGAACAACGCGGAAGGCGCAACACACGATATTCAACTTAATGCATTGTCATAATTCATTTTGTTTTGTGTCATCGCCACATACAAATGCTAACGTGAGAGAAAGTGTAGTTAGGGCTGTAATTGACCTGCATTTTTCGGTCTCTGAAGCAGCGAGAAGGTTCCATATTTATGAAAGAGCAGCTCAGAGGTGGGAACTTTACTATAATGCGACCGGAAGTTTTCAAAGCAAACGTTGATCTGGCCGGACGCGTATTTCAATGCTAAGATTGGTTGCAGAAGTTGAGCGTAAGTTATTGATTTTGCACTAGAAGTACCGGTATTATAAAATAAAATCTTAAAAAAATGCTCCTTGAATAAACATATTCCTCGCGAATCTATTAATTATTAATATTATAAAAATTTGCAACCAAGAATATGGCTGATTTGAGGCATATAGCCACAGCCTTCTATACATGTTTGTTTTGGAACAAAACTGACTAAATAATGAAGAAAATACATGGATAGACAAGAGGCATCTGTGAACCTAACTTTAAGTCTTCCTGTACATGCGCATATGCTCGTTCGTGATACTTAATCAAATACCACCCGACGTTTTTTATTTGACCGACTGTACCTATCTGAGCATGATAGTTTTTAAGCATTTTCTATTTGAACATTGGTAGTTTTTAAACATTGAAAAGGTTTTTCAATTTATTTGCATTTTGACGCATTTATGTTCTCTTCTTCGTTAATTTTGACTTGCTCTGTGTCCTATGACTGTCTTTTGGGGTCTTCAGGATAGCTTTAGAAAGTCTTTGAAACTATTCACAAATCTCAAACTTTTCAGGAAAAAAAAAGTTTTTCCCCATAGAATAACAAACTTGATTGCCAGTGTTATTTTACAGATCATACTGAAAAAAGATTTCCTTCTAAGAAATGCATGATGCAGCTTGCATACAGTTATCAGTAGGGACCAGATTTTTAGATTTAAAAAAATACTGTTCTAGATTTTTCATTAAGTGAAAAAGTGTTTATTAGGTTTTTGTGTCCAAAACATTTTAATTTATAATAAGGGTTATAATCAACTTTGAGTATACTACATAGAATTCAGCACATAATGTATACCATCAAATGTAACTTAAAGATTGAGTTAAATTTGCTGACGACACTTCATTTTAAGACACTAGTATACAATTTAAGAAATAAAGACGAAACGATCGAAAGAAGCAGTGAGATTGCAGTTTCTTTGTACTACTGCAAATGTGCCCTTCTGCTTACATTTCACCCATACATTAAAAATATACTACAAAACTATGAAGAAGTTAAGCACAAGTAGCCAAAATAGAATACCATGTGTACACACTCTAGCCTTTTCGGGTTTCAAACCCAATGCTTCTAATAGAGTGAATAAAAAATGCTTCATGGTTGGCTGTTTCAATCAGTACAAGTTGTTTTCCAAGCTGATTTTTATAGGTTGAATAATATTTAAAGGCAATAGGTCGGTAGTGTTATTTTCACCCCTTCTCTCTTGGCTTTCTCCATCCCAGACAACAATAGTAATTTGAAATTGCAAGGTGGTTTTACTTTCAACATGACAAAGAGTTTTTTTTTGTCTCTGCAAAATATCCATCTCTCAAGTAAAAAAGGGTAATAAATTAAACCAAAAACCTGTTAAGAGTAAATTAGATATGTTAGGCTTTTACGTCCCATTTAGGTGTTTTAGGTACCTCAGAATTAATGTGTGTACTAATGTACATGGTATTTTCTCTTTTCTTTTGCAGCAATTTTTAGAAAGGAAACGTTGCTTTTTGCCAAACATCAATATTATCCAATGCGGTGAAGCATTTATTGTAAATCCAAGTAATGATTTTCGGTACCTACAAAACATTGCATTAACAAACGCAACAAGAAAAACTAGTATTTCCGAATCGTCTTCATCATCGTCACATAGTTATTATAATAGGACAAGTTGGAGTCATCAGGAAGCTGTTCAGATATCTCCACAGCGTGTATCACTGAAATTAAGGATAAGTAAGTAATTTATACTTTTATAATTATTATATGTAACCTATTGATTACATATTGATTCTTAAGACACTGCATGTGTGTATTTGAACATTATTAGTTCTTTTTGTTACTGTTCTGTTGCTTTTCCTAATCAAAATTTGCTTGATTATTTCAAGTTAATTAAGTGGAAGTGGAAGAAAAGGCTTTATGGCAGGTATGGGCAACCTTTGGAAAGATACGGGCTAAACTTTACGATATTTATGAAGTCGCGGGCCGGAGATAATAGGTAATTGTGAAAATATAATCATGATGCGGTTTTTTAAATTTATAAAGTATAATGCCGAAGTTACATGAATGATAACAATATCGAACTGATTAGGTATTTACTTGCAATCAGCAGAAATTAATGAGAAGCTTGAGCTTGAATTTGAGAAACAAGATAATCAATGTTGGCATCAGTCCGTGAACCGAAAATATTTACTTTTTCGAGTGCAATTTTAAAATGTTCCGCGGGCCGGATCAAAAGTCGGGGAGGGCCACATCCGGCCCGCGGGCCGGGCGTTGCCCATATATGCTTTATGGCATTAATTTTGCCAGAAAAACAAATTGTTGTTTTTATTTCCATTGTTATTGTAAAAATATTATGTTTCTAAATTATAAATTAGGGGCTTAAAATGTTTTGTTTTATGTACTTTCATGAGTCATTTAGTGGGTGTGCATAAGATTTAAGTCTCTATCTTTAGGTAAACAGTGTACTTTAGTTTTGGAATTTTTATTCTAATTTCACTATTGTTGAAAATATTATGTAGTCGTTGATTAAATCTTTTATGCACAGTGGAATGTTAGTAATCCGAACTGATTGGGGCTGAGGGTGGTTCGGATTCTTAAATATGTACAAAATAACATATTGAAGCTTAGAAAAAGGTATAGTAACTTAATAGAAACAAAAGAATACAATTACGATTCTTAACAGAATAAATCACAAATTTTTTCTGCACAATTTCCAAACTGTTTCTTTCCTAAACCAAGTCCAACTGCACTTGACACTTCCTCAGACAATAATTATTAGGGCTGAAAATCGATTAAAATTTTTAATCGAGTTAACGCTTGACTTTAATCAATTAATCGACAAACAGGTTGGTATTTTAAACGAAACCAAAGTGTACATTTAATATTGTTTTACACGTTTAATAACTACTACACTACAGATAATCAGAAGAAATCCTGAATTAATGAATACCATTATTAGTTAACTAGTGAAAAATTATATACAAAACTTACATTTCCGGTTACTTTTCCAGCCAAGACTTGAGACACACGAGTTTCTTGACATTTGAATGTTCAAGACACAATCGTAGCTTGTTTGCAATAATACAGGCAGCACTAAAAACTCTCTCACTCGGCACTGAGAAAAGAGTTTGGTCATTTGACCCATTTCTCGAAAAACGTTTTTCAGAATTCGACTAAACCGATTATTCGAAAAATGTAATTGATCGACGATTAAATATTTAATCGATTAATCAATTAATCGGTACAGCCCTAATAATTATTGCTTGCTTTCAAATCCACACCAACAGTGAGTGCGAAATGGTCAGTTTGCTGAAGGTTTAGATACACCTAAATCTAAACCATTTCAAAAACATCCATTAATCTCTGGCATGTACCTGTTGCTTACTCTGAAATCCACACCAACAGTGAGTGCGAAATGATCAGTTTGCTGACGGTTTAAATATACCTTCATCATTTCATAAATATTTATTCATCAATATCATGTATGACTCGATAGCATCAGTAAAGGGAGAGGCTATACAGCATTAGCCAGAGGAGCTGAATATTGTACAGGAATTCACAACCCATCCATCAGAATAAGTCGGTAACTAATTGATTTCTTGTTCAATTTGCAGATGAAGCTTATCGATTCAGTGTTAGCTACTCTCAGGCCCAGGATTATCCTGTTGACCTTTATTACCTTATGGATCTGTCAAAATCTATGGAGGATGATAAAGATAAACTTTCACAGCTTGGAAATGATTTAGCAGACAGTATGCAGAAAATTACTTCAAACTTCAGGCTTGGATTTGGGAGCTTTGTGGACAAAGTTGTTATGCCTTATGTCAGTACAGTACCTAAAAAGTAAGTATTTTATTTGTAATATACTTTTTATATCCAATATGTCAGAGTCGAGCCAAATAGACTAAAGAATCTTTAGGAATAAATTGATTTACATTATGTGCTTGTGTGATTTTTCTTTAGTTCATGGTGGTCAAGGTGACTGTAGAAGACACACTGATTTGAAGAAACTTAGAACATACATTACTAATATATTTTAGATCTGAATTTTTGCCAGGAATTTTATTACGGGGGGGGGGGGGGCAAACACAATGATTCTAACTTATGAAGGTAAACTGTACAGTAATCTATAATATTAAGAATTAATTTACTATTGTGAATAATGATAGTGTTATTACAACAACCGTACTGTGAGTTAAATTCTCAATGTATGTATAGTATTTTATTATTATGAATTGAGAGTCAATTTCAAATAACTAAATGCATTAACATTCACATAGTTTCCCAATCCCTAGTTTTGAACGCCTTCTGAGCAACATCCTTGGTGAAAGTTTATTTTAAATACAATGATGCAGTTATATTTGTGTACTTAACTAAACTCAGTATAAAATATTTATATTTTTTATGCACCCTGCAACAACTGCAGGCTGACAGAGTCAAAGAGTAGGCCTACCAAAAAACTAACGAGGCCATAAGGAATTCCAGAAGGGGGCATCACTCTATAGGATTATGGATAACCTATCCGAAAGGTTGGCACCTCGTAACTTTATTACTCTTTGTACTTTTAGTGTTTTTAATTGTTCCTTAAAATTAATTTATGAAATCTAAACTAATGATAAACTCCCAAGCAATGAAGTCATGAGGGGATTTATCTAGGAGAGTTCCAAGTCAAGAGTTGCATTTGTAATGACTATTTAATGAATTATATGAAATAAATAATTAATAACCTGTATTAAAACTGAGTCCACCGGTGTGGTCTTGTGGTTAGCGTAGCTGACTACAGATCCGTCGGCCCGGGTTCGATCCCAGGTACCTCCTTGGATTTTTCTGAGGTAGGGAGGTCTGGTAGGGGTGCACTCAGCCTCGTGATTCAAAATTGAGGAGCTACTTGATAGAGAAGTAGCGGCTCCAGTCATGAAAACCACCATTAACAGCCGTGGGTGTCGGCATGCTGACCACATGCCCCCAATCCTGCCATCTGCCTATGGTAGATGACGCAGCGGTCGGGTGGTAGGCCAAGTCCCTCCAGGGATGTAGCACCATGGAGTTTAGTTTAGTATTAAAACTGAATTATTTTAATAGCATTTTAGATTGATACAGTAGGCGTACTATTAAAAGGCATTCTTGACATAGTCAATGTGGCTGTTTTCTGTGAACAAAACACAGTCTGTTAATAAACATCCCTTTATTCAAGTATTGTTTACTGAAATGTATTATTGTAGATACGAGGGTAAGTCAATAAGTATCCACACTTTTTATTTAATCTTTTATATGTTGGCTGTATCATTTTGTGCATACACAAATCGACGTTCATTTGTCTCCGCTAGTGGAATGTTTGACGATTATGACACTACTGAGTGTTGCACATTAAACATGGCTGCACCACTCAGCGTTTGCATCCAAGAGGAACAGCGTGCAGTGATCCGTTTTTGTCGTCTGAAGGTGTACCAGGAGCTGAAATCCATCGAATACTTTCTTCACAATATGGGGGCATTGTTTTTCCAGAGTGAAGCATGTATGAATGGATTGAAAAGTTGTTGCACAACAGTGCACGCCCACATATTGCTGCTGCCCACACTGCTCAAACTATTGCAAAATTTGATTTTGAGGTGTTAGAGCATGTAGGTTTCCATCTTTTTGGCCCACTTGTCTATTCACCACAGACCAAGAACTGAAGGAGGCATACGTGGCTTCATCGAGAAGCAGGGGATTGTGCTGAAAAATGAGGTATTAGAAGGTTTTGTATTGTTGTTGCAATAAATTTAAAAAAGAAAATGGGATATTTGTTGACTTCCTTCTTATCTTGCCTAAAATATAATTATATTATTATTTTAGTTCCTAGCAATGCATATACTGTTAAATAGGCCTACTTTTATTAAATATACATATATGAACACATGTAGGTGCTCAGTTGCCTGACTGCCGACTGGGCAATTCCATATCAGAAGGGGATGAATGATCGCTTATTCACATCCGGCCTCTCAAAGATGTTCACTTCACCCGTAGTACACATTCATGCTGTTGAGGTTATATGTTTACAGTGTTTACAGGAGGTGATTACAATTATTAAATGCCAACTAGGTAGTGAACCATGGAATACATTTCCCATGATGATTCCTGAACAGATGTAAGCGTAATATTCACTATATTTTCAGAATAAATCTTAACCTCTGTTACAGTGGTGACTTATGCATAAGTCACTGCCTACAGATTCTCGAACCTGATTAGGATATAAAGAAAAGAGGACGTATCTTGATGTTTTTGTAGGAGGTGATAAAGAAAATTTGATAAATATTGAGTGCATCAGATCTGTGATGGCTAATTTCAGACTCCTTCTTACATGTTATTGATCCAAATGTAAAGAAAGACATATTAGAATATGTAAAAGAATATGTATACTTAGGTCAAATGTTATCGTTTGACAATAAAATTCAAAAAGAAGTTTTAAGAAGAATCTCTTTAGCATGGAACAAATTTTGGAACTTAAAATTCATCCTATTAGACAAATCCTTAAGCATGAAGATAAAATAGGATGTGATGGACACTTGCATTCTACCAGTTATGACTTATGGATCCCAAACATGGACATTAACTAAAAAAGAGAAAAACATGCTACAGATTTGCCAGAGGAAGATGGAGAGGAAGCTGCTAAACATCACATTGAAAGACCGAATAAGAAATGAAGGCATTAGGATAGCGACATCTATAAAGGATGTGATGGTTACTGCTTCCAGATTAAAATGGATGTGGGCAGGGCATGTCATGAGAATGAACCTGGAGAGATGGACACATGCGATGACAGTGTGGGAGCCCAGAACTGGGAAAAGAAGTGTTGGAAGGCAGAAATCGCGATGGGAGGACGAGTTTAAGAGTGTTGTGGGGAACTTGTGGTCTAGGAGTGTCAGAGACAGAAAGAAGTGGAAAACTCTTGACAATTAGTACTAAAACTAGAGTCAATTAAATTATATTAAATTTTAGCGTTCTCAGGTGAGGCTAGCCTGAAACGTTCTTATTTAACGAGTCAGCCACCCTGGTATGCCAGGAGGCCCTTGCCCGCTATGGGATGCTTGTGGGCTAATTCTTAATTGAAATTAGGTGGAATTGCAGTTCAAAGTAATGCACCTTTGTTTTTACCGGTATATTCAGTTGTGATAGTTTTCAAACTAATTTTGGAGGAGGAACATGACTGAATTGTGTTTCATGTGGAATTTTCAAATGACTAATATACTTGGTTTTGCTCCTTGTTTCATTGAATAAGTATAGAGAGTATAACCTGTGGAATTTTGAATTTATACTTTGTAGTGTAATATTATGTATATTGTGAATTAATACTAAGCATTTCTCTACCTTTATTGTATGTTGACTCCAGATTAGCAGAACCATGCACTGGTTGTGAAGCTCCATATGGATTTAGAAACCACATGGCTCTCAGTGACAATGTGGGAGAATTTTCTGTAAGTTAATGTGATCTTATTTGCAGGAAATGTGTGTCTTGTGGAAGGGCTGTGTTATTTGTTAATTGGGAGGTGGATTATATTTCACAAATTCTTTTTCAGTGCTTTTTGTTTCATGAGATGCATAAGTCATGCTTTTTCAATTTGCCCTTGCTGAAATTCTTGTAGAAATCCTTTTCTTGGAAAAAGATGAAATGTTGATTGGCTCCACCCTTGTCCTACAGGTTACACAGCATCGGTTCCTTTTAATGACCAACCCAAGGTAGGGATGGGAACAGTACAAAGCATACTAGTTTTCACTATCAGTGTATTGTGCTTATGGGATGGGACGATATGATCACTCCAGTGCATATGAATATGTCATCACTATCCACAGCTGCCATTCCATCTCCTTCCTTATTGTAGTACGAGGATGGATCGAAAAGTAATTCACAATTTTTTTTCTGCGTTAGTATTGTGTTTGGACACAAAACTTCAAAAACTTCAAACTATATCTGGGTGGAATCTCAATATCCCATCCACTATACCAACACACAAAAGAATTATTGTGCATTACTTTTCAATCCATCCTCATATTTACCAAATGAAATGACCACCCCTTGAATTTGATGGTGTGTGATACAATTCCACCACACAGTCTAATTTCTGTCCACAGGCTCAGAAAGATCCCTGTCAGCTACGTGAAGGGAATCTTCGGTTGCTAGATATATTTTTTTGTGTGAAATTGTACAAGGCACTTATTATTACAACAGTACTCCACCTGCTGCTTAAATTATTTAATTATCCTCATCATATCAGAACAGATTTTGGTGGCATCAACTAGAACAATTCATTAATATTCCAGTAAATTTTCCTATTTGATGTAAAAATTCCCAGAATTCTAATATTTCAGGGAGAATCAAAATCAATTTTTGGACCTGTTTATTAATTGAAATTAAGATGACTTATGCATCTCTGCTGTAGGCAGAAGCTTCTCTTGTACTGCACCTTAATCTTATTGGTCTTCCAGCAGGTTTCACTTGCCTTCCTTCTAATCATTATCCTTAAACTCAGATCATCAATCTTTTCCAAGTTGAATATTTGCTTTATCATGCCCTTAATCATTTGAGAGAAAATTCGGAGAGCAGTGTTTAGCTAAATCTGAGAATATGACATTGTTATAATTGATTTTTGCTTCTAGATTTAAATCCTGTAATTTGGGACCTGCATTTCTTTACATTTGTGATTAAATCAGTTTTTGTAAAGTATTTCCAGAAATATATTGAAACACTGTGTAAACAAATTTCTTATGCAGAATAATGCCAATTAAATTAGTGCAAATGTGGTCATTGTCTCACATTTTTTGTATGTTGAGTGAGAAGCTTTTCTGAGAAGAGTGCTGGATGTGGCTAGGCAAAATGTAGTAGAGTGTTTTTCTCCCACTTTCTGAGGAGTGCTAATTGATTTCCAGTCCAGTCTGCACGTTTTTGCATTTGCATAAGTGAAATTTGATCAGGCTGTCAGTACCAAGCAAATAATACATTTCAAAATGATTTTATAATACTTTTGTCTTTTATAGATTTGTATTTAAGGAAAACATGAAGACAAGATTAAACTAGTTAGTTTCCTTTTAATAAAGTTCAGATAACAATTAGAATTGAAGCCAGCAAAAAGCTGTGAGAAATAGCAGACTACATAAAATAATCTTAATACCATCTTCTAATCTCACCTCACCTCACCTTCAGAGATGCAGGTCCCTATCTATAATATTCATCCAGAGGAACTTATATATACGCGGGGAACCAGATCATTAGCCCAGTTAAGTATATCGGATTGTCTTAGTAAAATTAAAGGAAACAGTTCTTTTTCATATACTAGGTATATAGCCAATTGGATATTTTGTATAATATGTTAATGGTTAACGTTTTGATGGTCTGAGGTTTTTCTTTTCTCATTTGAAATGCTTGTCTGATGTCTCTCTGTGATTTGTTAATTGCACCCTGGTGATAATAGCTGCTGAGATTTAGTGGCTGTGCTCCTTTAATAAGATGTACTGTGAGACCATCAATTTCAGATTGTATGTTGCACCATGCTAAATATTCACTACTGTCAACGTCTGTGTCTGTACTGAGTGTGCATTTTTTTTATTGTCTCCAGTCTGAAGGAACCATGCACGAAGTGTGCAGCTCCGTATGGGTTTCGCAATATCATGTCTCTTAGTACGAACACAAGTAGATTTTCTGTAAGTCATGTTGTATTTTGGCTATTAACAACGATAGCTTAAATTAATAACTAAATGTGCTTGTTGTTTGTAAATTTGTTTTTAAAACCTTATTCTTAATAACTTGTTCTAACAAATCGTTACATGTATTGTTTGAAATTTGTTATATTGCTTGCCTCCTAAACTGTCTCTTTTAGTATAAACACTATCCTAATTGTAGAGTTTTTAATATTCTGTAAAGAATTGTTACTAATATAATAAAGTATGCTGATAAGTAGACACTTCACACTAAAAAAACATTGAGTATAAAATGCATCATTGTAAGGCTATAAAATCATAGTTCGTGAGAAATATATATCTAGATCTTTTGTCTGAAACTACAACAGTGAAACGTCTTGAAAAATCTTCAGTGGACTATGGTCACCTGCCATGAAAGCGTATATTTGAAATGGATTAGTATCGTATGGTAGCGTAAGAGTGATTTACATGGTGCTGCTTCTGGTACTCCTGCTTGGTTCTTTTGATGCTTCCAAAATGATTTCCAGGAGTAAATATCTGAATGAGAATTTGGCTAGCTGATAAACGCTTACACAGTCCTGGTAAAAAATGTGAAGTTCTGAGCATTTACATAGTCGGGAGTGTCTTGGAGTCAGAAGAGGATTAATTTGAGCCACTATTGTACTTTGTGTATGAACTCTTCAAGCCCAAATTCACATTTTCGGTTTTCAGACCAAACAAATCCAAAAGTTTAAAAAATTCCAATTGAGGTTGGAATTTTTCTTTGTCCAAATTAACATTTTCCTTTGCAAGATCGTCAAGTATCTGCCTATTTGACAATCTTGCAGGGGTTAGTTGGAAAATTTCTTTAATTAAATATTCAAAGTTATATGATAGTTTTCTAGTACTTCGAAAATAACCCATGTATCATTAAGTTTTGGTCGATTGACTTTTGGCACTGCTTCACTCAACAAAATTTAACAGCATACCAGATCTCTCTTCGCATGTGCAATTCAATGATAGTTAATATTTTTTCCTTTGTGTACACTTGATCATCTAACTGTCTCATGCAAGTGCAGAAGGGAAACATATTTGGCAGTCACCTAGCTAAATTCTTGGCGAGAGCATTAAGGATGGACATGTTCAACTTGTCAGCTAACATCTATTGGATGCAAATTTAAAATTAGACACAAAGTGAATAAAAAGAAGCTGCATCTTTCGAAGTTTCCATATGCGAATTCGCTAGCTAATAAAGACGCTGGTTCAAAGCATATAATTGCACTACCATATAAGTCACTCTCTTTATTGCAGTCATCTTTCATATTGAACTTTTTTATGTGTTAATTATGATGTAGACAGTCTCTTTGTAAAGTATGTCCTGATACCATTGTCATCTCCATTTTACCCTGTTCCAATTTTAATTCCTCATGGTTCTTGAATGTTGCAGTTTCGATTAGTGATGTTCTTGTATGAGTCCTGACTTTTTAATAGTTAGCCTACCTTATTTGTTTTCTTCCTCTTTATTACTTTCATACCCTATATCATAGGTTGCAGATCGAGGAAGTACTATAATTATTAAGTTTACACTAGACATATTTTGAAGCTCCCCGAGACCTATAAAATAGTGTGACATATATGAACATCGCTTGAAACAAAAAATTATACTGCAATTAAATTTGTATTCGTTAGCAATCTTCCAGGGATATGACATAAATTTCGACTGATTTTTTTTACTTTTCCTATAGTGTTATTATTTCAGTTTTAACTTTTTCTGAAAAATTGCTCTAATAATTTTGTTTAAATTTTGTACGATAAATGTTCAAATTCAGACCCAGAACTTTTGTTTGAATAATTTTCTTGTAGAAATTGTCTGAAGAGTGGTTTTAAGCTAGCCATCTTGCTTGAAAACATCCAATTCCCAAGCAATTTTTCCTTGTCGAGGTTGCAGAGCTCATTCCACCTGAGTGGTAGCAGCTTATTAAACTTTGTCAAAACATGAAGTGAAAAAATCGTAAGATCCATGCTTTTTATTGAGAATATGATACATATACGGCTTCCATCAGTTAAGGGTTGCTCAAAGGCAAGGCATTCTAGAAAAACCCAGAAATTCCAAGGATTAAAAGAATTAACGAGTATTTACAATTATCATTGTGCATTTATAACAATATTTTAATGACCATGCAACTACATTTAAATAAATACAACAATCTTGTGGAGTAGTTCAGCAGCATGGATGGTTTCTAAGTGTGGTGAGGGCGGTCAGGCCTACCTCGTTAATTAAAAGGTTGTCTAGATGGAAATTTCTGCAGAACTGCACAAACAGAGATGGAAGTGTTCCCTCTTGCTCCCACCCAAAGATGCTAATAATAGATAATGAATACTTTTCTTCGTAGTATGCGATCGTTGGTTCTAAAATATAATTTAAAACAGTCAAAATCAAACATACACATACACAAAGATAAAACATTTGAAAAATCAGTGGATAAAATACCTCAGGTGCGACGTTTCGACCTTGTCCTTCAGGTCTTCCTCAGGCAACTGACTGCTCCACATCGACACCGTTGACCGTGTCGTCCTCCATTGGCGCTGCTGTCGCCTCGTGCTGGTTACCAACCTCCTCACTGTCCACACCATCATTTCCCCCAACTTCCCGGTTTAAAAACCTTGTACTTCTGTGGTGTTCGAGGATCCATTCATTTGGGATTTCGTACACGGACTCTGGACAAACTTCTACCGGTGGAAATGTTGGTATATGCCGCTTCCTTGCCACATCTCTGATAACGTTGAGCCATACATCACACAAGTCACCATTATAATTGTTCAAACAATTCTCTTGTGTGCTGAAAATGTTGAATGCCTCGCAAATTTTCCTCCTAATAGTGTCACTCTCAATTTTCAATATCTTCAGCTCACCGATCCGATGTTTGTCCTTGGACATGTGCTGACAAAGGCCGGTGTTGGTTCTTTCATTCCTGACGTCTCTCTCATGCTCCCGAAGTCTTATGTTAAAGGATCTTCCCGTTTCCCCTATGTAGACTCCCGTACAATCCCGGCATGATATGGCGTATACCCCGGGTCTCTCAAACTAAAATATAATGTTTTTCTTCATGTACCTCTGTTGGTGAAAGATTCAGATAAAAGTTCTCTCCTTTAAGCATTGTTGTAAGGAGACTTTGCTTTCAAATCCTAAAGAAATTATTTATCTTATCTGGGTGGCTCTTCCTATTTTCCTACTAGTGTTCCTTCCCTCAAAAATGCAAGTAGGTATCTAGGCACCGAGAAGTCTTCTAAATATAATATAAAAATATATAGAGTAAATTAAGAATATTGTAAAAGACGCCGTTACTACTACTATTTATTTCTCACTTCATCAGGCTCTTAGAGTTTTAGTATTAGCAACTTGCATGCCAGTAATACGTGATGCGCATGGACTGTCTTTAGCTACAGATAAATAATTTTAAGATGTTGCATATTTACATTTTAACAGTTATAAGCTTCTTAATATTGCAGTAAGGAGTTTTTCATTAAATACTCATACAATTAATTACCATTTGTGACAGGTAATAAGTTACTAAAGCCTGTCATTCTACATTCGATGGATGGTATGAGTATTGTACAAGCCATAGAGCATTTGTACAGATTTTGTCATCTACTTCTAAAATCCCAGTATCCCCATAAATGAAGAATTTGCACTAGCTGCCATTTTATACTGTATTTCAATTGAAAAATTGGTTCTGCAGTTTAAATATTTAGAGAACTACTTAGTTTTGTTATGTCTAGGTAAATGTTCAAAACATAAAGGCGTATGAGATTGCTGAAAGTTTGAAGATTATCACTTTAGTACTTCATATCTTAGCACATTCTGTATCATCAATAATTTCCAGGTCACAGAAAGTCTTGAACTTTTCATCCATCAATGGCAATGTGTTGAGCACATAATGAGTTTCTCAAAAATATTTTTTCATCATAAGAGACTGGTATTGCAATTGATCTAGTTCCTTTGGTGAACTGTTTCTTTGTACAAGCAGTTCCTCTGCTGATGTACAAAAAAGACACAAATCATGAAAGAATAGACAGCTGGTTACTGTCAGAATGTTTCAATGAACTCGCAGCTAAGTAGAACCTTATAATGTAGGTAATTTATAAGCATTTGTCCAAAGTAGACATGATTACAATGTATTGCACAGCTTACTGTAGGCCTGATCATTAGTCAAAGTGTGTACATAGTTCATAAGAGTAATAGGAAAGTTGCTTTACTTCACAGAAAAAAAAATTATAGTCAACTTCTAATTGCCAAAATATATTTATTCCTTAAATCATCAGGCAAAGTCATTTCTGGTGCAATAATAATTTTTGTTATCTTTGTTGTCGTAAATCAAGCAATTTGTTTCTAAGATAGATATGTTACAGTTATGGTATTTGTTTGAGAGACGCATGGAATGAATTTATGTTTTGAGTTAAGGGATTAAAGCATGAAAAGCTTTCTGCTACAAATCCTAATTTTCTTTAATAATTTTCCGCTTGCTAATAGCACATGCATGTCTATTTTTATAATTTGAAGCATGCTGTTTGTTAAAGGTGTGGAAATCTCTATAATGTTCATAGAAAGTATCTTCTGCATATTACATGTGAGTATTGTATTCCCTGTAAACGTTATGTGAGATATATTTACATGTTTTATAATGTTCTGTATTATAAAATTGGTAATTTTGTGCATGGAATCTGTGTTCTAAGAATTGTTTGCCCTTTTGCTTCTACCTGTAATGTTAACTGTGTGCAGGCTGTTTAAAATGTAAGATGTAGGGAAAATCTGTTTGTTGATTTTTTTGCATTATTTATTCAGGTGATGAATAGAATCCCCATGTTGTTGGGTAGTTAACTTAACATTGTATTTGCTAAAATAAGAAATAGGTGTTTTATTTTCTATGAACATTAAGAAATTTCTTTCAGAATCTTACTATTGCAAATATTCTAATTTATTCGTTTTTTTATTAGATCCCTTCCAATGAAATGTTGCTTATTTCATATTTTGATTTTGAAGATGACTTAATTTAATTTTATATGTTTGGATGGAAATTTAAAGAGTCTGCCATTCATTGAAATGCAGTAAGTAATTATTCCAAGGAAATAGTTTTAGGTTTCACTTTATCAAATCACTTTATCAATAGAATAAGCCCATTGAAAATATTGTGTTATAGAATTTGATCTATGAAGTTAGCACAGTTTTAAACAAAACACTACATTCATTAGGAAGATAAAAAAAGAAATCTGTTACCACATACACTGCAAATAGGTAAAGTTGCCTATGTTCAGTCTCTCCAAAAATAGGGTCTTGTACTTCATGTTACTAAATTCCTTGCTTTTCTTTCAAAACAGACATCAGGTGCTAGCTGACAACTGTAAACTTTATGTGGTGGATGTGTGGTCTCAGTAAAAATTTTACCACAGTAAAGTCTGTATTTTACCCTGTTTGTCCTTAATATCGACTGCATCAGCCATGATTAAGTTCAAGAGGGAGCAATCATTTAAGTCTGGGCGAAATTGAAAATTTTGTCAGTATGTTTAGATGTTCATAATGAAATGGGAGAAATTGTATACCTATAATAATTTTAACAGAGGCCAGTGTTAGATTGTTTCATTTGTGGAAAGAGGGGTTTCTTTTAAGTGTAAGGAGATAGGAAATGGTAGGAAAGATTTTATCCCTAACGAAACTGATTGGTTAGCAAGTGAAATAATTTTTCCCACTAATGGAACTAATACAGATTAAGTGAAACCAGTAAAGAAGCATAAACAAGCAGTAAAGTATCTGTTGTATAAATATCAGTGCCTTCAGGAAGCAAATCATAGGTGAAATAGGAAAATTTCTATCAGTGGAAAACTCTAACCTATTGCTTAGCTCTTTTATAAAACGTAGGACGTATGTTAGTGAACCAAAATAATTCTTCTCGCAGCTATAAAACTGTTTCCGTCTGCTCTGGCATTTAGATCAGAATATAAGTTATTGGCTATAGTATTTACAGCAGTATTTTATCAAGAACTTAAATTTTGTATTTTTGGTGCTTGACTCATTATTTAATTGCATGCTACAATTATTATTGAAATGCTATATCAGTGAAAGTTATGATAGATTACCTCTTTCCATTTCAGTTGGTGTAAATGGTCATTTGTCTTCAAAATTATTATGGAAAGCCACCATAGTCTTTATAGACTTCACAGTTGTCAAGTATTAAACCAACTTGCAATGAGCTTTACAGTTTATGGCTGATAAGCCTGTTTTAGTGTAGCTAAGTCTAGGTACAATTTAAAATATACTTAACTGACATTAAATTAAAAGTTTACAACCATTAATTTCTAGCCAATCTTAGTACACCCTTCCCTGACTTAGTACCTAAGCTTTAATTTATAGATTTCTATTCGAACTTGAATTCAGTAAACTTATTATGACTAGTGTGAAACTAAATAGCAGGTAGGTTGCAGTTTATAATTCAACTCTGAGCGTTGTTATAAACATAATTAAAAATATAATTAAAATTATTTCCTCAGGGAGAAGTAAGCCGAGCAGCAGTTTCTGGCAATCTTGATGCTCCTGAAGGAGGATTTGATGCCATCATGCAAGCTGTTGTCTGTAGAGAAAAGATTGGCTGGCGTGAGAAAGCTCGTAGATTACTTGTGTTTTCAACAGATGCAGGATTCCATTATGCTGGAGATGGAAAGGTACATTTTTTTTTTGCTGTATTTAATTTAGTGTGCTAATCCAAGCTTCTTATTGAGTTAGGCAAAACTTTTTCTGTTGTCACAGCTAACAGTAAATGATATACAACATAGAGGAGGATTGACCAGCTTATTGATCATAAGCATACTCATGGTCTTCAGGTGAAGAGATCTTGTTTGAGTGCATATTAAATTAATTTTGGAAAAGCCTCATTCATATTCACCATTAGAAATAAGAGTCGGTATAAATAAAATGCATTTTAAAAATGTACCCAAACAGTTGACCAGTAGCAGACCAGACTGGAAGGAAAAAGTACAAAGTAAAAATACGAGGGGGAGTCTGAAAATAAGTTTCCCCTGGCGACTGTGTACAGAGGTATGGATGAAAGACAAAAAATTTAATGATGCATTAAAGATAAGACGTACCTTTATTTTTCCACATAATTACCACATACATTGTCGTACTGCTTTAGAAGCTTCAAAATCCCTCCAGGAAAAAATGAGGGCTCTGCATATGGAAGAAGCGTCGGACGGCTTGTGTGATGTCAGCAGTGCTCCCAAAGCACCTTCCGCCAAGAGTTTTCTTCCAAGCTGGAAACTGATGGAAGTCACTGGGTGCAAGGTCAGGACTATATGGTGGATGGACTAGGCGCTCCCAACCAAGTGTTGCCATCACCGTGTGTGGTCTCGTATTGTTTTCCAACAACAGAACACCAGATTGGAGAAGGCCAGGCCGCTTTTTCCGAATCGCCTCCTTCAATTTCGACAGAGTGTACCGCGTAGCAGTGATAGTTCCATCCTCCAAAAAGTCCAGCAACTAACCCCTTGGGTGTCCCAGAACTCTGTGAGGAGCACTTTACCAGCAGAGGGTGTTGTTTTGAACTTCTTTCGGACAGGTGATGAAAGCCGTTTGACACTTCTTCCATATGCAGAGCCCTGATTTTTTCCTGGAGGGCTTTTTGAAGCTTCTAAAGCGATATGACAAATGTCTCAATGTACATGGTAATTATGTAGAAAAATAAAGGTACGTCTTATCTTTAATGTCTCATATTTTTTGTCTTTCATCCACACCTCTGTACACAGTTGCCAGGGGAACTTATTTTCGTACTCACCCTCATATATTTACCTTCTGAAAGAAACTATGAGGTGCTACCAAAAGTTCTCGGAATTCATAAATGGTGCATGACCCATGAGAAAAAGCCTTTAGGTGAACTTCATACATCTCTTGTAAGTCATTGTGTCAAGCGGTTTCATTTTGAGTTTTACGCACTTAGTATAGTATATTAACAGTTTTCCAGTGTTGCATTTTGCTTACATTGTGATTATACAGTGACATGTGAGGGACGCAGTGTGTTTGCATAAAATTTTTCAAACTCAGGAAAACATGTGACAACCTGGGATGGGAAGTCTGTGTCATTGTGAAGCTGATTCTGAAGACCTTGCAGACACAGGCGATTCTGCCCCTGCTAGCACTCAGTAGTCACAGAACAAACGTTGCCGCAGGCCTTCTCTGTTGAGTTTATCAACCTCTTCAATGGTCTGCCTGCAGTCTTGCAAGATAACGGCCTGAACAGCAGTGACATTTTTGGGTGTAATCCCTGTTAAATGACGTCCAGAACGATCATCTTTATCAAACAATGTTCGATCATTTTTAAACTGCTTGAACTACTCATAGATTTGAGTCAGGCCTAGAGCATCATTTTCAAATGCCTGCTTTAACATCTCGTGCATTTCTGCAGCAATTTTCCCGAGTTTTGAAACAGAACTTTAAGCAAACATGCTGCTCTCTCATGTTCATCATTGTAAAAATCACAATGTATGCAAAATGCAACAACATAAAAATGCTCACAAATACTAAATTTGTTCATTCAGAACAAAGCCATTTGGCACACTGATTCACAAGAGATATTTAAAGCAAGACCTAGCGGCATTTTCTAGTATTGCCACCTGGTCGCACTCTACTTACTAATTTCATGAACTTTTGGGTAGCACCTTGTATTTTAAGAATTTTATGCTGTCAAATTTCATCAATATTGTTGGCGGTTAATACAGTTTTTGTGTTTTGTCCAAATATAGCTTGGTGGTATTGTGAAACCAAATGATGGAGAATGCCATCTTGATTATCGAGGAGAATACACTTACTCAACAGTACAAGATTACCCTTCAATATCACAAATTAACTTGAAGGTGCGACAAAATGCTATTAATGTGATATTTGCTGTCACAAGTGAACAGATTGGGGTTTATAACCGTCTAAAGGACAGTGTGGAAGGAGCTTCTTCTGGAGTTCTGTCAGATGATTCCTCTAATGTGGTGCAGCTTGTAAGAGAGCAGTATGATGTGAGTATGAACATTTATCTCAAGCACTATTATTACTGTCTCAGGTGTTGTAATATTACAGAATTGTTTAGACTTCCCTTTGCCATTTACTTTTCTATTATTTGTGCAGACATGACAGTCTTAATAATTTTTGTTACATCAGTAGACTGTACTTGATTGGTGTGCATATCGTCGTTGATACTGCAATATGTCGTATGTAAAAAAATTGCCAGATCAGATCTACCTTCTTAAAAGAAGGTAGGTCTGATCATTTTGATCAAAAAAGCACTAAAATTAAAATTACAAGAAGCTAGGTCTGATCATTTTGATCTCAATAGGACTAAAATTAAAATGGGAATTTTTTTACATACGACGTATTGCAGTATCAACGACGATATTTTTTGTTTTGTTTCATAGCAGCTTGTGGCTTGAACTGTCACTGAAAATCTTAATTAAGAAACTAACAAGGCACGAATCTAATTTTAGAATGTGAACAATTGCATTCTGATTTTTTCAAGGTTTTTTTTTAATTGCAAGACACAATTATGTTGTGCAGAATCTGAATGTTTTTGCAATGAACGATTGATATTCAGCAAGGCACAATTTCCGTCATAATTCCATGCTAGTTTTTTTGTTCCTGTTATCATGCAGGGCCAGCAAAATGCAGCATTAACTAGAGTGGAGCCTATACTATAAGTTAAACCATATTAAAATGTAAAATATCATTACATAAACTGAATATTTTAACAGCAATGCACAGTTCGACCTAGAACCATTCACTGACAATTATTTCACATTCTGAAAGAATGAATTAATGAAAAAGAGGAAGGAAAATTTCTCCGAGAGAAGGAGGCTTACAATCAAAGTACCGTAATTTTTCTTTTACAAATACTGCTGAACAACCATGAATCTGCAGGGGATTAAAATGAGTGGTTGAAGCTCCAGCAGCCCACATGGTTTGGAGAAATGCACTCTACCCTCGAACAGGTCTTGTACAAGCAGGACTCCTTCCTTGTTGCCATGGCAACCAAACAATCATTGCAGCTACTTTAGCAGGTGGAAGACAGGAGCATCGTGCTCTTAACTTCACCCACCGTTACTCTCATGTGTCATACACTCTCCAGGCTCTAACATTATAAATAAAGTGAGGAAGGTGCACTCAAGCTGAGCATTAACAGGCTCTAACATTAAGAGTTGGATAGACAGGGTGAGGTAATATGAATGTGCAGAGAAATAATAAACAAAATATTAAAATAAAAAGTGATTTTGAAACAGGTGAAGTGGGTACATTTAAAAACTGGTGAAGTGGTGTTTCACGAGCTTCATCTAAATAACTGCCACTGTTTTGTTTAATTTGATCTCATACTGGTGTCATTGGCCTCACTGTGTCAATCTTCTGGGTGATACTACTGAACCTATGACTCTGCAACTACAGTACTATCAGAGTACCTGTCAGCCTATGTCACAGACCAATTCACAAGCCGTTCAGAAGGAAATGAGTCCCATCATTGATGAAAACTTACAAGGGAATCTTAGGAGTTGTCATGTCGAAACCTACCCTCAAATTTTGCCTATCGACAGGTCTTCGTTACAGATAGAAACATGCAAAAAATTAACTGATCATACTAATTTTTAGTGGGTGAAAATGAATTGTGGATCTTTGCAAATTCGAAATATTGAGTAGCCTCACACAGATGTCAGTGGTAAAGGGTAATGACTCGAGCCTTCCCTACCCAGCGTGCCAAGCATCAGCTGTCACAGTCACAGCAGCTTCCCATGTAGGCCTATGTGTACTTTGCCTTTTATACCCCTTTCCATCTTATTATGGGAGCGAATAATATTCTAAGAATGAATAATACCCTCCTCTCATACAGATGTTTGTATTCCAGTAGGTCTTCTGAAGTAATTAGTATGTGTTTAAGTGTTTAGGATTAGTAGTGAATATCGTGTGCTGTTTAAATTGGTTAAATTATATTTCATTTTACTTTGGCCTATATTGACGAGCACAATACCTAGTGTGTTAGTGCGAGTTCTTATCGCCTGAAGAGTTTCGTATAGACAAATGTCGACATTAGTAACAGGTTGATTGTTCTCTGTGCATGGCAAAACATCTTTCTTTAATCATTCAAATTGACTGGTCACACATCTAGCCAATAACACCCACATGTTATTAAACTTATTAAATAGTTTCAAATGTGGAAATGGTAAGTAGTGCATATCTAAAAATGATCTTTTACATTTAAAGAGTAAAGACGTACTGTAATCTCCTTCCATTACCTAACACCATGCTGTCGCAGGTCTGTTTTCATTATCTTTCTTGTGATGGAAAGCTTTCCAATGTCACATGTGTATTTCATCGAAACATCTTACTTATTATTATTATTATTATTATTAGAAATTCATCTTATGCTTTAGGTGCCAATCAGCTATTGACATGCCTCTAAACCAGCGTTTGTCAACCTATGGTCTGCACCTGTGGTGCAGATGGTCCTCAGACATAATTTTAAAATATCATAAAGTAAGTGGCAAGTAAAGAAGTAAAATTTTTTCACACATTTCGTTATAATGACCTATACTTAATACCCCAAATATTAAGAATATAGGCCTTCTTTTAAAAATGGGATGTAAAATTAGTGGTCCGTAAATTTTTTAGACATTTTAGAGGTCCTCGAGTTCAAAAAGGTTGAGAAACGCTGCCCTAAACCATACTGCCACTACTACTGCTACTGCTGCTCCTGCCACTGCTAACGTGACATTACATAATGACGACTATTTTGTGGCATTCTTTGAACTTACTTTCTCCTGACAACTTATGTAGTAATAAAAGACATTTTTATTTCAGAGAATTTCGTCCTCTGTTGAAATGAAGGATAACGCTACAACAGATTCAGTAAAAGTTACATATTATTCAGCTTGCAAGGGAGGTGGACAAGCAATCCAAACAAACAAATGTGATGGTTTAAAAGTAGGAGATGTTGTGAAGTTTGAAGCTGAAGTGGAAGTCACAAACTGCCCTGCAGATCCATCCAAATGGAAGCAGACATTCAAAATTTATCCTGTTGGAATTAATGAGTCATTGATTGTGGACCTGGAAATGCTTTGTAGTTGTCCTTGTGAAAGAAAAGGACACCCAGTGAGTATTTACATTCTTAAGTGATATTCCTCCACAATGTATATAAATTATTTTGTATCATTGTGTTATTGGTTTAAGTTTATTTACTTATATAAAATTCTACCAACAACTTTCTAGGAACTTGATTAGTGCGCATGATGATTACAGAGTTTTTATGTTACATGGATGCAATTAATAATAGAGTAGCTGTATGCAGAGGGGAAAAAAGGGACTAAAGAATAGATTGGATTCTGGGATTGGGTATTATTTGCAGATTTAGAACTTAGTTAAAACATATTGATGTAGAATGCAGGCTCCTGAAATATTTTATCCAAAGAAAGGCATGTTACAGGGTTTTAAACCATGCTGTGGCAAGGTGGACATAATAGATCACTGTGGAGAAGTCTGTTCTAAAAATGTTTTACAGTAGAGTCCTGCTAATCTGGACTAGATAGGACCGGACCCTTTCTGGATCACCGAAAGTCCAGATTATACGGAATTTGCCTTAAAACGCATGTACTGTACTGGAATACAATTTTTAGATGGGCAAAACTATAAAAATCAATGTTTTTCTTTCATAAATATAACTTTTCTTCAACGTAATTTAATTTTAATACTATTGTATACGTAGACCTAAGTTTTAACCTACTAACTGATGTAGAATTAACAAAACACCTTTGTGAATAAGAAAAGATTTATTGATTGTTCAGTACAAAAATCCTGTTCAGATTAACCAGATGTCCAGACGACTGGGATCTGGATTACCGGGACCATACTATACATTTACTTAGTAGATATGTTTTCAATTGGTCTTTCTTGTATAAGCTCAGATTTTCGTGAAATTTCGTTTTTTAAAAAGTATTATTTTATATCTCTTCTTAAAAACCCATATTAAACCATATTGAGATGGTTTCTAGAAGTCTATATTAAAACAGTAGAACTGACTTGCCTATTTTTATTTCAGCTCTATAAAGAAAGAGCAGAGGAATGTTCAAGATTTGGTACTTACAAGTGTGGAATTTGTGAATGTGACAAGCTACACTTTGGTCGAAACTGTGAATGTGATAGTGAGAATATCCATGGAGGCAAGGGCTTACTAGAAGGAGGTTGTCGACCAGACAACACATCGACAACGGATTGCTCTGGACGAGGCACCTGTGTATGTGGTGTCTGTGAGTGTGAGACAAGGACTAATCCTGACGAGGTATGTGTGAAAAAGTTCTGTGTACTAGGACACAAAACATGAGTCCTGTGAAAGTAATTTTTCTGGCTGAATTATTAAATTCTTAAAATATGATCTGCTATCAGTAACTAAGAGGTCTTGTTCATGTCTTGTTCTGCATGATTATAATTTAGTCTACCTACTTGTAGGAAGTGGTTTTCAAGTTAGTCTGCCTGTTTAGCTTGACCCTCTTAACCTTTTAACTGCTACAGCCAGAGGCTCCAACTTATATGGGCCCAAGGGACTGAAGCTCACCCAATAATTTGCCGTAGGCCTATTTTGTTAAATTATTTATTACCATTACTAAAATAAGTTTCGTTGTTGAATCGCTTTAAAGCTAAAATCAGGCTATAGTTGATATACATAATACAATCTTCTCTTGTGCCAATTCACTGACGATTGTTTGAAGTCGTTTCTCAGTTCATTAAATTTTTACATCTTAATCTGTTAACGCAGTTTCCACATTTACCACCATATTTTTATGCTTTTTATGCATCCAATGCCCATTAAATTCTAAAGGTTAGTTATTTGAGAGCAAATAGAAATGTATTTTATGGGAGTGAATGAAATCTTGAAAGTGCAGAAATTCTCTGCCTTTGGGTTAGGGTTTTGAATGGACATTGTAAGATTTACTGTAGTTGGCACAATTTGTAAAGAGTGCTTAAGTATTGTTAGGTTTTAATAATTAAGGAATCGCGCACAATGTGCATTATCTTAACCTAAGACTTAACCTACCCAGTCCTGAACCCGGGGAGGGGATCTTTCACTACTGAAAAATCCCCGACCAGGTCAGATGGAATCTTTCCCCTATGCGGAAATTTTTTAAATACTTCATATAGCCTTCATGCTATTAATACTATTTCTTATCTTCATAGTTGTTCAATTTTAAACTGTACAATAAATTATTCATTCATTTGAGCCCTCCTGTAAAACTGACTCAGCTAGTTCCTTTGTTTTATTTCTGATCTTATGCTTCTAGGAGAAACAGAATTTCTTTGTCCTACAGTGTTAAATGTAATGTTGGGACAGCTGTAAAAAATAAATAAAACCCGGTAAAATAAAATTTCCAAATCCTTGAAGAAAGTTGAAGTTTAAATCTTACCTGAAGGTTTTAACTTCCATCCTAGTTTCAACTGAAAAAATTAGGATTTTAGGTCGTGTAAAACTGTCTTCTATAAAGTGTGGACAGAACAAATTCTGCTCGAAATCTGGATTAAATTTGTCTTTCCTCCGACAAGCAACAATCCACTGTTTTCAAATTTTCTTATCCTTCGGTAGGCAGAAGTATGAATTATCTGCAAATTTCTTTTCATGAAAGTTTCGGCAAACAGCTACTGCCAACCTTAGTCCATACATTTTTACGCTTGTAATTCACCATACAAACGAAAAAGTAAACAATCATCACATCACAAAATACTAACGAATAATACTTGTGAATACATACTAAATTAAAGGGACCATTCTTATGGATGGATATGGCTGACGTCACTCTCCCTTCAACCCACTATCGCTGCACTGATGAACTCCCGGATAAGACAACCTTCTTAGTTAAAGAACCTTGGGTTGAGGCAATGAAGATGCTTTCTTTTGGACCATATATTCTGCCATGACTAGTGGTCAAAGCTTTACTCACTGTAGAGATGCCAGACAACAATACAAGTACAAATTCGGAGAAAATAATGAAGTTCGTTAAAATTTTGTAAGTTTGGTGAATTTCCACATGACGTGGACATTGTTTCCCACTTCTCAAGCTGGTAAAAAGAGTGGAGTGGGCGGAGTCTGACGATGGGAGGAAAGATCCTCTTGAAAGCTGGATAACTAGTAAGTTAGTTAATTTAATGAAGTAGTGAGTGCTCGGGGTGATAATGTGTTTTATATGGTAAAAAGAAGATTCACAAAAATAAGCTGTTAAAAATGTAGGTTGTGCACATAAGCAGTGGCGTAGGAAGAGGGGTGCGGGCCGCCCCGGGTGCCATCACCCGGGGGGGTGACCAAATAAAAATGTGTCTTTAAGTAAAAAATCGCTGAAGGGAATTTAAAGAAAATAATAATATTATTTCTAAAAGTCAATATGCGTATTGGAACTTTTTTTAGTTTTAAATGCAGTTAACAAAGGTAATAAAACGCGGCTGAACTGGCCTCTGTGTTGATACGATCAATAATATTATGGTTAGAGGGAGGGGTGTTTATTTCTGCCGATGCTTGTCTCTGCAGTTTTATTAATTTAAATGAGACTTCAACAATCGATGATATTTTATATCACTCAAGCTGCAACCAATTTTACCCGCTGCGGCAGTCATGACTTCGACGAAAATAAACTTCGAATGTGAGTTGACTCAGAAGTCTCCGGCAATCTAGATTTGGAACTGGTATGTGCACATATTTAAGAGTAGATTATTAATAATACAGTACACTTCCGTAAAATAGTTACATTAGCCTACTTGTTTATGAATTTTATTAGGATCAACCTATTAAAAAAATCTTATGTATAATTCACATAAAAGTTAAATAAAAGTTAGCCTCCCCTTAGAAATAAGAGAAAGTCGTCGCCAATCTTCATACAAAATTTTGTTTTCGTACGATTTTCCGTTGCAAGAGGCCGTATTGCAAAAGAGCGCGTATTCAGAGTGGGTTGCTTATAATGTTATAACTATCCTTCAGAGAATTATTTCGAAAAAGTGTTCCAAATAAAAGTTTTAGCTCTTAGTATAAGCAACCCACGTGCAAAATTTAAAGAAAATCGTTAGAGCCTTTTCGAGAAAATTTTCTTTGTGTAAAAATAAGGTAAACTTTTCTCCAATCTTCGGTTCACATCTTGAAAGGTACAGTCGGTCAAATAAAAAACGTCGGGCGGTATTTGATTAAGTATCACGAACGAGCATATGCGCATGTACAGGAAGACTTAAGGTTAGGTTCACACACGCCTCTTGTCTATCCATGTATTTTCTTGATTATTTAGTCAGTTTTGTTCCAAAACAAACATCTATAGAAGGCTGTGGCTATATGCCTCAAATCCGCCATATTCTTGGTTGCAAATTGTTATAATTAATAGATTCGCGAGGAATATGTTTATTCAAGGAGCATTTTTTAAAGATTTTATTTTATAATACCGGTACTTGTAGTGCAAAATCAATAACTTACGCTCAGCATCTGCAACCAATCTTAGCATCGAAATACGCGTCCGGCCAGATCAACGTTTGCTATGAAAACTTCCGGTCGCATTATAGTAACGTTCCCACCTCTGAGCTTCTTTTCATAAATATGGAACCTTCTCGCTGCTTCAGAGACCGAAAAATGCAGGTCAATTACAGCCCTAACCACACTTTCTCTCACGTTAGCATTTGTATGTGGCGATGACACAAAGCAAAATGAATTATGACAATGCATTAAGTTGAATATCGTGTGTTGCGATTTCCGCGATGTTCATTTTTTCCCTCCTTGTTCATATTTTCCCTCCTGCCGCATGGCCTCATATGTTCCGAAAATGACCTGTATTTTGTGTTTTTTATAGGAAACTTGTGAACTAATGCGTCAAAACTTTAATTTTAACAGCATACGAGTCCCGACGTTTTTTATTTGACCGACTGTACCTGTCATAAATACAAAATTTTGTCCTTTTATCAAAATTCATCTTTCCAAAATTCGAGATTTCCCTTGGAAGACAAAATATAAAAAAATCACTCCAAAAATAAAACTTTGCACAATTTCGGGAGTCTATTTTGGCCTAGATGTACGCCTTATTAATGGTAACACCCACAATTCGTGAATCTGTCGCTCACGAAAACAATGTATACCTATCTGTCTATAACGTACTTTAGATAAATAATAATAATAATAATAGTAATAATAATAACATTTATTGTCGTTTAACAGTACAATGTACAGCATAATGTGCTTGATATGTACAGTATGTCTTTCCTTAATCCTAAAAAAATGGCTGAATTAGGTTAAAACTATGTCTTATATGCACCATTGGTAGCACTGGTTACAACATGGCGACAACATGGTAAGTCGAATCGCTTTATGGATGGTTGATTCATAGTGTGCCATGATTTCAGAACAAAGTTTTTTTTATGTGACAAAGTAATTATTACTAATTTTGTCTAATCTGTTGAGTTTATGAGTTACATCAGATAAATTCGTTGCAGCTGCATCTATCGATAAACTCTTAAACTTTCGTGGGATTACCTTTGACTATCCAAAAAAAAAATACTTGGAACAGTTCCACCTTTTCATAATTTAAATGGTAGGGGGGTGACAAGAAATTTTCCGCACCGGGTACCACCTAAGCTTTCTACGCCACTGCACATAAGACATATAGTTTTTAAAAGAACATTTTGAGGAAAAAAGTCTTATATTCAGGCCAGTATTTCTATATTATATCATGCCACAAATGTTAATATTTCATTGTACTATTTGTATGTAAACGTTATTATACTTTTATGTATCTCGTTCATTTCCAGAGAATCTCTGGTCAGTATTGTGAGTGTGATAACTTCTCATGTGACTACGCAAATGGACTCCTGTGCTCAGGACCAGATCACGGTACTTGTGTATGTGGGAAGTGTCAGTGCAAGCCAGATTGGACTGGTGATGCATGTGACTGTCGAGCATCCACAGACACTTGTATACCACCAATAGGTTCAAAAGAAATTTGCTCAGGCAATGGAGAATGTAAATGTGGTGCTTGTGAATGTTATGAAGGCACTGAAGGACGTTACACTGGAAAGTTCTGCGAGAAACACCCTGTAAGTATTCTAATTTTGTTACGTTCCAGAAATAATATGCATATGAGATTTCTTATAGATATCAGAGGCTTTATTATTTTGCTATTGTGGCCTTATCCTCCACTGCTGCCAAAATTTCAGAGTCCTTTATTATTTTTCCTTGTGGGTAGGTTGTAGTGTGGCGTTTGTGGAGTAATGTACTGTCTGACTGTGAGCTGAAGGCCGAGCTGGTGGCATAATGGGGGAAAGACATAGACAGTAAATGCAAGCGCATGGTAAGGTAGTGGGGGAACGCTAGCTCGGCCTTCAGCTCGCAGCCAAACAGTACATGTTACTGAATTCTGACTTAAACTGCTTCTAATATAGAGTCCTGTCTTAGTATCCGATTGTGATTAAAAAAATGTTAGTATTTTAAATGTTTTAGTTGAACATACAACAGTCACAGGGTGATGATAGGGCCCGGATTTGAAGGCTTTAACTTATTTTTCCCCAGCTTCCTAATTAGAACATTTTAACATACTTTTCCGTTTCATGCTCCTTGCTTCTGAATATAGGAATCTTATTGAACCTAAAAAGGGCTAAATCGGGCTAAAGAGCCCTTTTTAGGCAGTTGACAGAGTATTTGAAAATGGGGAGGAGGCTCCTTGAAACGCGTCATACCAAAATGTGGTAAGTGAAGCAAAAAGTGTGTTTATGTCAACTCATATAGTAAATTAATTTTATTATAGTTGCTTCACTGTATAAAGTTCCACAAAGTCTTTATTATAATACAGTTTTCTGTGTTAATGTTAGGATTCACTAAGTGTTTTATTAAGATGGCTAAAATCGTTTATTTGAAGCCTAAAAAAGGCTATTTCACGAAAATAAAAGGTTAAATTACCTTTTATAAAAGCCTAAAAATCCAGGCCCTAGCGATGATAGTGATAATGTGTTTGTGATGTGAATGATAACATTAGAGTTATTGGAGACAAAAATGACTCTTCTGTGGGTGAATCCATATCAAATCAACCAATGATGGTTGCTGACAAAATTTATATTTTATTTTTTTTATCTATGTTTGTACTATATTCAGAGAGTTGAAAACAGATATTCATTAAGTTTTTAGATGTTCAATTTCTTTTTGAGCAGCCAATTTGTATTGGTGTGTCAGTCTATTTTTCATTTTACAGAGGTTTGTGTTAAACTGTAGCTTCTTTCTTTTTTAAATTAACCGTGTTAACGCCTACTTAATTGTAAATAAACGGAAAAAATTGATAAATGCTAACGTTTTCAAAATAAAAACAATCGACGGCATGTTAAGCAATTTCCTCCACGACATCTTCTGTTCGCCATCTAACATAGCCAGGAGAATCGGGTAGAATCCCTCCATCTATTCCCTGAATATAGTACAATCATAGATTTTAAAAATTAAATTTTGTCAGCAACCTTTTCAAATTAAATTGGTTGATTGATATGGATTGATTCCCGCAAACTGAACTTACCAACTAGACAAGCTCATGTTCATGCCACCCAAATGTTTCCTGGATGATCTAATGACTAATGACCATAGCGGATTTTTTCCCCCTCATCATCCTATTGCCTTGTAAACTACCATATTTGATGGCACTTTCGAACACCTACATGATGATTTTAAATATTTCAGAAACCAAATACATAAAACAAATTTCAACAGTTTGATAAAAAGTTCACTCTTATTTTTTGAAAAGTTTTGATGGAACTTTCACAGTGAAGTTATAACATATTTGTAAACAGTGTAAACACTGTAAATACTTAGTTACTCTACTTACCAAACTTTTGGAAGAACATGTTTCGCATCCTCAACTACTTGTCAACTGCTGGTCCTTGCTAAGGATGCATGCAAAGACATGCAAAACATGTTCTACCAAAAATTTGGTAAATGGAGTAACTAAGTGTGTTAGTCAATTCACATTATGTTTATAAATTCACTCTTCTAAATATAATGCAAAATATCACTTACAATCGTGAGAAAAACAGACTCATTTACCAGTAATGATAGTGAAAAATATTCATATGGTGAGTGAATACCCTTTTTTAAATCTCTGAATTTAGTATCATATTGGTAATTTATAGAAATAAATACAATTTTTATGTAAACCTTTCATTTGCCATTACCCTTGTGGTAAAACCTATTGTATGGGGTGTGTCTGCTGGTACAGACTCGGGGAGTTTTTATTTAACAGATAAATCTCTTAATTTCCACATTCTTTATATCTGGATCTGATTGGTGTACACTTATTTCCTTCTTTCTAGACTATATTTTTGTGTTACTTCATTGTTATAAATCTGTATATATTTTTTAATTCAATATCATGTTATAGGGTCTTCCAGGAAGATGTCTAGAATTCAAAGAATGTGTTCAGTGTCAAATGTATAAGACTGGAACTCTGACTGAAGAAGAATGTGCAGCTAATTGTACTTTTATACCTATCTCTGTGGAGAAGGTAGAAGGTAAGCATAGTATATTTAGCTCCCATAAACCCCATAAAAATACATAGTAGAGAGTCTAAAATTAGCCTTAAACACAATGATTGCAGTTTAAAATAGCTGATTTCTACTAACCCACAACATACTTGGCAGTAAAAAGAACTAGGATATATGAGATAAACCAAGGATACATGAGATAAACCGCAATGATTATAATAGTGTGTACCTCAGACAAACCAGAAGGAATATCGATGTTAGATTTAAAGAATATATTAGGAGTATAAAATTTAAACTGATGAACAGATCTACTGTAGCAACACATTTCTGGGATTTAATCAATAAAATATGTAGAGAGACCCAGTTACTAGAATCAATCCATACGCTGACAGAGCTTTTGATTTATGAAAAACCCTACATGTAAAAATTTGAAGATAAACCTGTGAATTTTGATATACCTTTAAAATATCGTATTTACTTGAATCTAATGCACACCTTTTTTGTCCATTTGTAGCCTTAAAAATTGGGGTATGATGCATTAGAATCGATGGTGGATTAGATTTGAGTACAAATCCATTCCATAGTTCCGTGGCAACTTTGATCAATTACATAACCATGCATTCTGTACTTCACAACTTTGTTACATTTATCGTTGGCCTAAACCGGTACATACGAATGTGGGCTGAAGTTAACATACTATTTTGACATTCCAGCTTAACTTCAAGCATGTTGAAAGCTGGATTTCATTCACAAATCCATTGTAGTATAAAATAAAATAGGAAATAAAATATCCTACCATCGATGCACATTATATTCACCAACAAATCCTTTTTATATGATTTTAAGTTTCAAAATTGCGGTGTGCAATTAGATTCAAGTAAACACTACAGGGGTACTCCATGCCGCAGCTGGTTGAGGCATAATGCTACAAACAGATTCAATCTCCGATTGGGTCAAGGATTTTTCCATTGGCCTAATCCTTCTGGTGGCACTATGGCCCTGGGGCCGACTCAGCCTCTAACAGAATGAACACCATGAGCAATTCTGGGGGTAAAGGCAGCCATAACCTTATCACTTTTATGTGCCAATTTTCTAAAAATCTGGGAGCCTTATCTGGAACTCTAAGGACTTCCATGGTCTGTATAGGGATCACTTTACCTTTACCTGTGGAGTATAATCAGAAAGGAAATAAAAACCCACCCCCAGGTGTACATGACATTTTCTTAGCACACAAGGCCCATCAGTTCATAAGTAGCTGGCTGATACCTGTTCAGTTCACCTGTATTGGGAAACACAAGTGAGACAAATTTATTAAAATGTATTGGAATAAACACTTGCTATTTAGTCTGATTAATGAGTGAAGTAGTGAGCGTTTGTTAAATTTGAGTTAATAATAAAAGAAGTAGAATTGTTTCTTTCTAAAAATACTATTTTCATTATTATCTTTTGATATTGTTGTCATTTTACTACCTAATATTTTCTTTCTGAAACCATCATTATTTTTGCCGTTCTTCTGTGACTTCAGTTTAAGAATATAGTTAATTTATTTTCCAGTCCATGAAGACCAGGGAGAAGTGCTCTGCGTGTATTACGATGAAGAAGATTGTCATTTTGCTTATGTGTACACATATTCTGAGAATAATACTCTGATAGTCATGGCTCAAGAAGAGAGAGATTGCCCACCAGAGATTCATGTACTAGGTAAGTTATTTTATCTATTTACAACAGTTATTGTTACAGTTATTGATGGTATAACAATTATTTGTATAAATGCGTTCAAGATAGCGGAACTTAGTTGCTAAAAGCAACATTGGTCAGGGTATGTGTTCCTGTATGTATGTATTGCATTATGTTGTTTCATATTACAGGAATTGTACTTGGTGTTATTGGAGCTATTGTTCTAATTGGATTAGCATTGCTATTATTGTGGAAGCTCCTAACTACGATCCATGATAGAAGAGAATTTGCAAGGTTTGAGAAAGAACGTATGATGGCAAAGTGGGATACGGTAAGTTGACAAAGAATGTTATTACTATCAGAGATTTAACGTTTTTAAAAATAACTACATAAGCTTTTCAATAGGTTTTATGTTATTTTGAATTGTAAACATTAAGTGAGCCCGCTGAGGATAAAGAAAAAGGTGCTAGCACATATAGTTTATTGAGGATATCACCAGATGTTGTTCTTTTCCCTTTTGTACAAACGAATAATATAATTTCCCTCATTTTAACCACTATAAGTTCTTTAGGTACTTAGGAAAAAGGAAAGGCATAAAATAGAAGTTTTTGGTGCTATAGACAAATGTTGAAAATAAAGTGGAATGACAGAGTATCTAACGAAGAGGTCTTAGAAAGAATAGAGGAGCAAAGAAGTCTATGGACGACACTCATTAGAAGAAGGGCCAGACTAGTGGGGCACATTATGAGGCATCCAGGCTTGATCAACACTATATTAGAAGGAACAGCAGAGGGGAAAAATTGTAAGAGAAGACCACGATTAGAATATGCAAAACAGATTATTGATGATTTTGGTTGTAAAAAATATGTAGACATGAAGAGACTGGCTCAAGATACGAAGAACTGGAGAATTGCATCAAACCAGTTGTAAAACTAATGACTACAGAAGAAGAAAATTCTGTTATTCCTACTACTACTATTATTATCGTGTACCTATTAATCAATTACAATTCAAAATGACATAAATGACTATTTCGGCAATAAAAATTTGATCCATAACTAGATACCGACAGTTTAAATGTTTTTTGACAAAACACAAAAATAAGCCAACACAATATTTAGTTTCACTGAAAAAATTTCTCCCCATTTATTCGAAGTCTGCAATTCCTTATCATAGTGAAGGGTTTTTCAATAATAATTTCTTTGCCTTTTACAGCTTCAGGAGAGAGAGAAATTTCTTTACAAAGAGTTCACAATTTAGTATTTTCAGCAGATATTTCTTTTATGTCAGTGTGTTTTCGTTCATGATTGGTTTCACACAAATTATTGCCAACCAAAAGAGCCTGGATTCTGCTACATGCAAAATTACCAAAAAAGTTTTTTTTATTACTGTTGAAAGCATAAGAGAATTGAAATTATTTTCCTTTAAGATTCAAAATAACATAAAACATCACAGAATAAAAGTTAAAACGATAAATAAAAGAATAATTACCAGTAGATGCAGTTTATTAAAATCGCGACGTTTCGACCCTCTCCTTCAGGTCTTCATCGGGTGAATTATTCTTTTATTTATCGTTTTAACTTTTATTCTGTGACGTACAGTGGAAAACCCGAATGGTGTTTGACCGTTAAAAGAACTTAACAGGCTCACACGCTTAACAAGCTTTGTCTTGCCTGTTAAGTTTTATATAATGGTCTTACATTGTGTTCCGTTATGTTTTAGTTTAGTAGGTCATGCTTCTGTAATTCGTTTTTAGCAGGCCTTGCTTGCTATCTTGTTTTTTTTTATTTATAATTGAACAAATGAATTTCAAATAGTTGTTATTTATGGGTATTGTAATATCAAAATTATTCTTTTTGTGTCTTGCATCCAATCAGAGACTGGACATTTTATTATATTGTTTTGATAGCCAATAAGGTTTATCTTTAGCTTCATTCTTTTTCTTCATCGACTCAAGTCAACTGTGTCTCATAAGACATTAGTTTTTCTAGGCTTTAAATGCCTATTCTTTTTCCTTCATCGATTCAAGTCAACTGTGTCTCATAAAGACATTAGTTTTTCTAGGCTTTAAATGCTTATTCTTCGTCATAATCAATTCAATTACTACTCATAAGGACATGAGTTTTCTTCTTGGCTTATCAATGCCAATCTTTACCTATCAGATAGATCTGGTGGTTTACTTTCAATAGCTGAAGCAATCAGCTCTTCGATTCACATTAAGATTTCATATGCCTTATTGATTCTGAAGACTTCGAACGATTTAAATACTATTATCGCCCATCGTGTGATTCATCGGGTCTTCTTCATTTTGGTGTTGGCGTTGCAAGATCTCAGGCTACATCTTTAACAACTATCAAAAGGTGATATTTAATCAATTCAAAGGTACGTTATTTACTACCTAATTTATTTGAGGAACAATTTGGACGTAATTTCATCATTGAACTAATATATGTGTGGTTTTGATCAAACTGATTAAGCCATCTCAAGGATATTTACGACCTTTAACTAAGGAATTTGTATTAAACATTGTGATATCTACAATTTCATCAGTGTTTATTAATAACAATATTATATACGTCCAAGGAATCCAGAATTATAAACTGAGCAAGATTTATGTATTGTTGTTGTGACAATAAATTGTTACATACCAGAGAAAATTATCTAAAATGTATTTGGGCAAGTTTGGCTTATCTATTTATAGTCTAAGTCTCAATCTCAAGAAGTGCTACGTCCTATGAATCTTGTTATACAGTCCGTTTGCTCTCAGCTTGCCCGTACACATTGTAAAGAACTATTCCAGTCTTGTCATCCATGTACAAAATAATATCTTTCTTTTTAAAAATTACTACCTGATTCTCCTTTATTCAGCTATTGTTGGCCAAATCAATATTATTATTATACTGCATGTTCTAACGGTTTTCAATTTTTTTATGATGTTCATTTGAAAAAGGTTTTAACGTAGCCATTATTTCAGGAAGCTTGTCTTTACTTCCATAAAATAAAATATGGTAATCAGATCCTATTCATTTAATCATGTGGTGGAGCACATGGACAGATTTTTTCAACTCCCAAAAAATACTTATTGGTTAAAATTGATTTTGCATATCTCCTTATTACTTCAATATTTTAAAGTATATCTTGTTTCTCACTAAGATTATTTGTGCAAGGTTTGCAGGTTCAGTCCCAACCAGGTCAGTGGCATGTTATGTGTGCATAAATGTCTGTAGAATTACAGGCATGTTAAAGACCTGCAGAACAAAATTCCGGTGCACTGATGATGGTCACAGTCCTAAGTTGCAGTAAACCCCTGTCTTTAAATTTTCATAAAACCTACCAACTAAGGTTAATAAATGGCTTCTTTTCCTTTTACTTAATTTCATGAAATCAAAAGCAATGATATGAAAAAACACCTTAAAACATTGTTTTCAGTTTGGTAAACATTGAAATTGAGATTTTTCTGAACCAATATGAAGTAGGGTAGTTTTTCTCTAACTAGAGTAATTTCAGATACCTGAATAGTATTAATTGGTAAAATTAAATAATTCTCTGATAAATGGAAAGATGTATAGAATAGGTTTTTACAGTTTACTTCACTTGGTTGACCAAGAATACAGTGTGTTTCAACCACCACTATGGTCATCCTCAGCGCATATCCAGTTCTGAGTTGGACATAAGCTGAGAATGATTGTGATGGTGGTTGAAATTTGTTCTTGAATTCTCTGTACTTTGATGCTGAAATATAATTTCTGTTATATGACAGATTATTCTACATGTTTACAAAACATGACTACATTCTGCAGGTAACATTAGTAATATTAATATGTATTTTTTTTTAGGGTGAAAATCCCATCTACAAACAAGCAACATCTACTTTCAAGAATCCGACCTATGCTGGAAAGTGAAGATAAAAATAACAAAAAGATCTGAAATTACAGCCTGACTATGCAGATTGGATCTCAGTCCAAAGTTTAGCACATAACTGCCAGCAGGATTAAGAGACACTTGCTTGAAAAATGAAAGAATGACTGATGTTGGATGGATGAATTAACTTGATGTGTCCTTATAGTTGTAAATAATGAACGAGTGTATGAATGTATGCATGAATGAATATACTTTGTGCCTGCGTATTCTCGTGCTTGCTAATTTTAACTCATTGACGAGTCAAGCTTAATAATGGGTCTAAAATCTTTTTATTAATTTAATTTTCTTGGAACATTTATTCATGATTCTAATGTTGATGAATCTAGTTGGCAACAATTAATTTTAATTTGAGAGGTGAGTTAGTATGTTTAACATTTCTCACCTCTTAACTGGAGATCATAAGAACTGTGTTTAATCATAATTTATTTTAATATGCTAGTGTTAGACTACTAGAATCTCACTCTTAAGATATAGGCAACCTTGTTGCAAGAAGTCAGTTAGACTAGAAATGTAAGAGTTTCATCGCAACTTAGAATTTTGGCAATCAAGATTCTGGTATTAATTTAACAGTATATCCCTGTGCCTTCAAACTTTCATATTTTCAGATTTACTCTTTTCCTTGCATAGTGTATGGAAGATATTTATTGAGCCTTTATATATGGATATCATAAAAGATTGTACTGTGTCTTTATGATATATTATTCTTTTTTAAACTTCCAAATGTTAATTACTATTTCTAATTTTTTCTGTAATTAACTTTTTGCAGCTTCAGTGGAGTATGTATGAACTCTCATGTTTGGAGATTTTTTTATTGTGGTCAGCTGAATTATATTACTGTAGGTCTTCCCTTAACTACCAACTGATAATTATTCTCTGCTTTTGTACTTACATAACAAATAACTTCTTGAGATTTCTTTTGATGCAGAACTAACTATATTATATTAGTACAGACATGTAATTTTCATTTTCGTGTTTTTAAAGAGACTCCCAGCAGTTCTATCATTTTGTTCCCCTGATAACTAATGTATAGAATTGCATTGCTCCTTTTTCCTTATTGTGTTTTGGATGGATGTGTTACTGGTATTACAACAGCATATTGAAACTGAGATGACATACAGTATTTTATAGTAAAATGATCTGAGAATGGTGTAAAACAAGCTTTCTTTATGTACTGTTTCTAAATCTCAGGAAAGTAGAATAATTAATGCACAATTAAAAATAATAATAATAATAAATAATGCACAATTTTTAAAAAGTAATTTAATAAGTCACCGTGTGTTCAGTCTTGTCATACAGTGGTTAGCGCTTCCATGTGAAAAATCTTTGCTGTTCTGTGGTTACAAATTACAGAATGAAGATTGCCGAAACTGAGAATATGTTCTCCAAATTCCTCTTTTTTTAAACTATTGCACATATATGCAATTAACCACTGTTCTCTCTCTCTTTCTTTTTTTTTAAGAAATGTGGAATATTGTTTCATTTACACTTATTTAACTTAGCAAATTTTAGATTATTTATGTTTCAAGTTACAGTAGTAAGAGATTTTATAGAAGTATATATATCTAGGATTGTTTGACAAGGCCTTTGATGTGCTTATTTACATTAGTAATAGCAAAGCCAATGGAAATGCAGTAATAATATTGTTCTCATACAAATTGGTGTTTTCTTACAAATTGTTTTACCAATTAAAAATTCAGTGATTTAAATACTTTTCTTTAATGCATACTATACTAAAGCTTGATTTTGTGCCATCCATTAATAATGTAGAATGATAAGCTTTGGTGGAGATAATCCTCAGAGTAATACTTTTTATCAATAATTTTTTTATCTGTTTTACAGCGAATGTTATATGTGTATCGTGTGAATGAACTGATGTAAAATAGGAATGACTATTTTTTGGTAGTATTTAATGTATGATACATATTTTGTAATTTTTTAAGGTGTGTTAACTGAAAAGTTACAAATTTGCTCTGGTGCCTGTTTATTTTTAAAACTTACCCAGTGTTTGAAATTGATTGTCATTTAAGTCTAATGTAACATACTAATGAGAAATATGAAGTTACAGAAAATATAGTCTAATTAATATATTATCTAGGGAATTGATATTTTACCTATAAAACTAAATACAAATGTAATGCAGATATGTTTATTTTATGGTGCCATTGTAAATTTCCTTGGAACAACTGCAGAATTCGTGTGGAGCGGATTTGTCAACTTTCCTACTCACTTCCAAGCTGTATAAAAACAACAAGAAATATGATATAACACTACTAAAATTTCCCCTTTTATTATTCCGATAACAGTATTGCAGAAAACAAACCATACTTCTGCAATTGAAACAAAACAACCAACCTGAATGATATCATGTATATTGAAGCAGAAATACGATCTTACAGCTTGTAGTAGATAATAATCTGAAAGGATGATTAACCTAATAGGAAAATGTTTACCATAATGTTAACTGAGAAGGAAATGAATAGGCTATTAAACTTCTTCACAGGTTACATGATTATTCACACATTTAATCAGGAATGCAGATCAAAATTTAAAAAAAAATAGTGAAATTTGTGTATATATATAATATCATCCAGTGGATATGTAACTAAAAAAACCTTGAAATAGTTCATTGTTCTGTTCAGTGGCTTAACCTTCCAGTAAGGTAAGGTGTGCCCACAGAGGGGGATTCAGGCGCAGAGTGCATCATTGAAATTTCTGAGGGTGGGTGAAAATTTATGAAAATTAGCATTTTATGTGTTAAAAATAAAAATGGTCAAGTTTCATAACTTTAAAAGGTAACAAAAACCTCTTCTAATTCTTTAGAATATATTCTGTGTTCATTTGTTATCTGTTAAGTATAGCCTATAGACTACCATTCAAAAGCAGCCTCATTAAACTTGGGCTACTTTTTCAATTGACACTTTTTATTACAAATACAGCAATACCGTTTCCTTATGAAGAAGTTTTAGAGTAGGCCTATTGTTATTGCACTGTTTCTGAGAATGACTACTTTCCAAGAGGTTGAGATTGTACAAAGTTGGAGGTATCTTTTCATGAAACTGGGGGGGGGTCACAAAGCTATTGGGGGGTGGGCACCCCTGAGTAAGACAATCAATAAATGAAAAGGGCACTGAAAATAAGCCTAAAATTGCTTTTGGTACACAAAACTAACCTTCCTATAAGGCACTAAATAACTAACAGTACATAAAACCCGTCACATCAAAATGAAGGGGGAAATAGAAAAATTTTGCTTATTGTGAACATGCTGATCAAAAGGACATAAATTTACAGAACACTAAACCACTGTTTCTACTGCCAAATACAGCCAGTGTACTCCAGCCATGGATTAGGGGTAAAGTTTTGTAACAGTTCTACTATCCGTCGCTGTGGGTGCGTCGGTAGCATGCCTACCTTCCACCCCGGTGCTCTGGGTTCAATTTCCGGCCAGGTTGGGGATTTTTCAGTAGTGGAAAATCCCTTTCCCGGGTTTTGGGTGTTTGTGTTGTCTTTAGGTTTAAGTGTTAGGTAGGGGACTGATGTACCCTGGAAACAAATCCACTTAGAATATCCCTTTAAGAGATCACCAGAGGTTGCTTGTGACCTGATGGAACTCCTACTAACAATTCTACTGCTAGCATTTTGTGTAAAATTGCCTGAAGACATTGGTGCTAATGTATTAAACCAGGATCTATTAAACCAGTAACTGCTGGATGCATTGAATTTCATCTCTGCCATCACCAATTGTTTCCGAAAAGCCAGCTTTCTTAAGGTAAGATTTTACAGTACAAGGTTCTCAATTCATAATTTTTTAAACTATAATTTCCAGTTCTAAGTGTAAGCTGATGGTTGCCACTCCAAATCTTTTTGTTTAAGCTACTACCTGAAAGACAAGAGAACAATTGCAGCTGGTCCGAAAGAGAATATTGGTGACATCGCTTCTGAAGAATTTGTTCTGAGGATGTCTGTATCATCACCACTCAGGTACTTGAAATTAAAGAAACAAATTTATTACATTTATTTCTGTATTCCCCGACAGGGGTTGCCGAATAGACAAAGCATACTGGACAAATTGACAAGAGGGATCATACAAGAAAATGGTTTAACAGGAAAGACTATCCTGACGTACTCCTAGATGATATTTCCCTAATCTGCAGGTACATTATGGCTGAAGTTGGTTGCTCATCTGATGAATTGTTTCATTATATTGGAACCGTGTCGAAAATTCAATACTCAAAAATATAACAGCCTTCAAAAATTGCACTGAAGAAAGCTAGGAATAGTGATGTAGATAACTATTTAGGGTTACATTTCCGCATTTTTAAGAATGGTCCTGTTCTTCTTATTTATTTTTTAGAATCTACAAATTTCCGGTATTTTTCTGTCATTGCAATAGACTGTTTTAAGTAACTAAATATTTTTTATAGCCAATTTCTTTCCAGATTTACTGCAGTCTTTGACTTTTAAGTATGTACCAGTGTGGCTTGTGCCATGTTCAGCTTTTGCATATCAATTGTGTACCTACATTATCATCATGGTTCTTAGAGAGATAAAAGATCATGGCTTGAACATTTTAAAAGTGATCCTGAACATCGTACTATTGTCTATGTAACGTACAGTGTGAGTAAAATTATAATCTGTTTGTTATTGAATTGAATTGAACTGAATAATTCTATAAGTGTAAAATCATGGTTTTAATATCTCCTGCATTATTTTTTTAGCGACACATGTACTTTCCGTCCTTGATTCTTCACAATTTCCCATGTGCTGCTTTTTTCCAAACACACAAACACAGTAATGTATATAAGCATTCATGAACCACAGAATTATTGTCTCTGTTGGACATTACATGAGAATACTATAGGAGAAAAATTCCTCCGGCACTGGGACCTGAACCCAGGACCTTTGGCTATTCGCGCCAATGCTCTACCAACTGAGCTAAGCCGGAGTTCAACTCCCAGCGCCAGACGGAACCTCTCTCCTATGACTGATTGCCCTAATGGTCTACCTCACAGACAGACAAGCTATGTCATATGCAGTACTGTGAGGCACACTAATTAGTGATTTTTGTGACAGGGCTCCCACTGTTATTGTACAGTTAACATAGATATATAAGCATTCATGAACCACAGAATTATTGTCTCTGTTGGACATTACATGAGAATACTATAGGAGAAAAATTCCTCCGGCACTGGGACCTGAACCCAGGACCTTTGGCTATTCGCGCCAATGCTCTACCAACTGAGCTAAGCCGGAGTTCAACTCCCAGCGCCAGACGGAACCTCTCTTCTATGACTGATTGCCCTAATGGTCTACCTCACAGACAGACAAGCTATGTCATATGCAGTACTGTGAGGCACACTAATTAGTGATTTTTGTGACCGGGCTCCCACTGTTATTGTACAGTTAACATAGATATGTCAGGTCCCAGTGCCGGAGGAATTTTTCTCCTATAGTATTCACAGTAATGTATGTTTGGGTTTATACGGCAGAAAAATATGGAGAAACTATAGGAATAATCTGGCCCAACTAGAACTAGAACTGAGCACATTGCCGATCCCTCTTAACCCATTGAATTTGAATGACATGATTTGGCAGTGCAAGAAAGGTGAAACTCCTGTACACTGTTCTGAGATATTTCATACAAGAACATTATTCTTCATGAGTTCATACCAAATCCATATGCTATGGAAAATATTTCAGGCATGGCCTTCATGGTATGAGAATGCAAGTAGACGCCAAGCCCCCACTTTTTTCATAGGGAAACACTGTCATCTTATTATGCCATTTTTTGTGTTAAGATACCTAATGAATAAGAAATAAAATTATTGTTTGTACTCTTAGGATACAGTGGTGCTTTGAGCAAAAGAAGGATTACTTGGTTGGGAGGTGACCGCGTCCCTTAAGAATTTAAAAAAAAATTACGATGCTATAGAAATGTAGATCACATTATTTTCTTAGGTCTAAAGAAAAACCTGCCATTTCAGGTGAATCAAGATGTGATCAAAGGGATACAATTTTCCAGTGGCCTGCGTTCATATCATATGTAAACAATAGGCTCAAATAGGCCTACAGGTATTACTGAAGATAACCAAAGGGGCAAATCTATTGTACGCAGTTCTTATATATGACAATTTTTATGTATGGCCCCCACTTTTTGTCTTAAGAATTAAGCCCTGATTACAGGGTAATACCTTTTTCATTATCCTTTTACGATATACATTATTTTGTTTTCAGCTTTATAATCCACCTTTGATGGGATTTAAATGGGAGTCCCTTGGGCTAAGGTCAGAACCTTTCTTCTTGCTACCTGTCAGCTTCTCAGTTTAATATTTTGTATGAGGTAAATGCATAAAAAAATTATTCTGAATATGTGAGAAAAGTAAAAGAGAATTCTGGGAGAATGGATAAAGCTTTTGAATGATTTACAGTTACTTCATTTGGTATTATAAAGTAAAGAAAGGCTGCCTTCATGGCTGAGTAGTTAGACTGCTTGCCTTCCACCATTTGGACTCTGGATCAAATCTTGGTGGGCCATATGGAATTTGCGGTGAAAAAAATGGGATCGGGACAGGCTTTTCTTGGGATGCTCCTGTTTCCTCTTATATTATTCCAGCATTGCTCTATTCATCATAATATGACCATTTGATTGCAATAAAGAATTATAAAGCAAGGAAAATGATGGAGGAGGTTGATTTACTTTAGTGTATGTCCTTCCACTCTGATTCCTGGATGTTCATGAACTACTAATGGGAGTCAAAAGGTAAATATATACTCCCTTTCTAAGATTTAATTAAAATAAGTCAAAATGTACTGTCAAACATGATGTGTTGATTCATGAGGTATAAGGTATTCTGCAGTTCTTGGGAGTATATCTTTCAGACTGTTAATTCAGCAGTATTCACTACAAGTAAGCCCCTTTAATGTAGGCCTAACGTGAAGATTATGTTCTGTAATTTAACGGCATTGTGCAAATCCAAATAATATGCCAAAAAAAGTGTTTGGCATATTATAGAAAGTGAGGGGTTAGGAAGAATTGAGAAGTATAGCAATCACTTCCCTTTTGTAAGAATGCTCCCCGAAGTTATGAGACAAAATTTCATTTTTTGAAGATGAACTCACGACCCACCTCAATTCTTCTTGATTTTGGCACTATGCAGTATATGTTTTTCATAACTGTGTGCTTTAACTCTGAAGATTCAAAGCATTTATTTATTTATTTATTCTGATAAAGAATTTGATATAGAGTTTCGTGGATTTGAAAATTACATTACAATAGTGATAGTGGCAGCATATATTCAGATGGTGGAAGTAATTCAGGTATTACTTTGCTATAAACATTTGGAGGTGAAATTATACAAGGAAATGCATTTTTTTTAACATGTTTATAATTAACTGCAGTCAATGAAAGTGATTTATTGAAAATGTCTACTAATAAAACATCCTTTTTTTTAATGCCCCCTGAATAACCTATTATGTGTAAAGTTATTAAATTCATTAGTCAGTTACTATATTCAAAATTTGCTAATAAAAAATAATTAAATAAAGTCTTATGGGGTTAATTAAGAATCGTTCACAATTTTTAATTGTATTCTACAATTTTAAAATCAATATTTAATTTCATGGTTCCATTTGTGATATATGTATGTATGTATTTATTCAATGCAATTGGGTTATTACCCGGAGGCAGCGATTCCTAATACAACAATACTACCACTAAGACTATAAATATTAACACATTAACGAGTAACATACACATTTACAAGGAACATCACATGAACAAATAACATTTCATAAAAAAAAAACCACATAAGAAGGTAGACTAGCATTACTTAGTACACAAAGACCTTAAGTGATTCTTAAATTTCTTCAGGGAGGGGGGGTTTCCCTGAAAAGCTGCTACAGGCAATTCATTCCATTCCTCAATGGTTCTATTTTACAAATGAAAACTTTCCTACACCTGTTCTATACCTTCAATATGAAGGATATTGTACCTAGCTATAATGAAAGGTCCACCTATACCACAAATATATGAATTAACCCAGAAAGTTCAACTAAATGTACCAAATTGAACTTTCTGGGTTACTTCATATATTTGTAGTATAGGTGGACCTTTCATTATACAATAACAGTTTTGAAAGTTTTAATAAAGTAAAAGTAAAGTGATCCATATACAGGCCATGGAGGCCCAGAGGGTTCCAGGAGGTTGAGGCTCCCAGATTTTAGACATTCGGCACGTGAAGGTGATAAGGTTGTCAGCCTTACGCACTGGCCGCCTATATCTCCAGGATTGCTCCTGGTACTCATTTCTGTTAGAGGCTGAGTGGACCCCAGGGCCATAGTGCCAACCAGAAGGATTAGACCAATTGAAAAACTCCAGTGACCTCATCGGGAATCGAACCCACGACCTTCCAGTTTGTAGTGTAGCACCTTGACCACTACACTACGGAATACCCCAAAAGTTTGAATAGTTGATTTTTAACCAATCACAAACATAATTACACAGAAATTTGCATGCTTATTATGGATGATCTAGCATGCATTTCTTTTAATTAGTAATGCAGACTATAAATTGAAACAAGAAGACAAGGTATGAGTTTTAGCATTTTTATTGTAATTCATCTTGGGAAAGATTCACAAGAATCGTTTATTTCTAAAGTCATATTTCTTTTTCCAGATACTGTGAGACACTGAAGAAACTTGGGTGTTGTATTGTTCTAAACTTCTATAAAATTCCTTGAAAGTTTATTGACTACTTGCAAAAACTCTATTGAATTTAAATAGAGGAAATTGAATGGGTGTGGATTTGTATCAATACTCCACAGAATGATATCTTATCATTTTGTAAATACGCACTCCCAGATATGGGTAAATTGATCTGTGTGCTTTGTCAGCTGTTCAAAATGTGCACTATGATGTCTTGATCTGTTAGCAAGTAAGATTCAAAACCATTAATAAGTAAATTCTGGTGGTTAAAACTGGTATTATTTTATGACCACCTGTGTGGTTTTGTTAGTTGTAGATGGCTATTGATCTGAAGGCACAGGTGCAGGCCCTGGGACCTCTTCAGATTTTTCTACGATAGGAGGTCGGGAATGGGGAGCACTCAGCCTCATGATTTGAACTGAGGAGCTATTTAATTAAGAAGTAGCAGTTCCAGTCATGGAAACCATCATTAAAGGCCATGGGCATTGGCATGGTGACCACATGCCTCCAATCCCGCCATCTGCCTAAGGTAGATGATGCGGCGGTCGGATAGAAGACTTAGTCCCTTCAGGATGTAGTTCCAAGGAGTTGGTTTTTTAATTATGTTATTAGCAGTTTGAATTAACCAATAGTTAGATATCTTTTTAGTTTTTTAAGTTTGATTTCTCTTTCAGTTCCAAAGCTATATGTATACCTAGGCCCAGATCTAGAAGTGGCATGTTCTGGTGGCAGCTTTGATAATTTTCTTCCTTCTAGTCTAATTTTCTTCTTTCACTTTCTTGTTTTAATGTATCTTACCAGTACCACTTCTGGAGATGATCAGGACTGTAGTGGAAGGTTACACAACTGAGACAAAATTCTTCCAAACAATACGAAAGAACAAGATTTCTTCTTCATCTAGCTGGATATTGATTGCATCACATGATATTAAAGGCCGTGGGTATCAGCTTGCTGATAAAGAACTACTTTTACATCTGTATTGTAGAATAGATTCACATACCGTGTTAGATATGCATAAATGCTGTGTATGTAGGAATTACCATGCCAAACCATTACCGTTGTGGAATAATTGCTTAACTGTTCTTTACTATGGTTTGAAAGTATTAAATTCGGACTATATTTTTAAAAATTACTTGCCTCAGGTCTTCCTTTTACATAATATGCAAGGCAGGTCACATTGATAACTAGAGCCCGGATTTCCATGCAAATGCATGTTTTTATATAATTTGGTTACACTTCTCAATCTTTGTAGTTACACATTACATGACTTATGGATTCCAAATAAACATATTTTTTCCGTGCATGTTTGCATGTTTCAGCCTTTTTATGGCAAAATTCATGCATAATGCATGTTTTGGATTTTTTGGGCTTAATGTAGCATATTCAGACGTTTTTAATGCATATAAACCCTCATTTTCTGGTTTTAGTGCATAATATCAAGTTACCATGCATAACAGTGCTTGGCTTTTCAAAGAAACGTAAAAATGTTGTATTGCATTACCATTGTTATATTTTGATTGACTTGGCAACAGAGTCTGCCACCTGCATCAATTTGAGAGTGCAAGCTACTGTTTACTCTAAATAAACAGTAACATAATACACAAGGCTACAAAAGAAAATGCCGACTCGCCGACCCCCACCACCTTCCATTGAAAGAAAACTGCTAAACAGAATGTTCACTGCTTGAATTTGTCAGTCACTAGCCATTGTTGAAGGCTTTGAATACTTTAGAATCGTGTTGTGGAGAAACGGGTGTGACAGTCAGGGAAAAACTTAAGAAGGTACTTAGTTCAAACCCTGATCTTAAACTTCTGAAAACGTGAAAGACGTATTATGTGGAGAAAATTTAAAAGACATGGAATTCGATCTCACCCTCAGTCAAATTTCTTCCCTTAAGTAGGCCTATGCACCTGTTACTTCTTGTGAAGTAGATAGATCCTTTTCTGCGTTCAAGAATATCCTAACTGATAAACACACGAGTTTAAGTGAGGAGAATTTGGAAAAACTCGTTGTTGTATATTGTTTTAAGATAAATTGAAATATATTGCAGTACAGTGTGTATTTTTGATAGTGCATGTTTCGCCCTTCATTGTGCATATTTGGAGATACGATAGTGCATGAATGCATGCATATTTTTAAGTTTGATAGTGCATGAAAATCCGGACTTTATTGATAACTATAAACTTTTTGTAGTCAAGTATTAAAGAAAAATAGTAATGGTAGTAAAATCATCTGGAGCTTTTGATTTAACATTATTTGCTTTCAGGCTTCCCAGTAGTATTTGCATTTTTGAATTTTTTCTGTTTTAAGCATTTTCTGGAGAGTTTTGCAGCCATTTAGATGCACTTTATTCATTATTGTATTAATATCCTTACATAAAACACAATATGGTGAGTTGAGTAAATTTATTCTGTGAAGGTGTTCCGCCAAGCAGTCATGGCCAGTTTCTAAACAAAGTAATATTAGATCTTAGCAGTGCTTTCCATTTTTTGTTGTGTGGGTTCAGTCCGGTAATTTAAAAGATGGTTTATCTTCTGTTTTATCAAGGTTTCTTTTTTGGCTAGCATGTTAGCTTTCTAGTTACCTTCCCAACTGCAATGAGCCACAGTCCATTGTAAGTAATACTCTTATTTAATTTATTAAGCATTCTGGTGCAGTTTTTGCGTTGTATTAAAGGACAATTAAACTCTCAGTGTATACTCTGATTTATGATTATTACATTTATTTGTACATTTCTACTGTTGTAAAAAAAGTTCTGTTGTTACTGTAAATAATATTAACTCTTTCTTCTCTATGTTTTGTAAATCTCATTTTTGAACTAGTGTTAATTAATTATTTTTGTCTAAATTATCTTGTTGTATTGAACTGAACTGAACTGCCCCCGAGGACAAGCTTTGCTTTTTGAGTGGCGTTCAAAACCATAGTTATATAAGTTACACTTATATTGTAATTTTGTAACAATGTTGCAAAATAAACAAAGAAACAAACATGATAAATGAATTTCCCAAAACATCAGGCTCTCAAAAACCACTTAGATCAGTAATTCTTAAACTATGGTCCACGAACCCCTGCAAGTCCTTGAGCATATAGTCAGGGGTCCGCAAGTCAAACTAAATTTGATTAAACTTCATTACAAAAAAGAAAATACAAGTATAATAGTCATGTTGTGGAGTTCCAATCAATTTTTCATTATAGCGAAGTAACTGTCACTTCGCAGTCATGTAAATTGTCAGCAAAAAATAATCAAATCCATACAGTCAGGAATTGATTGTGTCAGAATGCTCCTGGTAAGTTCATGTGTTCATGTTCAGGTACTGCTCAAGTGTTGGAAATTGATGGGTTTAGCTCTGTCCACCGGCTGTGTAGATACCAGTAGCAAATTGTTAAATGCACTACTGATGCTAATATGGTTTTCCTGGTCACATACTTAAATATTTTGTGATCCTAAATATCGGTAGATTGTTACAGTGTGGTACAGAATCAAAACTATTATAACTTTTTTTATTAATTAAGCTTAAACTGACTACAAACTCCATCATCTTAAAAATTCAAAGAAATTCTTGGCTGATAATAAATGAGAATTGTAATTCATTTCAGTAACAGAAAATTATTGTTCACCTTGGTTAGTTATGTTATAAGCCTACAGTAAATTTGTGATAGTTTAAAATAGAATGTAATAAATTACACTGAGACCTGGTGGATTACTCCCAAAGGGGGCAGTTAATAAATAAATAATAAAATTGTAACAATTCATGTAGTGAAAAATAAATAGACTGTATACAAGAAAATAGTTTCTTACCCTTGATTGAAAAAATGGATAGGAGTCCGGCAAAATGCATCTCATATCAAAGGGGCCCTCGATATCAGAAAGTTTAAGAACTGCTTTTCTAGATGCACACATTTTTGTTTCTGACAGATTCCAAATAAATAAAAAAATATAGGCCTACTGTAGATCATTGTAAGTAAGAATCATGATCATGGGGGGGCAAGGGGGGGCAATTGCCCCCTCCTGGATTGCCTTATGGAGTCATTTATTTGTGGTACTCTTTATCAACCTGCAGTTGTTGGATGGAGAATAAAAGAAATATAATTACTTTTTAATGAGTTTAGCAAGTATTAACTAATTATAATTATAATATGTATTTATAATAATATGTCACTAAGGCCGTTGCTCAAAAGAGCGTATTCTGTTAGCTTAAAAAACTTCTTAGCCTCGTCGAATTCAGGTGGGGTTCAAAATGACGATCCGGTTAACTAAGTTAATATTAATGTGTTTAGCCTAATCATTTGAGGTCCGAAATTGATTTTCGGTCGATCATAATAAAATATCATTTGTATAATTTCAATGTTGATTAACTTCAATCAGGAATTAGTTCACAGTACACTTATTTAAATTATTGTCGTAATATTACTATTTGTTCATTATAGTAATTTAATTCTTATTATTATAGAAAAAAGTATTATTTAGCCAAATAAATAAGGATCAATATGTTAGGAAATATGTTGAGTTTGCCCCCCCTTAATAAAATTCCTGGCGACGCTACTGATCATGATTTTAACATGCAGTGCCATTATCATTTGTTGAGAAAGATCAGAAAAGATAAGTGTTAGAAAACTGTACCAGTACCTAAGATATAATGAAAATAGTATTATGAACTATACCAAAAATTATAATCTTACCAAAAAGTATTAATATAGGCATAAAGTATTTAAAAAGTATAGGAAAATAAATGAAATTATATCAATATAAGTGCCACACTCTATCATTGGTGAGTTGGACATAAATTTACTGATAAAGTAAGTAAACATTGGAAACAGGTAAGCAGCTGTTCACTACTTCCGTCCTGATAATATAATCATTTGAGTGTTCAAAAACTTGTATCAAGCCTCAAGCCCTTCTGTATGGAGTATTTAAGGTGATTATACGAAGTGTTATTTATGTGTCTTGTTACATGCTCGATCAGATAATGCTACATTTCTACACAAGCTTTATGTTACAAATACAACAAAAAATTTGATACAATTATGTGAAATACACCCAAATGAGCAAGACTGACTGTATTCAGATGCAGTTCTACAAAGAACAGAAGAATGAAAGCCTCTCCCCCAATATTTATGTCAAACATATATACTTTAGAAACAGCTAACAATATAAATCATAAGTAGTATTTATGATTTGTTACATATGTTTTCTACAAGTATTGTATTCTCAATTTTCAGATTACTTTTATTCATCTACATTGCATCTTTTGTTGAGCTAAGGATGCCTTGTTCTTCAAAACAGAATTGTGCAGCCTGTATACAGGAACCAGGATGTCTTTGGTGCAGTGATCCTGCATTGGTATGAAGAAGTAAAATAATTAACTTACGTATATCTAGTGTAACCTTATCTCATTATCTTTGAAGTCTGTGTAAGTCACACATCTTATATGTAGCAAAAATTCCTCAAACTCAATCTTTTAAAAGGAAGTTTATGTTTATAAGGAGAAATTAATTAACATGAACCTCCAGGGTAATAGATTAATATCATTTATATTCACAAAAAGTCAAATAAATTCAAAAGTTTGTTTCTGTTATTATTCAAAAATTGAATTAATTAAAAGGTGTTTACATTGTGGCATTATATGTAATATTACATGTGAACAAATTATATATTTGAATTTTCCATGCCTATAGTATGCTTTAAAAGCCAACATTATTGCAATTTGCTGCCTCAGGGTATATTATATTGGTACTCCCTCTTTTGCACATATAATTTTGCTAATTTATTATTATGACAGCTATTTTGCTCCTTCTTGTGGAGTCTTTACTACAAGTAAATTCAGATTAAAACTAACTTGATAAGCTGTGGCCAAGTAATGGACCTGTTATATTGAAATCAATCAATGCAGTTCAATTTTATACAATTAAATAATTTTGCTTCTGCTTTGAATAAACGCTGTTGGGAAAAAAAATAGTAAATGGCAGTACAACAGGCATTTCTTGGCAGTTCATATTCCTATATTTAAACTTTGTCCAATTAGAGATTGAATGGTTGTGTGTGAGACCATATGAATTCACAGTAATTTGGTTTTAAGGCACTAGATCAGATCACCTATGAAATAGACAAACTGGAATTTTTTCCTGTGCAGAAATCAAACATGGAATTTCTGATTAGTCTGTAGACGCTAAGACCATGCAGCTACCCTGGAACTAACCAGTTATATTCGTACGATACAAATCATTTATTAGTGTTTAAATAGTCATTGGACTACTGATTGTGGCTTGGACAGTAGTTCCAAAATTGCTCAAGTCTTTTGGTAAGGAGCAAGATCCGTCACCTTCCCTCCTAGCTGTAATAAAAGACTCCATACATATTGTGCAAAACCATTTTTATTCTTGAGAATTCCACTTCTCACTTTAAATGATTATTGTCTAGTTGTAAAAATATTGTTCAGTTACCTTTTGAAATTCATTTAATGTACTTTTGTTTTTTAAACCTACTTTTTATTAACATGTGCTGGATCATTTTGGCCACCTACATTAGTAGACAAGTTGTCGATAAATAGATTTACCCCCCCCCCCCAATATAAGAGTGGGAAGTGTTTTTAACAGAATCAAGAAAAGGTAATAAAAAATAAGACGATGTATTGCGTATTGTTTTTTGGATAATAATAAATTACCTAATTGATAAATAAGTTTTTTTAATAATAATAATAATAATATAATAATAATAATAATATAATTTATTTGTCATTAAGCATTACATATAATGCAATAGACTTTGTCAAGAAACAAACAGATATTAAAACCTAATGTTCACTCTTGACAATTCCAGGAATTCATTAAGATTGTAATATGGCGAAGCTTGAAGAAAGTTATGCACTACACTTTTGAATCTCTCAAAATCCACTGTGTGAGCTTCACAAGGTAATTTATTAAAAAGAGTGACCGCCATGGATTCGTACCAATCTTTTGATTTAGTTAGTCTGACCTGTACTTCGCTAATCAGATATTTGTTTCTCGTGTTATGCACATGAACTTCGCTCCTGATTTCATAATCATTTAGTTTGTTTTTTACTAAAAGTAGACAGTGCAAAATATACATATTTACAATAGTTAACACACCTTCTCTAATAAATAGAGGACGGCACGGTTCGTTATACTTAGCACCAGCCAAGATACGTATAGCTTTCTTTTGCAAGCATAAAATTTTTTGGATACCACTTCCATTTCCCCACAGTCTGATTCCATAGAGGAGTATGCTGTTAAAAAATGCATAGTATACATTTAAAACATAGTTCTTTGGTATAAGCTTTCTTATATGTCGTAGAACATAGATCACTCGAGACAGTCTTTTACATATTGTGTCAATATGTGGACCCCACGTTAACTTACTATCAAGTGTGATACCTAATAATTTGGCAGTAGATGTCTCATACGTATTATTTAGGGAAAACAGTATCTTTTGTGTCTTTTCTATATTCAATGTTAACCCATTTGCTGTAAACCAATCTGTACCTTCAGTCATAACATTATTCATTAACATGTTAAGGTTATAATGTTCCTTTCCAGTTCGATAAAACGTTGAGTCATCAGCAAATAACACAGACTTACTGTCTACATTTGAAGCTACGTCATTTATTAAAATAAGAAATAAAAGCGGCCCCAACACTGATCCCTGCGGGACTCCAATACCTATCTGACGTACATCTGAATATTCACCATTAAACCATACTGTCTGTTCGCGGTTACTTAAGTAAGATTTGATCAACCTTAGTTCCCTACCTTTTACACCATAGTATTTAAGTTTAGCGGCCAGAATATCGTGTGGCACGCAATCAAATGCTTTGGTTAAATCGCACATTAGAGCCAGAGTATTTTTATGATCTTCAAAGCCTGAAATTACAGAAGAAATCAATGTCTCCACTGCATCCACCGTTGACCTTCCATTTCTAAAACCATATTGAGATTCAGTAAACATATTATTGTTTTCAAAAAAGTTCGTTAGCTGGTTTTTCACTACACTTTCAATAACTTTTGAGAAAATCGGTACTATTGAAATTGGTCTGTAGTTCCCAGGTTTTGATGGGTCACCTTTCTTAAGTACTGGTATTGTCTTCGCTAGTTTCAGTGATTCAGGGAATTTCTCATTTACAAAGCATTGGTTAATACAATCCGTTAGAGGCACCACAATATATGGAATTACAGTTTTGAGAAAGGTATTACTAATGTCATACACATCCTTAGTATTTGAAGATTTAATTTTCTTTACGATTTTTATGACTTCATTGCAAGTAACAGTTTTCCACACAAAACTGGCAGGAGGTATCTTCAGATTCTGTATTCGCATCATGGCATTGTTAACATCAAGATTCTTGTTAGTTAAATCTTTAACTGTATTTATGAAACAGTTATTAAACTCATTTGGAGTAAGATTATAGCTTTGTTTATTTTGATGTTGGTTGACTGCATTATTAATTATTGTCCAAGCAGCTTTAACTTTGTTCGATGCAGAGCTAATGAAATTTATATTGTGATTTAACTTGGTATCCACTAGAAATTTTTTATATTCTTTCCTTGCTGTTGTATATGCCAATTTAGTCTGGTCCACGAAAACATTGTACCGACTAGCCCACAACATACGATTTCTTAACAACAACACTTGTGACCTCATACTACGGCATTCACTCGTATACCAATTTGGTTTAGTTTTGCTTACGTTCACATCTATGGACTTTTTTTTATATTTATGTGGGAAGTGCATATCCATTCCATGGCAAAATATTGTTAAGAACTTGTCGAAGTCAAGATTTTCTATATTAGGCCACTCCACAGCTTTTAAGTAATCTATAAATTTCTCAATATTATCCGAGTTGAAATATCGAGTTTTTGTAACTGTTTGGGATGTATTTTCCTGTTCCGAGTACTTGGCTCCATATACTTTCATGGCTAAAGCATCATGGTCAGACAACATTGGTTTATAAACACTTACCAAAATTAGTTCATCTGACATATTCGTGATGACATTGTCCAAGCACGCTTTCCCTCTCGTCGCTTCAGAATTAAGACAACGAAAATTTACAGATCTCAGTACATTTAAAAACTGCGCCACCCAAGGCGATTTGCACTCATTTATGTCTAAGTTAAAATCTCCACACAGCACAACAGGGATATTGAAAGCGCTCAAGTAGATTAAAACTTTGTCTAAGAACTCAAAAAATAGGTTTATATCTCCACTGGGTGATCTGTACAAAGACATCAATATTATTTTGTAGTTAGGACTAATCACCATAATAACCACTACTTCAATATGCTTCTCCTTACAGTACTTGTCAACATTGATCACTTTATACTCACAATTCACCTTTGTATATATAGCCACGCCCCCATGCACATACTTAATATTATACTAATTTAAAAATTTGACTTGCAGTTGGATGATATTATAGGTAGAAATAATTAGTAACATACAATAGACAATTGATGAAAGAACATAAAGTGATAAAAACCATTTAAGCATACATTCACAAATTGAAGAGGTTTACTAGACAAGAGGTCAACATGTACTTGTACATTTGCACTTACAGATTTTCCAGTGATGAATGTGCCATTGTTCCATTTATCTCGTATTATCATAAGAATTTTTCCACTCAAGGGGATGCTAGACGATGTAATTCCAAACTGTTGGATATCCTGCGTGCCACTGAACTCCATTCAAACCTAAACTAGTTTTCACAGTCACGACATGCATGATGGAACGACTGTGAGTGGCAGGCTTTACAGCTAGTAATGCCATTTTTGTGATAGCTTCATGTTGTAGTCTTTCATGTATTTCTATATAGACACCAAAAAACAAAAGAGTTTAAATACCCACTCTTAACACTTGATTTTTTTATGACAACTGTGCTTTGAAGCAAATTTTGTGAACCTGATAATTATTATTATTACATTTAATGCTTCCTAGAAGGAGAAGTATCCTAAGTATGTTACTTTGTCACCAGATTTAATGTTCCTAAATTAATATTTTTGCAGACTAGAGTACTATATGATACATATTTCATGCTACTTTTTCAGATTCAGTCTTTCTTTTTTCAGAATAGTACAATGTTACGATGTACAAATGGTAGAGAGAAGAAAACATGTGGAGATACATATCTTGTGAATCCTACCAACATACACAAAAATCTTATAAATAGACCACTGGTATCTTATGAGAGTAATTCATCAGAAGTTGTTGAAGTATCTCCACAAGAAATCCATCTTAAATTGAGAGTTAGTAAGTATAATTGTCATGAAATATCCCTTTAACAATGAGTACTACAATTCAGATGAAAGGATATGTAGTTCATGTCATATATTTTAACTTGAGGAAATCAGTTCAATGAGAAATAATATTATGTCCAACATCTGTTTGTCTTGCTCAATTTAAATTAGTTTAGAATAAGGTACAGGTAAATTCCTCAAAAACGGAATGCCCACCTTAATACAACTTTTCATACTGCTGAATATTTATATCTGTATTTTTTGTTGTTTTCAGATGAGCCAATAAACATTACTTTGAAATATGCCCGTGCACAATATCCGGTTGATTTATATTACCTGATGGACCTTTCAAATTCAATGAGAGATGACAAAGATACATTGTCAAGTCTTGGGAAGAATCTGGAAGAATTCATGAAGAAATATACATCAGATTTCAGGCTGGGATTTGGTAGCTTTGTTGACAAAACAGTTCAGCCCTATACAAATACTCTGCCTTCAAAGTAAAATTTTTATTTTTTAGTTATTTTTATCAGAACTTAAAATAATTTATGATGACTGTAGTAATAATATTTTTTCTGCTCAAAAAGTCTCTAATTACTTATTTGGTGACCTATAATGTCTAAAACTATAGAAAATAATTTTTTTTATAAATATAACTTTTCCTACAACATAATTTTAGTTTTCATAGTATTTTATAGGTAGATATAAGTTTTTTTCCTATGAACTGATTAACAAAACGAAACATCTTTGTTATTGAAATAAAAAAATTATTCATTGTTTGTCCGTCCTGATTAGTGGGACTCAACTGTAATTAAATTAATTGTTGGATGCATTATTCTGAATTTTGAGCAGTATTTAGGAATTAATTATGACTTCAGAAAGCAGTATTGGATTATTTATTTGATGTATATTTTAAGTTGTTAAAATTATTACTGGTGCTGGAAAAAATCAATTTCTTAGTAATAGGAAATGTTCTACTGTTTCTTCAGTTTTATTTTACACACATCAACTTCAGACGTCATATAGCATATTGTGTATCTCACCAGGTGTAAATACTGATCTCTCTCTCTCTCTCTCCCTCTCTCTCTCTTTTTTGTTTGTTTACTGGGAGTGCCTTTTTTTTACTTTTAAAATCTGTGCAGTTTAATTTTTTGGTAGGGTACTAATACTAAATTTAAATGTATGTATTTCTTTTGTCTAGACTGATGCAGCCATGTAATGAATGCACAGCACCATATGGATTTCAAAACCATATGAAACTTAGCAGTAATATAGAACACTTTGTGGTAAGTAAAATTAGAATAAAGTAGAGTATTTGTTTAAAATTTTTGGTACATACGTACGTGGTTTTATACATCAGGCTTACATGAAATGAAATTTGAAATTAAATTTATTGGTGGTAAAGAAACCAATACAGCAGTAAGGTGTTATTTAAGAGATCAACTGTTTTACCTCTTATCACATCACAATCAATCTTACTTATCTTAATCAGAAGTCCCTTGTGGATTCCATCATGCTTTAACCCTTATGTTGTATGCATGATTGAAATTTTGCTACACATTTACTATTTTACTCGTTCTTGATCCTACTTCCTAATTTTTCTCATCCACTTCTCTCCTGAATTTGTAAATCATCCCATTTTGCTTGATCTTTTCTTCATTTCTATAAAGTAATTGAAGTATAAGCAGAGCTGTACTTAAACAGTTTATTAAGTAAAATCGTGCAAAATAATTGAAGAGCTTATGAGAAGTCTACCATAGTCCAAAAATGAAGTTTTTCAGGAGAAGCAAAAGATGTTCTTCCTTTGCTTGTTTCTAATTTGTGCGTAGTCCAAGGACCACTGTATGCATATCATACAATTATTTTCTTAATGACACAAATCTGCTGGTATCAAAGAAATTATTTTCTTGTTGACACAGTTCTGCTGGTGTCAAATTATTTCTTAATGACACAAATCTGCTGGTGTCAAAGAAATTGGTTGGCAACATGTCTAGGTTAGTTGACATGCAAATCACAATATATCATGGACTGTTTTTATACCGAAAATGCTGTGGACAGTGGTTATTTTCGCTGAAAATATAGTGGAGAATAGTTGTTTTTACTGGACTAACCATATTTCAGAGCCTCGTATCTAATTGACCGATTATTTTTACCACTAGAGACCACCATAGGATGGACTAAAAATGCAGTGTTAAATTTTTTTGGACTAAGATTGCTTTTGCCATAATCTCTTCAATTGATAAATATTGATCACACAGATTTGCTTCAAATGAAATATAAAACATAAACAACAACAACAAAAACAGTAAATAAAATTCCAGTGTCTCATCATGTTTCATGCTTATAAGTAATATTCTTTATTATAATAAATTCTGTCTATTGGGTTTTTTTCCTTTCAGATTGAAGTTAGTCATGCAAATGTTTCTGGAAATATAGATGAACTAGAAGGTGGATTTGATGCCTTAATGCAAGCTATTGTATGCCGTACAGAAATTGGTTGGAGGGACAATTCTCGGAGGTTGCTTGTTTTTTCCACTGACAGTGGTTTTCATATGGCTGGAGATGGCAAAGTAAATATTTAAATATTCATTAAGTTTGTAATGTTCAATTTATTTCTTATTCAATTAGTTAGAACCTTTTTAGGGTTATGTCACTAAGAACTCTTGCTGTTGGTATTCATTATGTTTTTTTATAGTCCAGTTATTCATTGGATGGCCAGGCGGCTTCCTTTCGTTAGGAGGAAAAGTTTGCCAACAGTTCAATCCATTTCTTTGTTTTTACCGCACCAATCAGCTAGTTACCTCAGCCAATCAAAATCTAAGAATGTCCTGTAACAATTTTGACAGCAAGTTACTCGTCAACTCCGCGTGGAGTGAAATGCGCGGTTGCAAGATCAAGTTACAGTAAACAATAACACGTGTGAATTCATTAAAGCGAGGAAAAAACTGAAGTCAATGATAACAATGAGAGAATATTGCAACTTTGCTTTTGTTTTGGAAAGCGGAAGCCAAGAGTGATTTAGTCAGATCAACTAACATAAAGAAACACCGACTTAATGGTTTATTCCTTTGATGCCGCCTGGCCATGCAATGAATAACTGCACTAGGCCCTATACAATATTGTTTTGCAGCTTGCGTAGTATTAATTTATATAGTTTTGTTATGCATGGTGTTTCTTCAATGATGGATTATTCGACTAACATGTGCATTGTCTGTCCAGCTGGGAGGCATTGTTGTTCCAAATGATGGGAAATGTCACATGGATAAACGAGGAATGTACACACATTCTCTACTGCAGGATTATCCTTCTGTTTCCCATCTTAATTACATGGTTCGAGAAAATGCTGTAAACATAATCTTTGCTGTTACTGAACCTCAACTGAAGGCATATCACCATCTTACAAGAAGCATAGAAGGAGCACAAGCAGGAAGTTTAACTGCAAACTCTTCTAACATTTTAGAGTTAGTTGATGAACAATACAAGGTACATACCTGCATATTCACTTATATTATTTTTAATGCAGTTAATTGTAAGTGTATAATCTAATATGCTTGACATGTAGCAATGTCATGAAAATCATTGACATTTACAGGATGGCACACTGGACAAGACAAGACAAGAATATTGTATGATAAAACTTCAAAACATAACACAGTTTAAAATTCACAATGGATGCCAGACATCCATTGTGATTTTTAAACTGTGTTGTGTTTTGAAGTTTTATCATGCTTACAATGGAAAAAGGACTATATGCAATTTTGTGAAGAATATTATACACACATTTAGCTTGGTTTTCCAGATTAGGCTGTGTCTGATGTTTTTAACATGGCCAATATATTTTTAAAAATTTTGGCATTGGTAGGAAGGTTCTTTCTCATTGTTCTTGACGGCTATTGTATCTATTCTTTCAAAATTACCATGAGTTTACATATAAATTGAAGTTTATCTTGCATAATTCTTCTGCGATAAATCTTACATTGTGGTGATATTTCTTTATATTTCTTTATTGTACCAGAGAATTACCAGAAGCTTTTTTAAATTGATTATAGGTTTGATCTCTATTGTGCCATGAAGAGAGTTTATTTTGAGGTCTACTGAAAACTTGCTGATTGACTTTACATTTTCCATCATGTTACTTCTATGAATCATAAACAGCAATGATGTTATATAACATATCTTCATGGCTGCTTTCATGTCTGAATAGGATTGCCATAATTCAGGGTAAAAAAAATGACAAATTACCAAATCGGTAACTTAGTCAATATTAATACTACCAGCATAGGCGTACCGAGGGGGGGGGGGTTTTGGGGGTTTGAACCCCCCCCCCCCCCCCCATTGATTAAAAAAAGGAAAATTGTATAATATTTTTAAGTCTGCCCATAAATTACTTAATACAAATATAAAGCGTGGGAAGCTTAAAACTCGTTATTTTGCATCTTAATTTTTAAAATTTTCCGGGGGAACCCCCGGAAGCTTAAAACTCGTTATTTTGCATCTTAATTTTTAAAATTTTCCGGGGGAGGACCCCCGGACCCCCCTTTCCCAGACCCCGCGGATGTTATAACCCCCCCATATGGTCGGCCTGGTTACGCCTATGACTACCAGTACATTTTGAAATGACTTTATGTCTGATAAACTAGCCTGCTAGAATTTTCATTATCACATTGAATGTAACAGTTTCATTTAAACTTCTTCCTTAAAATAAAAATACTGGACTAGAACAGGAAGTATTTTTAAATATTTATGACTTCCTGCATATCTAATAGCATTTATGCTGAGAAAATTTTGGCCACTATTGCTCCATCTACAAAGATAGAGACAGGAAGCAGTAGAATTTCATTCATTCAGAAATTTAAGTTGGTCAAAGTTTTCAAAATCTGCAAAATCAAAGCAGAATTGCCGACTTTAGTATTTTAGATTCTCCATGAAACCCATGATATACGGCAATCCTATTTCTGAGTCAATGCGCCTTATTCTGTTTTTAATATTTTCGTACTCTGATACTCTGCTGTATGACTAATTTTTAATGATTATTTTAAAGCATATATGCAACTTTTCTTTATTGTAAAATTTCTTACATTCACCATACATATACCAATTTCAGAAAATATCTTCATCTGTTGAGATGCAAGATAACGCTCCAGACAACATCAAACTTACCTACTATACTTCATGTCAACATAGCTCATCTGAAACAACGAGTAAGACAAAATGTGATAACTTAAAAATTGGAGAAGAAGTTGAATTCCAAGTGGAAGTAAGAATCTTGTCATGCCCAAGAGACTCCAAAGATTGGAATGCTACTTTTAAAATATTTCCAGTTGGAAGTCAAGAAGCAACCATAGTACGTGTAGAAATGATCTGTGGTTGTTCTTGTGAACAAGAAGACGATCCGGTGAGTATCCATGTTATTGCCCAGGATGGCAAAATCCTATAAAAATGAACAAAGCTGGGCCTAAAGTAAAGTTTGATGTGTGAAGTGTGAGTAGAAATATTAAAATAAAGGTTCTGAGGAATTCTTTCATGAGAATCTTGTTCCATCTTTCATTTTCACGTTTCACTAGCAATAGAAACTGAGATGTGAGTTAAAAGACTGCAAACTGGACTTCGAAAATATAATTAATACATTGACAGTTATAATTTATAAAGCAAGAAGAAAACCATTAATAAAAGTAAAGTAATCCCTTTTATAAGCCTTGAAGTCTTGTAGGGTTGTTGGAGATTGAGACTCCTGGATTTTAGACAGTCGACACATTAAGGTAGCTAGGTTTTCAGCCTTACTCACTCACAGTATTTACCCTCAGGATTTCTCCTAATTTAGAGGCTGAGCCAACGTCAGGGCTATTGTAGCACAAAAATGATTAGGTTATTAAAATGGAGACCTTAATGGATATTGAACCACATTCTGAGGAGAATCATTTGCTTAGTGAAATTCTCTGTAATTGCATTGATTAACCGTTAGAGCGGGTTTTACTTGCTAAGCACGCATGTGATTTCTTCTGCTGCTGCAGCAGTTATATGTTCCATGAACGTGTTGAGCAATGCAGTCTTTTAACTCGCATATCTCAGTCATGCATTGACAAAGTTTGAAATTGTTCCCACACAGATGAACCCAGATCCTCAGACCATGAGTGGAAATATTTTTTTTATTTTGTTCTGCTAACTGTAAATTTGACGCTGACTCCAGCTAGTTACTTACCTTTTCAATAGATTGGGAGGGCAGTAACCACTCATGAACAAGGTCAGCTTTTCATAAATCTTACCCCTAACCTGTCACAGAGAGACACTTCACAGAAAAATTCCCCCACGGGGAAAAGTGAGAAACATGAAAAGCATAAAAGGATGAAAGAAGACGGGATATATATTGTATGGGGGATTTTGTGGGATTTTGTATCGATACCTGCTTCCAAGACTGTCCACACAATTGAATACATATACATCTTCACAGAACTAGTAGTTAAGTTACAAGGCAAAATGTGTGTTATAGCTATGCGTGACATTTAAATCCCGGCAGAGGGTAAACCCACAGTCAGCTCTACAGCATTTAAATGTCTGGTTGAGGGGTTAATTTGATTAAGCTGCTTAATGCAGAAGATCTGTTATGTTTCTGTAGGTTACTAGATTTTTTAGTGATTTCTGTTTTTTTCCCTAGAGACATTGTTGTTATCTTAATGGCTCTCAGTATTAGACCTGTTGTTCGGTGTTCCACAACCTTTTTTCCATTCGCAGTACACATCGTCAATTATCTATGACTCAACATGGCACAACAAAATATTAATCCCCTAAAAATGTATCACATGACCTTATTATAAATAATGTAATTACCCTACTGTAGTAGTAGTAGTAGTAGTAGTAGTAGTAGTATCTAATGCCCAGACACTTGGATGATCTCCATTCGTCTTCTAGTTTCCCAGTATAACTTTGAAGTTGAAGCCAAATCTGTTGAGGTTAAAGCTGTGCACTTGTGCAAGTGGTCCATATCCATGTGTGAATCCTCTTCATTGCAGAGCACACATTTTGGTGAAGGGTATATTGTCATTGTTGTTATTATTAACGTCATCATCTTCATTAGCATTATCATTGGATTATTATATGAGGGATCTATTAGCAAACCTAGCAATCTCCATCCTGAAAAGAGATAGGGATGCTGACTTCTAATGAAAGTTTAATGCATTTCCTATTACGTATTTAGTGTATGTGCTGCAAATCCCACTTCCCACATAAAAGAGGAACTCAAATTTACAACATGTTCACTAAATATGTACCAGGAAATGCATTAAACTTTCATTAGAAGTTTGCATCCCTATCTTTTCTCAGAACAGAGATTGCCGGATTTGCTAATAGACCCCCTCATATTATAATTTCATTGAAATAATAATAATTATATGTTGTCCCTAAGACTGTAATAAGAGAAAAGCTTTCTTGTATATTTTGTTCTAAGTTTAAGAAGATCATGTTTTACTTGTTTCAGCTCTATATGCCAAATGCTTCCGAATGTTCAAATAATGGTACATACATGTGTGGAATATGTTCTTGTAATAGCCTTCATTTTGGCAAGAAATGTGAGTGCACTGCCAATCAACTTATAACAGCAGTTGGTGATAATGACTGCAAGCCTGAGAAAGATTCTCAAGGTCCAGATTGCTCAGGACGTGGAATTTGCTTTTGTGGGACATGTCAATGTGATTTAAGAGAAAAAGAGGATGAGGTATGCATAAAGTGCTTCATTTTGTTGTTCTATGGAGTATTAGACATTTAAAATTGTCAGTTTGGTCTATCTGTAGCTTTGCAACATATTTTTGATACGGTAGAAGCTCCATATAATGCAGCTGATCCAAGATCAGTTGGATCAGTTGATCCAAGAGGTAATTTCAAATAATAAGCAGAGAATGTGTGTGTAATTCAACAAAAATAGTTACAGCCTACATTAATTATGACTAGGGGGCAGATTTCTATGACATGTCATATTTTTCCCCTTTGCATTATTTCAGGTTTCCTACTAATTTAAACCTGATTCCAAGCATCCTGGTGAAAATGGAACGGCTATTATTGTGCATATAATTGCATATTTAGGAAATTTTCAACTATTTTAGCATAATAGTATGAATATGCATATTTAAGTCATAAGTTATTTTTGGCATATTTGTGTGCATATTAAAGAAATTTTGAAGTTTCATATATTTTGTAAATTTTGCATTATAATGATACTTTTTTTTAGAATTTACAGATATTTTAAGTAATTAACATTATATTTTAATAAAATGAATTGTAATGAAACTTAAAAAAATATACACAATGTGTAAGTGGTAAAGTCATATTTAAATTTTATTGGTCATATTTTAATGTTTTAATATATGCATGCCTATATCCTATTTTTTAGGTCATAGAAATCCGCCCCCTAATTATGACTGTCTTTATCATACAGCTGTTTGGGAAGACTTTAATTCTGTTAAGTTATTATTGACTTATTTTCTTGAATTTTTACTGTTAGGTATTTTTTTCCTGGTAGATAATTTCAGGTAAATACTGTGAATGTGACAACTTCTCTTGCTTGCGAGGGGATAACCAGTTATGTGGTGGCCATGGAATCTGTGACTGTGGGAAATGTCAGTGTTTCTCAGGTTGGACTGGCGAAGACTGCATGTGTACAAAAAACAACGAGAACTGCAAACTGAATGATGACTACAAGGAATGCTCTGATCATGGCGTTTGTACCTGTGGAGACTGCATATGTGAAGAAGGATACGAAGGAAGATACTGTCAACAGACAACAAGCCGGGTATGATTTTGTATTATTAAACCTAAGGATACAAAGCCCTGCACCCAAGAAATCAGAAATACTCAGTAGAACCTCCTTTTAATGTTTTTCTGGGGATGTAGAGTATTGTTACTCTAAATAGGGGTTTATGCTAAATGAGGGTTTTGTTATTTTTAAGAATTAAAACTGAGTTTATGCAAAGACTGACTATAATTACAATTAAACTAGTTAGCATAAAATATTATTACGGCTAAAGATTGTTGAGATCGGGATTTGCACACGAACTTCACTTAATCCGGCAGTCGGATCAGCTGATGATGGTGGAAATTGTCCATCGAAATGCATTCTGAGGTAAATATACCTATTAAGTGAAGTTCGTGTGCAAATCCCGATCTCAACAATCTTTAGTTTGAAATCACTTCACTGTGTATCTTCCCAACTCAAATTATAATATTATTACGGCATTTGCTAATTTCTGGTCTAGCCATTTCTGCTATTCTGCTTCATGTACAGTATGCACTTCTTTATTTAGGAAAGTGTTTTCCTCTTTCCACCGTCACTTAAAGTTCTGAGATCCAGATGAAATATAAACCAATGTATTCAAGGGTTATAATATTATTCCCGCTCATTTGACAGGATTCTTAACAGAAATGTTCACCCCTGCAAGCAGACAAGAATAACTGTCCAAACTTCATGCTATAGAACTGGGTGTTGGTGAAAAGAGGGAGCAACAAGTACTTCTCATTGTCAGATCTCAATGTTAAAAAAGTTCTGGGTTTTCAGTTATTATTCTGATACCTATTTATCTGAGAGTTTTTAACATTAAATGGGGGTTTTATGCTATTGGGAATAATGTTAAATAGAAGCTTTTAACTCATTAATTACATGTGATAATGTTTCAAAGTTTGATGTTAAATGTGGGGAAAATGTTAAATCAAGGTTCTGTTAAATAGGGACTCTACTGTATATACATAATAATCTAGTGGTTCCTGTTCATCTATCTGTTGCTGTGTCACCCAAAATCTGCAAGCTGAAAATTTGTGTGAATGTAGTTTTTATGCCCTGAAATAACATAGGACTATAGCTGTTTATGGCTGTTTTATTGATTTGTGATAATAACCTTTATCTCCCTTGCCAATATTTAGTTTTACCAGTCTATGACCAAACTGCTGTTCAATCAACTGTCCTTCGTTTTTTACACAAAGAAAACAGAATTTCCACAGATAGCCATAGTAATCGTTGCACAAAGTCTACAAAAGTCAGAGCAATGTTCCTCCGAACAAGAAAATGAATCAGATAAAGCCCAGCCATGGAGATTAGAATTAGATGCTGTAAAACATGTTTCCCAGCAATGAGACACCAGGAAAACAGTTTGTATATATATACTCCAGAGAAAAAAGTTGTAAATATTTGATAGAAGGCTATTCTTTAAAAAAATGAGAAAATATGTGTGGTCACTTCCTTGTGATGTTTCTTTGGTATTGCTGAGAACCATGCAAAGTACTTTTTTTACCCATACTCTGTATTGGTAACCAGCTGGAAGCAATAGGTATGGCCTTCATTTATCATTTCATCAAGAAAATACAATTTGTGTATCCATCTGTACTTACAGCCCCCAAAATATTCATATATAAATTCTAATTATTAAAAAAAAAAATGATAAAAATAAATTTCAAAAACTCAATGAGTGAAGCCCGGATGTGCAGCTAACAAATATTAACATGTGAAAATGTTTGAATATTTCAGCCATTACATGAACAAGAATGTGAATATCTGCTACCTTGTATTCTGTGTAGGGTCCATAAGACTGGTCCTCTTAGTGCCCAAGAATGTTCACAGAACTGTACAGTATTAACAATTGAAGTGTTGGACGAATTAGAAGGTAATAGGTCTCCTTTATTATAATAATAAGTTTATCTTTCCACCTATAATACTTTTTCACCCTTGTACCATAATGAGTAGAAGGAAAAGTGTGATCACTGAAGAAGTTCACTGCTCCTCCGCAAGATGGATCCGCGTCTGCTAGAGGCGGCAGAAATTCAAGAGAGCAAGCTGAGAGAAATTCTTTATTTGCATGCATACCAGTAAGAAATTATATTCTCACTCACCCTTGTCAAAGATCAGTTGTCAGATACTTTAGACAGCTTCCGGGTAGACTTTGCAGTTTTAGAAAAATTTAGTTCTTTCCTCATTTGTTTGGTCACAAAAAAGAATCGGCACTTCATATAGTGTGATACGAGTTTAGGAATAATTTCCATAACATGATCTTCACTACAGGCCACTTTGGAGGATGGAATAACAGTGTGGTCCAAGTTATCTAAACACTCGTAAAATATATCTCTCCCCCCATAGACTGTGTTTACAATGAAAGTTTTTCTGAAATAATATTTTCAACCTGTATAAACAAATTAGATACATCTGCCGATGGGTGTGTTAAGAATGAACTGTCGATGTCGGCATTGTCACTGTAATCTTTAATTAAGGTTAGAGCTGCGGCAGGAACTTGTTCTGGGCACTTTCCATGAAGCAGGTCGACACATTTATGACATTTTGTCACTTTGGGTGCCTGGCGTACAATATAACCCCCTACGTAGTAAACCAAGCATTCTTTTGCAAGATCTAGACTTTCAATAAGAAGCAAATTATTTTCCCAATCTGTTATGCAGTCAGACGTGTTTTCAGGAACCCTCATATCCAATCCTTGTTTTATTTTACCCTCTGCCTCCCTTACTATTTCCTTATTCTTCTGTTCTGTTTGTTTTGCAAGGGTCCTCATTTGATTTACGAATGATCTTAATGGCATTTCCGCCTTATATTCACAATTAGTACCTGAAGACAAACCTGACTACAGCATATGAAGATTAAGAAAATCTACAGTTGATGGATGGTCATCACAGCTGTGAGAGCGTATTATACCAAAATGACGTTCTAGAGGGTCTTGAATAAATTTCTTTGTGAGGACATAGGTAAACCCCTTTCTCCATAAATGGTCAGAGACCTGTATAGTGCTCTCAATTGTTACCCTTAGGGATCCAAGAGTTCTGTCAGAAGCAAAGGTGTTCTGACTTTCGTTAAGATTTTCCCTCCACTTATAGAGGGTTTGGTGACCAATCGGTTCTTTATAAAGTGCCGCTGCTGGAGTACAAGAATTTAATATGTCTGTTAAATTATTTACCTCTCTTGTGAATGTCTCGGTAGGCTCGCTGTCTTCAAATCCTTCTGATTTTATTTCTTCTCCCTAATATCTATACAAATAACATAACAGGCAAGGCTCAACAGTGCTCAACTAACGATGGTGCTACTCCCTGCTGGCAGAACCATAAACCTCCATCCCGACTAATGGTAAAGGAGCGAAGTGATCACACTTTTCCTTCTACTCATTATGCTTGTACTAAAACAATATATAATTTTGGTAGAAAGGTAGAGTCAGACTAAAAATTCAATGCCATAACTGACTGTGAGTCAGTTGGAGAATTTGATGTTGTACCGACATGTTACCATGATAGCTCAACAGTAGAGCGGCAGCACAGAGAACCGAATATTCTGGTTCAAATCCCGGCCATGGCATTTAATTTTTCAGTCTGATTCTACCTTTCCACCTTAGCCTACACATGGCCAGTGTGAATTATTATTCCAATATACAATTTTGTTGAAGGACTTTGCTTGCACCTTTAGGATGTAGGTAAGACTAATCTATGTAACATGAGGGTTCATCCCAGCAAGGCAAGACATCTACTTATGTCTGTATTTTATAAACGAAATACCCTTTGCATTTGAGGAAAGGAGGATATATAGTTCAACCAATTGGTTTTGTCTTGTGTCCTTGGTTCACTCCTATTGGAAATGAGTTTATACATACTACCAGCACTTCCTTTCCCTGCCTGTCTGTCCTTATCCACTTATTGATCTCTCGTAACTTTCAGGAATATAGTAATAATATAATAATAATTTATTGCAGTCAATAGACTTGTATACAAGTTTCTGGCATTTTCAATGGGAGGCCTTACATACTACAAATTAATATTAAATTACTTACAACAAATATTATGTTACATATTACAAATATTATTTTATAAATATTAGAGTTAGGTTGAATTTACTTATTTCTACGTAATACAATTACAACGTTATAATTAGGTTGAGCTTACTACAGTGAGTCTCAGTCAGATTGGTTCCGCCTCGCCACACGTTGGGTTCCCCCCAGATGACGCTCCTATCCCCGGTATGCGGCAAAGGAACTCCCCGGCAGTTGACTGACTTGTCCGTGCGTGACAATGAAAATAAATGAAATAAGTTTGAAAATAACGAAAATAGGCACCTACCTTATTACAGGAAATGCTGGAAGTGTCCTCCAACATCCACACATATAGGAAATTCCGATTAATACGCATTAATTGTTCTTCCGTTATTATTGAGTTTATCTCTATCCTAATGTTTTCTTTTAGTTGTGACAACTACCGAATAACACTTTCACGTCTGTACAACACGAGAACAATGCACAACTGCAGGATATGCAGGAATTGTTTACTTATCTGCGGGGACACAGCTGTCCGCGATGCGGGTAGTGTTGAGTCATCACAAGAGAAGCACGGCGCGCGACAATCGGAACCAATCTGTCTGAGACTCACTGTACTATATTTCCTGTAGACTACATTACTAATTTCTACATTTCATACAGACTATATAGGTATTTATTTATTGAAAACTTCCTTAATTTTCTCTTAAATTCTTGTCCTCTGAGTGATTTTATTGGAGGTGATAGTTTGTTGTGTAGCAGTTGCCCATGATAAATACATCTTTATTTGTGGCTATTTTGCTAAATCTAAATCTATGATATAATCATCCCTATTCCTGGTATTGTAATGATGTATATTACTGTTTTGTACGATTTGTTTTTCCCTAACAAATAGTATTGCTTTGTGAGTATAAAGCGAATAGCTGGTGAATATATTCATACTTTTGAAAGCAGGTCTATAAATTGTGTCCCTGGTTTGTAAATTATTAATTAATCTGATACATTTTTTGTAGAATAAATAATCTATTCGTATGTGTTTTAGCTGCACAACCCCATATTTTAATTCCATAGAGCAGGAGGGGGTAGACATTCCAAAATAGATGTATTTTAGAAGTACCGGCTCCTATTTGTTTACAGTTCATCAAGATGACATTACATACCTTGTGCTACTCACATGAAAATGTTGTGATATTATTTAAAACAGCATGACTGTTATATGACTTTCGTAATCTAATAGTCAAATTTTTAATTTTACACTGTGCATTTCTACTCACTTATTTAGTTTTGTTGTCATTGTATAGACTATGATTTACACAAAAAAACTACCGGTAGGCTATATATAAGTTCTATGTGACAGTATTATTATGAAAGCATGGGATGCAGACACGTTGGCTATCTCAAATGCAGCCTGATAAACAAGGGGTAGAAAAGTTAGAGCTGCCCAGGAGAGGACAAACCTCATGGGGAACACATGGAATCTTGGAAGTATAAAAAACACAGAATAGAATAATGATCCAAACATGACAATTACAGGTAAATGCTGATTGACTTACATGACAGTCATTCAAATTTAAACTGAACATTGAAAACTAACGATTTATTTATTTTTGTTATTAATTAATTCAAATATTTCAGCTCGGATTTATGGGAATATCAAAATATCAATTGACTCAAAATACAGCAACTTTTATTAGTAAGGCTGTTAGAGTTTAGAATAACAAGTTGACATGAGTAATAGAAAAATTACTTTCACATAGATTCATAATAAATTTTAACAGTTAAGAATTAAATTGCAAAATATTCATTCCAAAAGTTAGATTTCTTTTCTTTTGGGATAGATTTGAAGCTTTGTGTCTATGATCAGCACCATAATTTTAATATAATATGAGTATGCATTGTCTTTTGCAGGAGACCTGAATGATGTTATCAACTGTGTGCAATTTTATGAGAATTGTCGTACTGAATATCAGTATTTTTACAATGAAACATCTGAGCTAAGAGTTAAGGCACTCAAGGAGTTGGAATGTCCAATAGTTATAAGTTTCTCAAGTAAGTTATATAAACTTGTTTAAGACATTTTTTTATCCATCTTTAAAAGTGGTGAGCAAGTTTAACTTCCTTGATGTGCAGTACTGACAGAAGGATAGAAATTAGAGGAGTTAATTAGTGTGAATGTGAGAGTATAGAATTTAACACATTCGTTTTAATAACAGTGTACAGATCACCAGACAGTGAGATAAAAATGACAGTAAGTATCATGGAAAGTGTTTTACAACTTGCAACTATTAGAAAGGAGAAACTAATAATGTGTGGAGACTTCAATTTGAATTTCCATTGTAATTTTAAAGATTTGAGGGATGTAAAAAATGTATTTCTGATGTTCAACTATAAAGTTGTTGTTAGGGATCCTCCTCGAATTACCCCTCGCACAAACCCAAATTGCTAACATATTCATCAGTGAGCAATGATTTAAATGAAAATAATACCACTTTTCATAGGAAAATTACCACTACACCCACAGAGGAGTTTTGTAGCAGTGATGTAATGAGCAGCTGAAAGATCAATATTAATATTAGATGGAAATCTACAGTGAAGTGTTGATATCGGTAGCAAGCTTGAGATCGGAAATATACACACTAAACTTACTAAAAGGTATATTTACCCAGGATGATCATTTTAATGGGTCTTCCCACCATCATCAGCTGATTCCGACTCAGCTTATACAGTCGGAATCAGCTGATATGGTAGGAAGACCCACTGAAATGATCATCCTTTTAGTGAAGTTTAGTGTGTATATTTCTGATCTCAATCTTGCTACAGAGCTGAAAGATGTTTATATAGCATCTCACATAGATGAATTTGATTCTTTTTAAAACATAATCATAAGGTACTTGAATCAAACCTCAAAACTGTAGCAGAATAATTCAGGGTAGGACTAGGAAAGGGTACATTATCCCATGGTTATTATGGTTATTAATGTAGGGTGACCATATTTTAAAAATGAAAGAAATGGGACACTCATGCAAGTCGTGCAGATTATCGAGAAAACAGAATCTATAATTAGCTAAATGTTATAAATTAATAATAAGTTTAATTAAATTAAATTTATAAATACAATTTTCAGTCAATATTCTTTTTACTACTTTTTTAAACCTAATATAGGGCAGTTGTTTTAAAGACAGAGAAAGAGCATTGTAAAACTTAAATCTGTTCTTCTCATCTGAATACATAGGAAAATTTCATGAATACAGAACATTAAGATATGAATTTTTAAAAAATATAATTTTTACATCCTGTTCAAGTTTTGAAAGGAAAACAGGACCAATCAATCAAAAAGGGACAATCCCGTTAAAAATGGGATGTCTGATCACCCTATATTAATGTTAATACTTCTTCATAAGTAAGTGAATAAAATTGGGAACATGATCTTAATGAAGGATGTGTAAAAGTAGTAACAGTAAGGCCCATGTTAAACAGACCGAAAAAACGCGGTCAAATGTCAGTAACCGTAAAGCGTATCCATTGGGTCAGTGGGTAGGTAATGTTATAAAATATATGGTCTGAATGAACCATGCCTTCAGATGCGTTTAAACAAGCGTAGGCGGTTTTTATGCCTAGCGATATGCTTGATTGCAGAAAGAATGCATGCAGAAAAACACCTGTGAAGTTTTACGGGCACAATGTTGACCAAATGCACATGCACAGAGGAGCAGCAGCATGCAGGGCGGGAAAAATTTGAACGTTGTGGTGTTTGTGCATGGCGATTGATGTGTTGTCGTTCATGTTGTAGTGTGTGCATGCTGTAGTGATTGTAATTTAACTTACCAAGCAAGTTACAGTATGTTTAATAAATGCACTGCAACAGCCCAACTTACTTCTATTTCATCCATTTTGTATTGACTGCTGCCCTCGAAAGAACTCCAGCTTGCGTTTTTTCAATCAACATTCTGCCCATGTAACATGCATCACACGTTTCAGTCACTGAAATTCGGCGACAGAAATTAGGCTCTTATAACATGCTCAAAATCAGCCGGTCTCAGCCCGAACGTTCGACCTCTTTTTTTGAGTCTGTATAACATGGGCCTAAGAAAGTTTTATTGTAAAGTTCCAGTTTTCATTTGTTTGTAATTTTTTTTTTTTTTTTTTTTTATTTTTTTATTTTTTTTTTTTATTCATAAGATGAAAAATGCAAGATTCTGAGAATTATGTCCCATCAATGTTCATTAAATTCATTGTTTTCCATAGAAATTAGATTTTTCATAATAAAAATATTAATAAGTTATTTAAGAGCCATTTGTTATGTCGTATGTTGCAGCAATTGGTAGTATTTTGGGATCCATCCTATTGCTTGGTATTTTGGGAATTCTTATGTGGAAGGCTATTGATGAACTAAGATATCATAAGGAATTTGCAAAGTTTCAGAAAGAAAGGGAACTAGCCAAATGGGATGAGGTGAGTATTATGTCATTAAAGTCTTTAATTTATCAGTATCAGCTTTCGAAATTTTTATTTTCCTTTTGCAAAAGTTGCTTGGATAATTTTTACAATAATATTATATCGACAACCAGTGCTTTTTTCCGGGGTATGCAGGGATATGCATACCCTTTAAAGATTTTCCAGTTTTATATAAAACAAAATCAATAATTTCCTCAATTTGAAATCTGGAGAAACTTGTGCCAAACAAAATATGTCCTCCTTTTCTTGATCTAAATTTCTATGTAAGGTAATGTGTTCATCATATAATTTACTCAGATATTGCACGATGTTGAATTGTAGCTAGCTAGTGATCAAAGGGCACATGTCTACTTTTATGTATCTGCTGTAATATGTTACATGCTAAGATATTTACCGGTACTTTAAAAAGTAATAATTAACCAAATATTGAAAAATGAATCAATTCAAAATCACTGGTGTCAGTGAATACTAATAACTTCTGAGTATTAGGCAGTGTTCACACTGAGGCGATAAGCAATAAGCGATATATCATGAGCGATATACGATACACGAAATCTAAAGGGAGGCAATAAAAAAGGTTCACAGTCGAGTGATAGCGCAACATATCGCAAGCGATATATCTCTCGAAGTGCAACATTCCGGTCGCCTGAGCGATTAGTTGCTTATGATATTGTAACTGAAGATTGTGTTCCCACCACAATTTTATCGCTCGCTGTCTGAACCTTCCTAGCAATATATCACCGCAACATATCTCTTGCGATAAATCGCTTATCGTATATCGCCTCAGTATCGACTGTATCATGAACTCATCTCTGATAACTAGCCTGTATTAAGATGTTGTATTTACAACATCACTATTTCTACTATTTCTTGTCTAATCATATAAATAATTTTGTACTAACAAGTGTTTTTTTTTTATTATTTTTTTTTTTTTTTTACATTTTCAGAGTGATAACCCACTATATAGGCAGCCTATATCAACATTCAGGAATCCGACTTACAACAATTCTCTATAATACGTTTTCTCTTTTCCTCAATTTTTGTACTGGTCATTTTAAATGCTGATTTATCTTAGCTTATATAAACTAATTAATTGTTAAGCTTCTTCTCTCTTTTTTTTTAACAGAACCTTGAGATTAACAATTGCCATGTCACCTAATTAGGTACTGTGCCTATCAAATTTCTTTACAGTTCTCCAATCCTACTAAATAATGGATCAAGAATTTGTACATATTATGTTCACTTTTGAACCCAATTTTGAATTCATTGGGTGATGTATTTCTGATAATAAACTGTTAACTAATTCTTCAACATTAATTACATAGTCCTTGGTCTTTTAAGTTGTTTACTCACATTAGTTCATTTTATGTATTTTTAAGTGCTTGCTGGTAGAAGTAACAACAGGTTTGAGCTGCATTGCCTTTAGGTGCCAAACCAAACTTGGGCAATTAAAAGTATAGTTTTCATTTTGTCTCATGAATGATTTCATAGTACAGTGCCATCAATAAGTCTCTCTGAAGCTCTGGATATGTTTGCCACCCAGGCGAAAATTGGTATTTCTCCCTCTCTTCCTTTCAGACTCATAGCAGGTATACCAGAGTAGGCCATGTTAACTATTAATGTGCATCTGTTTTCTATTGTTGATGTGTTTATGGCATCTAATAATTTCAATGTATATTCAGTTTTAATGAATATGAATAGAATTAGAATTAGAATTGTTTTATTTTACCTAGTGGAATTAAGGCCATTAGGCCTTCTCTTCCATTCAACCAGGATTATTACAACTGAACTTTAAAATAATGCAAATAGAGAGTATGATGAGAGTACAATATAGTTACAGATACACAGAAACACGATATACTTATCATTTAAGGCTTAAGAACTAGTTCTCTAGAGATGACACAATATACAAAAGCCAATATGTTAAATAGTTTACTACTTACTGAGATTTAAACTTTCACTAAAAGATATAAGATATGATATAAGATAAAATAGTGGCAATGAGTCATGGAAAGAAAATGAGTTCTCTGGTAAATATTTTTAACATCTTCTGTAAATAGGTGAGTTTTATGTTATTTTTATTTCTTACTTCATAACTGATTGTAGCAGAACATTATACCCATTGGCTAGCACTGCCAAGTGAACTCCGTCTCTTTGTGGATTCTTACCAGCATAAGCGCTGCAGAGCAACATCTTGATAGCACTGTACTTAAGCTGTTCCAGCTACATAAATTTGTCAACAATATGGCTGGGCCCTCCTGGACCACAGTTGCGTATTAAGAGTCTAGAATAATATTTAGAATGGGAGTGGTTATGTCTTAGGGAAACTGAGTGGTCTGGGTATCAGCTTACAAAGCTGAAATCCTGGGTTGTGTTCCTGCCCAGGACAAACAGAATTTAATGTAAATCTTTTCAGTGAGACAAGATTGAATACCTGTCAAGATTATATTGTGTTTTTTCACAACATGTCTAAAGTATACAACTTATTTTAATGCTATTAAGGAATTCCTGGGATACTGAAAGCCACATATTCTAACACATAAGTTACCTACTTTTTAAAAAAGCCTTACATAAACCTTTATTATTGAACCAGTGACAATAGAGTAAACCTTGTATTTTTTTAATGCAAATGATGTTCTGAAATAAAAATGTAACATTAAAAAACATCTATTAAAGACAGTAAAGTATATAAAAAATAAAAATAAAATTTAATTCATTACATAAATCCTGCAAATTTTTAAATAGAAGTAAAAAATCATGTAAATTATGAGTAGTACTGGTAGTAAAATTGTGAAGATGCATATTTCAACATTTTTGCAAGTTAATCTTTAAAGGTGGGTTCAAAACAACTTAGAAATGTATTAATATATTTTCTTTTAAATGCTTTAAATTATTTCTGACTTTGAAAATTGCAAAATTTCCCTTCCATAACAATGCATTTTATTTTTTATTTATTTTTTTTTTAATGCAATTTCACAATAATTGATGCATTTTATGTAGGATTTTTGGCCTCAGGAGTGCAAAGGTAGCACCTGTTCTGGATCCAAAGGTCACAGGTTCAAACCTGGCCGATGTTGATGGATTTTTCAGGAGATAAAAATCCTTAACAAGAAGTCCTCTGAGACAGATCATAAGCCATGGGTCTCATCATAGATTTATAGGAAGTTAAAAAACCCCAAGCCTAAATTAGTGCCTCTGAGCCAAATTCCCTGGCCTTTTCAATTCCTGTTAATACCTTAGTTTCTTACTAGAGGCTGTGGAGGCAAGGTGCTAGGTAAATGAAATCTCCATCAAGAGGCCTTTTGCTCCATGCACAGAGTCAAAAGAATTTGATCGATTGATGTAAATCTATTGTACAGTGTAAAGAAACTGTGAGCCATACACAGAGGAACCCAGCCATTTATCATAAGGGATTTGACTTTCTTAACAAACTAGAGAGAGAAAATAATTTATTAAAAACAACAATGATTCTGCTTGCATATAAACACATTGCCCTTAGGCACAGATTGCCACTCAAGGCGTGAAGGTCAATTAACAACAGTCTGAATTTATGTTATGTACCAAGCTAGGTGGCTGAGGCATTAGCATCTTGAACTTGCATTCGGGAGGTCCTGGTTTCAAATCCTGAGACCGGCCAACGTGACTGTAGTTTTCCATGGTTTTCCGCAGTCATTGAGGCAAATGCTAGGTTAGATTTTCATTACCACAGACCTCTACACCCCAGTTTATCCCATTATTATATTTTGTGTCATTTGACCTCATCCTATCATCCCATAGTCATAATACAGGCTTCATGCAGGTACTTGGTTACTTGTGGAGCAGAAACTTTCTCTGTCTCCATCTCCTCTCCTACATTCCGAGCCCTTTGGGAAGTTATCTGCCTGAGTCGAATCCTTGAGCTACATGAGAATCTTCTTGAGTACTCTTGGAATATTGAGTGCGGATTCGTGTGCGGTGTGGTCGAACTTGGTAGCTGAGCGAGCAGCTAAGGGGGTACCTGCAGACAGTGGGCCAGGAAAACGCTTCACAGTTATCCGTCCTATTCATCGTCTATAAGGCTGACATGCCTCAGGGTTGTCCCAACCTGCCCTATACCAGCATACTCTAACTCTATATATTATGTAAAATGTTAAACAACTTATAAAGTTAATTTTGTATATGTTATCATAAAAATTTGTACTTTTCTGAGTCATTTAGCTTAGATGCTTCATTTGTATATACATTTAAATTCCATTCGAAATGTACACAGTTCATAGTTTTAAGAAAGAGTTTTTGAAATCACTATAACAAATAAATATAATTGTTGGAAAATGTGTACATATATGTTTTCCATTCCTTCATTTGGTTCTTCAGTGTTATAATTAGGGATGTAGGAAGTGCAAATTGTGGTTTTATTTCATTTAATCATGTCAGGTCAACTCTGGATTATTTTCTGTTTTGCTCTTCCTTTTTTTTTAATTTTTATTTTAATATATAAGAAGATATTATTATACAAATAGTGCAACACAGTTTTGCTCTTATATACAAATATTATGTTAAACACTGTGGAACATGTAAAGAGGTTGCAATCCAGTGATTGTCATCTATCATTTCAATAACGACAATAATAATAGGTGCTGGATTCTACATATCACTATGACGCTTTCTTTTCAGAGGTTAAATTCTTGTGAAATGAATCTGTAGATGATAACTTTATATATATAATTTTGTATGATGCTTTGTTCTTTTCTGCCAGATAGCGACACTTATTTATTTATTTATTTAGCAATCCTGTAGACCAGCAGTACTGGCATAGGATAACAATAACAATAACTATTGTCTGAATTGAATATTCAATTACAGAGTTAGAGATTCTTGCGAAATTTTGTTACTGTCGTAGGATTAAGTTGGTTTCTGTTGGTTCATGCTATTATTGCCTAATGGTAGTATGTGCTAGCCATTTTTACTTAGTGGATCTTACTGCCAACTAGGCTTAATTTTTGTAGAGTAGGCCTATAGTTTTTTTTTTTTTAATTTAGAGTGAAAAATGCACTGAAAACAGATTTTCCTTTTATTAAAAATTAATAAGGAAAGAAAAATCAGGAGCTCTTGAAGCAAATTAATAGTTGTGAAAAGAATAATTAATGAACTTATCTTGAGTAACTAATATCCATATTTGATCTTCAACTACATTATTATTATTATTTATTACATTTCTCCACATCACATATGGGTGATGGGTAATCTATTATTATTATTATTATTATTATTATTATTATTATTATTATTATTATTATTGCCATTATTATTATTATTATTATTATTATTATTATTATTGTTATTATTATTATTGTTAAACAATTTGAGTGCTTTATTTGTAAAGAAGAATGTGCCGAAATAAAGAACACGCTGAAAAATTCGAAGGTGACCCAGTTTTTTTATTTTACAATCTAGTCACCCTGGACTAATACGTCATTATACCCCCTTTTTCCCTTCAGATTATGGGTATATGTTCGTTCCTAGTGCATCACTGTGAAATCAGGGAACGATTTTTGTATAAACTAAATTATTTCATTCATAAAATATATATTTGTTGCTTTATCTATGCAGTCCAAAAAATTAATAAAAACAGTATCGCTTAATAGTTTCCCGGGCCTTATGAAGAAGATTGGGTCTACGCCACTATTTATGTAACAGATTATCACGCGATAATAATTTATGATGCAAGGAGGTGTGTCCCTGTTCTAACAGCTGTGTTTACAGCGTCAATCATAGGTTTCAGCCGCTGGAGTAGGTCATAATAAATGTTTGCTTACATTTGCGTACATCAGAACTGTCTGCGTATAATACAGTATCTCTCATAGGAAATTCACGTGTTGAAATTTAAAGCGATTGACGTCTAAAGAAAGTGAGCCAACAAGTCTGATAAGCTCAGTCCCGGTAGAAAAACTTATCGGTATCGGTATCTCATATAAATAATCCGGATAAATAGTAGACCTATATGTATAATATGCGTGTTTCAGTAAATTATTGTGTATCCTAATTATGGTTGTAAGCCACTCATTAGGGGTATGTTACAGCCAAGACTTGAGATTACATGCATAACAGTTCGGCTGACCACGTTTGAATCCAGCATCAGTGATAACGATTTTAAAATGAAACTCGCTTCGCTCATTGGGGGCTCCGCCCCCAAACCCTCACTGACGTTCTTGGGAAAGGTTTTTTTAAAAGATCTATGGGAGATAGTATTTAGTCTGCTGTATTGGCTACTACCTTTTTTGCCACATTAAACCTTAAAAAATAAACGGGGGACTTTGGGATTTTTTCGGAATTTTCCTGTCGGTTGCAAGCTAATATGTATCAGTTTGCCAAGTCTAAGTTTTCTAGATCAACTGGAAGTGTACGTACATTTATGGTGTATTTTATGGAGTAAATTTAAACTGATATTAATTTAAATGGACATGATACAATATGAAATTGCGAGTAAGATTCATGGTATGTAAATATTCAATTTGGCATTTGCCTTTACGACCAGGGAAATCATTGAAAAGTACAAGTAAAATTGGTTATAATATGTTGTAAAGAATGCGGGACTTCATCTCCGAGTTATAATTGAAGATTATAAATTATGAAAGTTCTTTAAAAGATATAAGAAAATTGTGTTGGTTCTGGACAAAAATATGTTAATTGGATTTAATTATTATGAACCTGAGACTTCAGAACGCAAGTCCAGGACGTTACTATCTCGACCACACCGTTAGGTTTACGGAAATAATTATTTCTAAACTTTAAGTGCAATACGTGAGCACAGTTTGATAATACCGTTGCCTTGGAAACCGAGCCCTTTTTCGGGGGTTTTCATGGCTAAAAATAAAAAAATTACTTTTTGGAATTTTCCTGTGGTTTACAGCCTAAAAGCTATATGTGTACCAAATTTCAAGTTTCTAGCTTATCTGGAAGCGGACAAACATTAATGTCAGTGAGCCGAACCGAGCCCTTTTTCGGGAGTGTTTAGGGCTAAAAATTAAAAAAAAATCAACTTTTTGAATTTTCCTATGGTTTACAGCCTAAAATCTATATGTGTACCAAATTTCAAGTTCCTAGCTCATCTGGAAGCGGACAAACATTAATGTCAGTGAGCCGAACCGAGCCCTTTTTCGGGAGTGTTTAGGGCTAAAAATTGGAAAAAATAAACTTTTTGGAATTTTCCTGTGGTTTACAGCCTAAAAGCTATATGTGTACCAAATTTCAAGTTTCTAGCTTATCTGGAAGTGGACAAACATTAATGTCAGTGTGCCGAACCGAGCCCTTTTTCGGGAGTGTTTAGGGCTAAAAATTAAAAAAATTAACTTTTTGGAATTTTCCTGTGGTTTACAGCCTAAAAGCTAACCAAATTTCAAGTTTCTAGGTCATCTGGAAGTGGGCAAACATTAATGTCGGTGAGCCGAGCCGAGCCCTTTTTCGGGGGGCTTTTAGGGCTAATAATTAAAATAATAAACTTTTTGGAATTTCACTGTGATTCACAGCCTAAGAGCTATAAGTGTACCAAATTTCAAGTTCCTAGCTCATCTGGAAGTGGACAAACATTAATGTCGGTGAGCCGAACCAAGCCCTTTTACGGGGGGGTTTTAGGGCTAAAAATTAAAAAAAAATTTTTGGAATTTTCCTGTGGTTTACAGCCTAAAAGCTATACGTGTGCCAAATTTCTAGTTTCTAGCTCATCTGGAAGTGGGCAAACATTAATGTCAGTGAGTGAGTGAGTCAGTCAGTCAGTCAGTCAGCCGTGTGGCTTTATATTATAGGGATACAAAGTCCGGCACTAACCCGGTACGCGCACATTCAAAAGCTAGGATATGAGCCGGCATGTCTTAATTATTTATTTTTCCTTCACGTAAGTCTACTATTTGGTTCTGTGATTATTATAAATTAAAGGATAACTTGTCCCGTTATAATTTTAAAAATCTTAATTAATTGTCCTGTTGGGGAAAAAAACACAATTTCTGTTTTTTTCCTTTTGTGTACGTCTGTAAAATTTCATGCCACGCCCAAGGTTCTTGGCTGTAATTGTCATTTTATAGCTGCAAATTATGAGGGTTATTCTGGGGAACGTAATTAAAATATTAAAATATCTCGCTCTATATTGATTAATAAATTGATTGCTTTAAACAGTAATGAGCAAAATTATGTCAGCATTCGTTCTGATAATTGACGCAATCCTTAAATTAAAAAAATAATTTAAAAAAATCCTCAGCCCCTGTGCCAAGAGCGGGTCAGGGTGCTTTGAAGCATGTAAGTCTGCTAGCCTATTCATAATAGTCTGAATGCACTGATATGGGGAAAATAAAATAGTAAACATATTTATTATGTTTATGGAATTTAGGATGGAAAGTGTAGATCCCCGATCTAGTATTGTGTGATCGATCGACAAGGAATTTATTGAATGATTCAACATGTAAAATGAGGTCGCAATAACCTGAGGAACATTCACTAGAACTACGGTCTCTGACCGGCCGAGGTCGTAGACTTTCTTATTTGGCTTTAAGCCCATTTTACTGTGTGTGCTTCCAAACCTGTATTTTACTGCGCCACAATCCCCCCACCCCGTAAGGCCTCGTGCAAATTGCATCACAATAGTCGTGCAAACTCCGTACATTCACATTTGCGTACTCTACGACACTGCTTTTCAAGGAATTTATATGGTATGCTGTAAAGCATGTCACTGCACTCTGCTGTTAGCTTTTCTATAGCAATGGTAGGTCTACAGTTCTATTTCTAAAACGCACTCACCAATGGACCCATTTACATTCTCTCAACCATATAGAGTTACAAAAAACTAAACTCTGTGGCGCTACATTCCTTGTGGGGCTTGGGACTCCTTTTGGTAAACCCTATAACGTAACTTTTCAAAGAAATTATCTTCCAGTTGAGAAGCACTTTTTTTTTTAAATGCTGATCTGAATTTTTGTATGTGCCGTTAAATATGTCCCAATCTTTAGTGTCGACGATTTGACACCATCAGGCACCCCTGCATTGATAGGATTTTCTGTCAATAATTTTCCATGTAATTTTACCTTGAAAGTTTTATTTGTCAAAAAGTTTAAAACATGGATATAGGTATCACGTAGATCCCTTGTGATTAATTTTATTAGTAAGCCTTGAATCCGAACCATGTCATATATCTTTTTTAAGTCGAACAATATGCCTGCACAAACTCTTTCATATTATGTTGGAGTGATTATTATGTTTACAGATGCAATAATATTGCAACTGCTATATTATAGCAGATGAGTTGTACTATGATGAGCTCTAAATCCAAATTGTTCATTTGATATATAAAATTCATGATCAGAAATTAGCCTATGATTACCTTTTTCGAAATTTTACTCATATAATTTAGAAGAGAGAACGGCCTTAGATTTTCAAATATTCAAGTTCTCTATTAATCGTCAGGCAACTATTGTTGCAATAGACTTTGTTAAAATTACATGACCTAAAATACAAATAAATATTATGTAATATGAAGTAAGTATAAGGGACATTCTATTCCAATGTCAAATAAAGGAAAGTTATCAATAATTCATAATCATATTACATGATGTGGATGCAGTGGACATGATGAATCCATGTTTCCTATCTTCGGGGAAATAACAATGGCGAAGAGTAGTACTGGTACGTATTTAGTATTTTACTTATATGTCGCCTCGGTGGATGAATGGGTAGCGCGCCAATCCGGCGCTCCGGGTTTGATTCCTGGCTGGGCTGACTGTGAGGATTTTTCAGTAGTGAGAATCCCCTTCTCGGGTTCAGGACTGGGTGTTGTGTTTAGGGTTTGCGGACCTCCCTGGCCACCTCATTTTTATCATCTTTTCATCCCATCTCACCGGGATGAAGTGGTCCCGTTCCCATCTACTACTGCGGGAACAGGCTACAGTGATGCCAGTCCTGGGGATGGGGGAGGAAGGCCCAAAAACCCTCTCAAAGATTAGTGGCGGCGTTGTATTAAAAAAAAAATTACATAGCTATGTTAAGGCATTTGTAGGAAGATGATGGAGTGGATTATGCACTAAGTATGTTCTGGAGATTTGTTTGAATTGAAATTCTTTATTATGTCAAGTAAAATAGTTGGGCTAATATTATCCAGCTTGATTTCTTGTAAGTTTATGGCAGTAATCTTGAAGGATACGTTGAATATCCCTGCTGAAGTCCATGTTATTTCATCTTCCATGGCATGATTTTCTGGTCTGGTTCTTATGCAGAGGTGCCGACTTGAGAATATTGTTGGGGGAGGCAAGAATTATATTTTTTGTAGTTATACATAGCATTCTTTATATAAAATGTTGGGATTCAGGGGGGAAGAAAGTACCGCATCTTGCCCCCCCCCCCCCAAAGTCGGCGCCTATGTGTAAATTTACGACTAATTTTCTATATCTGTTGAGGGATTGTCATTTAAGAAGTTTTCATTAAATGAATCGCATTTAGCTGCATTAGAAAAATTTCAATATTTTCTTAATTTTATTTGTATTTTGTCATTACTCCACCTATTTTTGGCGTCTGCGTCTCAGCGCTTTTTTACAAGCCTTGTTGGTTACCCACGGATTGATTTCCAGTATCCAAAGCCCATTGACTGAAGCCATATTGTTGCTAAATACAGAGCATTTGTTTTTATTATTGAATTAGATCTTCAAGAACTCGCATTGCCGCAAGATCGTTCATTTCAGTCCCTGCTGATAAATTTTCAATAAGTACCGGTACATATTTTTATACCATATAAGCATGCCATATTTTAGCTATGTAAACGAATCGGAGCCCAACAGCGTTAATTGGCCAACAATTGACTATGTATCTTTAACAGGATCGTTTCATCAGATACGTTTGCATATACCTAAATAGTGTATAGGCCTACTGCTATCATAATGATTGACTCGTTCATTTTTCTTCCACCTGAAGATCGTAATATCATCAGAATTAAAATAAAGTGATGCACCAAAATGAACTCTTACACAATCTGAGCAAGTATACTGTTTTATGGCACGTTTTCTCGGCCCTTCCAATTAATATGTTGTTGACTCCTATCATTCTGTGTTGACTGTACAAGTATTTACAGTTGTTGACACCACTGTTGGAATTCCCATTATAGAGAGCGAGCAAGTGGCGTTACGAGAATTATTTTGTGCTATATATTGTATTATTCCATGGAATCGCCTTTTTAAACAATGAAATTGTTATCTTATCATTTAATTTAATTTTTTTCAGCTGAATTAGCATTATGAATTATTACAATGCGTTTGTGAAGCCAGAGAAGCACAGTAGTCGCTGTGCTCTGATTTCTCCATCGGTATATTTTCACAGTTTTAATTCAAGGTCATGGTGTTGGTAACACTGAACTGCGCATTGCTTCATGTGTCTGTTTATCGATAAAAATAACGCGTAAAATGTAAAGGGTAAAATGGAAATAGTTGGAGAACTGTTGTGAAGAAGGAATGTGTTTATTGTTTGACTGTTTTAACAGAACTCAGTGAACTTTGTATAGTATTTAATTTGCATAGTATTGAATGACAATGGCCAAACGAGTGACAGATTGGATTTCACGAATCTGGCAGTGGAAGTTCAGAAGAAATGAAACAGCTGTGCATGTTGTGTCTGAAGAAGAGCATCTAACTCGAACATTGGGACGTTTTGAACCTTACATGATAAAAGTCCAAAGAGTTTTGATATGGGAAAACCCTTTTATTAGTGTCATTTGCATTCTAGTTGCAAATTTGCTATTTTGGTAAGAGTCTTATGTGTAAATTTCCAGTGCTTGGTACCTCTACAGTGCATATGACAGTGTAATAACAACATAAATTATTTTGATTTATTATAGGTTAGCTGTCAATTTTGAATGCCGTTTTTATGGTTTTCTATTTTGGATTATCCTCATCACTTTTTTATACGATGTTTGGGTGGATAGAGTATGGCCTGAAATTTCAGTCCCTGTAGAACAAAGAAGTCAGACTCCAGATGATTGGACAGCTGTTCATCCAAGGTAAGTTTTGAACATAACCTCTCAATTTCTATGATGGGGAATCGGCAAAATTCAAATATAAGTCGCCCCTTAATAATAATAATAATAGTATTTTATTGTCACCTGTGATACAAGCAATAGACAACGTCAGAGAACATCAGAAAACAAATAATAAAACATATTGGATTCAAATAACTTAAATGACTCTAGGTGTAATTGTAATTGTAATTGAGCACAATTTCAAGCTTGTTCAGATGTTAACTTCTTTACATTCAAAAAATTCGTCAATTTTATTACCGCCCATTCGATATTCACATTTGCATGGACTGTGTGATGTATTTTGTTTCCGGAAGATGGTACTTTGGAGAAAAACCAAATATAAGGTGCATCGTCGTATGAGACATATCCCGCCCTGACCCACCCCAGCGAAGCACTTTCTTTTATACCACGATCTAGCGAATTCTTCGAGGATGAACAGGCTGACAAACTGTTGGGTACAAGGCAAACCTGTGGGTACTCTCGAATTTTTAAATTTTTGGTACAAGGGGCACTCAAATTTTTTTTAGGTACAAGGGCCACTCTCGCATTTTTAATATTTGGTACAAGGGGCACTCTCGCATTTTTAATATTTGGTATGGTCGGGAGTGTCGGCGACAATATACAAGGATAGTTTGTCACCATGCTTCGCTGAGAACAAAATGTGAATATCGAGTGGGCGGAGCTTAAACTGCACCTTATATTTGTCTTACGCCGTACTTTGCGACACAAGCTGGTTCCCTTTCCACACGCCACTCGCCTGGCCATTTCCCGCAATGCATGTCGCCATGCCGGTAGCCACTGCTCAACCTCAACGCCGGTAATGCATAATTGCAATTGACATGTCACCTAATATTTCACAATAAATAAAGATCCTTGCACCGCCACATAATATTTCACAATTATAAAAACGCCGTATTATAACATTAAATATGGCCCTTGCACCAAAACGCTTATATACTATACTATAATGCTCTCTAAACTTAAATAGGCCTAGATGAATTCTCCCTTCACCGCTCAGCAATCTCTCATGGTGTAGTGGTTAAGGTTACTGGTTACGGTGATAGTGGTCACGAGATCGAATCCCAGTCGACCCAAAATTTACTGTTAGGAATAGGTCCCAAGTAGGTAAGTAGGGCAAGGAGAAGGTGAGAGAAAGGGAGGAAGAGAGAGGATAAGGAAGACAAAAAGGGAATAAAGGAAAAATAAATGTTTCCCATTTTCACTTTTTGCATTACTAGCAACGCCATCTAAGAGGAGACATTCGAAACTCTAAACCCCTCCTTCCCATGCGGGTCCCATTAGAGAGTTGGTGGGAGGAGCCTAGTGCACGACCTAAAACTATTTTTTTCTGGCTACTCATAAACATCTGAGAAAATTAAGAAATAATGTTGTACTATTTTATACTCCGCTCATTCATTATGCATGGCATGGGAATAGTCTCTGTACCTCTCTCACACAGAAAGCTAAAACATATATGGGTGATTCTTCAAATACGGGAAAATTTGGAGTGTGTAAAATCCAAATTTTTTATTTTGTTTAAAAAATTTCAAAAAAATTACTAAAATACTTCAGGCGTTACTTGATTATAATATGACACCAGCAGAGCTTAAATGTTTATATTTTTATTTATTTTAATTTTGTAATTTTTTTAAAGCCATGTGAACGACATCCGTGTATATGTGGGTGGCAGAAGGCCACATTAATGTGCTTTTCTTTATGTGGTTTCATATTTTTCTCAGTGTGCTTCAGTTGATTTTGCACCAAATTTGCAAATTTGTGTGCATACTCCGGAATTAATGTAATTTTAACTAGACTGCGTTTTTATGGTTTTTTTTTTGGGGGGGGGGATCAAGCAGAAATTCACTTAATCAGTTTTAAGATTTTAAGTACAGGTCACAGACACCGTAGACACAATAGTACCCTACATTTATCATCTACATGACTTGAGAGTCATCCACATACCCCTTCATGAGGCATGTGGATGACAAAAAAGGAGTTTTAGTGGTCTCAGCAAGGCATTTCTAAACCTCTGTAGGCTCAACTTCAGTCAGGTACTTTGAATTGGAAGGTTTATCATAGTGCATAATCAAAATTAATTAATATTCACTTTCTGCCTACTTTCTAGAAGTCATGTTAGTGACGGGGAATAAAAACACTTTCCTTGAAAATGATGCAAAGTCCTTTGTTAATCCCAAACTGTTTGTAAGCAAGCAAAATTCAACCTTACAATTCAATCACAAGCTGCCCAGTTGGCTTTCTACCACTGTTGCCAGTTATACAAATTTCTCATTTCTGCAGAAAAAATTCTATTCTTTTCAGCCATGTGGATGACCAAAAACCCTTGGGACATTCTTTATGTTCATTAGGTGGGGTGACAATTTTATTTCATTTTATTTTTTAGGGGTTAATATTCTTCACACATTCATACTCATTGGCAGGAAAAAAGTTGAAAAGGAAATAACATTTTGTTTTGTGGAAAAATGCATTAGAATATACAAAACCGATGTATGGGACAGGGCATGTGGATGACATTTCATTGAATTAAATTTGATTTTGGAATATCATAATTTAAAGTTAGTGACATTTCATAGTGATAGTTGTAGTATGGAAGTAGTAGAAACAAACTTTTATTCAAATTTTTTTTAAAGTTGAATTTGAAGGGAAATATCACTCCGGAACACAAATTTTCCCGTATTTGAAGAATCACCCATATAGCCTAGTTGTCCAGAGAAGAGAACTTCCCTGTGGGGTGCACTACTGTTTAGAGGGATGAGAGTAGGTATATCGCTTTGGTGGGGAAGGAGGAGATGAGGGGTACCATCACAGGTGGCTAGGCAGATTATTGGTTGCTGGCTTGCTTGCATGCTTAGAGGTCACATTTCTCAAAGGGAAGTTCTTTGCTTTGGACAACAGTATGAATGCTTTTTGCCTGGCTATATTATTTAGAACAGGACTGTTGACTCACTTCTAACTCTGCTGCTAGAGGCAAATAATTAATTATTCTATCTTAATACCATGCGTGTAGCCTGTTTTCTTTTGCTGAAGTGCACCAATCTCTGTATCGTATTCAGAATACTGCGGCAAAGTTATTAGGTTAACTCCGTAAAGTCATACCACCGTGCTTGGTTTCGAATTTTACTGCTGAAAAAAATTTCTGGTGAAGAAGGACCAGTAAAGAGAAAAAACGGAACTCCTTCACAATAAGATAGCCAGCTAACAGTGAGGTATGTTCTGCCACTACCATCCATGACCCTCCGAGCCACAGAAAACAAAAGAGGAATAATTATCACAATGATAATATTTCCCATTGCAGGAAGAGATGCAATATGGCACATAAGGAACCTCGTGGTATTTAGTTTTTCTTCTGCTAAACTAATATATAACTGAGAACATTTTCCGGGTTTGTAGGCCGTGGTCCAATTGACATTTGAGTGTCAAATGTTTCGTCCACAACTGCGACGGAGATCCTCAGAGGCAGTGGAGTCTCGGGCGAAGCGTTCTGGTCAGCGGCTGGCTGTCCATGGGCACAAATTCAAAATTATTAAAGTGGGGAACTTAACGTAATGTTTCTGAAACAATTTTAGAAAGACAGCACTTCACTGACACCTGACGAAAGTGACGTCAGCCTTGGTGGTGCGGTATTAGGAACCCTATTGTGTAGCCTATCCGACATGGCGCTACCGGACAGCCTAGAGTGTGAGCCTATCCTAAAGTTACAAATTAAAACCAAGCGGAGGTAAAGGATTTTTCAGGAAGTGAATATCCTAGGTATGAAGCTCTCTGGGAGGGTCTCATGTCGATTTACAGCACGTTAAAGAACCCCATGTCTAAATTATTGCTCCTGGTCCAAATGTCCGGTCCTTTTAAGTCTTAAGTACCATATGTAGTGTAAATTCCCCTAGATGGTTGTTAAGACCATGGGTTTACTATAGCTGTCACACTGTCCTTTATAGGAAAATAGCATAACCAAATTAGTGTGGTACCGGTAATTGATTGAAACCTCCACTACGAGGCCCTCTGCTCTGTACATGGAGTGGACAGGATTCATCTCTATTTTTTTCAAACAGTATTGATCACTGTGTATGCATTTAGGCTTTCTTGGCCGCATTCAGTATTGGTAAAGTTTTGAAAGTTTGAAATGTCAAATTGTCCAAAAAGGCATGAAGATTTAGGCCTACTACTAATCTGTTTAAACAGCATCTGAAAATGTGGGATAATTTAATGTTATAACTTATACAAAACCTTTTTTTTTACAAATATGACTCGTATGATTATAACAATTACGAAAATATTAAGAATTTTAATATTGAATTACGATATTATTATGATTAATGAAGTTCTTTTATGAAAGGAATTTTGATAATTGGCATGTTACAGGATTGAAAAGGTTGTAATGAAAGATTAAGTAAGCATTCACACTAAGTAGCATAGCATGCAAGTCACTCTACCTGGACTTAACTGCACATCAAGTAGCGTAGCTAACAGTTTTGCATTCATACCAAAGTAGCATAATGTGCCCTGCAGTTTAAAGTCTGTGTTTTCTCTTCACCAATTGAAAAACATAATTTACCAGTACCTGTAGAGAATAAAGTTTCAGGAATTCTGATCCAGGCTTTTTTTCTGTTCGTTTTGATTGTTGTGCTCTTTCAATGTCATATCGTACACACATTAATACTTCTCTACAGTTTATACAAATTCTATGTTAAATTACTCACTTTCCATTAGTTTTCATGTAATCTTTGCCATAATCTACGGCTACCCCAAACAAATAGGCGCTGAATTTTCTTAACAATCAGAAAACAGCTGAAAAGGCATCAATACGCAGGCGTTATCTCTAGTTGCGTCGCATAAAATAAATTCAGAGCTATTGAAGAAATTAATGTCACACTCCGCTAGCTGCATTATTGTCATGTTACTTCGGTGTGAAGACTTCAACTTGTTTATTTGGGATTTAAAATGAGTAGCGTGCAGCCTGCACCCAAATAATGCAACTTGCTTGGTATGCTACTTGGGTATGAATGCTCCCTATGAGTGTGCACAAGTCCTGTATGGAATTTAAAGTATCCATATAGTTCTTAAGTTTTTCACATTTTCCTAGGATTTTATTGAAATTATGAGTTTCATTATTGCATTATGGAAAAATATGATTATTTATGGACTTGATTTAAATATAAAAAAACAGATTAGGGCTAAAAGAAACTAAATAAATAAATAAATAAATAGTATTCAAATTCAGAGACTTTTAATTTTTTACTTAAACGTTGCTTATGAGGCACTTGCTGTGTCCTGTATAACACTGCCCACTTTCTGACTGAATTATGATTTGAAAAATATACTTCCTTTGTGAGCCAAATTTTATGGTATAAAATCAACAATCTTCATGTCATAGCCTATTATGATTAATTAGAAGTAATTTGAGAATATTCAACTAATAAAGACATTAAAAGTGACTAATTATCCGGTATGGAGCTAGGAGTGGCTCATATATAGGCCTACATTGCTGAGCATTAGTTATTAGTCCTACAATAGCAATGAAATATTCAAGCTTCAATGACAGAGACTGCTGCTTGGATTTGCATACTGATAATTTATTTCGTCCTTGATATGTATTTGATTATTCCTAAGGCCGAGAGAAACATTGAAAGTGCAGTTGTGTTTACATATATGGCATATGTGTGAAAATATAAATTCTGGTAATGCATTTTCATGAACATAATTCAGATGGTAGGCTTAGATATAATTTTCTCAAGTAGAGCTCAATTGTAGGCCTATAGAATCAGTTCACTTTGTAAACTCATACAACCTCTGTCGATTTCAGGAAGGCAAATCTTGGACACACCACATACCCCATTATGTCTTGACGATAATCTCTGAATACATTCATTGTTTTTTTCCAATACCGTAATAATTGTGTTTTAAACTTTAAAACATTCTATTCCACTTACTTGTTGTAAGTAAAAACTTAAAAAAAAAAATTAGAATGTACGTTTTGAGGGGTTTCCATCATCATCACCTGATCTCTCCTGACAAGTTTGCTTCTCTATCCACCACCAGGTTCTATGAATTTGAAAATGAGGTCATTGTCCTTAGGGATGTCAAAATTTATAAGTCTGTCTTTGATTTTTTAGTTGTATACTTTTTCCGAAACAGTTATCAAGTAATTTCTGAACACATTTCAGTAATTTTGCCTCACTATTGAAATCATGACCTATAGGCCAGAAATGATCAGCCACTGCAGACTTTTCTATTTGTTGGTATTTATTAAGTGCCAGAATGGTACTTTCTGAGATAGTGTGGTGGACGGGAAAATGTCTGTCTGTCTGTGTGTCTATATGCGTGATAACTCAAATACGCTTTATAGGATTTTCATACGAGGCTCATTCAGAAAATAAGTTCCAATCGCCGATAAAGAAAACAAAAACATTAATAAGTAAGAAATATTTATTGCAATAATCACAGAGATTCATTGGCTACTTCTCTATATGGTCGGCACCGTTATCGAGGCATTTATCTTTTCGGTGTACCAACAATTGTGTGCCCGTGTCGTAGGACTCTGCCGCCAGCGGTAAGAAGAGAAAGGTGATGAGTTTCCGAAAATGTTTTCACTGGGGATGAACATGGGTGAAAAATCAGGAGAGCGATCCAAATGCTGGAAGAGACGTGGAATGCTGACAAGAGGCATTATGCTTCTGCACGACAATGCATGGCAAATACAGCCAACACCACATGGAATCAGTTGCTTCAGTTTGGATTGGAGATCTTTGACCATCCACCCTACAGCCCCAACCTCAGTCCAAGTGGCTTCCATTCCTTCTGTCTCATGAAGCTATTTCTGGCAGAAAAACGTTTCCACAACGAAGACGGCAGTGATTTCATGACTCGAGACGTTGGCGGCAGAGTCCTGTGACATGGGCATACAAATGTTGGTGCAGCGTTACGATAAATGCCTCAATAACGGTGGCGACTATGTAGAGAAGTAGCCAGTGATTTCTGTAAATATTGCAATAAATATGTTTTGCTTATTGATGTTTTTGCTTTCTTTATCGGCGATCGGAACTTACTTTCTGGATGAACCTCATAGTATACACATGTTATACATCCAGGGGAAGAAGCCTGTTGATATTGGGCAAAATTGGTTGACCAGTACTGGAGTAATGCCCAATATAGTGCCTATTTTATGGTAATATATTAGAATGAATTTATCAAATGCAGATCAGTTCTCGTGACAACATATTGTTTGACAGTGTTCATATACGGCTTTGGAACTTGCAATACAGTTAGGTTTGGCAAATAACACTACCCACATATTCCTTCATGTATGTTTATCAAACTAAACCTTTGTCTTCCGTAAGCCCTGCTTAATGAATCGATCTGGAGCTTAACTGAAAAACGATAACAAAATAACTTTTTTCTGCATATCATAATTGCAATTATCACTGATTGAACAAAAACATTCTGGGACTTTGTTACATCAGTTTACCTGATTTTATTATTCTCATGTGCTCTTTGTATACCTCCCATTTATATTTTCCTTCATTTGCCAATGTATACTTTATCACAGGTATTACAGTCAATTTCATAAATTCCCGAGCTTTTGCTTGGTGGAATTTTGTCTTTCATGTCTGGTTTAAGATCAGAGCACATGAGAAATATACATCCAAAAACCAAAGACAGAATTATAAATTTTGACATCCCTAAGACAATAATCTCATTTTAAAATTCATATAACTTGGAGGAAGTCTGGTGGACAGAGAAGCAAACTTGTCAGTCTAAAGTTTAATTCATACTTAACAATGTTTCCCTGATTAATTTAATCAATTTGTGTGTTTTTGTTTTTCCAGTGTTCTGAGTGTACCTGAAATCAGCCATTACGTAAACCAATGTCATATTCACCTGAAAAATTACTGTATATGGCTGAGAAATATTAGGAGTGACCAGCCTGGCATGGTAAGTAACATAACATTGTTTTTATTACGTTGTAACAACATTAATGACCCATTAGATACACGTGATGTATCATCAGCTATGGTATGTAAAGGAATGTGCAAGTACTGACATTAGTTTTTCCCCAATGACTACCACATAAATGGATTCTTAAATCTCAATATAGTCTTCGCTACCACAAAAATATGAAACCACATGTGTAATGTGCCGTAAGTTCAAATTAATAACAAAATAGCATATGGAGGGCGTCTTGTTCATATTTCCTCTGGCGATGGTAAGCTATTTTAGGTATTGGAAGTTTGTGCTTGATCTTGAAATTTGATGATGAGTTTTTAACATAAATACACATTTTGAGGTACCTTGAATCCAAAAATGCTATTTTAAGAAACATCTCTGTGTATCTGTGACCAGCATAGCTTAAGAACACAAAATTGTTGCTTTTAAACACAAAATTTTATATTTTGGCTAGGTACATTCTGGCAATGACTTTCTCTTTTAATGCCAGTTTATTTGAAGAAATTAACTCTTTTTCAATTCAATTTACTTGTACCTAGAGTCAGAAAATGAAACTAATGCAGCTTTAAAAGAGAACTGATGCATAATATTATAACATAAACCCAAAGATGTCAAAAAGAAAACAATATTAACAGGAAAAACATAAAGTGATGACTCATTATAGCTGAGAAAATATTGTGGGAACACTAAAATATGTCATGACCAGGGCTAGGATTTATATGTACTAAAAAATGTCAAAATATGTACATATATATGTACTTAAAAATGTTAAAATATGTACATATATATGTACTAAAAATGTTAAAATACGTACATATGAAAATATATTTTGTAAAATATGGACATCAAAACAAATTTAACCACTAGACACTAAATTTTGTTACTTTTAGAACCTATAAAAATGCATTACAAATACTGGATTCATAAATTAAATTATTCAATTTTTTTTCAGATCACTTAATAATAATATATAATATAATATTTATTAGCCGTCCATGTAGACCACAATTAGTCTTTCGGACATTGTCAATTACATATAATTACATACAATTACATACAGTTTAACATCTACCATCAGGATACATCTTACAAATTATATATACATGTTGTCATTATTTCACATCAATACTTCTAAAAGTAACAATACAAATCTTGTCCATACGGACATTATTACATATTATATTGTACACATGATAATTATATATACATAGGTCAAGTTATATACAAAAATTGTTAGGTACAGATATTGTTAAGTAGCATTAATAAATGAATGAAAGGAGTAACATTAATAAATGAAAGGTATAACATTAATATTAATAAATGAAGTGAAAGGAGTAACATTAATAAATGAAAGGTTACACACACATACAGTACACAATTTTTTAGCTAATTTGATTATTATGTTAAGAACTAGTAGTCTTCTATTCTGTACAGTGCTAGATTGCAGAGGTATTGCTTGAGATGGTTTTTGAATTTCTTTCCAGTCATTTCTTTTATATGTTTAGGTAGTTTATTGTAGAATATTATTCCTTTAAGATAGGGATCTTTCTCAGCCGCTCTAGTGTTAAAATTTATTCTGTGCAGGTTTAGATTTGTTCTTGTTTCATAACGGTGTAATTGAGTATTTGTTTGGGATAGTTCAGGTCTGCTTCTTACTAGTAAAACTAATTTGTATATGTATAGTGAAAAAACAGTTAAAATACTTTCCTGAATAAATGTGTCTCTGCATGATGTTCTCACATTTATTCTGAACATTAATCGCATGCATCTTTTCTGTAGGATTAATATTCTTTTCATGTACGTGTAGCAACATGCCCCCCAAAGTTCAATCCCATATATTAAGTGTGGGTATATTATTCCATAATATGCCATTTTCAGTACTTTTTTCTCTAACATTGGCACCAGGCATTTTATCTGGTATGAACCCTTACTGATTCTTTTACATACATATTCAACATGTGCTTTCCATGATAACTGATTGTCTAGGTATATCCCCAGAAATAGGTGACTTTCGCTTTCTTCTATATATCCACTGTGTGTCTGCAATCTGAGATTATTTTCTGTTACATTGTGTGGGAATTTATATTTTATTATGCTAGTTTTGTTTATATTATTAATTAGGTAGTTGGCTTTAAAGTACTCGGATAAAGTATTGGCACCTATGGAAGCATTTCTTTCTAATAGGATATCACATTTGTTCCAACTGGTAATAGTTGTATCATCTGCATATGATATTATTTTGCTATCATTTAGTTCTATTATGTCGTTGATATATAGGATGAAAAGTAAGGGACCTAACACTGTACCTTGTGGTACCCCAGTTTTAACTATGTTCGCCTCCGATCTAATTTTGCTTGTTGAATTCTCAACTTTGTGGGTTACTTCTGTATATTGTACTCTGTTATCAAGGTATGATTTTATTAGGTTATTACTTATTCCTCTGATACCATATTTTTCAATTTTTTCTAGTAGTAGTTTATGTTTAACACAGTCAAACGCCTTTGATAGGTCTAAAAATATACTTATTACTTTATCCTTATTTTCTAACTGATTCACAACATTGTGTATATATTCCACTGCTGCAGTGATTGTTGAATGTCCACCTCTGAATCCATGTTGACTGGAGTTGATTAAATGATTTGCATCCAAAAAATTTGTTATTCGTTTGGCTATTACCTTCTCCAATATTTTCCCTAGTGTGGAGGTTAATGAAATGGGTCGGTAATTATTTATATCTTTCTTGTCATTTTTCTTAAATACCGGTCTAACCAAGCTAATTTTCAGACAATCAGGAAATATGCCCCTGTTTATTGACTCATTTATTAGATAAACTAATGGGTAAATCATCTCTTCCGCACAATGTTTGAGTAAAATAGGAGAAATACTATCCCATCCACAAGAGTTTTTGTTTTTAAGATTTCTGATAATACTCATTATCTCTTCATTTGATGTGTTGTACATGTATATTGATTTATTTGTGTAAAGAGTGTTGTTAGTTGGATATGGGTTCATACTACCCTGACCTGTTAATGATTCTGCCACATTTATAAAGAAGTTATTAAATGTGTTGCTCAATTCCATTGGCTCACTTACATTCCTTCCATTTATCGTTAGTTACTTTATTTGTATTCATTCATTGATTATTTCTGCTATCATAACAGTATGCCACAAAATGTTGTTTTAAATTTTCAAAATTGATTTATATTGGCTGAAGCTTCGTTCTACTGCACACGAAGTGACTGGCGAGTGTTTAAAATTCACTGATTCTAGTTTTACATTTGACGAGCTACTTAAGATTTTACACATTTCTTGAAAGCCTGGATTTCTTGAAAACACATTGTCCACTTTTCATTTGATAAGATCGGCTAAATGTCCACGTATACATATGAGTTCATGAATCATGTTTTTCACAATGTCAATATTTCCAGGTAATGCGAGATTATTATTTTGTAGTTTCTGAATTATTTTTGTTATATTACAAAAATTTGATCCAATGTAACACAAATCATTTTTCACACATCCATTTCTGTACATAACAGTAAACTTATACTGTGCTGCCATATTTTCTGTCACTGAAAACATCACTTTTATATAGTTTTACTCTTAAGAATGAAATATGTACGAATATTGCATTAAAATCACTAAATATGGACAAATATTTATTTTACATATAAATATGTACTAATGTCAGAAATATGGAAAAATATGTAAAATAAATTTGTTTAATTTGAATAGAGGACAACATAATAGATGGAGATGAGTGAAAAAAATGTGTCTATATGTGAAATTAAGAAATATGTAATTACATATAAATCCTAGCCCTGGTCATGACTCATCACAGGTTTTGATCAAAACAATTTGTCTGTGTTGCTTATATTGTGCACAGATGTTATTAAGTGCCATTATGGTACTTTATGTCCGCCGGCGTGGTCTTGTGGTTAGCGTTGCTGACTACAGATCCGTCGGCCCGGGTTCGATTCCCGGTACCTCCTCGGATTTTTCTGAGGTAGGGAGGTCTGGTAGGGGTGCACTCAGCCTCGTGATTCCAAACTGAGGAGCTACTTGATAGAGAAGTAGCGGCTCCGGTCCAGAAAACCACCATTAACGGCCGTGGGTGTCGGCATGCTGACCACATGCCCCCCAATCCTGCCATCTTCCTACGGGAGATGATGCAGCGGTCGGGTGGTAGGCCAAGTCCTTCCGGGGATGTAGCGCCACGGAGTTTAGTTTAGTTTAGTTTATGGTACTTTATGAGATTGTGTGTGGGGGACGAAAAATGTCTGTCTGTCTGTCTGTCTGCCCGTGTGTCTGTACGCGCCATAACTCAAATACGCTTTATCGGATTTTCATGAAACTTGGTATACGTATTTATAATGTCCATGGGAAGAACCCTATTGTTATTGAACCAAATTGGTTAACCAGTACCGGCATCAAACCCAATTTAGTGTTTTTATTTTAAAGCGCCATAACTCAAATATGCTTTATCGGATTTTCATGAAACTTGGTATACACATTTATAATGTCCATGGAAAGAGTCTGTTGGTATTGGACCAAATTGGTTTGCCGGTACCGGAATAATGCCCAATTTAGTGCATTTTTATGGTATTATATAACAAAAGGACCCATAACTCAAATATGCTTTATCGGATTTTCATGAAACTTGGTATACACATTTATAACGTCCATGGCAAGAAGCCTATTAATTTTGGACCTAATCGGTTGACCGGTACCAGAGTAATGACTAATTAAAGGTCACATGTTTTTTAATTTTGTCTACCGATATAATTTGACAGTTAACACTATTCCTTCACTTATGCTTATTAAACAACACTGTCAAACTGACTGAGTTGGCCAAATGGTAACGCCTTGGACTCGTATTCTGGAGCTCCCCGGATCAAATCCCGGAGCCGGCCGATTTGACATGGTTTTTTTTTATGTGAGTGCGCGATTGTCAAGGTATCACAAATCTGTAGTTCTGCTGACGCTGGTCGATTTTAATCTGATTAGGAAAACTTATTTTCCGCATATCAATATCATAATTGCAATTATAATTTATGACCGATCGCTAGGGGGTTGTTGAATTGGCCTAGAGTTGGGTGACCAATTTATAACCGTTGGTTAAGGTGGGTGTTGATTTATGTGGGCACCTTTCTTCTTTATTATTATATTATTATAAAATAAATATAATGTCCAGCTAGTGCTTTCTCAGTGGGTAGAGCGAGAGTTCTTTCTAGGGCCGTGCTCGACGAAGTTAATATAGGATATAAGATTAGGGAATGCTGGGTAGTAAAATAATGTCAATTAGTTATGTACTTGAATAATAATATTTGTAAGTTTATTTTGTTCTTAATTTTTGTCACTTAGTCTGTAATTATCTTAATATGTCGGGAGGAAGAATACAGTTACTTTAAATAATGTCTTTATTTATTCACTTCGTCGTCGCCAAAATCACTTTAGGTTATTTATTATTCTCATAACATCTGCACGTTTTATCGCAGGAATTTAAGTTATTTATCTTATGGCGGTATATATTCTTTTCACTTCACAATATAAAAATTAATATATATATATATATATATATAATCTTTCTTATTTCGTTATATAAATTTTTATCCTCGACCGTATTACTTGAAAATTCGGTATAAAAACAATATTCGTATTCGTCACTATTTCACTGTATAAAAGTCAATATTTCTAACTCCTGTTTCGTCTACAAAATAACGTCCGTATCTTCTCGATCCGTGTCTTCAAGTCCGCGTCCGTTGCTCATGTTTCTGTGTTAAAATATTCTTGCATTTCCATTGGTTCTGTCAGGTAGCTTTGTCTCTTGTGATTGGGAATTAGCTAAGTCTTCTGCTATGGTTTTAAATATTTGTCGTTAAAGTGGAGTGAGTTTTGAGGAGGAACCTATTTATCAAACGTCAAGCCAAGTGGTGGCGTCAAGGGTCTTTCCAGACAGAAGAGTACCGCCTCTAATACATTGTATCCCTCTATTTAGTCCAATAATTCCTAAAGTATTTGTCACTATTGTCGGTAATAAGTGTAGTTGTATAGCTTTCTTGATTACGCGTTGAATGATGTTATTTTCTAGGTTGTCGTGTAATAATTAATCGTTTGATTAATTATTTGTAATTGCCAGTAATGTCTTTTGATTCTGATGGTCGTGTTGCATATCAAATTGTCCGTGTAAATGTCCTCTGTCTCGTCATGTAATTTGTTTTATGGTCATTGTAATAGTCTAGGCGTATTGGTAGTTTTTAGTAGTCGATAATGTTGCGGGAAGTTCAAATATTGTCCGTGAAATGTATTTTCTTGTATTTAATTCCTTATTTTATATAAGCATATATGAACTGACCTGCTACAAATTGATTCAACAAAAACATACTGGCACTTTGTTATATCAGTTTACCTGATTTTATTTTATTTGTAACTCTGTATTGAGTAACTGTATACAGTACACTGTTGAAGAAACCAGAAATGGTACAATTTCTTATGGTGAATAAAAATCTTATCTAATCTATATTGTAGTACAAAGTCTTCTCAAGGTTGGAACATATGCAAATATAGGTTGAAAATGTTTGCAAATATGCAATTCGTGCTACTTCTCTGCCCCTAGTCCTACTCTTAAAGGCCAGCAGTCCTATATTTTTTTTAGTTCAGACCTCCTTGTATGCAATGTTGTCAATTCTGGTCTGATTTCTGATTTACGGTGTAAAACTCTCCTCTAAAAATAGACTTCCTAAATGTCTAAATGTAAGGGTAGTGTTGCTAATGTAATTATTTTACAAAAGAAAAATTCTATGTAACAAAATTACTTATCCGCTACAGATGTGACATTCACCATCTATAACATTTCAGTTCAAATAGACATGGCAAGAAACTGAATGGAGCACATGGAAGATTGATAGTCCATGCGTACTACACATGGGATGTAAGATAGGATTTGTTGAATAGAACATTTTATCACTTATAAATATGCATATCTTTTCTTGTTTGTTACACACCAAGAAAAATCTAGTTCTTTTATTCTCAGAAGAGATGTATTAAAATCACACCAGAATAACTGTCTTATAAACTAATCTCCTATAAGATTGACTAAATCAAAACAATCGTTACATACTGTAGGCATCACAATGTTTAAAAAAATACCATATGAGTTTCACAGAACACACGTTTAAGCATTTCAGTAATACCATTTCGAAGATCAGCTAGTTCTCTAATTTCTCTGGGTTACACTTCAGACTTAATGAATTCAGAGGCAAAAATCCAAGGGTGTTAAATCAGGTCCATGGTTGAGGTCTTCCATATCCAATCCAGACATCTGGGAAAGCAAAAGTTGAGATAATCCCGAGCAGTTGAGACATTGATGGTCGCTATGTAGAAACTATTTTATAATTCCTAATATTTTGCAAATTGATAGTTGCTCTCCAAGTATCCTTTTTATGGTATTAAGCCTAATGACTTTCTTGAATTGCCTGTACCGGTAACAGATTCTGGTGTTTTCTGTATAATAATGTATTTATTGTATTTATCTGTACAATACTGATTTTGTTCTTTGTGTTTGTGTTGGGTAATACTTAATTACACGAATGTAAATAAATAAATAAATAAGGGGATGATGTCACTTGCTCTTTAAGGGTGATCCCACAGACATTCTGGAAAGTTAGTAGCAATGACTCGATTGCTTATAAAGTATGGCTATAAATATGGTTACCTACTTATTGTCAGGAACCCTGGAAAAGTGCAGCCTATGAATTCTCATGGCTTATTGAAACGTGCTGAGATATTGGTACATTCTTTTGAATAGCTAAAGATTTACATTTCAGGTATCAGGAAGCACATTTCAGGTATCCTATAGAATGGATGGGGATGCTTGATTTGCCTGGAATACTTTGATTATGCAATTATATATGAATTTGGAAGAAAAGTGTTTATTTTTCTTTCTTTCTTTCTTTCTTTCTTTCTTCTGAGCCATTATAACATCTCTCAGGTCATAAAGACAATAATAAACTTGTTATAAAAAATTATCCTACTTCCAGAGTGGTAATCTCATCATCTTATTGCCCCAGAATGATTATATAATTACCCGTATGACCAGAGTACTAATCAAATTATGTCATGTCCTTTTTTCAATTAGCTAATTTATACTAATTTTTTTATTATTATTTATGACGTATTCAGTTCATGATGTTAGCTTACACTCATAAGTTATAAGTGACCTCGGGGTTCTGAAGTTATATAATGATTTTTTAAAAATAACATGAAACAAATTTTAAACATTAAAAAAATATTCATGAAACAAATTTTAAACATTAAAAAAATATTCATGAAACAAATTTTAAACATTAAAAAAGTATTCCTTGTGGATGTTCAGTGTTCTTGCTGTGCAGTGTATAGTATGTTAAGAAAGAGGATAAGGTGTAGTCATTCATCATATTAATGTTGGGACAGTGCCTTCTTTTAAAAAGTCTTGCTGTTCCAAATTTATTCCAAATGTCCCACAATGTAACACAATGGCAATGGGACAAGGAGATCTTGCTACCTTACTAGTCAGCACTAGGTGACAGGTTCTGGAGATTTTCACGTTACATAAGAGTTTGCTTCATTGTGCGTTAGCTTAGCTATTTTAAGTCATAGTTTTTAAAATACTGTCATTTACAGCTGGATAGAGAGTTGCTACTTATTATTTCCTTTTGTAATATATATATGTGTGTGTGTATACTATCAGCCTATTATTGTTTAAAACGACAACAGGCAGGCTCTTGACTCTTGACTGCAGATTCCTTTCTTGGTTTTGACAGCATGAAGAATGCTAGTACATACTAAAAATCGTCTTATTATAGATATAATATATGCATTGTAAAGAAATACTCCTTGCATATCCTTGAATATAGCAATTAATGAAGGTTGCTCACATATAGAGCAATTTCTCTGCTATTCATCCATGAAAAGGAACAAAAAGTTTATGTCATGGCTGCTAAATTGTGCGCTATTCAATCCGTTTTGGGTATGTAAATTTCTAAACCTTAACACTCCATTTTTTGTTTGTTGGAAACTGCAAGCAATTAGGAGGCAATAAACAGAGAAGCACCTACCTCTAGAACCACACAAACCCTTCAGGAAAGCTTTCAAAAGAAAGTAAAGAATATAACTTTGTGGGATTTTACATTGACTCCAAGGAAAAGAAAGAAACCTGCTACATATGCTGTTATTGCACTGTAGCAGAGCAGAAAGAAAAATGTTTTGAGTGGTACCGAGTAATAAAATATTTTTAGCAGATCTGTTGATTACAGTAATCAAATTTTATTCAAACATATTTGTGTTTATTTTGACACATGAATACCTATTTAAAGCGATAGTAAGGTGGAAGTTTAAAGAGCAGATACCCTCAGCCTGCAGAGTTCTCAGTTGCCATTGTGTTAACATTCTTTCCAATAACAATGAAATCTGATGTGATTCACATAACTTTCTCTCTTGTATTGCGATTTAGAGTAAGCGGAGGCATTGTGGGAGAGCAAATTCAGTACCATAGCATTTAACTATCCTTCAGAGAATTTATATGAAGGAATGTTTGAAATAAAAGTTTTATTTCATAATAAATTCAGTTTACGTTCAAATTTGAAACAAAATTGTTTGAGCCATTTTCAAGAAAATCACAAAAAATGAATTATTTTTTCCATGTAAAGTGGTAACAAAAGTAAGAGAATGTCGTCGTCAATCTTCACATCACATTCCCAGATGATATCTAACAGAAATGTTAAATGATTTCATATGATATTTTGTTCTTGTTCTATGCTGTTTACAGACACATACAAGTATGAGGGTGTATCAATAAATAAACGGACTGAGTTATCTGTATTTAAATAAACCGCCCTGGAGCGAAACGGCTCCTAGCTGTGGAAAGGTGAATCCTTTGTCTAGCAGTGCTGTGAATCCCAGTCATTCAGAACGATTCAGTTAGGAGTTATACCCGAATATCGCAGGTGGTGTTTACTGTACCCAACATGGAACTGAATTCTATATTTTCTAGCTATGTGACACGAAGATTGGCGATGATTTCCTCTTACTTTTACTACCACTTTCTGTAAAGAAAATTTCATTTTTCACGCTTTTCTCCAGAATAGCTCTAACAATTACCGTATTTTCTTTAAACTTTGAACATGAGATGCTTATGGTCTAGGTTTCATACATGCATAGCTATTCCTAACATTTTAATTTTTTCAAATCTAACATTTCTGAAACTTTCTTTACATCTAATTTATACTTTTCTTTTTGTTTTACTACATATACCTTATTACATCAGTTTAACTTGCGATAAGAAGAAAGATCCTCAAAATATGTACTAGATGAGGTACCAAAGTAGAGTGAAGTAGCATTTATTAATTGAGATTCAGCTTCACTCTGTTTTATTAACACGAGTTAATTATGGCTGTTTTCTTTATTTTCAAACACCTCAAGTTAGAATTAAGTTAGAATTAGCCCATGTTATCCCTGAAGGGCAAGGGCCTCTTGACTGGTGGCTGTTCTGGCGATCCTGCTTAGCCATTGCAGGAAAGATCCTCATTCCTCTCTTGTTGCTTCTATTAGTCTTTGGCCTTTGTAGTCCAGTTGGTCCCAAAGTGGAGTTTTAGGTCGTCTATCCATCTTCTCTTTTGTCATCCTACATTTCTATGGCCGATTCTTGGGTCCCAAGCTGTTGTTTTATGTGCCCATCTGTTGTGATCTATCCTCATGACCACTTGCCCACTTCCATTTGAGGTAAATAGCCGATGTTGTTATGTCTTCGATGGCTGTCATCTTCCTTGGGTCTTCGTTACGGATTCTGTCTTGGAGTTTGACGCCCAGAATCTTTCTCTCCATTTTTCTCTTGCATGTTGCTAACATTCTTTTTTCTCTGTTCGTCAAGGACCATGTTTGGGCTCCATACAGAAGGGGGGGGGGGTAAAATGCAACTGTCCATTATGTCTTTCTTTAGTTTGATGTTATAGGCCTTATTTGAAAGGATAAATTTCAAACTCCAGAATTTGGACCATGCTGCTGAAATGCGTCTTTGAACTTCTTTGCGGGTGGCATTACTGAATGACATTATTTGACCAAGATAAGAATATTCATTGACGTACTGTAGTTCTTCGTTGTTCATTTTAATACATTTTTCGGTACTGTTTGTCATTAGTTTTGTTTTATGGGGATTTAGTTCCAGTCCTGCTTCTTTGCTCGTCTGGGATAATTCCTGAATACTTCAGCTCAATTCTTCTGTGGGTGATGCAAATAGGATGATGTCAACTGCAAACCTTAGTTCCTGGAGTTTCTTCCCGTCAGTTTCAAATTCAATTCAATTCAATTCTGAAAGATATCTTCTAACGTGCTATCTCCTTGCCTTACTCCTCTCTCCAGTTGGAAAATACTGCCCTCTGTCTCCAATTGGATCTTAGCCTACATGTTTGAATATAACTTGGCAAGTACCCTAATATATTTTTCTTCTAGTCCTTGATTATGAAGGGCCTTCAAGATTGAAATATGCTCGACAGAGTCAAAGGCTTAGCAAAATCTGTGAATGCCAAGTATAGTTCCAGGTTAAATTCATGAACTTTTTCCATGACTTGGGATACAGTTTGCAAGTGATCTGTAGTTGAGAAGCCAGTACGGAATCAGGCACCTCAAGTTACAATTCCAAAATTCAGTATAACTTCCATAATATAATATAATAATGAGTCGAGTTTTGTAACACTTCACCTAAAATAGCTTTCTTCAGACTAGTGTTTGGAAGACAATACTGTATTCCTTCCCATCCTCATTTTAAAGGCTGCAACATTTTTGGGGGAACTATGTATGAGTTCATTTGAAACTAAAACTTTCCCCTTAGTTTTCAAAACCTGGTATCGATATGTGGATGATGTCTTTGCAGTTGTACAAGAAAAATTGGAAATTGATGCACTGAAATTATTGAACAATCACGACAAATCTATTAATTTTACTTTGGAAATGGAAGAGAATGGTTACCTTCCTTTTTTAAACCTTAAGATTATAAACGAGAATAACAAACTGAACTTTGATATCCATAGAAGATCGACACACACAGATAATTGCATAAAGTACGATGGTTTCAATCCCAAAACACATCAACATACAGTTTTCAATAGCCTAACCTATAGACTAGTAAATTTACCAGTAAGCCAAGAAAAATACAAAGCAGAATATAAGTATATTGTTAACATAGCTTCTCTCAATGGTTTAACTCAAGATCTTATAGACAGAAAGATTGAACAACAAAAAAGACAGAAAGCTATCAAAGACATTAGCAGTTTGACAAGTAAAGAGGAAAATTGTAAATTCAAAAAATTCACATATCACCTAAGGACAAATAGTAGTTTTAAGAATATATTCAAAGAACAAAACATAATTTTTGGCCCCCCAGAATAAACACAGTATTAGAAATGTATTAACATTCTACTAAAAGATGTAATATCACATAACAAATCTGGCATATACTTAGGTTGTAACTTTAATTGTGGCAACTATTTATGGGCTATAAGAAGGAGTCACCATCATGACCATAACACTGCAGGTGAGTTTGAGCAGAGTCATATCGTAGCCATTGCTGAGCCTCTGTCAAATTCCAGGGAACCCACCGGGATGCAATTTTTCGCATTCCCAGGCGTTTCTTTAGAATTCGAAAAAAAAGTCATGTGTGACAGTCCCATCTCTAGGGCTAACTCACGTACCATCTGTCGTCGATCCGTGTCTAGAAGTGCAGAAACAGTTTCCACGTCCTCTTCACTAATACTGGGACGACCTGGCCTAGCCATGTGTTCCACGCAGTCATGCCCCTCGTTGAAGGCTCTAACCCATCTCACCACAGTCCTGTATGGTAATGCCGTCTCCCGACATGCTTCCACAAGATGAAGGTCTGATGACATTGTCGTGCTGTATGACCACGGGCATATTGAATTTTCAGCCAAGTTTGCTGTTCCTGCTTTGTAAACATGGCAAAACACAACACAACACAACAGCTTAGAGCGCCAACTCACAGGAGACTAACTTCCTGCCTCCAAAGCTCATGCCCTTTGAGACGTACGGATGAGTCCATTTAATGTGAGGTAGGTCAGACACATATTAACATGTGACAACACCTGAAGAAGGTCTAATGGTATGACCGAAACGTTGTGTGTTTTGTAGAAAAGACAAATAAATATCCACTAGAAACAATTTTTATTTTTTTATTTTATTCTTGTGTAAATATTACAACAATTAACTCTGTCTGGTTTCGCTTGCACAGCAGTGTTGCCACAATTAAAGTTACAGCCCACGTATAAAATAAATTGTAAGGACTGCAATCAAGTTTACATCAGAAAAACAAAAAGAAATTTAAAGACTTGACTAAAGAACATTTCCAGAACATAAACAACCGTGAAATAGATATACTAGCAGTTCAAGCTCATTTTTGGATAAAAAACCATGTTGTTGAACCAGAAGCAAAATTACTAAAAACTGCAAGAGACCCCACAGAACTGAAGACTTGGGAAAAAATTGTCATCCTTAAAAATGAAGAGAAAGTAGTAATGAATTTGAAAATTTATCTTCCAATGACTTGATCATGAAATTCATCACACACAAACCAGATGGCACCAGTAAGAAGAACAAACAGCAGTCAGCCATTAACTGAAGATGGGAAGCAACAATGTCTTCCTGAAACTAGTCTGAAAAAAGCTATTTTATGTGAAGTGTTACACATCCCGACTCAGTATATTATCAGTAATAAATTCGCTTTCACCAACTTCCTATATAAATTAATTTATTAACTTCCATACTTGAATGTTGGTAGCTTAATTAGTTTTGTATTTTTTTTTTTTCCAGTTCTGCTGTGGAATGAGCTGTTTGTTTGCAATATTAACTCTCGTCGGGCGTGCTGTTCCAGGTTCTGTCATAGCTTATATTATAGTAATGATGATTATGATAGGACCTGGAATTTGTATACATGTATTACCGTCATCTGTTTTTGAGAAGATGAAGAATGTTCAAACAGTTTTTAGAATGAAAAATAAAGGTAAGGCATTTTTTCCTATATCTAGCAAACTATTTTTTTAAGCTGTGTTCAGATGAGATTTGCGAATATTAGAAACACTCTAAAATCTCACTTGATCTATTCAGGAGAGTGCTAGTTCAATTCTGAGAGTATCTGAGGGTAAAATTTTTGACATTACTCTCAAAATTGTGTCCATTCAAGTCAAATGTTGCATGGCTAGGCCTACGCATCTGGTTTTTACTGTCAAGATGGACAAACAACTATGTATTATTTGTTTTAAATATCAGCATATATTATGGGAGCTTGCTGAATACTTCTGAATGAATTATGCATTTAGAAGAACTCAACAATAATTTTGTCAGGATGTTATCAGAAGGATATGAATATTATGTGAACTTGATAGGGACAAAAATTAGTAGAATTTTATAAATCCCCAAGTTTTTGTTGGGAGGATTTTATCCATATTCTCTGATCTCAGCAAGTTATTTGATGCTGAATTTATTAATAGCAGCCAATCTATGTCCACTCCTCTAAAAATAAAAAATCTGAAAAAACAAAATTATCAAGGATGCAATTCAAGAAGTTGCACATTTCATCCTCAAACCCAATTTCACAAGATTTTTTGTATTAAAATGAATAAGATACCATTTGCTCAACTAAAATATATTTTAAGAACTGTCGCCTAGGCCTTTCGGTGCCTCTACACCATCTTCAGGGCATCTTTTGCTGGGTTAGAGCTCCAAGAATTAAAATAAAAGCTGCATTTCGTCACCTTTAAAAAGGAAGTAAAATGTATAAAATCACTGTCACTGAACTCTCTGTGGTCTCCTTGCCGCGATGAAATGCAGCTTTTATTTTAATTATAATTAAGGAATCGCGCACAATGTGCATTATCTTAACCTAAGACATAACCTACCCAGTCCTGAACCCGGGGAGGGGATCTTTCACTACTGAAAAATCCCCGACCCGGCCGGGAATCGAACCCGGGCCGCCGGAGTGGAAGGCAGACATGCTACCGACTCACCCACGGCGGCGGAGTGTAGAAACACCGAAAGGCCTAGGCGACAGATCATAAAATATATTTTAGTTTAGCAAATGGTATCTTATTAATTTTATTACGTTGATTGAGCTCAATGGTGTTGAACATGTATTTTAAGATTTTTAGGGAAGTTTTATATTAAGAACCATTTCAGTTGATGTTAAGATGCTGGTTTTGGTACTATTTTATTTGCTTCTACAGACACAGACAGTGAAGTGGAGGATTATCTCCCAGAGCAGACTGGCGAGAATCTTGCATTACTACAATTAGCAGGTGATCCTCTTGATTTTGATAAGGATGAAGATCAAGAACCTTCACTCATATCTACAGATGATTTTGCATTTGATACAGAAACTGGAGGTATGTTGAACTACAATAATCTCAACACTGTAGCTAATACATGAGTACTTTTGAATTCTGCATCACTTTTCAACCAAAAGATTAATCAGAAACATGAGTGATATTTAGTAAGATAATCTCATGAAAAAAAAAAATTTAATTGTTTATGCTAGGAAACTAATTGAAAAATTGTCTGGTATTTACTATAATTATTTAGCTCATGAACCAATGACCAATCCAGCATAAAAATACGTGAAATTCTAACCAATCACAAGTTATATTTTTATTGTTCTATTTTTTTATTACTCATTTTATTGTACCTATGTACAATAATGTGTAAAATAAACCAGCTGATTTCCATGATGAAAAGTGTTGGTAATAACCGCACGCAGCATGACCATAGCTAATGTATTGATTGTCTTGCCATCAGATCTTGCATTCTTGCTTACAGTGAAACAAATATATATGTTTTTTATTTCTGTGGTTTTAATTCTTCATTGCATGCTTAATTCTGTGAAATTTGCTCAGCAATCACAATAAATATAGCTCAAGGTGTGGATTCTCTCAAGATCAATTCATGAGCAACTTCTTGTCTACCATCAGCTTTATTGCTCGTGAATTTATCATCAGATCTGGACCTCTCATTATTTTACCTATGACTGTTCCTCCTTATTGATCACGCATTCATGAAACATTTTTGCAGTGAAAATGATTTTGTTGTTTATTACTACTTGATGTACTTAAGAAGTTGGTGATCAGTGTGTCAGCTGTGCCTCTTCGATTGGTACCGTGTTGCCAACATTACAAAGATTACTGCATTGAGCATCACAATGACTACATGCATATTTCACTCATTTGATGGGAGAGTAATCTACAGGTTATAAATGGTTGCAGGTATAATTTATAGTGGCTTAAAATGGTCTTGAACAGTTTATTTGATAAAAAAGAATACTAATAAAATAATATGATAAATAATAACACCCATGTCTGCATTAAGGTTAATAGCATTGGGTTCTAGGTTGATGATAAGTATCTTTGGGTTGCCAATTTTCTTTAGGTAAAAAAGGAAGATTTCATTTTTCTTTAGGGAAGAAAAGGAAAATTTTTACTAATTTAATTAAAATGGGGAAAATGCAATGTTGAAGATTTGTTTTGATAGTAAGTTTCTATTGCATGTATTTATTTTCAGATTTTGCTTTCTGTAACAATTTTATATCACATTTTGAAATTTTGCGTATTTTACAATAGGCATGATTTTCTGATGAAGCTGGAGCCACCCAGGTTTATTTGTTTGTATTGCAATTTTTGCTTTTTGGGTGAACTTGCAGGCCTGCTGGACCCCAGGGGTGAACCGCACTCAATTCCCAAAGTAAACGACTGAAATGTAAATCAAAATGTATATTATGTCCATTTGAACTAAAATAATATATTCCTAAATGTTCAATAACTTCAGTACCTACTATAAAATTTATATTCTAAGGGCATACTCACCTTGCTTATGATAGAAATATACTTTTGTACAATTATTAACAATTGGCTTGGTTCTATCATATGTAATGAAAACACACAAATATCTATCAGAATATTTTAAATTACATTTTGCTGCTAGGTTATAATATTTTTTCCCCCTAAAGTAAATAAACAGAAGAAACAATCTTACGGAAGAGAAAAAACAGAAGATGTAAGATTAACCCAAAAAACATACAACTTATGGAAAACATAAAATCTGGCAACCCTAGGTATCGTCACTTAAGACTCTAGGTTAGGTTAAGTTAGATTAACAATAGTGGTATTACTTTATCAGTGGCATTTAAAGTGCTTTACAGCTTGAGTTGCATTTTATTCCCAAATGTTTTCCACTTACAAGAACTTTTAAGAAGACTAACTTCATGTAGAAATTTCATGCACATTTCACTGTCAGCAAAGAGTTCTGGGAAAAAAGTCTGTTGGGTTCACCATTTTTACTAACGCTAGATGTGTTGTACAACTTGCGACAAGCATATTTCTCTTTCATTTCTTCTTGATTTGATTTATTATATTTGTGATATCATTCTCATTTTGTATTCTTTTGGGGTGGACTGCTTTTATCCACTGGAAAATTTCATTGGTAAGATTATTGTTTCTTGCGACATGGCCTGGTGACCAGTTGGCAAGAACACGTGAGTTCTGTAGCTGTTCCCAAATTTATATGAAATGATCATTGCCCAGTCTTGTGAGATTAAGATATAGTTAATCGAAATATTACCATTTAGTATAACTGTTGAAAATGGAAACAATGGTTTCTGAAACTAATACTGGTAGGCTATTGCATAAGTGATTTCAGTGTTAATTCAACTCCCTGTATAATTACATGGGTATACTCATAATTTATTCTCTATAAAAAGACTATATAGTATTAGCTCTGTAAATATGCATCTATCCCAAGTAGAAATAGGCCTAATTAGATGCAGATCCTGGCCTGGAATTACTCTGAAGATGAAGTGAAATATGTTAGTCTGCTGTGTAGGACTTCAGTTATTGCAGCAAGTAAAGTAAAAGGAAAATTCTGTGTACAATGTATCTTGTGAAAATCAGTTCCCCTTGTTTTTATTTGTCTTTTTTCATTCTTCCTGTCTGTCTTGGATAAAATGATAACTATGTTAATATTTTATTAACAGATTCTTCAAATACACAAACCTCGTTTACAACTGGTGTGGGTGTTATGCCTTCACATGATGAAGGCAGCATAGATGGGCTGGATGTCAGCGAATTTGACCTTGCAACATCAGCGCAAACTCCGCCACAACCTGATAAAAACCCAGAACCAGATCAGTATGTTAAAAGAGCGCTGGATCCAGACTTATCTGATACAGATGACGAAGACATAGCAGGAATTCATTTTCAGAGTTCACATTTTAACGGAGACAGTTCAGACGAGGAGGAGAAAGTTTTTACACAGGGTCTTACATTTTCAGAAGTTGGACAGACAACAGGTAAAACAAAAGAACCTGTTCCTTCAGGTATTGGAGAAATGCTCACAGCATCAGTTATGAGTGCTGTCAGCAAAAATATAACAAATCTTGGTGTGATGGGGCAGAGCTTGTTATCAACAGTTATAAGTAGTGGAACAAAGCAGAATGAGCCAAAGAAAAGAGTTGTACGCCGTCGTGAAGAGCGTACTTCATCAGAAGATAGTGAGGAAGATTTTGAAATGATATCCCAAGATGATCTGTAATTTAAAGGTGTAGTTCTTCCTGTATAACCTAGGAGAAGTAAACATGCATCATTTAAAACATCCATTGTGATCTCGCTGGCCAAAATTTATACAATCCCCGTTATTTAGATGTACAAATGCATAAATTTGATGGATCCAACTCATTCAGGTCAATGATAAAAAATAACGTCTAAGACAGGTTCATAATAGGCTTTATTTCTTTATTTTTGCTTTTAAGTTTCAGAACTAACCGGGAACATGAATTTTCAAATCCTACTACTATTCAGTTTGCTAATTTCATTGCTATTTTCTCAAGACCTACTTTATACAATTGAAACAGAATAGAGCATTCATGTTCCCGTCAATAATATGCAGACTTCCTTTAATGGAAACCATAATATGCAAATTTTCTTCCCTAAGAAACTTTAATTCTTACAAGGTTATAAAAATCAACAGGCCATATTTTTATACTGCATAATCTGTAAAGTTAAATTTTATTATGATAGAAATTTGATGAAACATTTGTAGAATTTTTCTCCTAAAAGAAGATAACTGAAATATAATGAGATTATCAAATATGTAATGAGAATCGTTCTAGTTATATTAATGAATAATGCTCTACAACAATTATTACGTAATCCGAAAACATTACAATAAAAGCTATATCTTCTCTTGTTTTGTTTCCAATATAAAATCTAGAGGTTTTTTTTTACATATTCTGTTTTAATTTGGATTTTACTGATCACTATTTAACAGCTGAGAATCCTGTTCCATTATTATTTTATGATGAATGTTTGCTAATATTTGATTTATTTATCTTGACTTTTCCTAACTGTAGAAGTGAAGACTTGAAATGACTTTTTGTGTCCTTATTAAACAAAATGAAACCTCTTCTGTCATATTAATTGTAAATATCTTGTTATGCTGCCTAGTCTTAAAATCATTTGTAACATTTAGTAAAAAGTGCTGGTTTTTGCATATGCTTCATTTGATAGATTTTATGAAAGAAGAAATAAAATTCGAACTTTAAAGAACTGACACATTGATGAAGTATTTTTACAGTATAGATTATATGTAGGTAAGCATTTGACAGTACGTACAGATTTAAGTAGGGTACTAGGAAAATGTTCTTTCTTAAATTTTAATGGAATATGATGTGATCTCACATAAATTTGCCCATTTTAGTGTAACTTTTTCGATTTTGGGAACTTTATATTTATACTGCATATGACTGTTTGCACAGTTGATTAGTTCTTACTATGCATCCCATATTCTTCATAATTGATGCACTACAGAAGTATTTCAGTTCATACTTCTATAAATTTTATGGCTGTGTTCACACAGCCACAGTACACAGTATGAACTTCTGAAGAAAGAATGAGTTACAGATTGGAAAATAATTATGATCATTCGGTTCTTTTTTATTTGTATTGAGGTACACTGAATCTGTTTGATACCGTAAATGATCTTTCTAGCTAGCATCAAGGTTGGTGGGTAAACCGAACAGCCGATAGTCCGTCACAGTTGGGCGTCATTTATAGCAGATAGGGGTCGATGGTCCATGTTGATGGTGTAAAGGTCTGACTTCGATGCCTTTAATGGTAAAATTGTCATTGTCACAGAGTGGTTGGATACGAACAACTTCAGCCTTTTGCCACGTCATTTTGAAAAAAGTTATGCTGTTACTGGGGCTTTAATTTAGGTTTTAGGTTCTCAGTATTCCTGAAAACTTCAGAAGTGGAACTCTCAGTTAAAATCGATCCCTGCAGGAATTTTTTCCTTCCTTGTTCTTTCTTCTGAAAAATCTGACACATTCTTATCCACTTCATGTGAGTATCTATTCAAAATATCTTTATAACTGTATGGCAGAAGAGGTTATAGATTCGTTCAGTAAAACTTTTGTCTATGAGGTTATACTAGAAATTTTTAGGTTTTGTTGAGTGCTTGTCAAGGCAATTCATTAACTTTATTTAGAATGGCTTTGACTTATTTTCAGTTTAGTTTGTATTTGTAACATCAGTTCTGGGTTTGTTCCTTTTTTTTTTAAAGAGAGATAATGTTGAAATATTTTGTGTTACATAAAATACGTGTATCATTATATATTTTATTCGCTTTGTCCCTTGAACATTTTATACTATTGTCTCTCCTAAGTTAAATTTAGGAACTCATAAAAGAATAATGCCACTAATGTATGTGGGGAGAATGATAAAGTAAATTTCATAATCTCTGTGTGTCGTTTGATTTTTGAGATGACAAGTAATTCATTAAAAAGATTATTCTGTGATGTATTCTAGTTTGTTGTTTGGTTGCAAATATGAATAGGGTTTTATAAATGTGATTTGTTCTTGATGTATTGATTATTGGCAGTCTTTATCGTGCCAATTTAAGAATATTGAGGCTAGAAGATACATTTAATTTTATTTCAGTATTTATATATTATTAATTAAATAAAGAGAGATATCTCTGTTTAGTGAGAATTTGTGATTTGTTTAAACAAGGTATTTTTTGCTGTGATGAATGATCCTTATGGTAAGAGCCTGGGGAGATGGTTGAGATCCATATTTTAATTAGCACTGACTTTTCCAGTTATTTGATTGTCCTATTTGGAAAGATCATTCTGACCTCTGCACTCCACAAATACTGAGAGGGGTTCCAAAGTCTCTTGCACATCCAAAGATAATTTATGTTATCTGTGGTCCTTGTTGGTTGAGAAGGACTGTGGTTTTCAGTTTCTCATGTATGATGCAGTTTAGAGAAAGTATAATGATCATGGAACAAATCAAATAGCACTGAAAAAATACATTTCATGATTTTTTAAAAATCCCCATACAAAAACAGAAGTCAGTCTGTCTTTCTGTGCAACAGGGTGTTGTATTTATTACAAATTTTAGATTAAGAACTTTGTTTGACTCTCTTACACCCCTGCAATGTTTGTTATATTGCTGGCAATAGAATATTAATGCTATTTTGTAGGAAACGTTTTTAAAAAATTGTAAATGATTTGGAAGCGGGTGTTATGTCCGTTTTTATTTTTTCCTTCATTATAAGGTTAAATATAAATACTCAGTGTGTGTTTAAAGATGGCTAAACACCTGAGAGGCATCCATGTGTAATGTGATGCTTGTTTGGGAAATAGATTACTTCATTGCTGACTACAGAGGTTTAGGCTGCTATAAAAAAGAATACATGAAAACTATATACCCATAGTAAGGTTGTATTGTGAAAGTCACATCATAAAATCAGTTGTATAAGTGATGGTAAAATAACAAAATACTGTAGATCCCTTCAGTGCTACAGGACCTATACTATTTCCAACTAAAGAATAAAGTAGATGTAAACAAACACACTGATATGTATTACTCCACAACCACGTGTTCATTGACACATTGCAGACGTCGTAATTTCAATGCAAGAGGAACTCTTCAAAAATAGTCATATTGGTCCTGAATTCCACTGTCTTCTAGTTTAAAATACAATGATATAAAATTTTTTATTACTCACAGTGAATAGTTAAAAAGTATGTAGCATTACGTTTCGGGCCTTTCCTCGACCCTTCCTCAGATGCCTCCAGAATCATACTGATCACAAAACGAGGAATCTTCCACGCCCCCTGTTGTTTGGTGACTATTTCCCATAAACGTCGTGCACCGAGCATACCTATCGATCCATTCATTTGGTAATCCAAAGTCCACCGTCCTTACAACCTCCTTGGATGGTGGAGGAAAAATAATGTTCGTTTTATCCCCACTAATGGCCGGTTTCTATAAACTCGCGAATTACCTATGGGTAAATTATCTAATGCACAGAATTTACACAATTTACACAAGAATAACACCACACAAACACAAATAATTTAAAGATAGCAATCACTTACACTTGTGGCGAGTTTCTAGATAAATGTCCTCTAGGTAAATATGAAAATGACAGAAAAAATGTTCCTACAAACTCGGGCTAGATCTGTCCAAGGGTAAATCTTTAGGGTTAATTTGTCCTTTCATGGATGGCTGGATAAAATTTAACCTTTCATAGGATCAATAACAATGAGAATCAAAGCCTTCTGAATTAAATTAACTGTACAACTCCAAGGCCTTGCTCATTATACCATTGTAGGTTAAATGGAACTAATTTGTCCATGGGTAATTTACCCATAGGTAATTCACAAGTTTGTAGAAACCGGGCATAAGTCTCTTAATTACTCCCATCCACACTTCACTTATATCTCCTTCGTATCGATTCATTGACATTTCCTGGTTTTCAATAATCTTTACCGCCTCAGACACTTTTCTTTTAACCTTGTCAAATACCACTTTCACTACACTAACTTCTCCAACTCGGTGTTTTTCCTGAACGATGTGTTGGCTCAAACCTGTTGTGAATTTTCCATTTTTGATGTCCCTTTCGTGCTCTTTAATTCTGCTCTTTAATTCTGGGGAAACAGGGAGAGATTTTGGAACCAGAATTAAAGAGCACGAAAGGGACATCAAAAATGGAAAATTCACAACAGGTTTGAGCCAACACATCGTTCAGGAAAAACACCGAGTTGGAGAGGTTAGTGTAGTGAAAGTGGTATTTGACAAGGTTAAAAGAAAAGTGTCTGAGGCGGTAAAGATTATTGAAAACCAGGAAATGTCAATGAATCGATACGAAGGAGATATAAGTGAAGTGTGGATGGGAGTAATTAAGAGACTTAGTGGGGATAAAACGAACATTATTTTTTCTCCACCATCCAAGGAGGTTGTAAGGACGGTGGACTTTGGATTACCAAATGAATGGATCGATAGGTATGCTCGGTGCACGACGTTTATGGGAAATAGTCACCAAACAACAGGGGGCGTGGAAGATTCCTCGTTTTGTGATCAGTATGATTCTGGAGGCATCTGAGGAAGGGTCGAGGAAAGGCCCGAAACGTAATGCTACATACTTTTTAACTATTCACTGTGAGTAATAAAAAATTTTATATCATTGTATTTTAAACAAGAGGAACTCGTTAATATTGATCAAAGCATCTACAGAAACAAAGCTGGATTTCACAAATATTACATACGCCTACGTTTAAAATGTTAATGCATTGTACTATTTTAATGTCATAATGAAAATCTACTTACTGCAAAATGTATTAAAAACATTCAAGATCACAGTTTTTTCGCCACTATTTAACGGCTTTCCCCGCTTGTGCTTAACAACACGAGGTGGTGAGGCCTGATTAGCTTCAGCCATTGAACTGTATTCCTGTCTTTTATTATTTATAATAGCTGTTTTCACCATATGAATTAAACGTTAACTGTCTTCGAGGAATACATGACAAGTGACTGTGTTATTTTTTCATACCTTTGTTGTCTTCAGGCATGCGCATCGCATTACATTCAACCGATAATATCAAATAATAATAATAATAATAATAATAATAATAATGGTATTGCTTAAATCACATAGAAAATGTTGCTATAAACTTGAGAAACGTGCTTAATTTAGTCGTACATCAAATACATTACTTACTTTTTATGTTTTTAAGAAACTACATTAATACTCTGAAGAAGACGACAAGCAAGAGCCTGGAGGGGTTGTGAGTCCAACTGCCAATCAGAAACCATCATGTCACGTGGTTTTGTTTACATCTACTTTATTCTTTAGTTGGAACTAGTATACATTATAAGTTGAATCTGTGCGAGCAGTGTTTTCACTCTCCACTATGAAGCCTGCATTAACCACACTTGATGTGCATGCGGCTTCTCTGCTTTGACTGTATAAAAAGACTTACATATAATCTTAGCTTATAATATATGTTGAAAGTCTCGTCCTTCAAGGGATTATGTAGGTATTGTATCTGGAAACCACATTCTGGCTGATGTGAGTGAGCTTTCACTGTAATGTTTCTAATTTTGTTCATAGTGTTTTCTTTTAGTTCCTCTGCTCATACAGTGGAAGTTTCCCTTCTTAAAATCTCGGAAGTGTTTACAGACAGAGGGATCAGTGTTGGTCTCTCTCCACCTCGCTCCCCAGACCTGTGTGATTTTTACTTGTGGGGTAACCTGAAATATAAGGCTTATCGAACAAATCCTCAGACATTGGATAAAATCTGATAAACTATCACTCACATTTCCAATGTTTAACTTAATACTTTCATTGATAAATATCCTTTAACTTATATCCTTCTTGCATCAGCTTGCTATCTTTTCATCGATGAAAAATTGTATGTTGGTACTATTCAAAGTCTGTATCAGGTATGTTATGTTTATAATTATGTCTACATATTTTAGTTATATTTACTAAGAAGTGATTAAATCAATACAATTTCTCATTCTATGTATATTTGCCTTGTTACTAAGCCTATCACTAACTTAGGTTTCCATCTTATGTCAGAAGAAATTTAGCCTTTTGTTTACATTTTCTTCTATATTTATTCTTGTTTCATAAACCATGTCTGAAATCACTTGCTTTCCTACTACATGTCAACTCAGTGATTTTCTTTAGGCCTCAACTTCTTAACGTGAAAAGACCTGAAGAGATTGCATATACTAATGAAAATATGTGGAGCCTCTGATGGAGAAATGTACAGTGGTTGTGTACAAACCCTTACAGAAATGGCGAAACTTACGTGCCAAACTTTTTATGGGAAGGTCAGTTACTTTGTTCTAAATGGGAGTTCTGCAATTAATGAAGACATTCTTGTAAACTAGTTTTGCCTTAAATCCAAGAGGTTGAACACTGCTGGTCTACAGATTGAGGTACAGTAGAGTTCCACTAATGCAGACCCCGCTCATTCTGACATCTGATTAATCAGGACTTTTTGTGTGCTGAACAATCAATTTTTTTATTTTATTATGTTTTGTTTTGTTAATCCTGCATCAGTTCATAGGATTAAAACTTAGGTTTATGTAAACAGTAGTATTAAAACTAAAGTTAAGTTGTAGGAAAAGTTATATTTACCGTATTTTACGGACCATAAGACGCTCCAGACGATAAGACGCACCTTAATTTTAGGATGGAAATTTAAAGGAAAATAAATTTAATGTGATTCTAAATTAAATATTTTAAAGAGAATAGTATACTCCATTACATAAGCAAATTATAGCCTTGTACAATGGAATCACTTCTAACATAAAATCTGCATTGTACGAAAATCTCTTTTGTAGAGGTGGCAACGCGTAAATTTTAACAATTGGACTGATTTCTCATAAAAGACTGAAAATACTTTTAAACCCTCTAACTCTGAATTCAGCATACGATAAGTGTAACAGGACAAGGCTGTTTAGATGTCATTGCCTTCGTTTTGACCACCCCACAGAGAAATCTCCTTTTGTATGAAAAACCCAACATTCCTTTCTTTTCACATTGTATACCTGGCTTCCAGCTACCCTCATTTTATGATTGTGACAAGTGCACTGATGTACCTGTGCCACAATTTGTAACTATCTTATCGTTTACAACACTTTGTTTATAACTATGGTATTCCAGCAATAAATATATATATATTCTTTTTGTACTTCGGACCATTAGACGCACCCAACTTTTAAGGCTCTCTTTTCAAGGTAAAAAAAGTGTGTCTTATGGTCCGTAAAATACGGTATGTTACAAAAAAAAAATAGATTTTTATAGTGTTACCCATTTAAAATATGACTTTCAGTGATCCGGACAGGGTTCAGTCCCATCTAGTCTGGATTGATGGGACTCTACTGTATGAATAAGGGAACAAATGTAACCTGCCCTGATAGGAAGTTGCTGACCTTATTTTGTCATCTCAGGTGAATCTTACAGGAAGTTACTGATCTCATTTTACCTTCTCAGCTAGTTGGGCAATGTGATAGATGTGTAACAACTTATTTGGAAGCCAAGTTGTGACTTGTTATTACTGAACAAAATGTGAGTAGTGGAGTTAAAATTCTTACTTACAGGTCTGCTATTTAGCTGTAGCAAAAAGGGGAAAATTCCATGTGCACTCTTTCCAAAGGAATGTAAGAAAATTTGAGAAGGCACAAAAATATACTTTATATTTCAAAATGTAAGGCACACCTTTTATTCATACTGGCTGCTCAATAGCGCCCTGCACCTTATGTTCATGTATGGAAAGAGAATTCTCAAAAAATGTACTATATACTCGCATATGTACAGTAATAATAGTAATTGATAAACTTAGTTCTCATATATATTTTGCAACAGTTGAAGGTCTAAGAACGATGGCAGGCCAAGAGATAAAGAAGGTTAAAGTTAAATGAGCATCATAATTATAAAATGAATTGCTTTATACAAAATACATGTATTTGATTTAAGGTTTTATTACATCTAACTGGGCCATCTCCATTTTCTTCACATTTGTTACCCAATACTTTTGTTTTCACAACAGTTTTGGCAAGTCTTCTGCCATCTTACCTCACTAGTCATGTGATGAAATGCGCAGCATCATATGGCTCTAGCAGAAGTGTTAGTTTCATTTAGGCAGTTATTTTAAAGGTCTATAATTCACAAACAGTAAACAATGGGGATGGACCATTTTAATATAATTATGATGTAATTCAAGTAACACAATATGACTTCAGCTGATTTTTCAACATGGACGGAGATGGTCCACTATGGTTCATTGCCCTTTAGTGAACATATTGGTTTATTGTAGAAGTATCACTACCACATTATATCTGTAAAAATCACATTAACTTTAGAAGTAGTAGCTACAAGAAACATTTACTATACAAGATATCACAAATATTAAACCTCATCACTGATCTCTTTGGTATCACTTGTTACCATACCATACCATTTCATGATTATTATTTTGCTTTCTATAGCTGATTTTTGGGTGTGCTTCACATGTAGAAGTATATGGTACTTTACATTTTAAGAACAAAGAAGTGTACCCACTACTTTCTGAATTTTCAAAAGTAGGCATTAAGGATGATGAAAAATACAAACCAAAATGATATTTGAATATAGATGCATAAACATCCCCGGATTTAAATAAGACTATAATAGCGCTCCCGAATGTGTTCCATAGACCTTTAACACTGTCTTCCTAGGTACTTTGGCCATTTTGTACTAAATGTTAAACCACTTGTGATGCTTTGTTTCTAATGTTTTCGTATTTATTGTAATTTTAATAAAGAATTTGATCTCGGACATAGGCTCTGCACAGTTGCAGTTTTATTTAAGTAACTGATAAAATGAAAAACACTAATGTTACCACTTAATTGAATAATCTGGTGTGAAACACATTACTTTCTGCACACTAAGCATAGAAACATGATCCTCTCTATATTTTATAAGGCCATAAGGTTGAGATGTGGCAACGTGTTGTGTATTTTTAAGGCCAGAAGGTTGAGTTGTGGCAATATGTTGCATGGGCTTAATGGCTAATACACAAGATTGCACCTAAAACACATCTGTAAATTAAGTCAGCACCTTTGGTAATTTAATTAATTGAATTTCACTTAATGATTTACTTACTAGCCTAAATATGTTTGCTAGAAAATAATTCTTGAACTATTGTCCAAGTTGACTAGCAGCTGAGAATGTTTTCAAAGGTCCAAGAAACATGTTCTGCCAAAATCATTTGGCACGTAACGCGTGCAAATACTTCAACTCGATGATTAATTGGCTACTATTATGTGCTATAGGAATCTTATGGCATTGTTTTCATAATAGAATTGAGAAATCAAGAAAACACTATTGAAACAAACTTGATTTAAAGCTATTTTAGAAGGTCTAGAAGGTGAAGTTAAGAAAAAACAGCTTTTGTTGTAGGTTTGTAACTTTTTAATGATAGCATTTTATCTGGCAACTTGCTACATTCAGATTGTCCTTAACAATTTCATCACAATTGTGTTTCTTAAACTGGAGATCTTGAAGTTCAAAGCTGTGATATTATTCATTCATACCTGTAGAATAAAGTCACAATAATTTTTAACACTATTATATGCAGGAATCACAGTGAAGTAATCAAATATTACAAAAAAGATTGCATTACATCCTTGCACAGCAATCTTTTTTGTAATATCACAATAATTTGTTAGTTTTAAGTGATTAGTAATTACTCTTCTTATATTAGAACAAATTATTGTACTCAGATTTTGAATACAGTGGGTGGCAACATCTATTAATGAAGACAAATCTCAAAAAGTAAACCTGAGATTCAACACATGCTGTATGCATATAAATAATTACATTTTCAACTAATTAAAAGTATGTGCTAAAGTCAGAAATTTGTTAGTGTAACACTGTGCTGCCTCATTATTTCCCAATAAAAAAAAAAATCTTGGAAAAAAAATATTCCAAACAGAAATTTAAATAATGAGTTTTAAACAAAACATTTTTAATGCCCAGTTTATTGGACCCTTACTATTTTGATGTTTGTAATACTGCGCAGCTGCAGTAAATCTTTTAAGATTAAATACTTAAAGATAAAAAACCATTAAAAAAAGGTCTTTGAACACTAATTGAGGAAATAATAGTATCGTATCATATTAAACTTTTGTACTGACTAACAATGCATGGATGAGGAAATAATCTAAATAAACTAAATTGTAAGTTTTTACACTTAATAATTACATTCAAAAAAGGTACAAATTTTAGAGAAAATATTTAAGATTTGTAAATCGTGATATAAACATTAATGTTCATTTCAGAAAATGGCGTGTAATTTTCAAAAAGATAGTGTTTAAAAAATGAATTTTCATTACACAAACAGGGGCAAAAAGTTGCCTGAAAAACAAAAATCTTATTCTGTGGACATAATAAAAGTCTTAATTTTTACTTAGGCTGTTAATCTTACCTTCTCAGTAGCTCCTTTTCTACAGGGTAAAACTTCTAGAAATGCTTCTTTCCAAGATTTTCCACTAGTGACTTCTAGTAAAATCTGAAATACTGTAATAAAAAAGTTGTTCAAACATAAATGTAATAAAAGTGTTAAAATAATTAAATTGAAGTTATATAGACAGTAAAGCATATTATAAAACTTGTCGAGAGTCAACAGTTAAAAAACACTTCTTGCTCCACTTACTTTAAGTTGCAGGACTAGTTTCCAGGGATTAGAGCTTCTCCCTCATCCTGATGACAATGTCTTGTTGATCTGATTCTGTTAACATAGTCATCAGTCAACCACCAGCTGAGGATGAGGGAGAAGCTTTAATCCCTGGAAACTAGTCCTGCATCTTAAAGTAAGTGGAGCAAGAAGTGTTTTTAACTGTTGACTCTACAAGTTTTAGAAATGTAATAATTTTTTTCTGTGATGAAACGGTAGATGAAGATCATTTCAAAACCCGACTGGAAACTAAAAACCTAAACTCATGATTCAGACTTACAAACTTAAAACATTCAACTAGATTGCAAAGATATTTTCACTAATGTGTATAATTTTAGAATATATAACAGGAAGAAGCAAGTTTTGTTCACTGGGTAAAAATTGCACAACTTGAAAGGAGGTGAACTCTATCGAATTATACAGTTTAAATAAAGATAGTCATAGCTATTAGTATGTTTTTAATAATGAAAAACAGTAGAAATCTACTAGTACAAACTGAGGGTGTGTAAAACAAGAAGTTTGCCTCACCATCTGGAAAACACATGCACCCTCTCAGGAATATCACATTGGAAACCAGTGGATAATAGAGTTACACAACTCACCATGATCAATTGTCAAGACTTTTCTGCTTTTCATTTCCAGATATTCTCCAATGGGCAACTGTCCATGTCCGATTCCTTTTTCTTGAGCTATTTTGTGACACAATCCCTGAAACAGCCAATTCAAGTTCATAAAGTAAGATAATATTTTACGTTATGTTATTAAGGGCTGTGTTCAACACTGATATAATTTTGCAGTATCGTGGATAATAAAATTCACGATTACTCCATTATCTCAAATAGTAAACCTTTCAGGTTTCACCACATAGTTTGTCACCTCGGTTTTCAAAAGCTTTGTTTTTGCCTACTACTTGTCTGACCCTTAACATTTTCATAAGAGAAACCAACGTCCTCTGACGAGTGTTGTGTGAAACCGCGGGGAAAAGATTACTATTAGCTTGCATCCGGTGCTAAATGTATACGTTACCATGGAAACAGAAAAGTTTGCCCTCATGCAGTCTCTCGCTAGTAGTTCTACAAATGGTCACTAGATGTCTCACTGTTTGTGGTGAGCGTATGTTCCTTTATCCATCTAGGGTGCCTTATTCTGTGCTATGTTTCATATTTCTCGTCACTGTCATTATTTCTCATAATGATCAGATGTTCCAATCGCCTATGCGCTATCTTGATGTTCCAATTAGCTTGGTTTATCCTGTTTTGCTGGCTGATATTTCACAGGTAAAGCATTAGCTTGGATATTATAGAAAAACCAAGTTACTGTAATAGGTGAAACACAAAATGAACAATATTGCAGCTTTTCAGTCTAAAAACCAGGATCATACAGATTATCGGTGTTTATGAATACAGCCCTTATGCTCGGTTAAAATACCAAATTAAAGCCTTGTACGAAAGCTGAATTTGTTAACTATGTGCTAGTGACATGAGTTTTCAACATGTAATGCCTTCTTCATATCACCACACTAAAGCCACCTTGTGATGTAGATTACAAGTCATCGATGAAGCAAGCATTCTCAATTGCTAGCTGCTAAGAACTCGATTAATTCCAGCTAGTTAATCAACTATCTAGTTCACTTCGGCTGAAAATGCTCTTTTTCAACATGGCCTAAATGTAAGTGAAAGAAAAAAATTGTAGAAGGATCCACAGAAAGAAAAAAGCATAAAAATATACTTAAAAGAATAAAAACGTCTATGCACAAGCCAGAAACTTTTGTGATAAAGCCATTCTGCATTGTGTGTGTACAACAAAGTTATTAAAATTAATTTTTTACAGATTAGTAGTACCCTATAGAATGGAGCAGAGAAATTTCTGCCGATCACACAATGCCCGGTTTTCACAATACCAGTTTCCACACTACAGCATTTACAGTTTAGGGAGGTAAGGCACCTGACAACATAGCTGTCTAACAAATGATGGAGGCAATGTGGCCACCTTCCTGTTACAGGGCCATATATGAAAGTATACTTTCTTGTTTTAGTTGTTACGAATCAGACTGTATATCTAAAGTCCCTTTAGTAAATGGAAATAGAATATTTTACTTTTATGATAAAATTGTAGGCCTAGTAATTTATTTTAGGAAAAGTAGTTTTTAAGTCAAATTCTTCTAGGGACAAAGACAACAGAAATAATATATTTATACTAGCTTAAAAGACCCGGCGTCGCCTGGGTTTTGTATTTTGTAATTGGAAATTAACTTTATGAAGGATTTTCAATTTTAAATTCTAGGTCCTTATATAGGCATTTATAATTTGAAATAGGAAGAACGACTTATTACACTCAAACTATTCCCTCAGAAAACGCTTGATATAGTTTTTTATGGCTCATAGAGGATCTAGAATGTTGCATCCCATCGCTTGTACAGTGCACAGCAAGCCTGGTAGAGGTTTAAATAAGAAGAAACAGAAATTCCTGTAACATAAAATTGTAATATCGAGGCGGAAAATTTCCCACTCTTATGTTACCATAAAGCATTATCACTTTCATACTTTTCTCTCCAAAAACCTGCGATATAATATAATAATATACACATTACCATACCTCGTTTTGTTTTCTCTATGTTCAGGGTAGAGAAAGTTATGTGATTCCATTATTTTAGTGGATTTCATTCTGTAATATTTATTTATAACATGAATTATTTTGATAACTTCTCTTATTTGTCAAAAGTGAATTTCATTTGTTTTTTCCAAGAAGACCTGATACCATTTGGCAACAATATATTCTGTGATTTGGAATTGATAATTCTATGTAAAAAGGGTTTAAGTATTTTCAAAAACATTTAATTTTTGGCAATTAGAATCAGAATTTTTCAAAATCCTTTCTTAGTGAGCACCTACATTATGAAACGAAGGTACTATCAAAATTCCAAGTCTCTACCTGTTATAGTTTAGGCTGTACGTTGATTCCTGTCATTCAGTCAATCAGTCAGTCAGGACAAAGCCTTTTATATATATAAGAGATTAATACGTGTAATTTTTTATTTTTTTATGTGCATATAGTTATTCTTTAATCCAAGTCTATGTTGATGTTTGTCACAAAACCAATTTCATGATTCTTCCTCTGCTACTTGGATATCAAATCCTACTTACAATGCTGCATTTAACTTTAGTGATCAGCTCTCAAGACGTAAAAGCCTTATTACTTACTTTATTGTACTTTTTAATGCTGTACTATGCAGCTTGGCTTACCTTCTGAGAATTATGATCTACAAGGCCCCCTATAATGTAAACTTTATCATCTTCTAAGGAAGTTATAATGTTTTCTGATTCACTTGTTAGATATATCAGTTCTTTTGAGTCAAACACATCACTATAACTTTCTTCAAGGAAATTTACCTGAAAAAAATTCAATATAAGAACATTATACACATATGATGCAGTACAAGATGATCTGTTTTTATTTTATTTATGGAGTTAATTGAAAACATTGTGAAGTGGAAATATTATATGATAAACTTTAAAACATTCTACTTCAAAATAATTGTTATAAGAAAAAAACTTACCAAATTAGAATGTATGTTTCGATGGGTTACCCATTACCTAATGGATTCCCATCAAAAGGTACATTCTAATTTGGTTAGTTTTTACTTACAACAATTACGTGAAGAAGAATGTTTTTAAGTTTATCATATAACATTTGTTTCTTCTTTCTAGTATTAGGATACTGGTACCTTATACTGTTATATTTAGTAACCCTTAGATTCAGGCTATTGCTAGGAGCACAATTTTTGTGTGAATAAAAAACAAGGAATAATGGGTAAAAAATCAATTAACACACTTTTTTTTATCTCTAGCTTCAATACTAGTATACAATAACTTCTTAGAAAAGTTGGAAAAGTGTCCATAGGATTTTGTCATAAATGAGTTTTAGAAATACCTAGATCTCTCTTAAGTTCTATGTGCCCAAGAAGATAACATAACAAACTTGGAAAGGCCTCGTTCGCAAGGCTGCACTAATTTCTTAACAGATTACAGTTCAAAAGTTGAATTCAAAAGATGTAAACTTCTTACAGCAGTTGGTTCTAATACGAATATTAATTTGGAGTTTGCTATAGATATATAAGCTTTCATGAACCACAGATTGTCTCTGTTGGACATTACATGAGAATATTATAGGAGAAAAATTCCTCCGACACTGGGACTTGAACCCAGGACCTTTGGCTATTCGCGCCAATGCTCTACCAACTGAGCTAAGCCAGAGTTCAATTCACAGCGCCAGATGGAACCTCTCTCCTATGACTGATTTCCCTAATGGTCTACCTCACAGACAGACAAGTTATGACATATGCAGTACTGTGTCAGTAGAATATTATAGGAGAAAAATTCCTCTGACACTGGGACTTGAACCCAGGACCTTTGGCTATTCGCGCCAATGCTCTACCAACTGAGCTAAGCCAGAGTTCAATTCACAGCGCCAGATGGAACCTCTCTCCTATGACTGATTTCCCTAATGGTCTACCTCACAGACAGACAAGTTATGACATATGCAGTACTGTGTCATAGGAGAGAGGTTCCATCTGGCGCTGTGAATTGAACTCCGGCTTAGCTCAGTTGGTAGAGCATTGGCGCGAATAGCCAAAGGTCCTGGGTTCAAGTTCCAATGTCGGAGGAATTTTTCTCCTATAATATTCTTTTGGAGTTTGCTAAATAAAAGATACCATGCAAAAATAATGCCTGTAGTAATTCAGGTTCTATTTTACTTCTGGTACTGCTAAAATGTATTCCAAGAATCACTTCAAATTAAACAAGCTAAAGTAAGCTCAATTCAACTGAAAACATAGATATTTCTCAAAAACAGCTTTGCGATTACTAGAATAATCACTTACATCCCAGTTTGTGAATCCTGTATGTTTTTGCATTTCCACTTTTGATTTGTCATTGAAGCTTGTTACATAAAACTGCATGGGATTTTTGGCTCTTCGATTGAGACTGTAACATCGCAGGAGCTGCTTGATACATTTTCCAATTTCCTGTAAGAAAAGTGAGAAAATACATTAAATATATGTCCCTTATTTTAGTTGTGATTTGGTAACACACAGAATAGAGTAATAACTCATTTTTCAGTTTTATTTTTTAAAACAAACCTGCCATATTAGTTTGCTGCTACCAGTATGGCAAAGCACTTTTCTTTTTAATAATAAAAACCACGAAATATCTTGCTTAGTATTTTCTTCTTAATTAATGTAAATCTATTCATTTCCATTTCAAGTTACTAAGCCAAGCAAGTCATTGACGTTCATTCCTGAATGTATTCTTTCAGTCTCCATTACTATACATTAATATAAAAACAAAATGTTAATGATGGTAATAACAACATTAATAATAAATACTCTATAATGATGAACATTCCTGAATGCTTCTTCTAATATAATGAATTATATAATGTATTCATAACGTACGAGGGTAAGACAATAAGTATCCACACTTTTTGTTTAATCATTTGTAGATTGGCTGTATCACTGTGCTCGTGCACGTCGACATCTTGTTCATTTGTCTCTGCTTATAGAATGTTTGACTGTTACGCCTCCACTGGGTGTTGCATTATTACACATTAAACACTACTTCACCATTCCATGTTTGCACCAAAGAAGAACAGCATGCAGTGATCTGTTTTTTGTTGTCTGAAGGTGTATCAGGACCCAAAATTTATTGAAAACTTTCTGCAATGTTTTACCATGACAAAGTATGTACGAATGGATTAAAAAGTTCAAAAATGGTCGGACAAGTGTGATGTGAAGGACGAGGCAAGAACAGGATGCCTATCCATTTCCACTGGGTTTTGAGGTGTTAGGGCATCCTGCATACAGTCTTTTCGGCCCACTTAAAGATGCCTTAAGGGCCTTCAATTCACCTCAGACCAAGAACTGAAGGAAGCGGTGCATACGTGGCTTGCTACTCAGCCGAAAAACTTTTTCTGAGGGCATCAGGAAGCTTGAGCAACGATGGATCAAGTGCATTGAGAAGCAAGGTAATTTGAAAAATGAGGTAATTGAAAGTTCTGTATTGTTGCAATAAATTTTAAAAGTGTGTGTGGATACTTATTGATTTACCCTCGTATCAGAAGGTAAAAAACAAATACCTTATCATTCATGAGGTCGTCAAAGGATAAATCAACTGCTACTCGAACTTTACAACTGCTTTGGCTCATTTTTGAATGTTTGAGCTCCTTTCTTGAAGGGCCCAGTTTTATGTTATTGAGCCGTGCATCCAATTTCTTCTGCTTCAGTTTCTCTTTTTCTTTTGCTCTGTAATTTAACAATGTCATGTTACCAGCAATCTGTCTTATGTTTCACAGTTTCTGAAATAAGATGCCATATTAGTATTCCTTCTGTTATGATAAGCTGAAACTATGTGTGGTTTTTTTGTTGTGTTTCTACCAATGAAGATTGTATCTTAAGACATTATACCAGAGTCCTCTGGTACAATCCACCTATGAGAGCAGGGAGGTAAAGCTCTCGGTATGGGCCTTTTGGGAAAAACTAAATGACTAATCAACTTAGGTTAATGGATTACCAATAGTAATTAGTATAAAAAATCTAGATTTACCTTTTTAATGGTTTGTAGGCTAACCATTTTTCCTTCTTTCTTAATTTTTTAAGTTGTCTCTTGGAAAGATTATTATTGATTGTCATTTCATCACATTTTATTTCTGAACTATCTTTAGCCGGCACCTTTACATCTTTCGTACTGTCAATTTTCATCTTCTTTTCGACGGGTTCATCTTGGAAGTCCTGTTCGGCTTCTAGTAAGTCTACAGTTATTGATGTGACCTTGTCACCAGCATACATTTTATTATAGTATTAATGAGCCATCATTTTGCACAAATACTAAATATAAGTAGGTTATCTAAACTTACATAACCTAACCTGACATATTTAATGTATTATTTCAAAACCAGTTTAGGCAGCTCAGACACACAGCCTATTTAGAACCTCAGAGACTTTATCGTCAGACAGTAAACAAGACTGAACACTTGGTATACCATGAATTAATAATGAATACCGTAGTTTACAATATAAAATTACACTACACGACGTCGCTGAAAGAGCGCCATTGTTGATTGCTCAGCTGGAATCATTATAGCCAACGCATGCTCACAAAATTATATTCCAACAATTTACTTTTTAATAAAAATAACGCCTGTATTTTGTTTTAATTGAGTTAATGAATAGGTCGACAACACAATATCTGCACGGTTTATCTAATAGACCATATTATTTCTTCCTATAGTTTCAAAATTATTTAGTAGATTTGGTATAGTGGAGGAACAGGAATTGCACCATTCTACCAATCCTGGGGTGGTATTAAGTTTAAATATTTTGTCATGACGTCACTTCCGCACCTCAGGGTACTAGGCTACTAGAAACCAACTGACAGAAACGCCCACTTGCTCGATTGGAATAATGGATGAAGTACGCTGTGTTCTGTTCCTATTTTTCACGGCTTCTAACGGTAAATTTCATTATTTTATTCTGCTCATGCTTGTCTCCTAACGTATTTCACTTTGAGGATTTTATAAAAGTTCCGTGATTTTCTTTCTTTGCAGAGGCTGCGGCTGAATGGACATCGCGTTTCTTCGCTAGAGAATCAGGTGATTAATTTAATTCATTATATTTCAGCAAGCCCAGTATGTATTATAGCCCCGCTATTTGCTGTTCTTACTGAATAATTAGGGAATTCACTAACCCGTGCCGCTTATTGGGTCACCATGGATCTGATGATGGTCCTACCGAATTCCGTAGGCCTATTTGAAAGGCTAGATTAGAGTACAGAAAAGTGGGCACTTAATTTAGAATATGTCCCTCGAGAATTAGGGAAAAAATAGTTTTATGCTGCGCGCTAGGCTCCTCCCACGAACTCTCTAAAGGGGGTCCCATTAGGGAGTTAGGGGTTTAGGGTTTTATCGCAGAAGAGATTCAATGTGACACATAATAGGCATCGCGCTATTCAGTATAGCTCTATCCACAATGTGCAGTCGGCTGTCGGTAGCTGGTAGACTGTAGTTTGTGGTCGAAGCATAACGTGTGGTGAGCAATGGATGCCATTCACAATGTGCAGTTGCAGTCGACAGCAGGCAATCGGCAGTTGGTAGACAGTAGTTGGCAGACGAGAAATTCATTTGACGGCAAAAGATAGATTTATGCTGCCCGTTGACGAAGCTCCGCCCGCTCGTTTCCCCCGCTGACCCTCACTTCCGAGCCAATGCGCACGTTACTGCTTGCTTCCCCTACATCTCCTATCACGGCTATGTACTTGCTCAGTTACGAAAATTACAATTGTACCGAAAAAAAAATACTTTATGAATTTAGTAGGGCATTCTGAATTCTCTCGAAATTCTGGTTCAGTGGCAGTTAGGTTATGAACAGTGATATTAATTTAGGAGGGCATTCTGAATTTGGTATTAGACTTGAATAGCCCGCCGGTTCCTTCCCCTTGCTTCCGAGCATGCGCACTCACCTATTGTACCATGGCTTCTTTGACAGTTTTAATGATGTTTTATGAAAGGTGTGGAAGGGTATAAAGCTTCTGCATTTTGTTAAATAATGATAGGTAAGGCATAAACCAAATATCGGGTGCCAAATAGGCTCCGCCCATCCCGCATTCCGTTGCCATGGCGACAGCAGCTGTCGGCCGGCGACCTCTTGCTCGGCTCTCGCACCGATCTTCTTCCGACCGTTCCCGAACGTACTCCCGACCGTGTCCGCCTTCACTCGACACTCAACACTACCCCTATTGAAAATACGATTCCCACGATGCGAGAGTGCCCCTTGTACCAAATATTCAAAATACGAGATGCCCCTTGTACCAAATATACCCACCTAAGTATTTACAAATTATATTTACACAGAACATTATCATTCTTACTACTCGTCATGTATTACACGTCTCTGTAGTACAAAGGCTAGAAGTTTTCTCGATTTTTATTGCAATGAGCCCTCGTGGTGTAGTGGTTAATGCGATGGACTAGAACGCTAGCGGTCCCCGGATCGAATCCCCGTAGGTGCGAAAATTACTAGGATAGGAATAGGTCCCAAATAGGTAGGTAGGGTGAAGGAGAGAAAGGAGGTAATAGGGAGGAGAGGAGGAGAAGAGGAGAAAAGATATAAAAGGAGAAAATAAAAAAATTAATTTTCTTGCGTTTCTGCTATTTCCGCCAGATGTCTCTGCGCCACTACTACTAATTCCACCATTACCTACTAGATGTCTCCCACTGTTTCATTTAGTTAGTCCCCGCCCTAAACCCCTCCTTCCCGGGCGGGTCCCGATAGCGAGTATGGGAGGAGCCTATTTGGCACCCGATATTTGGTTTTTCCCATATTTAAATTCTAGGTCAGTGACAGGTTTTGTTAGGTTGTTAGTTATGTTAGTTTAGGAGCAACATACTAAATAGCGCGATTGTATTGTGTCTCACAATCGGTCGTATAAATAAAACCAAGCCACTGCTACCAAGCCGTTGCTTATGAGAAGATTGAGAATCAAGCACCCGCTGTCTCTTTCGTATAAATAAAAACTTCCCCTCCTTGCCAAGCCGCGGCTCAGGCAACTGGTAGCAAGTGCTTGGACACCTGCATCCAGTGGCGTATTCTCCATGAATGCAATGAATGCACTGCATGCGTTGTAGAATAAAGAAATTACTAACTGTCATCGATAATATAAAAATAGCACCATTTAAATGGCAGAGGAATCAACAATAACACATGAAAAACATTAATAATTCTGTTCCAAAGAAGTGTTTTCTAGGCCGAATAACAGATGGCGATGGCGTGCGTGTTTCTGCACAAGATTGTGCGTGATTGCTTATTAGTTCTCCTAAATGCCTAGGCGAGGTGCTGAGGTATTCTCACCACTAGTCTGCTACCATGACGTCATAACTCTGTTCCGTGAAATACAGGCACTTTGCATGCAATACCAGTCGGTGCATCTAAGGTGAGAAGATTCTTTGTTGAATGTACTTCAGTGAATTTTGCCGCTGAATATTCAAAACAAGGGTGATTCTGAAAGTGATATTATATTAAGTGTATTTAATAAACCTTTTCACACACGTTCATCCAGTGATAAGTTAAGAGTTAGTTAAGAAAGGGAGACCTACTCCCGATTTGAAAAACTTATGGAGAACAAAGTGAAGAACTTCGTGCGTACCTATAACTCGGAATTTTATACAAAGGTAGTTTGGTTATACGGCTCTGTAACTTTGTGTAAACTGTTCTGCTGGCTGTGTTTGTTGCTCGGGAAGGATAAATCTCCTTGTATCAGTAAGGATCGGAGTTATTAGGATCTTAACAATTTGCACACTACAATTCCAAGCCACGAAAATCAGAGTCTCACATCCATGCATGGATATCCTTCGGATTGTTTGGTAAAAGCAGGATTTTTTAAAAATTCATATATTTAAAGTCGCTTTTTAACTGCCAGGGTCACCAGCGACCACAATTAATACATTTATATTGAACAAGTGCTACAAGAAGTGAAGTATGAAGAAAAACGTATATGAAACTTCAAATTTAGTAAGAACAACAACATATTAAACATTAAAACGACTGGAAGTAATTTAGCAACTATTGACAAACTATGAACTGATTTGACATTATATGAATGACAAAAGCAGGATTGATTTACTCTTAAATGAACAAACCCGGGCAAGTGTTTTCTAAAACACAATAAAACTCTGAAACAGAACCGAAAAGTTTTAAAGAGACTGACAGCAGCCACATGCTTTTTAGGGCAACAAGAATTCGCATTTCGAGGGCATAATGAAAGTTCCGATTCCAACAATCGAGGGAATTATGTAGAGTTAATTCATTTGTTGGCGGAGTTCGATGACAAACTGCAAGCACACTTGACTACTGCCACTGAATTTACTGGATTATCTCCTCTGTTACAAAATGATTTAATACAGAGGGCTCGTGGTGTTACCTTAACAGAGATAAAAAGTCAGATTAAAGCAGCAACATTTGTTGCTATTTTCCTAGATGAAACTTCCGACATCAACTGTTCACAGCTGTCAACTATATTTAGATATGTTTATAAGGGACAAATCTTTGAAAGATTTGTAGGATTTAGCGACGTTAGTGCCGATAGATCAGCTGACTCCCTTGCTAAACTTGCAATAGAGCAACTTACACAGTTTGATTGCAAAGGAAAAGTGCTAGCTCAGACCTATGATGGAGCAGCCGTCATGGCGGGACATTTAAATGGAGTACAGGCAAAGGTGAGGGAAGTAATTCCTCAGGCCATATCTGTATATTGTTACGCCCACAAACTGAATCTGTTATCATAGGCAGTGTCGTGTATAAAATCTTGTACGGTGGTTTTTGCTAACCTTACTGGTTTTGTAACATTTTTTGGACATTCCTCGAAAAGAACGAACCTATTAGACAGGATAGTAAAGAAGAGATTTCCAAAATTTGCACCAACACGATGGAGTTTCTCAAGTCGCTTAGTACAGAAAGTTGCAGATCATAGAACCGAACTTGAAGAGCTTCATGGCCATATTTTGGAACATCAAGACGAATGGGATAAATTCGCCATAAATAAAGCACGTGGATTTCTAATGATGTTAAAGAGATTTCAAATTCAACTTTCTCTTGTGCCTATTTCAAGAAGTAAAGAACGAAACTATGACAGATGTTACATACAACAGTGATATATATATATTTATATTTATATTTATATTTATATTTCATGTTGCATGCCTTTCCAAAATTTTCAGGATACGCCACTGCCTGCATCCCATACCGCCCGGCACATGGCAGCTGAGTAAACAAACATGCCACTTGACTGTTTGTGTACCGATTTAAAATTTAAAGTTCAGTATATTATGTATAAAAGTATTGAATTTAAAGAAAGAAAAGCTACTTTGGGAGAAAGGAAAGAGACAAGAGAGTGAGAACATGTCCCCGTAGTTGTTACATCTCTAGGCCTAGTATTAAAAGGTCCTGGGTTCAAGCCCCAGTGTCAGAGGAATTTTTATCCTACAGTATTCTCTAGTATTCATGTTTTATTAGAAAACCTTGATTTTAGGGCACTAAAAATTATGTTTAGGCTTGCCAAGCCGCGGCTCAGGCAACTGGTAGCAAGTGCTTGGACACCTGCATCCCATACCGCCCGGCACATGGCAGCTGAGTAAACAAACATGCCACTTGACTGTTTGTGTACCGATTTAAAATTTAAAGTTCAGTATATTATGTATAAAAGTATTGAATTTAAAGAAAGAAAAGCTACTTTGGGAGAAAGGAAAGAGACAAGAGAGTGAGAACATGTCCCCGTAGTTGTTACATCTCTAGGCCTAGTATTAAAAGGTCCTGGGTTCAAGCCCCAGTGTCAGAGGAATTTTTATCCTACAGTATTCTCTAGTATTCATGTTTTATTAGAAAACCTTGATTTTAGGGCACTAAAAATTATGTTTAGGCTTGTAAATTAATGAATTAAGCATTTAACTAGATCAGTAGACAGATATGATTTTACGTAATTTTAATAAACAAAAGTTAACATTTTATACGAATTTGGATATTTTGCTTACTTGTACCGTCATAGAAACGTATTATAGTTTAAAATTTTAAATAATACTTAACAGATTAGGCAATTGCCCTAAAATCACAAGTCTACTTAGTACCTATTAGGTAAATAATTAGGATATTTTATAATCTTAGCAATTTTAATAGTTTGCTCTTGTGCAGACTGTACCACTGAAGAGTCTAAAAGCTGGCCCCGTTTCTTTCATTCCCTCCAAGTATTTATGTTTGTTTGAAGAGGGGGCATAGTCAAATTGATAGCAAGACAAACAAACCCGGATAAGCTTTTAAGGGTGTGAGATTTGTTCAGATCAGCTTATTTTGTCCCACATTAAATAGCTTTGTAAGAGGATGGAGTTTCCATTTTTATTTCAATATGTTTTGCTATTAGTAAAGAAGGTAGGTCTACATATATATGCCTATGTAGTTCTTTTATTAATATTTAATTATTTTCCATAATTAATTCATAAAATACGTTCGTTTTGAATCTACTTGCTACATAATAGATTTGAAGTTATTTAGTTTACAGTATTACAATTAGAAATAGTGTTAAAAGAATTAATCACGTTTGAAATATTTTAGTTCATATTGATAACAGTAAAATATGAGAATGTGTTAGACCTATAATGATGTATTATTTTGTGATTATTATTATTATTATTATAATAAAGAAAAGTAACAAAGTTAAGTTACACATGTTTTACAATTTTATTGTACAACCGGTTCTTTACATCTGTGCACATCATAATCCATAAGTTCCTTATAAATTACTCATATTCGTTAAAAAATCACCCCCATGAACCCCGCCAATACGATTAAAAACTTCACTTGAGCAAGCTGAGTCCGCAAATGAGGTACCTCAGAAAAAAGCAAGCCGCTGCTACCAACAGAGAGCCGCGGCTTAGTTTTATTTATACCAAATCCCAAGCAGTGGCTAAGCTGTCAAGGTCGCTGAGCAACGGCTAGGCAGGTGGCTGAGGAAGCCGCGTTTTATTTATACCAAACCAAGCAGCTGCTAGGAATTAGTGAGTTTTGAGCCACTGCTTGGTTTTATTTATACCGCCAAATGAATCTCTCCTGCTCTCAGGCGGGTCCCGTGGGAGGAGCCTAGCGGGCAGCATAAATCTATTTTTTCCCCATTTGACTACCAACTGAACGACTGAAAGTAACATATTACAAGATTGAAAATTATTTACTAGTGCATATGGGTCTGTCCATGAGAAGAGGTTCACATTCTCCAAAAATTGAAAGTAATAATACAGTGTTGATTGGTACACCAAAAGAAAGCTATAATACACTATTTTTGATAACTCAATTTTAAAATATGTTATTTTGGGTATTTGTCCATGTTTTTGAAGCCCAAACTTACATTTGAATTGTACAGCAAGTACTTGACAAAATTTGTATACTAAAAAAAATTATATTTTAATTAAACTACCAAGACATGGGACAAAAACATTTGCTGAATGTTTCTCTGTGTTTTTAAGGTATGTTTAATAACATTTATTTCAGCATAAGATTTTTCAAAATGCAGAAAACCCCACTTTGAAAAATGACAAGTATTTGCTGTCCTGATACTAACAGAAAATACAAAAAAGTTGTGTTATAATGTTTTCACTGAGGCTATGTGTACAAGATGCTAGGGACTGCTAGTTTATGGCCCAGGTAATAGATAGCAGTAGACACATTTAAAAAAAATCATCTAGAATTTTTTTTATAATGTTTTGTATTATGTCCTGATACTAACGACTTCTGGAGAGAAACTCTAAAGTGCACACTGTTGGACTGCTTTTGTGTGCATATTTTCAATATATTCATATAATTTCAAGAGAGAAAACTGTAGGCACATATCTGTCAACAAACAGATATACTTCTGAATATATTTACAAGCCAAAAATATTTTATTTCCTTGAAATTATAAGCTGTACGTATGCTTTTTTCAACAACATGGGCAAAACAAATTGTGAAAGGCAGAAGTTATTTATGGAAAGTCACAAGACTGATGAAAAATTTAAATTGAAAAGAAAGAACATAATAAAGAATTATACAGGGTGAAAAAACTGAAAAAGAAATAACAGCACTAGAAGCAACATTAAGGAAAGGAGGCAGAAAGAAAAAGACTAAGCCGTGCTACTAAAAAGCAAGCAGATTAAGCTTTCACCATCTGCTGTTGGTAAAGCCTATAAAAGAACTGAAAGAGCAATGCCATGAAGTTCTAGAAAAAGTGGCATATATATATATATATAAACTTGCTTAAAATTTTAGAATAGCCTACCACTCAATAAAAGTCAAAATATGACTTTGATACAATTTCATATAAATCTATTCTCAAAGTGATAGGAGAAGTTCCTGTCTTAGCTTCATATTCAAGACAAGCAGTGTGCTCCTTTCCTGAATAACTATACAATTGCATTGTAAACATGTATTCTGTAACTTCGTAACGTTGGCCTCAATATAATTTAATACAACTTGTTATGTTCTATTTTAAAAAAATTAATATTATATAATAATAAAATCAGGTAAACTGATATGACAAAGTGCCAGTATGTTAATGTTGAATCAATTATAATTGCAATTATGATATGCAGAAAATAAGTTTTTCTAATCAGATTAAAATCGACCAGCGTCAGCAGAACTACAGATTTGTGATACCTTGACAATCGTGCACTCACATAAAAATAAAAAATAAAATAAAAAAATATCCTTGTCAAATTGACCGGTTCCGGGATTTGATCCGGGGACCTCCAGAATACAAGTCCAAGATGTTACCATTTGGCCAACTCAGTCAGTTTGACCGTGTTGTTTGATAAGCATATGTGAAGGAATAGTGTTAACTGTCAAATTATACCGTTAGACAAGAATTAAAAAACATGTGACCTTTAATTAGTTGTTACTCTGGTACCGGTCAACCGATTAGGTCCAAAATTAATAGGCTTCTTGCCATGGACGTTATAAATGTTTATACCAAGTTTCATGAAAATCCGATAAAGCACATTTGAGTTATGGGGCTTTTGTTATATAATACCATAACAATGCACTAAATTGGACATTATTCCGGTACCGGCCAACCGATTTGGTCCAATATCAACAGACGTCTTCCCATGGACATTATAAATGTGTATACCAAGTTTCATGAAAATCTGATAAAGCGTATTTGAGTTATGGCGCTTTTAAATAAAAACACTAAATTGGGTTTGACCCCGGTACCGGTGAACCGATTTCGTTCAATATCAATAAGGTTCTTCCCATGGACATTATAAATGCATATACCAAGTTTCATGAAAATCCGATAAAGCGTATTTGAATTATGGTGTGTACAGACACATGGACAGACAGACAGACGGACAGACATTTTTCCGTCCCCCACACACAATCTCATAAAGCACCATACTGGCACTTAATAATGACATTTGTTACAATTATAATTTGACTGTAATATGTTCATCCATTTGAAAGACATTTTGTCCTGATACTAACGCACATGCAGTTACAATTACTAGTATTACAAAGTATTAAAATTAAAAATCCATAAAACAAAATATACCAACTGAGTCTTGAATAGTGTATGATTCAACTGCTTTAAGCAAAATTTGAATACATGCAGTAAATTAGGAGGAACTTTTACAATAATTCATTCAAATTTTTTAACCTTATTTCCTCGTCCGTATACTAACAAAACAAAAATGAACAATAAACAGTATATTTTTGACATCAATCCCAAATAAGATACTGGGAATAGAAACTAAGAGTGGTGTTCAAGATGTATACAGCAAAATTGTTTTCTGTAAGTCAAATATCACACTGTACTTCAAATTATGAAGTTTAAATTTCAACCAAAGTGTCCTGATACTAACAATGGACAGTCCCATATACACAGATTAGCATACTACGAGAAAGCAAGATGTATTTATAACATATATTATGCAATTATAAAGCGATTCCTCCATCTTTTTTATTCTGTAAAATGTTTCCCTAACCTCAGTGTCGACAGCACGACAAGCGGCCGATTGCAACTGCAGACTACCGACTGCCAACTGCGCATTGTGGATAGAGCTTATGTTGCTCCTAAACTAACATAACGTTGCTAACCTAACAAAACCTGTCACTGACCTAGAATTTGCCTATCATTATTTAACTAAATGGAAAAGCTTTTTACCCTTCCACACCTTGCATAAAACATCGTTAAAACTGTCAAGGTAGCCATGGTACAGTAGGTGAGTGCGCATGCTCGGAAGCAAGGGGAAGGAACCGGCGGGCTATTCAAGTCTAATACCAAATTCAGAATGCCCTCCTAAATTAATATCACTGTTCATAACCTAACTGCCACTGAACTAGAATTTCGGGAGAATTCAGAATGCCTTACTAAATTAATAAAGTAATTTTACTACGGTACAATTGTAATATTCGTAATTCTCGTAACTGAGCATGTACATAGCCATGATAGATGTAGGGGAAGCAAGCAGTAGCGTGCGCATTGGCTCGGGAGTGATTGTCAGCAGGGGAAACGAGCGGGTGGAGCTTCGCCGGCGGGCAGCATATATCTATCTTTTGCTGAGAATTTTTTTGTAAATTACCTACAATGAAATTTTGGCGAAAATATAAGTTGCTATGATAAGCTCCGCCCACTCTCACCTGCTTTTCATTGTGTTATGGTGACAGCTCGCGCTGCCTACTTCTAGCCATCAAGCAGCTTAATGAGGCACTGCAGGCGGGTCCCGATAGTGAGTAGGAGTGGGGGACTGGTGTAGTAAGTATTTGGTTTTTCCCATTTTTGTACCAAATGATATGCCTAGAATACGAAAATGGCTCTTGTACCAAATAAAGAGCCACTTTAGTGTTACTCAGGACCTGCCATGTGACCGTAGTCTTTGGTTTGGGAATGTATTAAAGCTCTTTGACTTGAGTAGATAAATTTTCACTTCACTTCACCGCTCAGCAATCACTCGTGGCATAGTGGTTAAGGCTACTGGTTACGAAGCCAGTGACCACTCGATGTGAAAATTTACGCCTAGGAATAGGTCCTAAATAGTAGGCAGGGTGAAGAGGAAGAAGAGAAGGAAGGAGAAATAAATTGTTACCCCATTTTACCTTCTTGCATTGCTAGTAGTATACCTGGGAGGTATGTAGCGATTCCAAGTGGTATAACAAATTGCTGACAGCATGATAATTGATTATCTTTGCTCATTGTGCGGCATGAAATGTGAGAGATACAATGTTTTGCGGTGGACTCAGAGAAAGATAATTCTAACCCAATTGTGCAAGGAAGAGTGAATTTCTAACATTCATGCATATTTTGTGCTTTCCCTACTATAGCCTATATATTGCTAGTAAGCCCTTTAAATGGCAGCTGCCAGATGTCTCACTGTTATAGTTATTTCCCTTCCCAGCCAGGTCCCGTCAGAACATTGAGCGGGCGGGCTAGTGGGCCGACCCAATACTATTTATGTAGGCCGGGTGCTTGAGAATTTTCTCACTACAGGCAAGCAACGATTCTTCTATAGAATATTCTGAGGCGAAGAAGGCTGTGACAGGTGCAGTAACCCTCTTGTAGAGGCATGTAGGGATCTCCTGCAGGACAAACTTGTGGAACAGAGGTGACGGTTGTAGGCCTAAGTTGCAATACAACCCCGTCGTTAAGTAGTCTTATAAAAGACCACAATATTGGTGCAGACTACATAGAATTCCACATATTCTGTTACATTGGGTATTTCCAAATCTGAATATAGAAACACTGTGCCTGTAGCCTTATCAGTCTTGGTGCATGTCTCTGTACTCTTGATGACTTGCATGAATCTATTACATATAAAAGTAGACACATGTAACAGCAATGCACAAAATGCTTTTGCTCTTGTGGTAAAGGACCAACCTATTCATCCATGTAGATGCACGGAGATAAGATTCACAGTTGAATCGGATCACGCCACTCGATTTGACATGCTGTACATTAAAAATCACACGATTAATGCCAGAAAAGCACCGAGTTACAATTAGTTTATATGTAACAATCTAATATCAGATTTACATATCTTTTTAGTTAATATGTGGGCCTATCGAATTCACTAATATTTCATGATGTTCTGACGATATCCTGAGAATATTAAACTCTTCTAAATGCTTAATTGAATGAATGGATTCACTTCAAAGCATTCAGCAAGGTCTCATAAGATGCTTATGTTAATATTGACACCGAATAATAAATTGTTGTTTGTCCATATTTCCAGTAAACGCAAGACAAAAACTTGCACAATATTTTGTTTTAAGTGGACACGGTTCTGAGAGTAATGTCTCAGGATTGGACTAGCGCTCTCTAGTTTCTCGCACCTCTCATGTGAGTGAATCTACAGTGAAATTAGTACAGTAGTGCTAAAAGCTACTAAAAGTTTACAAGATCTAAATATCAAACAATAGTTTTTCATAGCATGTCGTTAAAAGTATGGGACTTCATGGAAATAATATTATCTATGGTGTTCAATTATATATTTTTTTTTTAATTTCAGTGAAAAGTTCCAGATCCTTGAGGCTCTTTGGGAGATTCAGTGCGATTGAAAGGAATATCTTCAGGACCACAGGAGTTGGATTATGAATGCAGCTTCGCATTTCCATTGGCGGCATTGTAATAGTAGTTTCACTAGCTCGTTGGGTTTAGTGCTGCCTTTGGAAAAGTCCAGATTGCTTCTGTGAATTTAAGGTGAGTAAATACATCTGAATGCAATACAGTCATGCACTCTGTACTGGAAGTGTTTTACATGGCTTTCTGAGTTGCTGCACTTCCTTGAGCATTCCATGGAAGGTTTAGATGTCTTCAAGTCTGTCCAATCAGTACCAAGTCAAAATCTGAACATTTCAGAAATAGAACACCGTTGCGAGATGAACTTTGATATAAATGGAGGTCTGAGAGAGGGAACATCATAAGAAATTTGTCAGATATGAATAAGCATCTTGACCCATGTCCACTAAGAAGAAGTATTTTGGCTGTTCAAAACACATAAAGGTGAGAAAATGACCATAATTGTATTAGCCAAGTAGTCAGTAGGATTGTACTTGCACTGAATTAGCCTATGGAGGTTAATGCCACATTCACATAGAAAATTAACCGTAAACTTAGAGAGTTCGGGGCCATGTTTTTCAGTGGGACCATTCACGATGCATTACGTAAACTTGAAACAAACGTAAAATTAAATATTAACTTAGAACCTTGCAAACTCAATAACTATACAACCAATCAGAGCTGTCCACAGAAAAGGAGATGGAAGTGGAAGTAGCCAAGAGATGGCTGGCGTCTATGAAGGAGAAACTCGTAACTAGTCTGTATGATAAAAGCAATCCATTATACAAAGATGCGGCATTGAAAGAAAACGTCTCTTGTGCTGCCATGAATAAGATTATAAAAGTTCAGACTTTTCATAACAAGGTGAACTATTTTTATAATAAGCCTATTATTATTATTATTATTATTATTATTATTATTATTATTATTATTGTTATTATTATTAATTAATTAATTTTGTTTTTATTTTTCAGCCCTTCAGCTTGATTTTGCACGACATGCATTACAGAATATTCGTGTTGTAAACAACGAGCAAGATGGGCTGGGTGTTATTTACTCATCTCTATTCGTCCGGAGTTGCCAACGTAGCAAAGAATAGCAAATTCAGTAACAATAAAGGAAATGGCATGAGTTTCAAACAACTTGGACTCAGAATTTCAGGTAAGTTCCTTGCTCTGCTTTATATGTTTTATTTTGTAATTTCAGCAGGTACGATGATCACACTGTGTTATTCTGCGGCTGTACTTTAGCCCTTGTGTTATTTTGTGTATATTTTGGAACTTTGAGATATTCTTCTCTAAATCATATTTCCCCAAATAGATTATCTGATACCCCAATTACTTGCGGTAGTGGTTTGTTCTCATATAGTATTTTATCTCTTACAGCATATTTACCACAAAATGTGAGCATACTGCCCATATAATATTCTGTTAATTTGTGTCTCTCTCCATACACTTGTATGATTTCCATTTTTATAGGCCTACATGTGTTTAACACTTTCCACACCATGCCATCTTTCACCGTTTTCGTCCTGTGAACCGGGCGTTTTCTTCCGATTTTGTGATTTTTTTTTAAAGCATACAATATGTATTACAAAATAATGAATTACTTACTCATGAAGATTTAAACTTCCTCTTTCTAGAAATGATATTCATTATTGTATTCACTCTCATATAAATATATCACAGGCAAATAAATGGGAGGCTCTTTTGAGGATTTACTTTTTTTTCGGAAATAATTTTTTCAAGGTTTGGAGGGTTAAAAACCTATTTATTGCAAAAGTACTAACTAAAATTACTGAAACAATACATAATATAGAATTCTGACAACATTTTGGTTGCATATTGTCTAGTAATTAACACGTTTGTGATATTCTTGGACATCTTCACGAATTCTAACCTAGCTTCTTGTTGATGTTTCGGTAATTGCAGTAGGCCGATATAAATTTAATAAAAAAGTCGATATAAATTGATACAAGAATCGATAAGTGTATGAAGCACACTCTGTTGGGAAGTTCATAAACTAAGCTTTGTGTTTATCTGTTCAAATCCTGTATTACACCAGTATTCTCGCATTGCTTAGCACGGGATCGCGCGCAACGTAAGGGATACGGTCTTGGTTCACGCGGGAATAAAATGCAGACCGTATCACGTACGGGCATGGTGCGGAAAGTGTTAATAGAAAGATGAACGTATTTTTGTCTTTGGCAGCCATTTTATCAGCTGTTAAGTTCTCATTTCTGATTGGTTGTTACCAACGTTATGTTTTTGTCTTGAATGTTCAATGCCGTGCTAAAGTTTGCATTATGTTTTATGGTTTTAAGTTTATGGTTAATTTTCTATGTGAATGTGGCATAAGGTACAAGATTTGTCAAGTATGTCATAGTTTTTCCACTGCAACGTATATATAAGGCTAATTGTATGCTTGTTTTGATTTCAGTTGTGTTGGAATTCAACATGGATGCTCCACTAGGAAAGAATAAGGTTGGGGGCCGACCGTCTCCACTTCAAGAAGCAATCTGTGAGTATAAATGGAATAAAATTTTATTGAAACAAATGAAAAGACAATACAATTTATAAATTTTTATTATTAATGTAAAACAGTTTTTAATTTTCGTCTTAAAATGGTGGAGACTGTATTTGATCAAATCAGGGTGCTCAGCAATAAAAGTATTATACATTTTCAAACCATAATTTAAACCATTTAATTGCCCAACAGTAGCCCTGCATTTTGTTTCCGTGAAATGAAACATGGGTATTTCTCCTTATATTTTGACAAAGTTTAAGAAAATAAATTTTGATCATTTTTAAAAATCTATTCATATTAACGTCGCTCTAACTAAAAAGTCATATTACGACTATAACACTAAAAACAATAGATTTACAAAATCAATTAGTTATCATTATAAAGTTTAGTGTATTTCATGAACTTAAAGACTTGGATGTGATAATTTTTTTATGGGAATAAGATAATAATGTAAACGTATAAAACTGTTCAATTTTCATAACTTCATTGCGACAATAGTTATTTGCCATTTTATTGATGTTCCCATTAATCATTACATTCTCTTTCGATTCTTGGTATATGTTATCAGTACTTTGTATTATTGTCTTCAGTGGCTGGTTCTACTGGTTACATAATATGGGTCGCAAATAGATTTAAGAGAGTTTCATTCAATTGCATCTCCAAACATCCTTTATATATTGTTATTGACTTCATAGAACGACCTGTAATAGCTAAAACATTATGGTGTTTTCTGTTTTGTATTGTATATATTGTGTATTTATTTCCTAAATAAAGTAATTTAACATTTAGCAGTAGATTTCTACTTGAGACACATCGTCGACAGTTGAATCTCCTTTCATCGTTTACAAACTTTTCTAACTTAAATTAATCATGTAAATTACTTTGATTAATTTAACCAATATTGACGAAAGTCGATGTGATTCATTAAATTTTGTGATCTTAATTATTCATAGCATGCTCAAAAGGTACACCCTTTGATGTTTCTCTTCGTAAATTGTCTTTTTTTCTCTCTATTTTATTTTATTATTTTTTCTCTTTATTTTATGTCTACACATACTCCATTCAAACAGTGTTACTGTTTTTTAAGATGTCTTCTGCTAAAATGACAAGTGTCTTATCTAGTAGACTCTTATCAAAAATATAATTCTCAATTCAGTACGTATTATCTAAATAATCACAATAACTATATATTGAGGTTCAAATTCTCCCAGAATAAGTTTCTGATCTCTCGTTATATTATTTATGACAAATTTAACATATTTAAATACTTCTAATGGAGTGCTATCTTGCAATAATTTTTTAACAAGGCAAGAGAAGCTTTAGTTCTTTAAAACTGTTTGAAGTCACCAAATTCTTTTACAGTTTTCATCAAAATACCTTTCACTTCGATGTAATCAAAATATTACTTGTCTTTGTACAAGAGAACACTGGGAACAAAAATAGGTTCTTCATCCACCTCAATTGGAAACAGTCATATGTCTAGAATTTTACTTACAGTTGGATAATAATCTTTTTGTTTTGCAGGTTTAATGACAGTCACATCGATTCTTGGAGAACTACCATGAGTTGTCAAACCAGGAACTTCAAGACTTAACCCTTTGCTAAGAATAATGTTAGCAAGTAACGATCTTATGACGTATTGCCTGATAAAAATGACAAGAACCTAGAACATGAGGTAAGGTTTCAATCTCACTACATTTTTTGCAGTGTTTGTTTTTTGCTCATGCTGGGCCCTGTTTCATAGAACTTTTACACTGATATTATTAGCAAATACATAATAATATTAGTTATTGTTATTAGTCTTCTTTTTCTTAAGAGTATTTTCTAAAGCAATCGCCCACAATAATTATTTCAAAAATTAAAAATTAAGAGCTTATTAGTTAACCCATTGGCGCACTTTCTCAGCTGGTAGACGGGCGAACAATCCAAGTCCATATGCACTTTGCCGGCTGCCAGATGGGCTGAGCAACCGATCCCTTTTCTTTTAGTTCTAGCTTTCTCTGAGTAGATGACATAACATTCCATATACCATTTTAAAGCTGAATAAATTCTGTATGCAATGGTATGCTTCATATTGATCTCAAAGGTATAAATCGATTGTGAATATGTGGTTATTCCTGCTTTCCGTTAGTAGATGGCATGACATGCCTTATTAGCGTTTTATACCCACAAACGTTATCTACTTTATTGTGTGGTGTTTGTGGTTTTATTTATGAAATTTGCATTATTTCGCGGCTTGCATTTGCCTGCAAATGGTACTTAACATCTTAATATATCAAGATAATGTAATCTTGACATCAAAATACATCATTTCGTTTTATCGCTAATCAACACAAACAAACACCTCTACTCATAACTCACGAACGAAAGCGAAATTTAAAATTCCGGCTTCGAGGTGCATTTTCCGACCCTTCAATCCACCTACGTTGAAAATTTCAGATCTCTGCGTTATAGATTTCGCTGGGCATCGCGGACAGACAGACATAAGGAAAGACAGACAATTCCTTTTATTAGTATAGATGTGTTCATGGCACTAAATTATTAGTAAATATCACTAATATTATAACAAGTCTTTCATAGACTGCAAAGGTAATAAAATTTGCTCATAATATTTGTTTTTTCTTTCTATAAGTGTATTTGGACTATTAACTTATTTTCAAACCCTTCAAACATTTAACAGTAGATTTCTACTCGAGACACATCTTCAATAATTGAATCTTCTTTCATCTTTTGCAATGTAAATTAATTCCCTTTCTTGATAAAACTTTCTGTTGATTAATTTAATCAACACTGATTTGTTACAGATGATAAAAACAGAGATGACGAAAGCTGATGTGATATTAATTAATCATAGCATGCTCAGATCAGTACGTGTTAGCTATAACTATATATTGGGGTCCGAATTCCCCCAAATTCAGTTTTCGATCTCTCGTTATATTACTTATGATTAGGGACCGGATTTTTAGGTTTTTAAAAACACTGTTTTAGGTTTTCCACTAGGTGAAATAGTTTTTTTTAGGTTTTTTGTCCAAAATATCGTTTTCAAGTAGAATAATTGGTTTAATGAATTTGAATGTGCTTCATAGGATTGAATACATATTACTTGTAAAGTTGAACTTAACAAAATTGACTTAAATTTGTGTAAACTTGCTTTAAGACAATATTATACAATTGAAGAAAGAAAGCATAAACAATCAAAAGAAGCAGTGAAAATAAGATTGCCTCTCATTTCCTGGTTACAGTAGGCCTATATCACTAAGGGCCAGTTGTATAAACATGTAAACTGTAGTTATCATGCAAAATTAACTTTCAGTTACATTTAACTGCCTTTTTTTGTTGTATAAACATTAATCCAAGTTTATCTCATCCTAACCAACATTTTAATATAACTGGTGAATTTTTGCAAGTTAAAACATTAAACTGATGATTTGGAAATTTTAAATACATTTCAAACAGTGAAAAAGACCCTAGAAATACATTTTATAAGTAAAGGGTGAGTTATTATTATTTTCATATCATTTAGATTCAGTTTGCTTTCATTTTGTCTAATGACATTAAAAATACAGACACCGGTACCTTGGCTTTGTTGTTGGTTATGGTAGCCCCACATTACAAAATAGCAACATTTATTTCTAGATTTCTGATTATTCTGATACCCCATCTGGTGATGCAATGAAAACCCATCATGCATCTCTTGAATGTCATAATCTTTTATTAGTACTGCATGACATGCTACCAAAATTTGGGCAGAACAACTGGACAGAGGTTATGTCTACTTCCCATTACAATCAAGTACAAAGCAAATTCATGATATGTTTATGATATTCAGGGTCACCCCTGAGGTCCTTTGCGAATTATTGTTATTGGAAGCTTACAAATAGTTACTGAGGACAAAGGAACAGCCAGTAGAACCATTCATAAATTGACAAGAGAAAATTATACTTTAAGGCCTCGGTTTATTTGAATTCCAACTAAGGACAGTGTCTTAAGAAAACAAGATTAGAAGATCCCCTCCCCGGGTTCAGGACTGGGTGTTAGGTTAAGTCTTAGGTTAAGATAATGCACATTGTGCGCGATTCCTAAAATTATATCTACAATATTCGTAATCTTCCAGGCATTATAGGTACTGTAGGTTGCGTTTACACACCTAAACACCTCTATAGACAGGTTAAAGCAGTTTGAAGCAAAACTATACATGGCCTCAATGAAATGATTTTTAAAAAATAATTAAAAAAACTCATCTTTATTAAGCAATTGAAATAAATACCAAAGACATATGTGTAACATGGTGCTTTGTCTTTAATTAAACAACTGAAAATCAAAGACCAAAGATATAAACATAATACTCCCTGCAAATTTCCCTCAACTTTTGCACTGTTGCCAGATGTTTTATTATTTTCTCCAGTTATTTAAAACTGTGAGTTACACATTCTACGGTTATTTTTATACAACATAAGTAGCTAGTTATTTTCAAACTTTCAGTTAAAAACAACCATCAGTTTGTGAGTTTTATACAACTGGCCCTAAATATCTTTCAAGATTCTCAACTGTGAAGTTCTTCCTGTTATATCTTAGTTAATAGTTAATACTGTATCTAGACACTACCCTTCTTAGGATTCGAATCCGATGCTTCTAGTTTAGTGAGTAAAATATTTTATGGTTGGATGTGGATAATGTGAAATTGATTATTTTCCTTTTTTCGGTTGTTACGCATGCTATCCGCACAACGGATCAACTAGGGACGAAAATTTTCCCCTTTTCTAGAAAGGTAAATAATACGTGTTTCTGGCAGGTTTGACAAAATATTACTTTGCCATCTGTAGTGAAATTCAGGTCGTCGCCAATCCACTGCCGTAATGAACTCGATTTCATTTGTTTCGGCATAATTAACATGTCTTCTTAAAACTCACAGTGTGACCACTCAGTAGACGACAATGGGTTGAATGAAACGCTGGTGGTATTAAATTTTACCCGACAAAAATTATTCTCTCCCCGCAAAATATCGATTTCTCAACTGACAAACAAAAAAGACAAAAAAGGAGCCTAAATTAGATATTTTAGGTTTTATATCCCGTTTAGGTATATTTAGGTTTTTATACCCCATTTAGGTATTTTTAGGTGCCGCAGAATTAATGTGGGTGAAAAAAGTGTATGAGCGCTTTTTGTTTTGGAAGTAAGGAAAAAAATAGGTAAAAACCTAAGAATCCGGTCCCTACTTATGATACTTCTAATGGAGTGCTATCTTGCTATAATAAAACTATATTCCTGGCTTCAACAATATCCTTTTTATAATGTTCAAGAATACTTAGAATCAGACATACAAATAGAATGGAACTTAGTGCAAATAATTACATGATGTAAAAATGTAGGGTAATTAGTGTAATCTGTAAGTATATTTTGTTCATTTAGTGTCACTTATGTTATAGCTTTAGTGTAACTTAGTATAACAATTTACTCATGTAATTATGTTTGTAAGATTATAAATAATTATAGATTGAATTCGCATAGCTTGTTGTTGATAGGTATTACTGTAAATAGCTTATGTGACCGATTGCAGTTTGTACTGCCTAAAGGTCTTGTAAATAAATATGAAAATATGAATATAATGCGTGAAGCGCTAGTTCTTTAAAACATTTCTGAAGTGTCACTAAATTCTTCTACAATTTTCATTGGTGGGGTGCCTCTGCCTCCTATCAAAAGACCTGTCACTTTGATATCATCAAAATTTTACTTGTCTTTGTAAAAGAGAACTGTGGGAACAAAATAGGCCTACAATCCTTTCCTTCGTCCACCTCAATTGCAGATTGTCATATGTCTCGAATCTTAATTACTGTTGGATTTAATAATCTTTTCGTTTTGCAGGTTTAATAACAGTCGTGTCGATCCTTGGAGAACAACCAGTAGTTGTCAAATCATGAACTTCTTAAAGGACTTAACCCTTTTCTAGTGGAGATCTTGTGATGTTGTGCCTGATCAAAATGACAAGAACCTAGAACATGAGGTAAGGTTTTAGTCTCTCTACATTTTCTTCAGCATTAGTTTGGCTCATACTAGGGCCACATTAGCTGTCATTTTCAAATCATCATGCCATGTCTTCTCAATATACTGTCTGTAGGGTCCTTTCCTGGAATTTCTGACTCTGACTCACCTGTTCTTTCTTTTGCTAGAACAAACTCTGGTTATTTTTCAGATTCACTTGCCAGAATGTTAATTTTGTAAATCTCCACTGTGTTTATGCGAGGGCAATGCTTCTTTTATTTTATATTAGCTTAAAAGGCCCGGCGTCGCTCAGGTTTTGTATTTTGTAAATGCGAAAATAACTTATGAAGGACTTTCGATTTTCAAACTCTAGGTCTTTAAGGTCTTTATATAGGTATTAAGAATTTGAAATGGGGAAGAACGACTTATCACACACAAACTATTCCCTCAGAAAACGCTAGATAGGCTATAGCTTATTATAGCTTATAGCAGATCCCCACGGCTTCTCCCAAGATAATTAATCGAAAGATTAACAATTAAGAGCAAAATAATTAAAATATTATATTTATTAACACTTTGCACGCGAAACATTCATAGGTGTAAACTAAACGATTGATAGGCCTAATTAATGAAACAGCTATAAATCCGGCTTTGAAGTAATTTCACGATTAGAAAATAAATGGAAAAATGCAGTATTCGAAAGATTATGAGAATTGAAATCAATTAAACTCACGATAAAAAAGTGCGTAAATGTATTTGACAGACAGACAGACATAGTACATTAGTTTTTATTTATATAGGTGAAGAATGGAATAAGCCTAGCCTACTGAGGCCGTGATTTCTATATTCATTTGTCCAGACTTATAATTCCATTACATTTCAGGCAGATTTAACGACCCTACATAAGATATTTTAATCACGATTACATATAGAAACGTAGCCAAGACCCCGAACTAAGCAACATCCCCGGAATTTTCTGTAAACTATATTCCATGTCAAATAAAATATGTTTAACATTACCTTATCGACATCTCTAGCTTTTATAATAATTTGAGATATCCATTGCCTTCCATAGCGATCACGACGATATTATTTCCAAGGCATGACAAAAATAGACAAAGCCTTCTGCAATTGATTTGACAACTGAAATGAATAACTGAAAACTGATGCTTCGAAAGCATAAAAAATGCACGTTTTCTTGCCGTTTTTCACTCATAACTCGCGAACGAAGGCTAAAATTAAAAATGTAGTATGACAGAAACCTTCCCGGGAATGTACTCAACAACTTCCCAAAGTTTCATGGCGATCGGATGAATGGTGTAGTAATGCATAAAGGACAAACACACACACACACATACATTCATTTTTATATATATAGATTATTCCATGCTTAATGGTTCAAACAAATGAAAATTCTTCACATGAAAAAATTAACAAGTCTGAATCAGGGTATAGTTTTAAAAGTACAGTCTTCTTGTAGGCACAGTTGTGCTTTATTTCTCAATTATTTCTGAAGTGTTAAAATTCTTTTTATGGCACCGTTTAGCTAAACTAATACAACAACATAAAATTGATACTATTTATTTGCATACTTTCGATACTTTGGATCATCTTCAGGGCATTTTACGGTGCAGGTATACTTACTCATTGGCAATAGACAATTCCTCAGCAGGCTAAAGGAATATTATGTATTTTATGGAACCTGGAGGTTCATTGCCACGTTCATCTGAGCCAGCTTTTAACCCTATTCTGTGCTACCTCCATCCAACCATCCCTCACAAATCCTACTTCCCTTAAATCTATCCTAATATTGTCCTCCCACCTAAGTCTAGGTCTTCCAAGTGGTCTTTTTCCCTTCGGGTCTCCCAGTCAATATTTTTTATATATGTCTTTCCTCCCCCATTCCCCGTTTCATCCTCTGTGATTTAATTACCCTTACTATATCCGGTGATGAGTACAGGTTATGAAACTCGTCGTTATGAAGTTTTCTCCAGTCCCTGTTTTCATTCTCTTAGGCCGGTATTCATAGTCAGTGACTTAAGAACAACTTTATAAATCTGAGCTTATTGGACAAGTCAAATTTTTTCGTATTCATGGTCTTCTTTAAAGTCGTACTTTGTTAAGTTTGACTTCATAAAGCTCTACTTGTTCTACATATTAAAGTCCAATTCGATAATATGAAAATTCAAGCATTCACTCCTAAAACAACTGAATCAGTGAATCACACTACAGATTTTTTCAGTTTTTGTCTAATGCAAAGCCATCTAGGTATGTAATTCCTGTCAAGATATGCAAATTACAGGCGGTGCTGTGCATTGTAAACAAAGAATTCAGTTCATCCAGTCATATTATGCAGCATGTAAGTAAGCTGATCAATAGTTTCTTTAAAATATTCTGTGTATATATTAGCTTGGACATCGTTCCGAATTAATACTGGTAAGCTTAAGTATTTGTTTCGATATTAATTATTTATTGTCCTAGAGAGATTCGAAACAGCTTAGGAAACTTTGGGCCGATACAAAATGCCATCAGAGAGAAATGCAGATGAAAGATAGGCGATTGATATTTCCAAAATTGTGTCTTCTTGAAACTAAATCTCTTTTTAAATTCATTGTCGCTGTAGAATTTGAAAGGATTCATAATCTTTCTCAAATATGGTTTGGGGTGCGAGTTTCTTCTAATACCTCGCCCAGATCCTCAAAATAATTGTCCATGGTTCTGGCTTGAACTGAAATAAGTCAGGGGTACCCTTGACTTGATAAAGTATGACTTCAATATAAATATTAGATGGAAATTTACAGTGAAGTGTTGAAATCTGTAGCAAGATTGAGATCGGAAATATACACACTAAACTTCACTTAAAAGGTATATTTACCCAGGATGATCATTTCAACGGGTATTCCCGCCATCATCAGCTGATTCCAACTGGCCCTCTGGTGGCGGATGAATGAACTTGTCGATCAAGGTTCCTTGTATGCCAACTGTAGTGTCAACAGTATTTAACAGTCTTGCACATAGATTGGTCAACATTCCCATGGGCAAAAATGAATTTAAACTAGAGTACAATCACATAGTAAAAATTGCAGAAGAGAATGGTTTCAAAGAAGATTTGATTGACAAAAAAGTAAGTAAATTCAAAAAACAGAAGAAGGTTAAAGAGACAACTACACTAATAAATGAAAAAGAAAACACAAATCACAAAAGATTCACCTATCACCCATGGGCAAACAACAGATTTCAGAAGATTTTCAACAATGTAAACATCAAATTGGCACCACAGAATAAATTCAGTTTGAAAAATCTTATAAAAACCAACCAGAAAGATAAGGTCCCTCATTACAAAAAAGCTGGAATTTACAAAATTAATTGCAAAGATTGTGGAAAATTTTATGTTGGCCAAACAAAAAGGAATTTAGACACAAGGAGAAAAGAACATTTTAGGAACATTATGAATAAACAAATCGAAAAATCCGCTTTGGCAATGCATTTCTGGGAAGTAGGTCATGAAATTGAAAATGAAATTGAACTATTAAAACAAGTTGAAAAACCAATAGATCTTATGGTTTGGGAAAAAATATTCATCAAAAAGAATCGAGAAAATCTTTTAAACTTTGACACTTCAGTTGGCATACAAGGAACCTTGATCGACAAGTTCATTCATCCGCCACCAGAGGGCCAGTCGGAATCAGCTGATGATGGCGGGAATACCCGTTGAAATGATCATCCTGGGTAAATATACCTTTTAAGTGAAGTTTACTGTGTATATTTCCGATCTCAATCTTGCTACAAAGTGTGACTTATTTCAACAAATAAGTTGGACTTTAATGACTATGAATAGCAAGTTTTGCTTTATAAAGTAACTACGTCATAAGTACAAATTGTTGTCAGAAATTCAACTTAAGACGAGATTAAAGTTTGACTTGAATATAAGTACGACTTATTGCGACTATAAAATACCGGCCTTATATCCGAATATTTTTCTAACACACACAGATTATATTCTTTCTGAAGATTAGGGACCAGATATAGATGTAGATTTCTCAAACATTAGAAAGGCAATGTTGTCTAGCCCTGTCAGTGTGATTAAACGATTTTAACCTTTAAAAACATTCACTAAACGCTAATACTAACACATTTCCCAGCTTGTGGTATTGATTATCGAACAGGGAATGATCTTGATACTTTGAGGGTAGCTAATGAAACTGTATTTGAAATAAAAACAATTCAGTTCATGTTAACTTTAATATTAGACTAGGCTAAGTTCGTTTCGTTTTTTAAAATCCATTCTTTTCAATAAAATAGCCAAGAAGACTGTATGCCATCAACTGCCATCTATTGCAGAAGACTGAAACTACGTTAACTTGCTCACAACTGATTACCGCAGTCAGCCTATTTTGTCATGAATCTAAAATCTCAAAACTTACATTTGTGGTCGAACAAATTCAGTTGTATGTAACTCTCCTATAATGGTAATTAGGATATTCGTATGAAAATTATGAAACTCGCATTGTTCATTTAATAAACATACACGTTTCTTAATTAATGCCATTTTAGGCTCCTTGCATAATGTTCTTTAATTATCAATACATCTACATCTGCATAACAAGATGCTCTGAAGATGGTAGAAAAGTATCGAAAGGCCAAGGGGTCAATCCATATGAAATCATCCAATAATAAGAGAATATTATAGGAGAAAAATTCCTCCGGCACTGGGACTTGAACCCAGGACCTTTGGCTATTCGCGCCAATGCTCTACCAACTGAGCTAAGCCGGAGCTCAATTCACAGCGCCAGATGGAACTTCTCTCCTATGACTGATTGCCCTAATGGTCTACCTCACAGACAGACAAGTTATGTCATATGCAGTACTGTGAGGCACACTAAGTAGTGATTTTTGTGACCGGGCTCCCACTGTTATTGTACAGTTAACATTCAAGGTAGATATACAAGCATTCATGAGCCACAGATTATTGTCTCTGTTGGACACTACATGAGAATATTATAGGAGAAAAATTCCTCCGGCACTGGGACTTGAACCCAGGACCTTTGGCTATTCGCGCCAATGCTCTACCAGAAATCAGAAATCAGCTGAGGATATCCACAAGGATGGATGAAACAGATCTGTCCTGAGAAAATTAGGTAAAATTTAGTGAAGTATGTATGTAAATACAACATTTTTAAGTGTAATTGAATATCACTTCACTGTGTAATTCCCAGAAATAGTTACTTATTTTATAAAGTTGTTAATTTTTTCTAATCGGAACTGCATTTTCTAATAAAGTTTTAGATTATTTCCTTAAGACCTAAAAAATTTTTGGTCATAACATGAATTGTAGAATGTTTCTTGTAGATTAAGATGGTTTTTACTTCAAGTTGATATCTTCATACATAAAATAGTTATTTAACTTACCGCTAACCTTTGAAAATGCCAAAAATGCCAAATCCTTCTAAGCAAAATGGCCACTAGTTGCCAAAGCGTTAGTGATAAAAATGTGGAAAAAATTGTTTTGTACTCCCAGATACACATAGAAACAGAAAATATATACTTAAAAATAAAATAAAATATGTCAGCAACACCCATTGGATGATTTCATATGGATTGACCCCAAGGCAAAAAATAAATATTGTTGAGCTGAAGTTATCAATTTTCCATTTTATTTTACTTCCTATTTTTTGGTTTCTATTTGCTATCTCATACCACTCACCCGTATTTTCAGTCTGAATTTTTTCTCTTTTAGGCAAGGAGTCAAGCAACACACGCATGAAGCATCTTATACAAGGAGGAGCAACGGATGCATAGAGAAAGCTCGCGTGTTGCAACTTCTGCACAGAACAATGCAATCATGTAGCAAGACAGTGAGGTAGGTTGCATATTGTAATATGTCTCCACATCTGAAGAAGAAGAAGAGATCTGAAGATTTCTCCAGTAAATATAGCCACCATAACAGAGATGACAATAAGTGTGTAACACATTAGATGAGGAGAGAATTCTATCTACCAACCCCGTATTTCTTTCTTTAGTTTCCCCTGCTGATTGTACTTCATTAAAAATACTGTTTAGAGTTAGACTTTTCATTAGTAGAGATAACTAGTGATGGATTCATGAAATACCGTTAATAAAATGAAAATATTGTTTCAAACAGTTCTGTGCCGAAATACTGTCGTTATAAATTCATGAAAACAAAGTTTTTGTGATTTTGAAAAATTTTCGATTTTTAAAAGAGAGAGCAGGGCTTACAGAAGAACAATGGCCTAGTTTAATAAGCATATGTGAAGGAATATGTGGGTAGTCTTATTTGTCAAAGCTAACTGTATTGCAACTTTCAAAGCTGTATATGAACACTGTAAAACAATATCTTGTCATGATAACTGATTTGCAGTTGATCAATTCTTTCTAATGTATTATAAAATAGGCACTAAATTGGGCATTACTCCGGTACCGGTCCTCCAATTTGTTCCAAAATCGATAGGTTTCTTCCCATAGACGTTATAAATGCATATACCAAGTTTCATGAAAATCTGATAAAGCATATTTGAGTTATTGCATGTACAGACACACAGGCATTTTCCCGTCCCCCACACAATCTCATAAAGTACCATTGTGGCACTTAATAAACAACTTAAATGTTGACTTGTGTTAGCTGGGACTTCAGAATTATAGTAATGTTATTTGTAGAGATGTCAGTGGAAATTGATTTTTGCTACATTAAATTTTTAATTTTTGCCAAAAATCATGAAAATTTAGTTCAGTTTTTCTTAAATTTATTTCCAGCAGTCACACAACGGTGTAGCTTTACTTGAAACTACATACCGGTGATAAAAGTGGATCTTAACAGAGATCCAAGCAAGCGAGATAAGTTTGGAGTCTGCACAAAATAGTATTACGTGAAATAGTGTTCACATCAACAATGTCAACTGCTATCTTAAAGAAAAGCCCGCAAAGTCGACATAAATTGTAGCGTGAATTCTATGAAAAAAATATTTGTATATATATATATAAATACACGGCAGAATAATCCATAATATATTTCGAACAGTAAAAGGTCAGCTTATGCTAAAAACTAAACCGTTTAGAGAAGGCAGCTCAACTCACATTGGCTAATGCTCGATCATATAAAATACCCAAAGAAGTTAACATGCACAAATATTTAATAATGAAATTCAGGATCAAAACCTAATTCAATTAGACTAATGATAAGCCAGAGAATGAATGTACATCCGATATAACCATACATAAAAAACTTAAAGATCAAGTTTATAACAGCAATAATTTACAAGTACTTATTCAAATAAATTGAAATACTAATGTTTAGAAGTATGACTGAGAAAATCTAAAACTTAATAAGAGCCATTATATAAATTATTAATGAAAATATAACTGATCAAGCATTAGCCAATGTTGCTTAAATCCTTTTCACACGAAAAGACACAGAGCAGCTGTAGCGATACTACCATGCTAAAAATAGTATAAGTAGAATAAGTAGACAAGTTTACTGCATAGTTTCTGGGTATTAAAATCAAAGGATTTCCATGATCGCATGGGATTATGACATTTATTAGTAGAAGAATGACAATGCAGTGCCGTGAGCGTAGTAAATTTGAAAGTTAATTTTATTTAAAGCTGAATTATATGAATTTCTGTCTTTTAAAAACCAGCTAAGGGCCAGTTAATAGAGCTCGGTGTACTTACACAAATCAAGGTTCGCAGAGCAGGTCCCAAACGATGCACTCACTGAGACAATACCAATCAGACTACCAGCACGAAGCAAAAACCAACAGTTCAAAGCTACAAACAGCAGAAACGCACTCTATGGAGCGCACAATTTAACTCCAATAGAAAGTTGCTGATAAGACTACAGTTCTTTGTAAGATTGTTAAAATGAAGAGAGTTGTTATTACACTTAAAGAGAAACGAGAAGTTTGTGAATAAAGTGAAAGATTTCCAACGACTAACCAGCAGACTACTGCATCTCATTTTATTATTGTGAGGGAAAACTGTTAGTCCGAGATTCATGGGAATTATTGTATTATGCCATTTTTATCTTAAAAATTAAATTTCGTTTTAGTGCCACCCTCGCTTTGTGCTTTCTTATGGACATGACAACTGCCTTAATTCTCCACAAATTAATTACAGACTGATACATAATATAATAGAGACGGATCATTTTGTAGAGCTCGTTAAAGGGCAGGATAGGCCCAAGGGTGTACAGATTGGGAGGGTTTCTTGAAAAACTGAAAATTCACTGTAACTTTTGTATTATAAAAAAATATACTTCATGCGCTTAATGTTAAAGTGCCAGCCATTAGCTCAAGGTGTGTAAAAAGAGGGGCTGAAGAACAAAAAAGATTGTACCTTATTACATTATTAGGTACGGTACCAAATCCACTCAGTTCTTCTAATCCTAATAAATATCACTTAAATCTTTCCTCTCGAAATTTTGTTTATACGAGCAACCCTCGCTACAAGGGGTGACCAAAAAGAGGTCAAAGAACAAAACTACATTACTTTCTTAGTAGATATAATTTCAAGCACGTTCATAACTGTTGTAAATCTTATAGACATTATCAAAATCTCCTTACGCATTTGGGCCAACCCAAAATTAAATTCATCTAAAATTTAGAAATCTTATGGTAGAATTGTTCACTAGAAGATCTTCAAGGTTCCATGCTAGTGTAATGACATTTATATTCAGTAGTGTCTGAGATATTTCACCTTGAAGATTGAAAAGTTTTAAGTTTTGCTTTACTGGAAATGGAGAAATTCAATCGTGATTTAATTTTCCACTGCCTGCCAATCAGCTCTTCGCGTCGTATAACCACATTGTTTAAGGGGACATTCTACTAATTTGTGGGACTATTTTCTTATGGGCCTAATCTTTTTTCTAATTATAAAGTATACAGAAGACACAACTTACAATCTTTCAACTAATTAATTAGCTGAGATAGTCTTAAAAATAAATGTTTTAGGGCTGATTGTATAAACAGTTTGATCTTGAATCAGAGACTAAACTGATCTCAGTTCACGCTGAACTCTGAAATTTTTGTTGTATAAACGTTAATCTGAGATCAATTCACACTGAACTAGGATCAATTTTGACTGGAGAAATTTCTCCGAGCAAACTCGTTGATCTCAGTTCAAGGGGATGTTTTCTTATTTGAAACATAAGATTAGCTCATTATAAACATAATTTTAGGCCTACCTGTGTGGTTAAGATAAATATCAAGAAAATACACAAAAGACAACTTCATACATTTCTAGCTATAACGTAGTTGTGCGTATATAGGCTATGTTAGGCGCCTTGTAATGCAGTGTAACATTACTCTACAACATAACCTGTATGTTATTATTGTCATCTCATTCCAATTTTCAGATATCTCGTGATGATAAACATGATTAATTTCATTGGGCTCCCCATGTGTTTTATTTTGTATAGAGCAAATGCTGGCGAAATCAAAAAATAGATAGCCCTTAAGCTCCACCCACTCCAGCCGTTGCAATCCTAAGGTGATGGCCCACTAGTCCTTTTCGTGCTTTACCAAAGCATTTGCACCAATTACTACAATACAAAAATAACTCTTGTACCACAATTGCAATTAATACGAAATTGTCAATCTTCACCATTTCATGCAGCTTTCTAAACTTAAATACATGAATTCTCGCTTCCCCCTCTAACGATCACTCGATGGCGTAGTGGTAAAACGACTGGCTATCATGCTAGTGGTCCCGTGTTCCTATCCCCTAAGGTCCAAAACTTTTATGATAGGAATAGGTAGGTAGGGTAAAGGAGAAAAGGGATTGAATAGTGGGCTATTAAGTTTAAAATTGATGGAGAAAAGTTCTGTGGAATACCTGGTTTCCATGAATGACAAACATAACAGATGAAGAAATAATCGTCAAGTTTTTACTTAAAGCATTACTCTATTAATCTTACATCTCCGCTTTTATACAATTCATGAGACAAAGCATTTCTACATCCTTAGTCCTGAAAATGTTAAGCCCATTTATATCGCCAGAAATGAAATTACCAGAACATTTTTCATCGCATTTTGCTCTTGTACGGATGTTATCGCTTCCATCTTTTTGGATTTCCCAAGACAATTTCAGTCAATACATCTTTGTCCTCCTTGGAAAAATTAAGGGAACGAGCCTTTTTCTGCTTAATTTCGATCATATTTTCCCTTCCTTTCGCACAGCACACAGTCTGAGTACGAAGGAAAACAGTAAACAATGGTCTCGCCTCGCAATACTAGCTGTTTCTGAGATGTTGCCAAGCGTTCATGTATGAACTAGGATCAAAATTGAACTTCAATTAGTTGATCTTAGATCAGTGTTATATAATACGACTTGAGCCTGAACTCAGATCATTTTCTGATCTTAGATCAAAATTGATCTCCAGTCAGTGATGTTTAGACAGTCGGCCCTTAGTGTTTTATTAATTGTTAATTAAAATAAGACTTTTAATAGTTAAATTTAATTTTATCAACCTGTGTATTTGGCCATTCATTCACTTCGATGAAGGGGATTGGTACAGCTTACTGTATTCATAAACGTAGTTTAAAGAAAATTTTATTAGCTACACTCGCAACTAGAGCGTTTTTAATTGCATAGGTAGCCAACTTCAGGAAATGACTCCCATGTGGTCAGGAAAATGTTTGTGTACAGTTTTGTAGTATAGTGCATGTGATTTGAACTGTAGTTGTTGAAGTTGTTTGTGTTGTGTTGTGTTTGTATATTTGTTATTGGTTGCCCACATGGGAGTCAGTTGCTGCAGTTGAAACGTTCCACCAAAGAAATTACCATTGCTTCATCCTAGTATGTGAGTCAATTAATGAAGTTGAATTGTTAAACTAAGATATATTAATAATAATAATAATAGTAATAATATACTAGTGCCACGCCACTTCTCAGGTGTTCTAGCCGTGTAGGCCAATTCAACTTCTTTCCAACTTGCTATTACGTTATATGGATACCACTCTGCAACATGAAACATGTTTTAAGGATTAAAATTTGCATTTTCTTTAGTAGTGTTGTCCCCTAATTTGTTGCTATGATGATCGAAAATTAGATTTTCCTGTATGCTTATAGTGATTTCATAAATGTCTCCTCCTTACTGGGGTAATCTGTGAAATATTAACCCTTTCCGGTTAAACTTGACATTTTTTTGGGGGGGGGGGGCGTTAAAATATACTTTGTTCCTTATATTATGTTGGCTATGTTTCAGGTCCTCACACACTTTTAAGTCTCCGTAATTAATTAAGAAAACAGTTGTGAGGATGCATCCACACATGCAAAGGTTTAAAGTCATTTTCCCATTCTTTTATTTTAAACTATTCAGAACTTGAGTACTACAGATTCAACGCAAGGAGTTGACTTTAAGTTGTATGGGGTATAACTAACAATATAGCGGATATTGGGTTTTTGTTTTACAATTTAAAAAAAATGTATGGTTACCATGATTTTTCTTAAACTTCAGACTTGCATTGGATATTAATTTTCTCAGAAAAGAAATGCGTAATATTTCTCTAAATACGTTGTTGGTCCTATAAAAAACAAAGATATTTTACTGCCAAAATTTTCATTTTCAAAATACAAATTTTTCAATGTTAATTTTTTAATAACTATGTTACTTTCTTCCACAATGTGTACGAAAAACAAGAACGTAGCTTTAAAAATATACAAAATAATATAAGTTTCACCCCTACCTCCTTAAGGGACTTATACGCTAGGAAATATTAGCAAAAAAATTATTTTTATCATATCACTTGATATGCCTTGACACAATTCTAAATTTTTAGACAAAACTACATTTAATAACTTTATTATCAAATGTTTGAGGATTAAGTAAAACTGCATATCATAACTTGAGACTCGTTTATCCGAAGTTTGTTCTAATTTAAAAAAAGGTAATATCTAAATAGGTAATACCAGGATGCTGATGAAAATATTCAGACATAAGAGAGATGGAAATGGGGACATCGTGCGTTGTGGTGATTAACTATTCCCGTGTTAACAGTTTCTCATTCCTCATTACTAAGTGAATCACGTGACTTCCTCTACTCTTAATATAATCTGGCTCCATTGCAATAGTGTGCATTCAGTTATCTCAGCCTCGTTCAAAGTCCTATTAGGGCCTATTCACCAAGAACGACTTCAAATCTAAATTCGGGTATGAAATAAGAGGATTAATTGAGAAATGCGATTGATATAAAAGTTTTAGCTTTTAGTAAAAATTATTTAGTGAAAAATTCAATCCTCCTGATGTAAAAGAGTTGTAAAAACTAATAAAATACACTGACGTAACTTTCTTTACCTTAAGCATGGACAATACACCCTGATGTAAAGTAAGTGGCCGCATTGCAGGGAGTGCTTCAGCCTCTGCCTGTATTATTTGCCACGCAAGTCTTGTCCTGAGTTTTTATGGCCGATGTCTGGCTTATATACCCTTCAGGGACTTTTTATGAACAAATGTTTTAAATAAAAGTCTAATCCTCAGTATGTTCATCTTCTGAACACAATTTAAACAAAATCGTTATGACAGTTTTAGAGAAAATCGCGAGAAATGAAATTTCCTTTATTCTAGAGTGGTAGTAAATGTAAGGAACAGTCATTAATCTTCGTGTCGCATTCCCAAAACTCACATAAAACAAACTTAATTTTTTTTATTAGAATGAGCTATGGTATTCACACACACAAACAGGTTTATGAAATTAGCATTTTTATATTCAGGTGACCTCAAAATTTATATTTTTCTAGAAAACTCGACATGGCACAATTCCCTGTTAAATTTAAGTGGATTCAATTTTTGCTCTTATCGACACCAATGTCCCATTTCTGTGAGCCTGTTCTTGTGAGAGTGGTGGCTAGCCAAGAGAAGCTCCCATTATTGTGGATTAACGATTGCTGTAGGTTTTTCTTCGGTAACTGGGAACTATAGCTTTATGTGGAATCCGATCCAAGGTGGTGTTTCACTTGACAGGAAATGTCAGAGGAAAGGCAGAGTTCTGTTCTGAGTAAGCAACAGTTGGCCTTACACCTCGGAAAATCAGAACTGTTATTGCATAAATTAATTCATTCTGCCTTCATATGAACAAATATCTGGAAATTAAGCGGGTAAAATTAAACACTTGAAAAGTAGATTAATTCTTGGGAAGAAGTTCTATACCACAAGAAAAACTACAGATTTTTTTAATGTGCGAAAATTGAAGGCTATGTACTAATACTCGGGAATTTTCATGACTCATTTCCTAGTCTGAATTTTCATGGGAAACTTTTGCATTTTCTCCCATTTTGACAAATGCCAGAGAAACCGAAATTTAGCTATGTAATTAGATTCACAATTATACAGTCGTTTGTAATCACATAACAAATGCTGATTTCACAGAATGCACTGGCAATTAATGATGTTCACTGAATATGTAGGATGTTCCGTAGCTTTACCATGGCCGTACAGGTTATAATAATACAGCACAGCGAAACCCCCTTCAATCTGTAAACAATCTGACAGCAAATATCTTAATGCAGGCACATAAGTAAGTAAGGAGTGTTTAAAATGAAAAATAGTCTACTCACATTAATTTAACATTAATTTTATCTTCCAAGTCAGCCATAATCGCTAGCATTTATCATTTATGAGATCCAATTGAATTCAAAGTCAACGGACAGCATTAATAATAAAATATGTGATATACTGATCAACACAGCAAAGAAATACATACCAAGGGGCAGAGTCAAAACATATAAACCTTTCTGGTCTGAAGAATTAGAAGTATTAAAAAACGAGAGAGAAAAAGCTAGACAAAATTTTGAATGTAACAAAGACCAGGCAAGTAAAATAGATTGGAAACGTAAAACTGCAATTTTCAAAAAGGCACTAACCCAAGCTAAGAGATGTGCATACAATAAATTTGTAGAAAAACTAGACTATAGGAAAGATAGTAATAAAGTCTATAAATATATATCATCAGCCCAGAGAGAAACCAAACCAAAGCAACCAATACTCTATAGGAATACAGAAGTAACAGATGAAGATAAAATTGCATCCATATTTAATAACAATTATACATCAAATCAGGTACCGAAAGAGTACAAAAAACAACAAAAGGATATGAAAATAGAAATAAAAAAACAAAGGCAAGATATAAGTGGTCCTACTCACATAAACTCAATAAATTCAGTATTCTACCAACCTTTCACTCAATCAGAACTGGATATGGCAATAAATAAAATCAGTAACAATAAAGCTCCGGGGCCGGATAAATTCACCCTGAATTCATAAAACAGTTGGGTGGCAAAGCAAGAGAAGCCTTGTTGATCTTTTATAATAATGTCTGGAAAACTTCAGTTCCAGCAAACTGGAAAAAAGCAATCATCATACCAGTACTGAAACCAGGAAAACCTGCAGATGACGTAAATAGCTACAGACCCATATCACTAACCAGCCACTTAGCAAAAGTTATGGAAAGAATGATATCTAGCAGGTTAAACTGGTACCTAGAAACAAACAACCTTTTGACACCATCTCAAGCAGGGTTTAGGAGAAATCACTCGACCAGTGAACAGGTAATTTTGCTTAGCCAGGATATAAAACACGCTTACAATAATAAAAAGGATACACTGGCAGTCTTTGTAGACTTTAAATCTGCATACGACAATGTATGGAGATGCAAACTGATCCAAAAACTTCAACACCTCCGAATCAGAGGCAATATGCTACGATGGATATCAGAATTTACAACACAAAGATTTTGTGCAACAAGTTTTGGCTCTGCAACTTCAAAATATAAACAGACTCATGTAGGACTCCCACAGGGAGCTGTTTTGAGTACCACACTGTTTAACATATATATTAATGACTTACCAGGCCAGATAGGAAAAACTGGAATAAAGACAGCCCTCTTTGCGGATGACCTGATCATGTGGTATTCCAAAACACCTAAAGAACTAAAAAGCTTGGAGGAATCTATCCAAAAAGCTCTAGAAGAACTAAAGAAATGGTGTGTCAACAATCTCATGAAGGTAAACATAGCAAAAACCAACTTCCAGCTATTCTCTTTGAGGAAGAAAATTGATGAAGTGAATTTGAAATATGAAGATACTAAACTCCAAAGAACAGAGAATGCTAAATACCTAGGGGTTATTTTTGACAAAAAACTAACCTGGAGAAAACACATAGACTATGTAAGTAAGAAAGCAACCAGCAGATTCAAAATTTTGAAAAGACTAGCATGCACCAAATGGGGCAGCTCCAAAAAAACATTAAACATTACTTACAATACATACATAAAACCAGTTCTTAAATACTGCGGTGAAGCACTAATAACAACATCTAAAACTAATAAAGAAATTCTGGAATGCACACAGAATCAAGCACTACGATTAATAACTGGTGCAGTGAAAACTACCCCAGTCGAAGCATTACAAGTAATCACATCTAACAAACCAGTCATGGCAGAACTTGAAACACAAGCACTCTTAACATATGAAAAGTTAATAAGGCTCCCTAATTATGATGTATTAGATAAATATAAAGATTTCCAGCACACCCTGAAAACTCAAAATGGATTTGTACAAGAAGTTTCAAAGTTAAAAGAAGAGCTACAAATACCAAGGCAGAAAGAAAATCTGTTACATATTAATAACCCAGTTAGTATCTTTCCAATACATTACAGCCTAAACTTAAAGGAAAACTTCAGCAAGAAAGACACTCCTCCAGAACAAGCAAAGGCTCTCACATTAGAAATCCTACATACAAAGTATCCTGCAGAATTCTGGACCCATATATACACAGACGGGTCTTTATCTGACCCCCAAGAAGGAGCTGGAGCAGGCGGAACTTGTCAATTCTTCTCTTTCTATAAGAAGGTTGGGATATGTACGTACAACTAATTTTGATGGCGAAATAGATGCAATCTATACAGCTCTCCAAAATATATTCACTTGGCTACAGAACTGCAAGAATATTGTAATACTGTCAGATTCCAGAGCTGCAATTCAAGCAATAGCATCAACCTTTTGCCCAAAGATGTCAAAAATTCAAGAAATACATAGAATGATTAAGCAAATTTATAATTTAGGGAAAAACATAATCCTGCAATGGATCCCAGCCCACTGCGGGACTTTCGGGAATGAAGAGGCTGACATGTTGGCAAAGAAAGGCTCCAAAATTAAACAAACATCAAACCTAAGCTTTTCATATGAATCTGTAAAGCGGATTATTAAAAGGAAGACACATCTAAATTACCTATCAAAATTAAAAGGGAGAAACGAAAACTCTAACTGGAGAAAATTATTGGAAAACCCAAATGTAGTCCCAGATATGCCTCGAAAGTCTACTGTTGCCATGGTTAGACTCATTACAGGACATGATTGTTTAGGCAAGCATCTCCACAAAATTGGCATACTTGCGTCTCCAAATTGCGTGTTGTGTTCTCAGGAAGAGGAAATGAATATGGATCACCTGGCAAACTGTGAAGCTCTTAAAGTTCAAAAAGACATTACTTCAAAGTATTGGTAAGCAAGAGCAAAAATGACTTTGGTGTCAAGTTGTGGGCATTAGATACATACATACATCTTTTGTCTCATTGTTATGAACTGCTCATTGAATAAATTGCCTATAGGGCTTTGGATCAAGACATCGGTTAGAAATTTATATTTTAATATCTTAGTTAAAATAATTTGCCTATATGTTAAGGTATACAGCTTAGTTAAATCTTTCATGCGATATCTGACACACTTGTAATTACCCAGTATTGGCTTTAATCAGTGTAATTCATTAGTATTAAGCAAGATAAAGTTTGAAAATCATGTCGGACTGCCAGAAAACATTTTGCGCAATGGTATTTAGACAATATACACATTTTTCCTCTACAGGGTGATAATGCATAACACCGAAATATTTTGCCTTTGTATACAGGGGACCCCGGATATCATCTGGCCGTCATTATCATCTTCGTCCTCATCCTCGCCTTGTTCTGAGTGAGTGTGTGTGTGAATGGTGTGTATCGTCCTATGTGTTCGTGTTGTCTCGGAGGTGGCCCCGGCATTGGGCTGATCACTCATCCGGGGAGGCCCTCCATGTCCTTGTCTGGTCAAAAAAGTATGTATGTGATCCAAAAGGTAATCCCTCTCCCGACAGGTCGTGGCCCTGTAAGGCCCGGGCGGCATGGGTCGCTTAAATCCTAAAAGGGAGAGGTAAAACTACGAAAAAGAAAGAAAGAAAGAATATGCAGGGGACATAGACAACCAATTTATGTTAGGAGATTTTTGCTCTACAGGGCATTAAAGTCTTAATTTGGTGCTCATAAGTCAATAATGAAGCAAAATAGGGTTAACATGCTCATTAAATTGACTTTGTGCCTTCTTAGTGATTGATAAAAACCTGATTCTTAATCATTCATCAACAGCTATACCATAATTTAGTGTTTCCATAATCTGCAAAATTACAGACTAATCACATGATTGGTCACCCCTGCATTAGTTTTTTTTTTAATTCATAACTCCAGTGTTAACAACAAAGTTCCTTTGTTTTGCATTTTTCAAATGTTAGTAGTGGCTGCCATGCCCTGGGAGATTTTGTGCTGTAACAGGAAAAATTGAATTCATAGAGTAAAAATCTCCTAATAAAAGTTGCTTGTCTATGTCCCCTCTATACACGGGCAAAATATTTCGGCGTTATTCATTAACACCCTGTATAAGTACACACTTATGTCACGGATAGAGAAAGTAAAAGTTGTTCCCTTTGTCTGGCATATTGTTTCTCAAAGTTTGTCTGTGGTGCTGGTCAGCTGAACAATGTCTCTGTAGCTCTCACTTCCACGGTTGGCTACAAATGCAGCCAATGAGAAGTGAGACCCTGCATTGCACACTGTCTAATAGAGTAATCAAGCTATACCGAACCCCTCGCATCTTGCAGTCTACATCTAATGCATATTCATACTTGCATATTTTACGTCATAGTGTTTTTTTTGGGGGGTGGCTATGGTTTTTTCATCCTTTTCCTATTTATGCTATTATTGTGGAAACACTAATTTCCTGTATTCTGATCAGATCTGTGATTTATGCATACGTCACAATTGTCGCTGTACGTTAATAACTGTTTATATATCAAATAATAAAATAAGTAAACTTGCGTTAGCTGTTTTCTTTGCAGTCCACCACAAGTTTATAATTGGCGTGAAAAACTGAGTTTCGTGCATTTAAGGGTTAAATAGAAAATCCCTATTTCCTACATACATGAACAAACAAGCTACGGTTGGTTGGTAGATAGTTCTCTTTTCCTTGATTTCTTCTTTCTGTTGATTTAAATCTGTCTCAAATCTAATATTTTTAAAAATTTCATTCACATTAACGTTGCTTTAACTAAAGGGCCATTCTCCAAAGAAAGGACAAATTCATGTCACCTTTGATTTTATGGTGTAAAATAAGTATTTTTGGATTGTGAATTATGATAAGTTAGGTTGAAATAAGGTCTGTTTGATCTCATAGTCCACTTTTTAAACAAAAGTTACAATTTTCTGCTTTTAGGGCACAGTATGTGAGATCTCACCTCCAATGTCGTGTTCCCATGCTTGACTTGTCATTTTCATTCTTTCATAATTCAACAGACTTTAATTTGTATTCCATTTTAGTGTTATAACAAGAACAAACAGCTAAAAAAATGAGTCATTAATAGCTGAAATAAAATATTTCATTTTGTAAAGACAATTTCTTGCACTAAACATGCCTGTCCTCAAGTGAGACCTCACCTCTGTGAAAAAATATAAAAGTTCATTTATTCCCAAAGAGATGGCACTGTAAGTCTTTCTATCTTCCTTGGACTCGAAACCTCCCACCCAAAAGTAAAGTTGTATTTTTTATATTTACTTTTGCTATAGATTACAGTAATAAGCAATGCAGAGTTAACTCCAAAAATGGGATTTTCTAACCTCAAATATTCTCAAGCTATTTGACAAATAAGAGAAAAATCTCACCTCTGTTACTCTTACTCTTGAGTCCTATCCATGAGGGTGTAATTAATGTTGTAATTGATGACATATTTGACTTTCTGCTTTTATTATTTTTCTTTAAAGAGATACTGGTATAGCCTAATAGTTTATGACAATATATTATATTTTGATTTAAAGTTTTGATTTGAGGTGATAATCTATTTTAACATAGATAAAAATAAGTAAAAAGTTGTGTGTTAATCCTCTTGTATGGTAATAAATATTGTTATTTTTCTTGATAATATTTAATGCAGTAAATTCAATCTAATTCTCACAGAACTTCCACTCCCTTATTATTTCCTGCATCCATGAATGCGCCTCGTTAATTTAATGCAAAATACCATTCGGTAAGTAGGACAAGTACCTCAGTAGTATTCTGCAGAAAAAAATATTACATTTAAAAAATTACATTGTCAAAAAAAAAATTAATCCAACATTGAAATCTGCCTTTTTTGGAGAATAACCCTAAAAAGTCATATCTCAACTATAACACTAAAATACATTGGACTCACAAAATCAAGATGCGGTATTTTGGTTGGCCCAGAGCCATGGAGAGATTGACAGTGTATCATTAGATGTTGGGTCTGGTATGTATAAATATATTTAGTTATAAATAACTATTTAGAATATTTAAAATGTGTTACACATTTATTGTTGTAGGCCTATGTGTATGTAATGCTGTAAAACATGTAGGCCTATTTTCATTAATCATGACGGTAGCGTTGCCACCTGTCCCGAATTAGGCGGGACATCCCGCATTTTAAGAACATTTTCAGCGGCCGAATTATGCCTAAGAGGGACGCATTATATTGCGGGATGCCAAATTTTTCCAAAACAAAATATGAGACTGTAAATTATTCTTAGTGGCATATTTTGTGAATTTCGACTCATGATCAAGATAGAGATATTGTTCTATCGCTAAAATGTATCATGTTGGCAGCAGTGAAATCACCGTCAAAGACTCTGTGAAGGCACGTAATGTAGAATCTGATGTTAATTTGGATGAGTTATATGAGGAATTCTGCTTTAGTTCCTGATAGCAATGCATTTGTGGATAGATTGTCCTCTCATGAATCTAAAATGGACAGAATCCAGAGACAAATGCTCAGCTGGCCTCATAAAGAGTGAAATAATAATTTCTACCTGTAAACACTATGTAGTGAGAGTGACACAGATCAAAGAACTATTAGAACTGCCAAATCAAAAAAGAAATACAGCTTCAAGTCGTGAATTTGCCCAGGTTTTTATATTTTATTATTATCATGCTAATCTTTTCTTTTCTAATGTTAGTGTTACTGTTACACAGCTTTTTGGCTTTGTAATGAATATATTCCATCTTTCTATTATTATTTCTATTATTCTATTGTTCCAAGTACGAATTTAGGTATGAAGATCGGCGATCTGCATATATTCGATAAGTGTCCCTCCTTAGCCTTACAGAAAGGTGGCAACCCTACATGACGGGCTGAGTTGATTTTTCTCCTGTCATGCATTATTATTTAATAAACTAAGGTGTTTTCAACAGTAATTTATGAATTGTTGTTAATGTTAACTTATTTCAAATAACACAATTACAGCTTTCTGTATTGAATACCAATTGTTCACAATTCCTCTTCCTTCTTACATGTTACATTTAGGGGGAAATATACCTTTTCACTTATTTTTAAAGTAATTTTATAACCAAGAAAGAACTTCTAGATTTAATACTGTAAAAGAATTTTCTTAATTTACCTGCAAAAACTCTGGACTTCAACTCTCCAGAAGTTTACCAAAAATTGTTTCTCTTTTTTCGAACTTAACTTAACAATTTTTAATATCTGTCCATCAAATTTTGCATGTTTTTATTTATTACAAAGGAGATGGCCTACGCATCATTAATAGAATAAATAAAATCAGGTAAACTGATGTAACAAAGTGCCAGAATCCTTTTGTTTAATCACTGATAATTGCAGTTATGATATGCCAGAAAATAAGTTATTTTTGTAATCCATCTCCGAGTTAAGCTCCAGATTGATTCAATAAGCAGGGCTTACGGAAGAACAAAGGTCTAAAGTTCGGTACTTAATCTTAATTCACACTCGTATGAACTGATATAAGAAATTATTTAAATATGTCAACTTTTCACAAATTGCACTGGCAAAGATCTCCGCTTAATGTACGTTGGCCTAATTATTTCACAGTAATATACCTTCTGTATATAACAGTATTCATGTTGTACTCATTTCAACCTGATCAACGAAATAAACAAACATCTGACTGCATTTGAGTCAAAGCCCTCAAACAAACATCTGACTGAGTACTAAGTAAGCAACAGTTGGGGGAAGACTTGTGTGGAATGAGCTTCGGAAGATTTGTTTAAAAGTGACATAAGGGACAATGGGAGTGGAAGTAACAGTTTACAGAGCCAGAATCGGGTGATTTGTGAATAAAAAGAAGACTGTGTTGAAGAAACAAATAAACAAAGAAAACACCGCCAATGCATTGATATACTCAATCATGATTGTTGCCCTCCTGGTGATAGGCGGAATTGAAATGAACCCTGGACCAGGCAGACAGGGTAGCTTCGAAGAGATATTTAGAAGATTAGATGGCTTGGAAGAGCGACTGAGTAACAAAATTAGTGTGGCGACAAAAGAAGTAAAGCAGGAGATCCGAGAAGAGATCAAGTATATGAAGAAGGAAGTGGAAGAACTGAGGAGCAGGATACAAAAATTAGAGAAGAAAAATCGAGAATTCAATTTAGTTTTCATGGGGATAGAAGAGAGAAAAGGAATCATGCCTAGAATGGAGATTACGGAAATTTTAGAGAAAAAACTGGAGGCTCCTGAACAACAGGGCTGGGAAATTATCGAGGCCTATCGGATTGGTAATAGGAAGGGCAAACGAATGATAGTTGTGTGATTTGCCACAAAACAGATCGTTCACATTACATTGAAGATGGCACCGAAATTAAGGGGTACGAATATTTACATCAATAAAGACCTATCAGAACAGGAAAGATGCATCAGGAGACAACTGGTACAACAAATGAAAGAATTAAGAAAATCTGGAAAAATGGTTGTCATCTGGAACCTGGAATTTTACGTGGATGGAGTCAAGCTCAAAGACAAAAGCGGATTAAAGGACAGCAAACAGGAAAAGCGTCAGCAGATTTGTGAAGAAGGGGCAGCCAGCCTGCGCGTGTACGGGGCGGAAGAAAATGACTCCAGAGTCGTGACGTCGCTTCGTAGGGGAAAAATAGCTCATAGACCACCCCAGGTGATGACGCAGATACAATCAGATGACGTAGGAGCGAAGATAACACAAATGAACGTGAGAACAGCTTAGGATCCATGGATGAAGGTTGATACGGCGAGTGCGGGAGAAGAAAATGCAGACAAAGCAACATGCATTGAAACGAGAACCGGACGACGTTTGCAGTCTTTTAACTTGGGTACAAATCGACAATAAGCAGAGAGATCAACAAAAGCAGTAAAAATTATCACAAAGAAATAATTATAGCCTACGTCCTGTTTCCATAAAGGGGAATGATCAGTGTACAACATTCAGTGCAATTAAAGCAGTGCGAACACAGCCCAGAAAATTAAATTAAAAAAATATATATATATAATGCCAATATCGTGTGTAATGTAAGGTAACTCGATTCAGTGCACTATGCTTAAAGACTCGGAGTATTGACAAAAAGGCTAATTTTCAAATATATACGCTATCAATATGATAAGGTTTATTTAGAAAACCAGTTCATTGTTTTTGAATCCTATAAAAATGCAGCTTATTTATTTAGTGATTTTTTATGGCTTAGGCAAAAGTAATAAGAATATAAAAGGGTTACATGATGTGAACAGAAAAAAGACATACAAACTTAGCTTTAAGGAAAGCACAGATGAAACTTTTTTATTTTCATCTTTAAAAAAATGTCTGAAGTTTCCTTCTGGAATCCAGTTATTTTGTTTAGTAGCCCTTTATGCTTACACACACACTTCCATGGAAAATGTGTAATTGTGTTTTAAGATTGTCTACTGGTAAAACGACAAACTTCGAATCCGGTAGACTCCTTTGTAATTTTTCTTAGTACAATAAATATCATATCATATCAAACATCTGACTCCATTGGAATCAAAGCCCTCAATGATTAGAAATATGGCATTGTAGTATAGACATGATTTCCCATTTAAAAAGCATGTGGCCTTTAATTAGTCATTACTCTGGTACGGGTCAATTTGGTTGAATATCAATAGGCTTCGTCCCATGGATGTTATAAATGGATGAACATCTGATAAAGCCTATTTAAGTTATTACGTGTACAGACAGATGGACAGACATTTTCCTGTAACGTACATAATCTCATAAAGTACCATTCTGGCACTTAAAAATATTTTCTTATTGCAATGTGAATAAACATTACTGTTGTAAAAAGAATGAACATAATACATGCAAAATTTGGAACTAAAAGCAGTTGATGGGACATAGATATAAAAATGTAAATTCTTGCATGTTTGAGGTATATATATCCCCTTAATTTGTACATACAATACGTTAGTTTTTAAGTTTTGACCATTACATATTAGCTGATATGTTATGCCTTGTCACGAGGGTTTACGCCCTTTCGGATCTCTGCCTGCTTTTGGTTGTGTTTTTAAGGAGTCATTGCACAAAAGTTAGGTTAGTAATTAAAAGCCAGTAATTAAATACGGATCACTGACTGCTTATATCGTAATAGCAAATGTCACTGTTAATTGGTGTTATTTTAATATTTAATATTTCGCTTATAAAAAGTCCTTTAGTCCACAGTTTCATTCTTTTTAAATACTATTCTGTTATGTTTCCTAATGTACATAGTGACAAAAGTTAGCGAAGATTTGCTATGAAATATTGACTAAAACGTTTTATATGCTTTCTTCGTGTTGTCTTTAAAAAAGTTGTCCATAAAATATGAATGTTTATTAAGGAAAAACTTGATCGAATATATTGCAATTAAAATTTTACTAGGAACTGCAATATAAAGATTAATAAAGCATATGGTTCACTATTGTCACCAAGAACCTATAAAAAGCCAGTAATAGGCTTTTAACATTTTACACAATCTGAATTTTAATGTTTAATCATGATTATTGTAATTATATATGGAATAAACATAATTTATAATTTTTATAATTGTGGTCAATTTTTGTATAATTGTATATTTTGGCTCAAAGTATTTAAGTACAGCTTTTAGATATATCAATCTAATCACCATATGTATATAAATTGTATTATATATCAATATGAGAAATATGCGTCTTTCAAACAGAAGCAGGCAAGGATCAGAAGGGCATTTTTAAGGGCTGCATCAACAAAATCTGGTATGAAGCACACACATGACTTTTTCTGTCCTGCATATTTATGCATACATCAGTCAGTTTAACCATGAAAATTCAAACAATTCTATTCACATGGTAAGAGTTTGAGTTGGAATCTATTTTACTTCAGTCACTCATTCATAACCACAATTGTATTTTATGATTACAAATTTGGAAGTTATAAAAAGAATGAAGGAGGGAAGGAAATAGTAAGAGAGGAAAGAAGGGACAAGAGGACTAAAGGAAAGAACAGAAAGTAAGATATGGAATGTGTGAAGGAAAGGGAAAGGGAGCAGACGACTGAAGAAAGGTAGAAGGGAGAGATAGGAGGGAAGGAATGATGAAAGATAATTCCTAGAAGGGAGGGGCAGAACTAAAGGTGAGGAATAGATAGGAAAGGTTAGCTAAATGACTAGAAAGAAGGTTAAAGTATAAAAGCTAGGTAGAAGTGAGCGATTAAAGGAAGGTAGGAAGGAAAGAATAATGAAAAGAGACAGACAGAGAAAGATGAAGGAAAAGCAGAATGGAGAAAAGGGGGAAATTAGAAAGTAAAATAGGGATAGTGTGAAAGGAATGAGGCAAGAGAGGGAGATATGAAGAAAAGAAAAATATGAGAGAGGGAATGAAGAAAGGAAAGTAATAGGAAGGAAGGGAAAAAAAGCAGAGGGGAAATATAAGAGGAAGGGAAGAATGAAATGATGGAGAAAACATAAAAAATGAATATGAATATAAAGGTAAACTGACTATTGTAGAGTAAGTGACCTCAATTAATAAGCCCGCTATATTTTAAATTAGGTGACATAAATCTGAAAATAGGAATAGCTTACCCCACAGAAAATTTGAGTTTTCTTAGTAAAAATAACAGAACTGTTGCAGCAATTTGAGAGAAATTGACAAAAACATAATTTTTCAAGTACAACTATAGTAAAAGCAAGAGAAAGTCGTGTGAGAGCTTCCCAGGGAATATCCATGTCAAATGTAAAATTATATATATATATGTTTTTAAGAAAATTGTATTTTTGAGTAAAGGGGACCTGAAAATTTACATCGATTGTTAAAAATCGATTTGAAATTTCAGATTCAGTAACACTTCTATATATACTATGTAAATCAATTGTCAATTGCCTGAATCTAAAGGTCGATGCTTCGAATCCGGCTCGATTTTTTTTTTAAGAAATATAATTTTACTACCAAAAAATCGAATCCTCACGATTTTTTGGTAGTAAAATTATTGTTCTTAAAAAAAAATCTAGCCGGATTCGAACCTACGAACCATAGGAAGCATACGGCGAAAATGTGTGTTGTATTGATTAAGCGAAATAAAAAAATAAAATAAAATAAAATTTGGTTTTACGTAGATTCGAACCAGGTACCCTAGTATTGGGAGGACATCCCTCTAACGCTTGCGACCATTTTAAATTTTTTTGCCGGTTGCAATTCAATCATGTCACTCAATTTTCCATCCCATTCAGCAGAAAATTCTAAAAATCCAGCTGGCCGGATTCTGCCAGCTCGCTAGCTCCTGGCTGGAATTTCGCTCAGAATTAGATTTTACAGAAAATCTAGCCAGGAGTGGTATCCGTGCCCTGCACCCTTCCATCCGAAGCACTCCGCACTAGACCACTACGCCACGAGGCTTCGATACAAGTATAAGGTTTGTATGGCTTCATATATTCAATTTACCGCCATTTTCCGTCTAGAAAGATTCTCAGAAGTCCAAGGCCCTGGGTTGAGATCCAGAGCCCAGAGCCTTTAAGATTTCTAGAAATATATTTAAAGTCCAGATTTGAAGATTTCTAGAAATATTTAAAGTCCTGCTGTACTAGGAACTGAACCAAGTACTTCAAGTTTATTAGAATTTTTGCTAACTGATAGAATACATTCTGTATTTATGATTTAAAATTTCTCCTCACCGGGAATCGATCCAATCACCTTGCTATCCGAAGTACGGCCATTTAAACCACATGGCTATTTCTCATGTTGTTATACAAATTAAATTTTACCTACGTTATATTACTTTTAATGATTTTTAAACTTAAAAATTGTCTTTACTGGGATTCGAACCACTAACTTCAGAGTCCGAAGACCTGCTATTTAAACCACATGGCTAATTCTCATGTTGCTGTGTAAGTTAAATTTTAACAACGTTATATTACTTTTTATCATTTTTAAACTTAAAATTGGTCTTTACTGAGACTCGAACCACTAACTTCAGAGTCCGAAGACCTGCCATTTAAACCACATGGCTATTTCTCATGTTGTTATATAAGTTAAATTTTAACAATGTTATATTACTTTTTATGATTTTCAAACTTAAAACTTATCTTTACTGGGACTCGAACCACTAACTTCAGAGTCCGAAAACCAGCCATTAAACCACATGGCTATTTCTCATGTTGTTATACAAATTAAATTTTACCTACGTTATATTACTTTTAATGATTTTTAAACTTAAAATTTGTCTTTACTGGGAGTCGAACCACTAACTTCAGAGTCCGAAGACCTGCTATTTAAACCACATGGCTAATTTTCATGTTATTTTATAAGTTAAATTTTAACAAGGTTATATTACTTTTTATGATTTTCAAACTTAAAATTTGTCTTTACTGGGACTCGAACCACTAACTTCAGAGTCCGAACACCTGCCATTTAAACCACATGGCTATTTCTCATGTTGTTATATAAGTTAAATTTTAACAACGTTATATTACTTTTTATGATTTTTAAACTTAAAATTTGTCCTTCCTGGGGCTCGAACCACTAACTTCAGAGTCCGAAGACCTGCTATTTAAACCACATGGCTATTTCTCATGTTGTTATATAAGTTAAATTTCAACAATGTTATATTACTTTTTATGATTTTCAAACTTAAAATTTGCCTTTACTGGGACTAGAACCACTATCTTCAGAGTCCGAAGACCAGCCATTTAAACCACATGGCTATTCCTCATGTTGTTATACAAATTAAATTTTACCTACGTTATATTACTTTTAATGATTTTTAAACTTAAAAATTGTATTTACTGGGTCTCGAACCACTAACTTCAGAGTCCGAAGACCAGCCATTTAAACCACATGGCTATTTCTCATGTTGTTATATAAATTAATTTTTACCTACGTTATATTACTTTTAATGATTTTCAAACTTAAAATATGTCTTTACTGGGACTCGAACCCCTAACTTCGGAGTCCGAAGACCAGCCATTTAAACGACATGGCTATTCCTCATGTTGTTATACAAATTAAATTTTACCTACGTTATATTACTTTTAATGATTTTTAAACTTAAAATTTGTATTTACTGGGTCTCGAACCACTAACTTCAGAGTCCGAAGACCAGCCATTTAAACCACATGGCTATTTCTCATGTTGTTATATAAAATAATTTTTACCTACGTTATATTACTTTTAATGATTTTCAAACTTAAAATATGTCTTTACTGGGACTCGAACCATTAACTTCAGAGTCCGGACACCTGCCATTTAAACCACATGGCTATTTCTCATGTTGTTATATAAGTTAAATTTCAACAATGTTATATTACTTTTTATGATTTTCAAACTTAAAATTTGCCTTTACTGGGACTAGAACCACTATCTTCAGAGTCCGAAGACCAGCCATTTAAACCACATGGCTATTCCTCATGTTGTTATACAAATTAAATTTTACCTACGTTATATTACTTTTAATGATTTTTAAACTTAAAATTTGTATTTACTGGGTCTCGAACCACTAACTTCAGAGTCCGAAGACCAGCCATTTAAACCACATGGCTATTTCTCATGTTGTTATATAAATTAATTTTTACCTACGTTATATTACTTTTAATGATTTTCAAACTTAAAATATGTCTTTACTGGGACTCGAACCACTAACTTCAGAGTCCGAACACCTGCCATTTAAACCACATGGCTATTTCTCATGTTGTTATATAGGTTAAATTTTAACAACGTTATATTACTTTTTATGATTTTTAAACTTAAAATTTGTCCTTACTGGGACTCGAACCACTAACTTCAGAGTCCGAAGACCAGCCATTTAAACCACATGGCTATTTCTCATGTTGTTATATAAATTAATTTTTACCTACGTTATATTACTTTTAATGATTTTCAAACTTAAAATATGTCTTTACTGGGACTCGAACCACAAACTTCACAGTCCGGACACCTACCATTTAAACCACATGGCTATTTCTCATGTTGTTATATAAGTTAAATTTCAACAATGTTATATTACTTTTTATGATTTTCAAACTTAAAATTTTCCTTTACTGGGACTAGAACCACTATCTTCAGAGTCCGAAGACCAGCCATTTAAACCACATGGCTATTCCTCATGTTGTTATACAAATTAAATTTTACCTACGTTATATTACTTTTAATGATTTTTAAACTTAAAATTTGTATTTACTGGGTCTCGAACCACTAACTTCAGAGTCCGAAGACCAGCCATTTAAACCACATGGCTATTTCTCATGTTGTTATAAAATTAATTTTTACCTACGTTATATTACTTTTAATGATTTTCAAACTTAAAATATGTCTTTACTGGGACTCGAACCACTAACTTCAGAGTCCGAACACCTGCCATTTAAACCACATGGCTATTTCTCATGTTGTTATATAAGTTAAATTTTAACAACGTTATATTACTTTTTATGATTTTTAAACTTAAAATTTGTCCTTACTGGGGCTCGAACCACTAACTTCAGAGTCCGAAGACCTGCTATTTAAACCACATGGCTATTTCTCATGTTGTTATATAAGTTAAATTTCAACAATGTTATATTACTTTTTATGATTTTCAAACTTAAAATTTGCCTTTACTGGGACTAGAACCACTATCTTCAGAGTCCGAAGACCAGCCATTTAAACCACATGGCTATTCCTCATGTTGTTATACAAATTAAATTTTACCTACGTTATATTACTTTTAATGATTTTTAAACTTAAAAATTGTATTTACTGGGTCTCGAACCACTAACTTCAGAGTCCGAAGACCAGCCATTTAAACCACATGGCTATTTCTCATGTTGTTATATAAATTAATTTTTACCTACGTTATATTACTTTTAATGATTTTCAAACTTAAAATATGTCTTTACTGGGACTCGAACCCCTAACTTCGGAGTCCGAAGACCAGCCATTTAAACCACATGGCTATTCCTCATGTTGTTATACAAATTAAATTTTACCTACGTTATATTACTTTTAATGATTTTTAAACTTAAAACTTGTATTTACTGGGTCTCGAACCACTAACTTCAGAGTCCGAAGACCAGCCATTTAAACCACATGGCTATTTCTCATGTTGTTATATAAATTAATTTTTACCTACGTTATATTACTTTTAATGATTTTCAAACTTAAAATATGTCTTTACTGGGACTCGAACCACTAACTTCAGAGTCCGGACACCTGCCATTTAAACCACATGGCTATTTCTCATGTTGTTATATAAGTAAAATTTCAACAATGTTATATTACTTTTTATGATTTTCAAACTTAAAATTTGCCTTTACTGGGACTAGAACCACTATCTTCAGAGTCCGAAGACCAGCCATTTAAACCACATGGCTATTCCTCATGTTGTTATACAAATTAAATTTTACCTACGTTATATTACTTTTAATGATTTTTAAACTTTAAATTTGTATTTACTGGGTCTCGAACCACTAACTTCAGAGTCCGAAGACCAGCCATTTAAACCACATGGCTATTTCTCATGTTGTTATATAAATTAATTTTTACCTACGTTATATTACTTTTAATGATTTTCAAACTTAAAATATGTCTTTACTGGGACTCGAACCACTAACTTCAGAGTCCGAACACCTGCCATTTAAACCACATGGCTATTTCTCATGTTGTTATATAAGTCAAATTTTAACAACGTTATATTACTTTTTATGATTTTTAAACTTAAAATTTGTCCTTACTGGGACTCGAACCACTAACTTCAGAGTCCGAAGACCTGCTATTTAAACCACATGGCTATTTCTCATGTTGTTATAAAAGTTAAATTTCAACAATGTTATATTACTTTTAATGATTTTCAAACTTAAAATATGTCTTTACTGGGACTCGAACCACTAACTTCAGAGTCCGGACACCTGCCATTTAAACCACATGGCTATTTCTCATGTTGTTATATAAGTTAAATTTCAACAATGTTATATTACTTTTTATGATTTTCAAACTTAAAATTTGCCTTTACTGGGACTAGAACCACTATCTTCAGAGTCCGAAGACCAGCCATTTAAACCACATGGCTATTCCTCATGTTGTTATACAAATTAAATTTTACCTACGTTATATTACTTTTAATGATTTTTAAACTTTAAATTTGTATTTACTGGGTCTCGAACCACTAACTTCAGAGTCCGAAGACCAGCCATTTAAACCACATGGCTATTTCTCATGTTGTTATATAAATTAATTTTTACCTACGTTATATTACTTTTAATGATTTTCAAACTTAAAATATGTCTTTACTGGGACTCGAACCACTAACTTCAGAGTCCGAACACCTGCCATTTAAACCACATGGCTATTTCTCATGTTGTTATATAAGTTAAATTTTAACAACGTTATATTACTTTTTATGATTTTTAAACTTAAAATTTGTCCTTACTGGGACTCGAACCACTAACTTCAGAGTCCGAAGACCTGCTATTTAAACCACATGGCTATTTCTCATGTTGTTATAAAAGTTAAATTTCAACAATGTTATATTACTTTTTATGATTTTCAAACTTAAAATTTGTCTTTACTGAGACTCGAACCACTGTCTTTGTAGTCCGAAGACCAGCCATCTAAACCCCTTGGCTATTTCTCAAGTTGAAATATATATTTCATTTTAACTATGTTATATTTCTTTTTATGATTTTTAAACTTAAAAAGTGTCTTTAGTGCGACTTGAACCACTGTCTTCGATGTCCGAAGACCAGACATCTAAACCCCTTGGCTATTTCTCAAGTTGGTTTGTTTATTACATTTTAACTACGTTATATTTCTTTATACGATTTTTATACTTAAAAAGTGTCTTTACTGAGACTCGAAACACAGTCTTCGTAGTCGGAAGACCAGCCGTCAAACCCCGTGGCTATTTCTCATATTGATATGTAAGTCAAATTTTAACTACGTTATATTGCTTTTTATAGTTTTTAAACTTAAAAATTGTCTTTACTGAGACTCGAACCACTGTCTTTGTAGTCCGAAGACCAGCCATCTTAACCCCGTGGCTATTTCTCATATTGATATATAAACTACACTTTAAGTAGTTAATATTGCTTTTTATGTTTTTAAACTTAAAAATTGTCTTTACTGAAACTCGAACCACTGTCCTCGTAGTCCGAAAACCAGCCATCTAACCCCTTGGCTATAACTCATATTAATGAATAAACCACATTCTATCTACGTTATATTGCTTTTTATTATTTTTAAACTTAAAAATTGTGTTTACTCAGGCTCGAACCATTGTTTTCAGAGTCCGAAGACCAGCCTTGGCTATATCTCATAATATATAAATTACATTTTAAGTAGGTAATATTGTATTGCTTTTTATGATTTTTAAACTTAAAAATTGTCTTTACTGAGACTCGAACCAGTGTCTTCGTAGTCCGAAACCCAGTCCTAAAGCACTCACGGCTATTTCCCAAATTATTTGTTGCTTTGAATTTGAACTATGATATACAGTATTGCTTTTTTTATTTTTAAACCTAAAAGAATTGTCTTTACTGAGACTCGAACTACTGTCTTCGTAGTTCGAAGACCATCCCTTTAGCACCCACGGGTATTTCTCAAATTATTTGTGGACTTGAATTTTAACTATGATATATTGCTTTTTATATTTTTAAACCTAAAAATTGTTTTTACTGTGACTCGAACCACTGTCTTCACAGTCCGAACACCAGTCCTCTAGCACCCTTGGCCATTTCTCATGTTATTTTCTAATTTTAATTTTAACTTTCCGAGTCCGATTTCCAGCCCCCCAACGTCTTCGTCTATTTGTTATAAATATCCCCAGGAGAGGGCAGAAGCAATCAATACTACTGCTACTGCCATCTGTTCTCTGTGCAGTGAATTGCTATTCTCAGCCATGTCGTTTTTTAAGTATAAGTTAATATTATAATAAATAAATTACAATACAATCTCAATTGACGGGATTTATTTACGCTAATAGTGATAAATATTCCCAGCAGAGGGCAGGAGCAATCAGTACTACTACTGCTGCCATCTGTTCTCTGTGCAATGAATTGCTATTTGGGTTTATTGCACATTTATACCAGTAAATGTATAAAAATAATCGTTACAGCAGTCATTTGGAACAAACGAACCCTATCGGCAAGAGCTGGAACTGTAAATGAACGAATTCCGAGTGTACGATAATTATTATCGTACGTACGACATCGCACATTGGACGTACGACTTTACACACATTGTTCCTGGGAAGCCATGTACTGCAATCGTACGATGTATTGCGTTGACATTGACATATCTTTGATCATGGTTCTCTTTGCAACAGTTCATTAAGTTCCAAAGTTTCTCACTAGATGTCACTGATATACCAGCAAGTAAGTGCAGTGAAGACCGTGAAATTGTATATTGTTAGGTTAATTGTTTATATTTTTCACATTTCTCCGATCATTAAATATTAGGATTTCCTTTAGCTTCTCCATGAGGATTGCCTGCAGCTTTTTTAATCTCCATGATCACAGCAAAACTGAACTATTTTCTTATGCGGATGCATCTTTACGTCTTAGACTGAGAACAGCAGTGCCCTGAACAAATAGTGCTCACTAATTCTAACAGATAGCAGCAGCATTCAGTACTGTCTTCTCCTGCCCTCTACTGGGAATGTGCGCAACTTCCCGCGTACATCAAATGGGATTTTGAGCTTTAGCGATAGAACGTAAATAGTTTATTTTTGCAACTTAATTTCTTATGAAATGAAAATATTTTCACATAATTATGTTGCAAATTAAGAAAGAAAAAAATTACAAACAAAAACCGGGTATGCTAGCTGTAATGTGAAATATCTTGTGCATGGTGCCTAAATCTTGTTTACAATGAAAATCGACATGATTAAATCCTGTAACATACAAAGCTTAGTATTTACCACTGAATGTTATTTGCGATGAAACGCTCGTGCTGTATGAGATATATAATTCCCTAGGGCAGTTTGCAGAAACAAAACACAACTTCACTGACTGAATTTGCAGGAATTCTTGAACTTTTCAAGAATTTTTCCAAATATTGGAAAAATTATTGGAAATTTCCAAGAATTCTTCCAAATATTGGAAAAATTATTTAAATTTCCAAGAATTCTTCCAAAGGGAAGAATTATTGGAAAATTTCCAAGAATTTTTCCAAAGGTTGGAACAATTAATGGAAGTTTCCAAATTTTTTTTTTTTGAATTTCTGAAGGAATGTTGGAGTACAGAATTCAAAAGGTCAATACAAAATAAGACAATTTATTTTTTCCACACAATTTTTATTTTTCTAACTCTTACAATTGTAACAGTACAACAAATAATATGAAAGTTTCATTCGCTCATGCAAACAATGATTCAACACTGAACTTCGCAATTGGTACACCTTATCCAAACTAGTTTCAGCACTATTGCACAGATATACTTCCACTGCACCTCAAGTACAATCGGTCAAATAAAAAACGTCGGGTGTTATTTGATAAAGTATCACAAACGAACACAGAGGTGCTGACTTGGTAATACTTCTGGAGGGACAAGAACTGGATTTTCAGTAGCTATACATAGGCCTTACGTGATATAATCTTAAGTCTTTGGGGGGGGGGCAGAAAGTACCTTGCCCCCCCCCCCCCCAAGTCGGCGCCTATGAACGACCATATGCGCATGTACAGGAAGACTCAAGGTTAGGTTCACACATGCCTCTTGTCTATCCATGTATTTTCTTGATTATTTAGTCAGTTTTGTTCCAAAACAAACAAAAATAGAAGGCTGTGGCTTTATGTTTCACAGCCGCCATATTCTTGCATGGAAGTTCTTATAATAATAATGAATAAATTCGTGAGGAATATGTTTATTCAGGGAGCATTTTTTAAAGATTTTACTTTATAATACCGGTACTTGTAGTGCAAAATCAATAACTTATGTTCAACTTCTGCAACCAATCTAGCATCGAAATACGCGGTTGGCCAGATCCACGTTTCCTATGAAAACTTCCAGTCGCATTATAGTGTAGTAGCCTACCCACCTCTGAGCTGCTGTTTAAGAAATATGGAACCTTCTCGCTGGTTCAGAGGCCGAAAAATGCAGGTCAATTACAGCCCTAACTACACTTTCTTTCCAGCTAGGATTTGTAGGCCTATGTGGCGCGATGACACAAAGCAAAATGAATTATGACAATACATTAAGTTGAATATCGTGTGTTGCGCTTTCCGCGTTGTTAATTTTTTCTCTCCTGTTGTATGGCCTCATGTGTTCCGAGAATGACCTGTGTTTTATGTGCAGTACGTGCACTAAATTGTAGACTTTGTTTTTTTTTTTTCTTCTTCTTTCTTGAAATAGTCACAAATATTTTGGTTTTACTGTAATTGAAATATGAAGGGACAATAACAAGTAATAGCATACGAGTAATTACTTCTTCCTGCTTGTTAACAACTTCCAATAGACATGTTTTTAGAAAAATTTCAGTTCACATTTACAGTGGTATCTGGAAACATTAACAGATTAGAAGTTCTGTAAAAGTAAAACTGTAAATTGTTAAAAAGTGATTATGTGATTGAATTAATGTAATGTAATAATTTATTGTCACAAAACGTTCTAATTTATTTTTAGAAATCTATGTGGTCATATTTTCCACTTTTGAAAGTCATAAACATCCGAACCCTAATAATAATAATAATAAATGTCATTATATGTACAACAAGGAAATATGATCTGAGGGGGATTCCCCTCTGAGTCCGGTGCCTAATGTTGTCCTTCCTCTCCTCGGGCCTTAAAAGTAGAAGACTGGCTGACCCTACATTAGAACATGACCAAACCCTAGTTCATGCAAAGTTCTGCACAATGCTGGCCACATTAAGATGTTGCTCCTTACCATTATTTTTATGAAAGAAAATACAATAACATCATTACATAAACCGAAAATTGTATTGATTTGTACAGGTAGAGGTTGCAACAAAGGATCTCCCAATGTTAATGCTAGCTCTCCGTTAAAACTTCCGAATTAACTTAGGTATTTCTCCTCTCCTTACATAACTCAAATTCACTCCGTACTGTTGTTGGCACCTGACAATGGTCAGTTCTGTATACTTTAACCTGAAAGAGAGCAAGTGCAAGGATATAAAGAGGGAAGTTCAATTCCTGGCTGGGTTGGGTCTTTTTTGGTGTGTAAAAACCCCTTCTTGGATTCAGGACTTGTGCACCATTCTCGATTAAAAATTTTAAATAAAGAAGGGTTTCGATAACACGGCCAAACTAATTTCATGGTCAAAATATGCTTGGGAGAATCAATCTCTTTCAGTGACCACCCTCTTTACTAGGGCTAACTCAGTACTCTCTTGATATTTTGTCACAGGAAAGCATTCATTGGAGAACAAAGGTAAAAACAGAATCCATCCAACTGTTGTGCACTTTGTTAGTCCACTTTGATTCATTTGTTCATAACGTTACAGAAAGATAAAATGAATACAAAGGTGAGTTACATATTTTATGGTTGGATATATTTAACACTTTGACAGATGGATTTCCAGGCGTTGTGAAAGGAGTATTAAAAATATTACCATTCACAGTTTAAATGCCCCTATAGTGTAGGATCACTCTGTTCACAAGTGAAATGGGATTATTTCCATTAGTAGGAAATTTCATATCTTTCACTAATGAACCACACAGGTCCCTTCGACAGTCAAATTCTTTCTTCAGATTCCAATCTCCATACACTCTAAAGGATCATTCTTTCCACAACACCAATTTGATGTTGGTCTTTATTAAAATCCTCTAGGTACATGATTTCTTTTATTCTGTAAAGAAATTTAAACATGCTGAAACATTTTTTAACTTTACCCTAATTAATTTCAGATGATCGCTTCCTTATGAGCGGTTCAATTTTACCCTGCTCCAATACTACATTTAACTTAATCATGATTGATACATCAGAATCTGAAGACGAACAGGGCAAATGCAGCAGATTGTGGTAAAATTTTGATAGAGAATGATGCACATGGCCATGGGTGTTTATGTTTAAGGACCCTCCTCCGACTACCCCACCCATCCAGTCATCTCATCTGGTTAAAGAAGCCCTGCCTCCCAGGTGTACCAAATACACTTCCGCCAAGCATCAAGCCGGGGGGGGACTGAAAGCCCTACCAGGATAATGGTGTAAGAAAAAAGAAAAAAGAATCTTCTTTCTGAATCGTACATGTTGAGAGAGATAAAAAGGAATGTTCCGAACAGATACTCATCTTTGACAGTGGTAAATATCCCATTTTTGCAAATGACGGTCCCAGGATTTGAACTATGGACCTCCCAAAAGATGTATCTACATTGCCACCTTGGCCAACCTTCAATTTAAATAGGGAAATGAGAAATTAAAAAAAGAAAACAGCAGAAATGGAGAAAATTCCACGAGATTACCATATTCCTATCATACAAGTATCTCTTGTCGACATTCTGTTGACAAATGCAAAAGAAATGATCCTGAATTTCAAAAGTAACTAGGCAGATTTGTTTTCCTCTAGCCAAGATGGCATATAACAACACACAGTAATAAACCCTAACCCAAAGGAACACATCATTATTACTGATTTTAAGAACTAAAAACCGTATTTTACGGACTATAAGACGCTCCGGACCATAAGACGCACCGTGATTTTAGGATGGAAATTTAAAGGGAAAGAAATCTAATTTGATTCTAAACGAAAAATTTTAAAGGAGATATTGCACTTCATTGCATAAACAAATTATAACCATGTACAATGGAATCAGTGTATATCACTTCTAAGTTAAAACCTGCGTTGTACGAAAATCTCTTCTGTTCAGGTGGAATCGTGTAAATTTTAACGATTGAACTGATTTCTCATGAAATACCGTACTAAAAATACCTTTACACCCTCTGACTGTCAATTCAGCATATTGTTAGTGTACGGGACAAGGCTATTTAGAGGTCATGCCCTTCATTTAAAACACCTGGTGGAGACAATGCCTTTCATATAAAAAAATTCAACATTACTTTCTTTTCGCATTGTACACCTGGCTTCCAGCTACCCTCATTTTACGACTGTGACAAGTGCAGTGATGTACAGTCTGTACCATTTTGTTTGTAATTATGGTGTTGCGGCAATATTTACCATTATTTTAATTTTTTTTAGTGTACTTCGAACCATTACACGCACCCAGCTTTCATGACTCTGTTTTCAAGGTATAAAAAGAGCATCTTATGGTCCATAAAATACGGTACTCGAAAGATGAGAAGAGGAAAGTTTAGAGGTCGTGTTCATCCAATCCAAATAGAGGGATCACAATTAAATAATCTATTTAAGAGTTAAGTACTGTAAAACGTTCATTCATATCAGATTATTTACATAGATATCCACATTTTCATAAATACTATCTTAAGGTGTTAAAATAAAAAGGAGATTCTCTCTAAAGCTGTGATTGAAAGGAATATGGTTAGATATTAAACTGTCAAGTACAATGGACACAAGGAAAGAATGTTTTAAGTCCCATGGGACAATATGTTCATTCACACTTCAAGCTATTAAAAAAAAGTGCACAGACTACTGAAGGATACATTTTTTGTAGAATCAGCCATTTATGGAACATATTAAGCATCATTTTTTTTTATTTATCAGTTTTGGAAATAATTATCCAAACTACACAATTCCAAAGTTTTATGAAATACTATTGTTTGAGTACTGCAAATGCAGTCAGTGCAAAACCCTGCAATAAAATAATTTTATTTTTTCTTACAAAGGGAAGAAAAAATAAAGCCACCAAATAGAAACTGAGCACTAAACACCTTAAATTCAGGCTTTTTGGAAGAAATGATATGAAATGCAAGTTTGAAATCATAATGCAAATGGGTAACAGTATCCTCATTCTAACAAATCAACAATCTTTCTGAAGACTACTGGCAAGGTATGCCTTGTCTATCACACACATCAGAAAATCCACCCGAATCCAACACTAAAAAATGCTGTAAAATAAAGCTCTTTGTATCAATAAAGCTGGAGTGTCAGATACTCTAAATCTGTTTTCCACAACTCGACAGTGAGACCATCTTAAAATATATTGCAACTGTTATTTAACATATCTTCCAATAGGAATGATTTCAATCGAAGATAGAACTCATTTCTGATTTTTTTTTTTCATACTTGGATATGCAAAATTACAACCCAACTCCTAATACTACACATGTTTAAAACTTAATTTCTTTAGTACATTACACAAAATTTCTCAATATGCTATTCAAAGTGCTGTAAGGAAGCCTTTTTGTTTTAAAAATTGTTTACTTTTCTAAAAAAAAATATTTAAAAAAAGTTGCGGCACACAGTGAATAATTATATATTTAAAAAATACAATTAAACTAGATATTAATTCATTGCACTAAATATACAAAAAACAACAGGTTTTCAAATAAATTTGGAAGAGAATATAAATTCCTTGATGCCGATAAATTTTGCATTTTGTTTTGAAAATATGTTAACACTAGGTGCGCTACAAATTCTTCTAGAACATCGCAATGTATTATTATACAAATATAAGTGGTAGTTGTTATGCAAAAGCTCTTGAATCTCCACACACTGCAACAAGTATATCTTACAGCTACATTTATTAATATGTATATTTAAATATGTTTTTATGTTGCTGTGTGCCCATTCATTATTCCATCAACAATTATTATAAAAAAAGAAACTACAAATGCAATGACGTGTTTAGTGAACAACCTCTAACATTTCAATATTAATTGCTCTTCCTATCAGAACCCATCCAAGCATGAAACCTGGAGGGTAAATCAGATTTTCCTTAATAAATAATTTTTAAAAACTCATCACAATTTATACGTAAAATTACTATTTAAATTACTAAAGAGAAGTTTTAACCAAAACAGTATTATAATGAAATCTACAAAAGTAAGTCATGCTGCAACCCAAATCCATGAAAAATATACATTATTTCCATTTTTCTGAGATATCAGACATATAAAATATAAATCTCTACTACATATACAAAGCTACTGCAAAAGCTCATAGCAAAAATAATACAAATATCAGTAATTGCCAATTAAAAGGATCAAGATCCTTCTTAAATAAAATTATAATCATTAATCAACACAATGAAACTAAGATAAATGCTGGCTTGAAACAGACACCCATTGTATTCGATAAGCCGAGAATGAAGACTTATCAAATCTTAACAATGATATTAGGTAACTTCTTGCTGCCTCATGTATTAAAACGCATTAAATCATCACTATCATCATTAAAATATTTTATGGTTATTTCTGTTAGAAATTAAGATCTAATTTTCTTTGCCCATTAGCAAAACAACTTATAAACGAATGACTTCTTGCAATGTATTAATTCCGGATTTATTTTCTGTGAAAGCTAGTGAAAAGTTCCAAGCTGTCTGTGCACTGTAATGAATATGCACTTGCTTTGTTATTCACTTAATTTATCCTTACTGTATTTAAAAATATGTCAGCCTCCGTGGTGTAGAGGCAGCGGGCCTCTGGATAAAAGTCTTGGGTCCAAACATGGATTTTTGAGGATGTAAAAACCCTGGGCAGGAAATCCTCTGGGACAAAATTTAACCATGGGTTTCAGTTAAAAAGTTTTGGTGAGTACTGCTATCATTTTTCTAAGAGAAAAAGCACTAACACCTTATGTATGTATACTATGTAAACTATAATATATATATATATATATATGTATATATAGTGCAGCTGACTACAGATCTGTTGGCCCAGGTTCGGTCCCCAGTACCTCCTTGGATTTTTCTGAGTTAGGGAGGTCTGAAACGGGGTGCACTCAGCCTCGTGATTCAAATTGAGGAACTACTTGATAGAGAAGTACCGGCTCTGGTCATGGAAACTTTAACGGCCGTGGGTGTCGGCATGCTGACCACAAGCCCCCCAATCCTGCCATCTACCTATGGTAAATGATGCAGCGGTCGGGTGGTAGGCCTTATCCTTTCAGGGATGTAGTGCCACAGAGTTTAGTTTTGTATATACATAATGTGTATGTGTGTGTATATATATATATATATATATATGTATATGCTCTTTAACAGGATCTTTACTTTATATCTCACTGTTCAGCTAAAATATGTCTGTTGTACAGCTCTGCACATGAGAACGCATGTCATCACTGTGATAATGGTAGTTTGTTTTGTCTCAGTACAACTCACTTTCCTCTCTATCTTGAACAATGAATCCTTTATGTTTTGTTTGCTAACTGATATACTATAATGATGACGATGCCAGTGAGAGTTTGTTATTTCAAGTGTAAATGTTGATTCTATTGTTGCATAAACCTATGTACACTCGTTCTCCATAGCAAGCCACACTCTGATAATGGCGCATGCTAATGACATTAACCAATCACGTTTTGTCACATGATGTGAATTTTCCACTAACTCTCTATGAGTTTTCCTCCCCTTTGTTTTGAACAGGATCAAACTAGCCTGAGACATATAAAAGTCTGGTTTTTTTTAATTGCTGATACAATCTACCATGTAAATTTAATGATGAAATAATCAGTAGAAGATATAAGACAATGTCATGTTCTTTACTGCATCAAACAGCAAGAAGTTAGTATGTGCTGTACACCTTCCAACAATAGCTGCATATAACAAAAGGCTAACAAGAAATGAAAACAAGGACTATCTGATATGCTTACATTCCATCAGTTACCAGAAATGCACATGTAAACTTGGCAAAAAACCAAGCCAGCATTCTGGTGATACGAACAATCAAAGCAACAGGACTCACTACTGCAGGCCATTTGGAAGTAGTGAAGTATTTTAACACCATTACTCAAGTCTTTCACTCTTTAGAAATGTGTAAACAAAGTATAATTATTATTTCTTTCTTTCTTTTAGTAAATGACTACAAGAATAGAGAGTGCATTTTAAACCAGAGTTTAGCTCATTGGAGTCTGAAGTACTGATATCCTGGTGAAAAAGAAAAACCATGCTGCAAAGATGTAATGTTAGAGAGATTCATTACACCAATCAGTGGCCTGTGGCGGATGCAGACTTTATTTCGGGTGGGATTTGAGGAGGTAGAAAAAACTAAGTTCATTTATATTTATAATGAATTTATAAAACTGTAATCTTACCAGTAGTTTTGTATGAATGTGAAACATGGCCACTTTCTTTACAGGAGGAACACAAGTTGAAAGTATTTGAAAACAAAGTTTTTATTTGGATAAAAAAGAATGGGATGCAAGGGGAATGGAGAAAGCTCTACATTAAACTTCACAGTTCGTATTGCTCTCCTAATATGGTAAGATTAATTAAATGCAGGTGGTTAATGTGGGTTGAAAATGTCGCTCGAATTGGAGTGGACAGGGACATTTAACAAAATTTTAATGGGAAGACCAGAAGGAAAATGACCATTAGGAGAACAGAGACGAAGATGGGATGATAATGTTAGGATGGATCTAACAGCGACTGGCTGTAGAAATTCAAAATTGGACACGTTGACTAAGGTCTATGCATATTCAAACACCGGGTTGTGCCTCGTGGTAAATGGGCGGAAAGGCACATAAAAAACGTAATGTTTTCTATATTCTAGAGCCCACTATACTTTTTTTCAATTGATGAGAAATAAGTAATTTAAATATTTCTGAACACATATATAAAATGGTGTGTAAAATTTGCTATACTGATACATAATACAGCCTATTCTTTTTTTTTTTTTAATTTCAGGGGGGGATATATCCCCTTGATCCCCCTCTCTGCATCTGCCGCTGGCACCAATTTTAACCTACAGTCATATCTCGGGTCATTCATTATGAACTTTTTTGTGTACAAAATAATCTACAAATGGAAAGATGGCATGGATTCAGTTCTTCCACCCAACTTCATTCTCGGTTTTTCAGACCTTGATTTGGGAACCAATGTTCACATCCTCAGCTTATGAGCGATAAACCAAGTAAGTGAAGTTAAATGTTAGAATAGACACTATAATATCTACCCCATTTATAATATCACTTCACTATAATAAATCCCACTACATAGATTGTGAAAAGTAATCTACTTTCAAGTAAATGAAATTGGCATTTATGAAGCAAAGAAACACATATTGGCTTGAATAGGCCTATAAGATGACCTCACATATAAGGCAACCATGAATTTTTGAAGGACATTTACAAAAAAAATAAATAAAATAGCTTATTAGTTCATTTTGCTTCACATAAAACAAAATTTTGAAGTTCATCTCGTAACTTCTTCCCTAGACTTTATTGAAGCATTGAGACAATGAAGATGCTTTCTTTTCCACATGCTCCGCCATGACTGGTGGTCAAACAAAGCTTTTACGCGTAGAGAATAGAGAAGTAAAGGTGCAATACAAGCAGAAGCATAAAACAAAATTCGGTGAATTTCCACATGACTTTGACCTTAGGTCGGATGCACGTCATCGTGTGGGGATTCCCGGTGCATTCATGAATGGAGAGTTGTTGAAAGTGTTAGGCTGCGCGTACAAGACGAGTATAGTTTTTATAAACACATTTTGAGGGAAAAAACATAGTCTTATATTCAGACGAATACGGTATGTTCTATTCCATGGAGTTGTGAGAGAAAGCCTAAGTTACAGAAAATTGTGTTGGTTAGCTAAAATCTGTCTTGGGATGGGTTGCCCCACTGCTTGTGGGGAACATAAGATGTAGTATAATTATTACAACATGCCTGCTCTCTCCACAGTCACAAAATCTGATACATGCAGTTGTAGCTTGCTGGTATAATGGGCAAAACAGCACCATAAATGTAGGTATATGCTTATGAAGAAAACTGGGACAACTAAATGGGATGATCCGATGTTTGTTGTCTATATTGTAAGTCCTTGGTTTAATTTCCAGCTTGATTCTTTTACATTTCCTTGGAATCTTTTGACTTCGTAAGTTAATGCTTTTATACATTACTAACAAGGAAACTGTAAGGGTTGTCATGACAAAACCTACCCTTAAATTTAGCATATTGACAGGTCTTCATTATAGAAAGATATACAAAAAATCAGCTGCTCTATGAACTTACTTAAAAAACTAATATTCTCTTTGATATGATTACTATCTGTAAGAGGGTGAAAAAGTGTTTGTATTGTTGCAGTAAGAAACAATGATGGGCACTTTTACAGGGGGCTCGCTTGAGTAGCCCACATGCTGGGAACATGAGCGAAATTTAGATAACTACTAGTTATTATTTCCACATTTTGCAACTATTTAATATTTTCAAACATTGAGGGGTTGGTTGTGATTATTAGTCTTTGTGAGTGTTACAGAAGTTTAACCACTCTGTGCACAGATAAAACTATTCATGTGTTAAGAATTCAGACTAACATACTACGTATTGTGCCCGTCATTATAAGCCAAAGTAAATAAATAACTGAACAGAATACGAGATTCACTTAAATAGGTACTATTTAATGAAATACTAGCATGTGAATCAAAGGAGGATATTATTCATGATTATAATACTATTTCCTCCCATAGCATTAAGGCAAACTAGAAACTACATGTAGGCCAACAAAGGACGTGGGAACCTTGCTTTGCAACAATGCTGCAGCCAACTCAAAGGCACGTGGTAGGTGGGAAAGACCTGCAATTCCCTCTCATTGTCAGCTGTGTGACACTGCCCAATATTTTGAATTTATGATATTCACAATAATTAAGTTTCACACACTTGCATCTGATATGAGCAGCTATTTTTTTTTCATGTGTCTATCTGTAACAAAGACCTGCCGACATACTAAATTATAAGATTTAAATACACTATGTATGCAAATGCCAATTACTACTACAAAATGTATATTAACACATTAAAATTGGACATGTAGATTAAAGCTAATCAGATTCAGGGTCTTTTTCCAAATGCACTACACAATGATCACTATCAATTGGAAGTGATATAAAAAAAGAATGATTTCCAGTGAGTAAGAGCCAAGAAAGACTGTTGGAGGCATGTACAAATATTATGGAATATTAGATTAGGTATCTGTACCAGCCCATTAAAATAGAGGAAATAATGTGTTTTGGTCAATACGACAAACCAGCTGTCCACACTATTATTGCACAAAGGTCAAACAGACTTAGAGAGTAACACAAAATTATAACAAAAACTACTCTCTGCTCATTAGAAGTGGAGTGACCAACTACTGATGACATTTATAAATATATAAACTAATGAGATCTAAAACATGAACAAACTGGCTCTAGAAGCTAAAATTAGATCAATTCTGACCTATTACAAACTTGAAGCATAAATTAAAAATCTGCAAGCTATTTATGAAAAATAACAGGCCTTGCATTTGCACAAAGAATATCATGAACGCAGCAAATATTCACATTTTGTTAGTTGGAGTCTTGTTGCTTTGATGCTTCCTTACTTCCAGTCAACTTCAATTGCTCTATTTTAAGTGCTATTTTACAGTTGTACATTGTAAATGTTTCTATTAGAAAGCGGTGTTTTTCAGTTCAAAATTAATACCCCACTGTGAGCTTTTACCTAAATATGATAATACTTTATCGTTATGCATAATATTAATTACAGTTTGCTTTTACATAAAGCCAGGAACAAGGAAAATCATAATTTAATAAACAGTGCTGCTGGTGTAATTATTAACAGCACTCATACTTTCATTCTTTGGTTGCATACAAAGCCACAAAAGCATTTATTTTAAATATTATTGTTGCTGTATCACTTAATTATGTTAAAAAAACGGCCGTTGTGTACCAACGTCATTCCATATAGTCACAACGAAAAACATCCATTCAACCACAAAATTCATTTCAATGTATGATACCACAAATGTCAGTAATTTTTATCATTTCACTGATATATACAAAACAACTACTGACTGGATAAATGATAAATAAACCAATACAGCAATTTATAACTCTCATTCTGCAAAACAAATAAAAAGAACAAACCATTCCAAATGTGATACCTCTCTCTTGGCTTTACAACTAAAGCAGCACCGCAAATAGTTGAAAGATATTTAGATGAAGTTATAGTGAAAGGTTCCTTTTTCATATAATTACATTATAATGAAGTGTTATATTTGGTAATACAAGAGTTTAGTGTGTTTTGTTGTAGTTGTTCTGTGTTTCGCTTCCTAAACTTGTTAATCTTCCTACAGGTAGCACCTAGAGCTTACCTGAAGCCCCTCAGCTCTCGTTCATTTCTGAAAAAAGGCCACACATTTTCTCATGAGAATGTATCATGCTGTCATCAGCATCCTCCACACATATAACAAAAATTCATCTCACATCAGCAAATATAAATTCACCAGCAAACAAAGCAACGATTATCTTCATGATTTAACGAATGTACAATACATTTTCTTCTGACATTGACAGGTGCTAACGAGTTTTGGGATGAGAATTTGAATAACTGCACTGGGGTATGTATTAATAAAAATCCTACAATATTAGGGACGTATCCATTTCTGAGAAACCGAGATGAAGATCTTTTATAATTGCTAACCTCTTTTAAGTTATTATGGAAGATCACTGTAATGAAGGGACTATTACTTAGAACAACTGTCTTCCATTCTATGTTCAAGCCTTGAGTGATTCTTTTTAAACTTTCTTTTAACTATAATGCCGCCGGCGTGGTCTTGTGGTTAGCATCGCTGACTACAGATCCGTCGGTCCGGGTTCGATTCCCGGTACCTCCTCGGATTTTTCTGAGGTAGGGAGGTCTGGTAGGGGTGCACTCAGCCTCGTGATTCCAAATTGAGGAGCTACTTGATAGAGAAGTAGCGGCTCCGGTCAAGAAAACCACCATTAACGGCCGTGGGTGTCGGCATGCTGACCACATGCCCCCCAATCCTGCCATCTGCCTACGGGAGATGACGCAGCGGTCGGGTGGTAGGCCAAGTCCCTCCAGGGATGTAGCGCCACGGAGTTTAGTTTTTTTTTAACTATAATAGGACAATAATTAAGCCATTAATGTCATTTTTTAAGCAAATACTGTTAAGTGCACTTTTGAAGTGCTAATAGTACTTAGGTTACAATATAAGGGATGAAAGAATTTTACATTACAACGTTCCGATTAGCAGAATATGCTGGTAATTCTCATGCTAATGTTTTCTCAAAAGCTCCTTGGTAGATAAATATGTTTGTACCTATTTTAACATTAAATAGAATTAACACTCAATTTCATCATTGTAAGTTTTCACTTACACAGTACGGGTTTCACAGATACTCTCATCTGCATCATCAGATGAGGTCAACTGCAGAGTTTGTTGGAAGACTGGTAGATGTCTCTGTTGACCCATCAACTTAGCAATAAGATCACTGTATTCCAAATTCTAAAATTTACTAAGTTTTTTATTTATTTTTAATGATAACTTTTTCCTAACAGTCAGAAAAAGCTTTCATAAAAAGTAAAGTAAAAACATAAATAATTTCGTAAATTTTGAAATTACAAAGATAATGATCTGACAGCAAAGTTGGTAAGGCCAACAGAGACATTTACCAATCTTCCAACAAACTTGGCACTTGTCTTCAGCTGATGTTGTAGACGAGAGTATCTGTGAAACACGTTTTATGTAAGTGAGAATTGATAATACTGAAGCTGAGTGGTAATTCTATTTAATGTTAATACTTCATTACTTAAGAGTAAGTAAATAGTATCTGATTAATATTTTCATACCGGTTGAATTTGTTGAGTGTATATCTGTGAAAAATCACACAGGTTCTGTAAAATTTGTACTTCTTGGTCATTGCTGAAAGAGCACATAAAATTTACACCTATTATTACGTTCATTGTGAAAAAAGGAAAAAAATCCGGCTTGAACCCAGCACAAAAAGCAGTAGGAAGAAGTGCTACGTACTTCTAAAGAAGATACGAGAAAAAATCCATTCCTAAGCTTTTCGGATGGTGGTATAATACCCCTAATATTTTAGGTTTTTATTAGCTCCTAACCCCCTCTACAATTACTCAAAGGTTCATTCCTCATCTCATGCTGACATCTTCGGCATCTCCTTGTAAATCAAGAAATAATGGCAGTCAGAGTATTAATCTATTTACAGTTTCAAAATTTATACAAGCTTCTGTGAAACTGAGTTACATGTATGGCAAGCAATGGGAAGATTCAAAGAAAACTGCTTCTCTTGTGTGACCTAGCAATTGACAACCAAATGAATATTTCACTCACGCTCACTCATTCATACCTCTGTTACCACCGGCCATAATTCCCTTCCTCTTGCGCATCTCTTCATCAGAAGCAATAAGCCTACCAAGATTACCAGGCACTATGGGGCTCCCCCTCAAGCCACCAGGAGCACCGAGGTGAGTATGATGCTGCCCCGCTCGAATTGGTTTAGCTGTAAACATACATACAAAATCTTAATTACTTCAGTCTTAAATATGTCTTAAAGTCATGTTTCTATGCATTGGAATCTCATCAGCACATTTCTTATTAACAAGTTTACATGCATCATATAAGTATGATGATTTTGGAAACGACATTCGCAGTTTTATACTAGTTACATGTTAAAATGTTCGCCTGAAACGTTATAATTAGGTATCAGAAGTTAAGGCACAAAATATAGTAATTTAAAAAAGGAAAATAAGGCATTAAAATTATATTGCACAAAAGGTCGTACATGTAAAATAGCTCTCATAACACAATAATTTGCACTTGAAAAATTAAATTGTAGCTGTGTATTAAATATGCCATTTTCATAATCATGGCAAAATTAACCATTCTCTTCCACACAATGTATGTTTCATTTAATAATAATAAAACCACGAAGACAATAGGATGGAAACGGCATCAGTTGAAAAATTAAATTTTATTCCAAGTCTGGCTTAGCATCTGTTATTTTTCTTGGCTCTAATATTTCATTTTATCTTTTTGGTTAATGTTCACTGATCGAGCAGTGGCAGCGGAGAGAACTGGCTGTTCAGAAGAAGCAGCCATTGTTTCTACGTCATGCGGGTCACATGGGGAGAGAATGATGCTCATTGGTTAATTTAATATTTTTTGGTTAGAAAATTAGTAACGTTCTATTCCGTTGTATGCAATTCAATTTGATGGAAAATATAGGATGAAATTGTGTGCAGTGGCAGTAGTCGATGTCACGTGATCCAATTTGACAGTTTTAGAAAGTGTAACCAAAAACTGAATTTTGGGATATCAGCTTTATATAGTCGTATACATCATATTAATCTCATAGTGATTGATTCCATATGGGAAATACTGCATGTCTTTTCGGATTTTTTTAATGACATTTTGAGCAACGTATGAAAGCTGTACACAATCCCTTATTCATTTAGTTTTTCAGTACCGGTAGCATGTTTCTAGTTTATGGCATAATTTTTTTTTTTTTTTTTTTTAAATATACAATAGAAATACATGTTAACAAGATTCCACTACATTCACTTATTTCTTTAAACCCGAAAATCACAAAATCAACTAAAATTTATAATTACTTAAATGTCTCAGTAACAATACAGATGATTGGCTGAAAGCAATGACATAGTACCAAAAAATAATAGCATCTCATAAATCTCTATATCGCATCAAATCATGTACAAAATATTATATTACATCTGGTACCATTAGCTGAAGCTATTAACTGTTTTGTTTAACATTTCTTTAACATCAATATTAAAGTCTGCAGAGAGAAGGCAATTAAATGGTACAAGATGGGAAAGGGCCTTACAGAGAACTAAGATATACAAATCTATACTATAAAAGAGCCTTACAAACTCTTGAGTGCAACTGTGAAAACTTATTTAAAATAAACAACTGGTATACTCTTCCTATCCACCAGGAAACTCACCTATCTGTGCACTAGGTCCTCTCCTTGCAAGGTTCTTTTGTCTAACAGCTTCCTTGATTCTGTCTACTTCGTACTGGTAGCGTTTCCTATCCTTCATAGCACCCTCCTTAGCATCCTTCAACGCTGATTCCAAAGCCTATCGAATAAAAAATTAATTATTCTCAAAGCTATAAGTAAGATACATACAAAAAAGTTAATACAATGGGCCTTAAACATTGAAAGCATCGGGAGAAGGGCAAGTCTCAAACAGTTAACATCCTAAAATACGAAGTTTGTATGGCAACAATGCTTGAGATAGAGATTTAATGTATACAGTTAGATTTACCAGAATGAAAGACAAAATTTAATTCAAAAATTTTTAAGGTTTCAAGGTAAGGTACAGCTGTCATTTTATATTTGTGCCTCTCGCCGACCGTTGGAATTTTGTTACAAGGAGCAGGTAGTTCGTGTATTCCAATACAAAAGACATCCAGTTCCCTTTCTAGTCAATACTTGTCCGAGCTCAAATCTGTTCTCATCTGCTGACCGTTGTAAATTTAAGAAACGTTTTTGTGCACGCTAGTAGAATCTCTTCTCCTACCAGGAAATAGTCACGGGACAGACCGGCAGAGATATAATACGATGTCTGTAAGAAAGCATTCCATAGATCCCATAAAAGTCTGATGACTATAGGATGTGGAACTTGTCAAAGCATTAAACAGAGTTACAATTCTAAACTATTAACATATTATTTGTCATAAAGTCATCAGCAGAGTAGAAGCTGTGTGCATTTAATATTTCTTAATCAATAATTTCATTTCTTTTGGTTTGTTAGTAAATTTTTTAATCTCTTTTGGAAGTTTGTTAAAGAATTTAATTCCAGAATAGTTTTTTATTTAAAAAAGGAGAGGTTATCATAAATTTAGACATTAAGGAAAAGAGAATAAGAAAATTGTATCGATGTTTTTAAATTGTACGGTACTTCAGGCATAGTTGCTTGCTACACTAAAGAACCCAAGTACAAATCTCCAAGCTTCCATCTTAGGGGCTAAAGAAAGGTTCACTGCACCATTGCACCCTGAATTTCAGGTATGTTAAAAGGCAGAATCTTAAATCGATAAAAGAATCAAATTAAATTTGGTAGAATAGATTAATAAAATAAAAACTCTAAAACAAAATTTAGTACTAGTAGTAAATTATTTTAAGGAAAGAAATAATGAACCAGAAAGATAAGATTAGTGCTAAAATGAATAAAACCTCTTCTTAAAATCATAGTTGTGATGAAACATAGAAAGAAATTTCTGTTTTAACACTTTCCATACCATGCCCGTACGCAATACCTTCCGCATTTTATTCCCGCGTGAACCAAGACCGTACCCCTTACGTTGCATGTGTTTCCATGCTCAGCAATGGGAGAATACATGTTGTAATACAGGTTTTGAACAGATAAACATGAAGCTTAGTTTATGAACTTCCCAACAGAATGTGCTTCATACACTTTTGTTGTTTCTTGTATCAATTTATATCGATTTTTCTATCGAATTTATATCGGTCTACTGCGATTACCACATCAACAAGAAGCTAGGTTAGCGTTTGTGAAGATGTCCGAATTGGATGAATTCTGTTTTTTAGGCTTTTCTTCTGTTGATCAAAATATTTATTCTGGTTCTTCTGGATCATATCAGGACGTATCCATTGACGAAGACTATATATGTACAGGCAAAGGAAAGAAAGAAAGTGAGAAGGGAGTCAAGATGGTTGCAAACTATGTAACAATGGACTGTGTATGCCAGAGTGCTTCAAAGAATATCACACACGTGTTAATTACTGGACAAAAGTTGTCAGCATTCTATATTATGTATTATTTCAGTAAATTTAGGTAGTCCTTTGCAATAAATAAGTTTTTAACCCACTAAACCTTGAACAAATTATTTCCGGGAAAAAAATAAAAATAAAATAAAATAAATAAATAAAATAAAATAAATCCTCAAAATACCCTCCCATTTATCTGCCTGTGATATATTTACATGAGAGTGAATACAAAAATGAATATCATTTCTAGAAAGAGGAAGTCTCAATCTTCATGGCTAAGTAATTAATTATTTTGTAATACATATTGCATATTTAAAAAAAAAATCACAAAAACGGAAGAAAACGCCCGGTTTACAGAGTGATAATGCTGAAATATGGAACGGTGTGGAAAGTGTAGAGGATTTCCCCATAAAAAGCATTCTCTTACCTTGACCCTCTCCATGGTTGCTCGCAACCTCTTCTCCAGCTTAGGCAATTCACATCGGAGGTCAGCATTATCCCTCACAAGCTGTTTATGAACTTTTGTTAGCTGATCTAAATTATTTTCTAAGAAGCTGATTTTCTGCTTCTGTGCTAATGAACCTCCATCATCCTCACTGTCCTCTGCATTTACAGACTGCACACAAAAACAATGTTATAATTACTGTACTCCTTTTGCAGATAAAATACCGGATGAGAAAATGTGAGTGTATGTGGAAAGTGGAATGCAAGAATAATATTAAGCATGTACACTGAGCAGAGTTATGGAACAACAGTGAAACAGTAAGTTATTAAAAGCCAGAAAATTCTGTTATGGGAACGGTCTAGTGGTAGGATTACCAGATGTCTAAATTTCAAACACTGTCTGTTTTTTTTTTTTTTTTTTTAAACACTAATGAACATATTAATACATATTTTCATGAGAAACATGTTTTTACGATATATAAGTGATGCTTTACAGTTCCCCTTAAAAAGATTCTGAATCCACATAATTATGAGTAATGTCTGCATATGACCAAAGAACATCATTCAATAACCATCATTCTACTGGTAAATGTTGATCTAGTATAGAGTGCTTCAATCATCAGTTATGGAAACAGCTTTCAATAACTAATGAATCAATTAATACTTCTGGAACTTCTGTATCCAGTAAGTATACCAGTTGCAGATTTATGTATTGAACTTCTTTACTATGTCTTATATGCACCAATGGTAGCACTGGTCACAACATGATAACTCAAATTGATTCATGGATGGTAGATCCACAGTATGCCGTGATCTCGCAGCTGTTTGTTTTTATATAACAAAGCACGAAAGTAATTATTATTTGTATAATCAGTTACATTTTTATTCATGGAATAGTCTTAATAAATCCAACTCGCGTTGATGAGTTTCATCAGATAAATTTGCTCCTGCTGCACAGTCGCGAATCAATTGATAAACTCGTAAACACTCGTGGGATTACCTATGACAAAAAAATTTCAATTCTTCTTTGAGAAAATGGTATCATTTTACCTATTCTGCCCTTAAGGTCCACATCAAACCACCTCTGAATTTCCTTACTTAATATTTTCATAATTTTTCAGTCTTCATTTTCCCTTGAGAGGAATTCTTTGCAGAATGGCTTGAATCTTTGGAGTACGTTGTAAAATGTACAAGAAATAAAATTCATATTGGGTTCTGATGTACTGTATATACTCGAATACTACCTGCATATTTTTTCCAAATATCGCGATTGAAAAACTGGGGTGCGGATATTATTTGAATACTGGTCTCCTGTCATTTGAATTTCGACAATTTGTACCATATCGTCTCAATATAGCACGATGCTTTGTAGTAGTATCACAGTATAGTATAACAGTAGCGAAGCTGTAATTAAAGGAAAATGAGACAAAGAAAGTGCTTTCTAATGCACATGATCCGCCATGAATGGCCGTGAAACAAAGCTTTACGTATAGAGACGCCAAGCAAGTAACATTACAGTACAAGCAGAAGCACGGAAAGTTTGGTGAATTACCACACGACTTTGACCTTGATTCGGACCAGTCGGACGTACATCATCACGTGTGATTCCCGCCGATCAGCTGGAGAGTGTTGTTGTTGTTGAAAGAGACGCAGCACGTGTAAGATGGCGAGATTTCCAGCAGGCTGTTACCATGTTATTTTTAAAATGACATTTTAGCCTACCATATTTATTTCTTTTATGAAATGTAATGTTAATTATAACTTTTAATCAAGAATAAACATGGCAAAATAATTTTATATAGAGGCCTATAGATTTTTTTTTTTTTTCAAATTTCCTTTTGAAAAATTTGGGTGCGGGTATTATTCGGAGGCGGGTAGTATTCGGGTATATACGGTATGTTAAATTTCCTTTTGTTCAACCATACTACAATACACTTATTACATGTGTCATAACAATATCATAATGATATCTATTTCAAAACAGTTTTTCATTATAACACAGGTTATGTTAATTTCAACTCCCTACATACTGTAATTACTGTATTATGTCTACTTTGCTAGCAAACCAGCCATTTACTGGTAATAAAGACTTTCTAGAAGTGATTGACTTCAGCCCATGACAGTGGTGATCCTGGAAAAATTACCAATAAGATATTTCATCTTTACTTACCTTCTTAATTCTAGCCTGAAGGTCCTGGACAAAGAGCTTCCTGAGATTATGGAGAGTCTGGAGTTCTTTAGCAACAGTATCTTCCAAACCCTTCAAGTCCTTCCTTGCCTGCTCCCGCCTCTCATTCGTCAAACTAGAAGAGAAAATTAGATAATTATTGAAATAAGCAGGATATCAACTGACCTCTTACATTAATCATAACCTTAAACAATATTCTTATTAACAGAGTATATAATTCATAATCCATTTTTTATTTATTTTCATATTGGTTGGACATCATTTGGATGCATATCCATTTGACAAAATGGTTCCACATACAGCAGTTGTATACCAGAGTAATAGTGCTCTGATCTCTATTGTCTAATCCTAATAAAACAGGATTCCATTGTAAATTAAAGTCAACTCCTAACTATTCAAGTTACTTGTAAAACGCGTTATGTGTAAGTTAACACTTAAAAGTGAAGTCTGAGTGATAAAATAAAGTTTTTATAAGATAGTAAAACTTAAATTATACATGAAAAACAGATTAGATTAATATATAAGTAGTCCCCCTTAGAGATAAGTTCTTTCTGTATTTCTCAAATACTTACATTAATTCTTGAAGTTTGTTACTCTTCTCATTTTCTTCCTGTTTGAGTCTCTCATAGTCTTGTTGCATTTGTTGATGTGCAAGTGTATATTTCTGGTTCATGCTGCAATACAAAAATTATAATGTACCTAGATCTATATACAAAATTTTGATATATTAGCACTTTACATGGAATGTTTTGTTTGGATAATCAATCTCACAATCTTTTTCTTACTTTTAACATGCTTATTATACTTTACTTAGTGAAAAATTTACATGTATCTAATCAACTTCTACTTACTCTTTGAGCTCTGTGATTAGATTCTGTTTTTCCATAATTTCATCCCTAAGAGCAGCCACCTGTTTCTGATGAGCATCACGGAGCTGGTCCATCTGAACTTCCAAAGCTACACGCATCTTATTAGCCTGCTCCTTCTCTTCTGCTTTTTCCTTGCTTGATACTGTGTGTACTTGTTCTAAAAAAAAAGAAGAAAAAACAAATACATTTCTAGTAATACAAGAACCATTTTTTAAAAATTATACAGTAAAACCTCTTTCACCTGTATAACATGAGGCTAGAGCTGTACATGTTATTGGCAGAAAAGGAATTACAGAACAGGACATTATGCAACAAGCCTATAATGAGATTTATTAAGATACAAGTATGTTTACGAAACGAGCAATGCGAGAGTCTTAATTACGAGAGTCTTAATTACTATTATAGGCAATTTGCGTATTACTTTTTTGTTCGATCATAATAAGTCTGAATATTTAAATTTTGAGAATTTAGATTCATTCACATAAACAGCAAGGAGTCCACCATGACCTTCGCGTCAGCTGATTGTAGTAGTTCTTGTCTTCTACGAGAGATGGCAGGTCACGGCATCGATAAAATCGAAGCTACCTTATGGTTGATTTCTTGAAACCAATGGATTTTGACAACAAGAATTAATTCATTTTAGTATGATAAGTTTTTTTTAGTATGATAAGGTTTCATTTTAGTATGGAAGTGCTAAAAATGTGTGTATTACCAGTCCTACTATATTATGGCTGCCAGACATGGGCATTAAAAAAGGAACAAGTTAACATGATAGAGATTTGTCAGAGAAAGATGGAAAGAAAACTGTTGGGTATAAATCTAAGGGACAGGATAAGAAATGAGGAGTTAAGAAAAAGAAGTGAACTGGAAAACGCAGCGATTGTTGTAAGAAAAACCAAATGGAATTGGGGAGGTCACGTCATCAGAATGAATCAAGAGATAAGCGTATGCAACAACTGTTTGGGACCAGAGGAAGGGTAAAAGAAGCAGAGGCAGACCTCGACGCAGATGGGAGGACGAATTCAGGGAGGAGTTAGGAACGAAATGGACAAGATAGGCCAAAGAAAGAGTGTACTGGAAACAATAGTGATAAAACATTTAAATCATTAGGAAATCAGTGATCTAGGAAGAGAAGAAGAGTTCAGGGAGGAGGCAGAAATGAGTTGGTCAGGATAGGTTATAGAAAGAGTGAACTGGAAACAAGTGATAGAGCATTTAATTCATTAGGAAAACAGTGTCCTAGGAAAGTGTTGATAATATAGGTCTTAACCCACCAGGAGGCAAAAACCCAACTCTCCAAGGAAATAGCTCACCTTGGGAGAGTAAAAACAGAGCCAGCCCTACCATGGTAGGAGGCCCTTGCCCTATAAGGGATTGTGTCGGGCTTATTTATTTATTTAATTTATTTATAATATTTATTTAGTATGATAATTAACATGAACTGACTTGATTTTATTTTAAATACAGGCTATTTATTACATAGTTTTCAGCTCATACTCTTAAGGTCATTTTGTGTAAACACGTGTATCAAACTTGATAATAATCGATACCACACCTATGTTGAAATGAAAAACAGTTTTGAAATGAGTGTCATTATAATACTGTTACATTACTCGTAATAAGCATATTATAGTATGGTCGAACAAAAATAAAACAAACAATTTTGTGCATAATTTCTATACTGTAATAATACTATAAAGCACACAGAATTCTTGTATAGATAATTAAAGTTATTTAGGCCAATAATTTACTTTCTTTGTTAACGAATTCCATTTTTCAGATAAGGGTTAAAATGTTAAATTTTTAAATAAGAAATGACAGGGGAGTAAGCAATAGGGATTAGGGTGAAAATTACTTAAAACAGACGGAGAGTTTCTGTATAGCTGTTGAGCCAGTTTGAGAAATTTTATGAGTAGGCTCATTCCGTCTGTTTAGGTTCACTGCCGAACAACAAATTATATCAAGAAAGCAATATGTCATATTGTTGGATTCGCATTTCTGCAGACAAATGAAGTCTTGCGCATGCGAGCTTCATCCCTTTGGTTTCTTTAGAACTGGTTAAGATGGCGATCGTTGTAATTGTGCATCATGCTGCTCCGTGGATAAAAGACAGTTGACTGTTATTTAAGAAAGTCTACTTGTGATCACATAGCGTGTGAGTGCAGACAAAAGCATATAAGTGTTTCAGGTAATTAGTTAGGCTGCATAGTTGTTATTTCGATCATCATGCGATTTTAAAATAATCGCCGTGGTCAGATTCAAGCTCGTAAGCAGCCATTTTTGAAGATTGGGAATAGGCCACGAGATAACTTAAAATTAAGGAAATAGTCTTGCTGCCCGATTATATGTTATGATTCTGAATTGAAACAAAGGTAATGTAAAGTACCGTAGTCTTAATTAATTTTGGAGCAGCGGCACTTAATGTTTAAATAAGAAAGATCTGCCTCTTGATTGGCTTCTCCTAACTGCTTGGGAATTTAGGATGAAGGCTTCCCAAGGGTGAGAACTGTGTGTGTTAGGCCTTCAGTGTTCTAAAGAAACCAAAGGGATGAAGCTCGCATGCGCAAGACTTCATTTGTCTGCAGAAATGCGAATCCAACAATATGACGTATTGCTTTCTTGATATAATTTGTTGTTCGGCAGTGAACCTAAACAGACGGAATGAGCCTACTCATAAAATTTCTCAAACTGGCTCACTGTGCAATGCAAGAATACTGCATTTAGTTTTTGAGTTTTTGTATTCAATTTTATTTCTCAGAATGCATGAACAGATTAAGTGTCATCCACTTTAAAGTAGGGTTGCCAACTCTTGCAAGGGAAAATAAGGGATAAAAGCCTAAAATATAGGACTCAAAAGTTTACTACTCGTACAACATAACGAATGGTCATTACAGCAATAGTGAATGAGGGATTAGGTTAGGACATCAAATAAAAGTCACATTGGCGAAGGGAGAGGAAAACAAAGGAAGTGACAAAGAGCATCCAACCAATTACAACTACCAATCATACTTTATACATGATCATTATTAAAATAGAATACCCAAACAAATTTAAAAAATGGAGGGAATTCTGGAAATTCAGGATAGATGTTGAAAAATGCGTGACCCGAGATTTTTGTCCAAATTAAGTGAAAATACGGGTTAGTTGGCAACCCTACTTCAAAGGGGACTGGATTTCACCTGGATTATGTAAATGGCTAGATGCATAATTTAATTGGTACAGACAGAACATTCATGTAATTATTTACTGGTCATGTAAGATCTTCAAAGGAATGCAATGAATAAAGGCTCATGTCTAAAAAATAAAAGCTTATGAAATATGAGAATTATTTGAGATGAACTATCTTAGAACACCAGAACATTACTGGTGACTATTAGATTTAGCAGAAGCATACTTACCAGCAGCTTTCAGCTTAGCACACTCTTCTCTCAATGCATCAACATCTTCTTCTAGGGTACGCTTCTTATTCTCTGCCTCACGCATAGACTCTTGCAGTGTCTTCATGCGAGCTTCATGCTGTGAGATCAGTAATCTGCAGTCCCCTAAGTCCTTTTCGTAATCAGTTATCTGCAAAAATCATATTAAGTTAATAAACCCATCTTCAGCTACTTGTCAACAGGCAAATCCTGATTCTGAGAATCGTGATATGCACCTGGTGGAGGTTTGATGAACATCTTGATCAGGTTCTCATCTTCTGGTATCTCGAAATTCATCAGTCTACTTTTGAATTTCTTTATATAAATCTTCTCCCAAATTTCCAGATCTTCCGGCCTATTCACTGATTTTAACAATTTCCCTTCTCTACACATTATGTTAGGTAACAGAAACCTCCACTACGAGGCCCTTCACCCCAACATAGGGGAAATAGGATTCCAGACCAGACACATTATGTGGTCATTGTCTCAAGAATGAGTTGCTACTGCTGATTTCTCCATCTGATAATATTTAAGATTTCACACATGTTCTTACAGTTTTTCCTAGTTTGATATTAGATTCAAGAATCAATTTTTCTCTTAGTTTTTCCTGGTTTGACCTGGTTCAATTGGTATCAGTGAAAAAGGATGGAGAAAAAAGATATGTAGACAAATTGCACAACAGTCTGAAATTTATTCTACAAGACAGATCATTCCGTCAAAAGCTAAAATTCGAAATACTGGAATGCTGTGTTAAATCAGTATTATTGTATAGGTGCACGATTTGGGCCTTTATGCAAATGGAGACAGAAAAACTAGGAATATGCCAACGAAAAATGGAGAGTTCTTAATGTCGAAATGACAGACTTGAGTACCCAACTCAGAAATACGAGTTACATCCAAAATGAAAGACATAGGAATGCAAGCACAAGATCTAGTGGAAATGGGGAGGGCATGCTGCTAGACTTCAAGAAGATAGAAGAGCTTACACTATAACAATATGGGACATCCAAACTGGTAAAAAGAGAAGAGGCAGTCCTAAGTGCAGACGAGTTTCAGACAGCAGTAAGTGAAAACTGGACAAGGATCGACAGAGACAGAGTTCAATAAATCCTAAGGAAAGAAGTAGTAAAGCATAGTGAAGTGTAATGTAGAATAACCTTAAAGAGGTAAATCACTCTTACTCACATGGAATGGCTCCCCATGTGAGCATTAACAGAGCCACCCCTACGTAAGGAGGAGGCCCTTGCCCTCAAGGGATTTTATGAGCTTATTTTATTTATTTATTTATTATTTTTATTTAGTTTGGTAGAACAAAAAATTACTAAAATTAATAAAGATATTAGATACCGTATTTTGCATTTTGCCCAACATCAGGTCTCTAATTTGGACATAAATATTTTATTACCGTCCTGATCAGTGAAATCTGTTTGAAGAAGAATTAAAAATAAGATTACCAGAATTGTTTCAATGAAACATTTTAGAAATTAATTTTAAGAGAATAGAAAAAATGTAGGCCTACACTGTAGATAAATTGTCTTACCTTCTTATTACAATCAGTCTGGAAGGTTTCTAGTCCTTGACATCGCTGCACCAAATTCTTTACTTCTGATTTCATCTTTGAAATATACAGTCTTGCCACAGTAAATTCCTCCTCCAGTTTCCCATTGCTATCAGCAGAAACCTGAAACTTCATTACATATAATACACTTGAATTTTAACCCTCAAATGTATACATATGGATTTCACTAACTGAAGGTGGTATGAATATTATCACAAGGATTAATTTTCAACCAATATAGCAAGTAATCACTGAGATCTCAACTCTCTAATGCTTTATTATGAATTTTTTTTCCCCTTCAAAAGAATAACAATTTTTGCCACATTCCTTAACTATAAGTAATAAGAACAAAATCTTTTTGTTTTACTTCCACTAAATCATCTTAAATTTTCATATTCTTCATTATCACACTAATTTATTTATTATAATACGGTATCAACAACTAATACTTTGGAATAAGTTTTGGGAAAAACTAGTACGTCAAATTATCACTGTACTCCTAATAGGTATATTAAAATTTTCATATAAAGTGTTTGCTCTCTTTTGTGAAAGAGGAACTAGTTTTTGGATTTAACAACGTTGAAATGTTCATTACAATTTATTTATTTACCCAAACTGTTACAATCCCTGAGCAACATGCTCATACTGGGACAGAAAAGATTAGAATATAATGGCGACAACAAATTACCATAGTCAATACAAAACATAGACACAAACAAGAAACTGAAACAGAATATACATAGCATAGTCTCCCACAAAGAAAGTAGTACAAAACAAAATATAACCAATCTTGAAACAGACAAAAAAACATAGCTCATTAACAATTCTCAATCTCAAACTTCTTCCACAGTATTTCTTTCACCTCTCTCTTATATCTATGAATATTTGTGATTAGCTTAATTTTGTCAGGAAGTTGATTATAGAGCTTAACACAATGATTTATGATATTCTTAGTACCATGCCGGGCAGTATTAGATGTGGATGTGTGAATGTCAAGTGGGCGTCTCAAGTTGTAATTATGTATATCAGTACAGTGTTTCAGAGAAATATTACTATGAATCCTGTGATTGATAACCTTGTATATGTGAACTAGACTAGAATAAGATATTTCAAGGCGTAGGGGTAAAATTTTCAGTGATTGATACATTGCATTTCGATTGTACATATAGTTCTGGGAAAAACTAGCAAGTCAATAGAACTATGACCAATAGAACTATGTTTGTCTGAGACAAATGGGGCAGGGGTTATTTTGGATAAAAAAAATTTCAGATAATCCATTGATTCCAGTGTACCCACTCCTTTTAAATATAAAGTGTCCTACACCATTTAAAATTAAACTGTTGTAAAATTGATTGCAGCAATAAACTACAATAATTCCTTTTCAAACGTTCCAAAAACAGTTTTGTCCACAGGCTGTATTAAACTGGTAACAATAGGAATAAAAAGTGCACTCAAAGGTCACATTTTTCTAATGCCCCCGGGCTTGAAGCTGCATTATCTATTATACAGTAAGTGAATGGCTGGAAGTCTGAATAACCGTTCTCTTTGTACTGTATCAACATCATTGTTCACTAAAAAGATCCTTTGTAAAAGACAAGACATATTTATGACCAGACTGAGAAGGACCAGGTGACGTTTCACTGCAAGGAACTACAGTATCATTATCTTGTTCTCCTATCTTTTATTGTATCCACTTTGGAAGCTTAAAGTACAGGTCTATCAATGAAGGAATTCCTCAAAATTAGAAATTTTTACAAGTGGACGAAAACAGTTGGTTTTAGTTAACCTGAGCTCCAGTTCATCAAAGTCTGAATAAGCAGTGCTCTAGCTCTACTGTAGTTTGTTTTGTATGGCTGTACACCACCACCCTTAATATGACAAAAAGAATAAGCATAAACAAACTGCTCAAATTTCTTCCCTTTTCGTTCCTTGTTATAGGTTTAAGTCCTGTCTACTTCAACATATTTACTTTGCCATTATGAGTCTCTTTAAAGATTACTGTGAAGGTGGTTTAAAATAATGTACTATTTATTATTGTTACAGTATTAGAAAGTTTCATGTTTCCATCTATTTTATCTAGTCTTCAAAATTTTTCTGGGTTAGCTCATCTTATCCTCCCTAACCTGATGGTTTGCCTCTGAATGGAAAATGCTGTACTAGGAGATTGTGAACAGGCCTTTAGAGCTAATTTAAGTGCAAACATGTATTGGGCACTGACCTTCAGATCTCCATCACCACCAATAGCTACACCAATTTCACCCAGATCTTTCAGAAGGTTGGTCAGCATTTCTGTGATACGCTTCTTTTGATGCGTTGACATATCTTTCAACTGCTGCAGTTCTGAAGAAGTTGAGTTGAGTGCAGACTGTAAATTATACAAAATTTACAATATTACAATAAAAAAAGCATAATCAACTGTAAAAACTTCATTTTATTTGAAGCAAACATCTGTCTTCCTAGAGCAACCCACAAAGTAACCAGCGCCTAGTTTCATCAACAGGGGCAAGAATTAATCTCGGGTTACACATTCCAAACTCTCAATTTGACGAAAATTTTGTTTCATCGACAAAAGTTAGTTCTAATACAGGATTATGTCTGTGAATAAGTTAACCCCTGCCTTCCCTTGGGTTAAAAGCCTAACGTGTGGTTAAAAATGGCTGCTGTAAAACAAGTGTTTGATGTGGAATTGCTATACAGTGAAATCTCGATACAACGATTTCGCAGGGACCAGAAAAAAATATTGTTGTAGAGAGAGATATTGTTATATCGAGAATTTACAAAAAATGTTCAAATATTGGTAGTATATATAGGAAACAACTTCAATAATTGAAATGCTTTAAGTATTTAAGGAAATAAAGAATTTTTACACAAGAACTGCTATACTGTACTGTATTCACTCCACCCTTAAATTATTACACTAACTTATGAGCAAACACATTGTCTTTTCAGGAAGAAGCTGGTAAAACATCCCAGTCTCGTCAGCATTATAAATATCTTCTGGCAAATATTTCTCAGTAATTTTTTTTTTCATTTCATTACTGCACCAGAGATTTGCGTCATTTGTTGGTGCAGATTTCTCTTCCCATTGAATTAACTTAAAAGTTATGCCATGGCGGTCTGTAAAGCGGACAAGCCACCCATTGCTAGCCTTGAAGTCCTCCACACCAAGCATGGTAGCAAACTTCTTAGCTTGACTACAAATCAACGGTCCATTTATTGGAATGTTTAAAGTTCTTTTTTCATTGAAGCATTCCAAGGTTGCAGCATCCAAGTCAATAAATGTTGCCGTTTTCTTTCGTTTTCTAGTAGGATCCACGGCATTTGAATTGAGTTTTTCCTCGATCTCATTCCTTTTCTTTAAGAAAGTCGACACCGTAGATTCCGAAAGCCCGTACTTTTTCGATGTTGCAGTTTGTTTCATGCCTGCGTCAATGTCTTTAATTACAGCTAATTTCTGCTGCATACTAATTTGTTTGCGAGAAGCCATGCTGACAGAGAAGCACAACAATACGCGAACACCACCAAACAAACTTGCCGTGCAGTGCAGGCACTGACTGGCGACCAGGCAACTGGTTTACTCCATTGTGCACTTGAGCGAGGGTGAAGCACGATCAAGGTCAAGGAAGGCGATTCCACCCTTAAAACGAGGCGGGGGAGTTCATGATTTGGACTTTCACGATCTATTTTTATCGTTGTACCGAGGAAAATGTATTTACGGGGATTCTAAATGTAATCGTAGTGGGGAGGTTTATCGTTATTAAGAGTATCGTAAAACCGAGGGGAATTTTACATTATTTTAATGGAAAGTATGCCGGGACCAAAATATTTTAACGTTATAAAGAGTATTATCGTTATATCGGTAATCGTTGTACGAAGATTTCACTGTATTTTCATATTGTCCTGGAAATAAATTATGAGTTTACTAATAACATTGTTCTATAAATAATAACATTCATAATAATAGAAAAATAATAATAATAATAATAAACTAAACCAATACAAAGCAGTAGGCTACCTGTTATTTTCACTGAGTACCAGGAGCTCCTTTTCTCGGCAGGTCATGCAACAATTCTGGGTACTGGTCGTCCATATGCTCAATAATGAATTTAGGCCTACGCGGACACATTCCTCTTGCGTGAAACCTGCCTAATTCGATTTTGATGCTGTTCTGATCTCTCCTGTTTCACAATCTTCTCAGAATGCATGCCTGGATGTTATTTAACATTTAACTTATTTCCTTAAAATTAATTTCAAGTTTACATACAGTGCTTCTGTCTGGATTACTGTACTACTATTTTGCAAAATTAAACTAACCCATTTCTTTGTACTGCGACTACATATAAGTCAATGCAAGCTTGCTATGTAATAATAAGTAGAATATCCCAGAAAAGTTTTTAATAATAAGTAGGCCTACAAATATGTTTTCTTTTAACTGTCACACTAATTTAATTTCCTTCTGCAATAGCGTATTTTTTTATGAGCAGTTTCCTGATTAAGATTTTCAGTTTTCTATTTAATTTTCATTAATTATATTTCAAACACATATTTCTTTCCAATTAGTTTCATCTCTGTTTTGTGGAGAGTTGCTCTGTGTTGAGGAAGTTATCACAACTGACCTACTGTAAGGAAACAGAGATCACAAAAAAAAATATTGATTTTCCTGCTAGAAAGAGTTCAGTGAGCTTCGAAATATAACAGCTGGTAATCTCAAACTTGATGTCCGCACTCTGCAAGTGCAAAAATACATTTCTGATATATAAATGACAATTGAAAGAAGAAGATACACTACAGAAGAATGTCTGAAAACAGTTTAATGCTGTGATTTATTATGTGCAGAAATGATTACAGACAAATAATTAATGAACTAAAGAAAATGTTATAATCACATACAGGACCTTGTTAATGCTAATTGTGATGGTGCTAATGTTAATCGTGAATGGTTCTTATTAACACACAAAATATACCCAACAGAATACAATATATCACAGAATACTTAGTAGGACATCTGCAGTAGACAGTTGTGTTGATAAACTTGTGTTTGAACAATGGATAAGAACTGACCCAAATATTCAAGCTATACAGCGAGTTTTAGGCTGGAAGTTACCAAATTTGCAGAACACAATAACAGAACCACTGGATGAGAATTTAGAGTAATTGAGTGTAATGTGTGTGTTTCTCGTCTGTTTATGCATCTGCTAACTATTGATCGTCATATTTGCAACACAATCAATACACAAATTAGTCACTATAGTCATACACTATCAATCGTTAGCTGGCGCATCTTTTAAAAGTCCCCCCCCCCCACTAAAATGTGTTCCTACCGTAAAGGATGCAACGTAGTTTTCTGTATAAAACTTTGGAAAAGTGTGTCCATTACAAGTGTAAATACAATAATAAAAATTTGGATTTCAAATCTATTGTGAGCCTCATTTTAACTATCCAAGGACCACATTTCATTATCAGATTATACTTGGTTGAATAGTGATTGTTGTATGTAATTCATTTAAATGCATAAATTAAAATAGCCTATAATTTTGAAAAATACAATCTATTAATTCAACTGAATCTAAACTACTGACACATCAATCTCAATGCTATATTAAATGGGGTATTTTTTAAAATTTAGAAATAATTTTTAATGCTACAAAACACCCATAAATTCTTTAATATCAGAAATGTTAATTGGCATTGTTGCTTGTTTTCCCTAAAATATTATAGAGCATTCTGGAGCACCGATTACTTGTATTACGAGTGAGATTAACAAGAGCCAATTCAGTAATCTACCAAGAATTCTGACACTAATGATTTGTAAACATTATTAAGACTACAATTATCTACAAGTATGCCCACCTGTTTCTGCATGAGTTCCTCGGTAAGATTTTCGTACTCCTTGTTCTTTGTTTCCACCTCCTGTGACTTCTGATCATAATTGACAGCCAACTCTTCCAGAGCCTGAAGGACCTCTTTAACTTCCTCCTTAGCACTTTCGTTTTCTTGCTGGATCCTGTTCATCTCCTGTTGTAGGAGCTCATAGTCTCGTCTTGTTGAAGCAATTAACTGGAGAGGAGATCATATTATGTTGTATTAGAAATAATGTGTAAAATTAAGAGCTTAGCGTCAAAAAGAGGTGTATTTAGTTAATATGAATTTATGTCATGAAGACGCTTGACATAAAGTACAAGTAATTTTACTAAAATATGTTGAAGCTATTCCAGGTGATAATACAGGGTCCGCCAATGAAACGGGATGATTGTAGGTGGCCATGAGACAAAGTTGAAGGTAGTGGAGAGGAAGGCAACTGGTGCGTCACATTCTGGACAATTTACCATTAGTTGCAATGGATCGTTGGATAGGTGGACAATACGGTAATGTAGTGAAAGCGTATTATCAAAATGGTCAAGTTTTGTGCAACCTCGATGTGCTTTTCGACGTCATTTAACATACTGCGTAACCAGCCTGTTCCGTCAGATAATGTGATTCGAACATGGATAAAGAACCTCAAGCAAACGGGATCAACGTCTAAAAAAAGAGGCGGGAGTGTAAAAACTGTTCGAACGCCTGAAAACATCGCAGCAAAACTTCCAGGTCAGGCTCCAAGAATGCCTTAACTGCAATGGAGGACATTTGGTAGATGTAGTGTTCAAAAAATGTTTTTTTTTTTTGGTATTGTACCCAAAATGGCTATTCTTGTACTATCGATTATTTAGTAAGAAGATATTAAAAAAGTTTTTTTTAACAGACAATTACTTCATTCCATCATCCCGTTTCATTGACGGACCCTGTACATATGAAAGACAGCTGAAGGTAGGTGGTTTTAAATATTTTTGTATAATTATATGAACTTAATTAAATGAGAAAGAAGGAACAGAAAGCTGGTACAGCAGAACCCTGCTAGTCTGAACTAATTGGAATTGGGGGCCTGTTCGGATTGGCAGAAATTCACAGTACAGGGGTTACCGTATTTACCCGATTATAAGACTAGGTTTTTCCCCAAATTCTTCATTTAAAAAAGTACGGGGTTGTCTTACATTCGCAGATTAAGGCAAATCAAACTTTAGTAGTTATGGCAACAGTGTAGAAACATGACATCATGGTTACAGCGATGTGACCAATTTGATAGGGGAAAATACCAATATAAATTTGTGCTAGTTTTGTTGTTTTCGTGAAGGAAAAAGACAGAAGATGTTAACTGTTACTAAATAGAGGTTTCCTTTCTGTTTTAGAGTAATAAGCAAGAGGTGTTTACAAGAACTGATCGAATTCAATTTACCGATAAACATTGTCACGTTGGCAGTAATGGTGGACCAGAAACATGCTTGCTCCCATGCGGCCATTGTTCTCTATCTCGTTTTTTCTCCTTTTCGCGGCGGGTAAATCTCCACGTGATTGTCACATGCTCGGCTGATTATTAGGGTTTGATCTCCTTTTAAGTTAATGTGAAATTTGTACAGTTTGCTTCCACAGCCATCAAGAATGGTTCCAAACCACAGGCCCCGTGACTGTTCACACAGACATTATGACGCTAACTTTAAGTTAAGTTAATGATGCAGAGTGGATGATGCAGAGTGAATGATGAAGATGGTGGGACTTACGCTTTGACGCAGAACAATGCTAGCTCAACAACTACCCGTGGCGTTTGACGACAAATTCATTGCATTTCAGCGTCATGTAATTTGTTTGCGGAAACAACATGACTATTAGGCCATATGGGCAATGCTGATCAGTGATACCTCAGACTAAGTGCTGAAAGTGAAAATCCAAGTAAACTATTTGCTTTTATTTATTTATTTATTTTTAATTCATATAAATAAAACCCTTTGTAGTCAGAATTTGTTAAAAATAAAATTCCCAAAAAGCCTCTTCAAATAGGGATCGTCTTATATTCAGGAAAATAAAAAATCTCAAAACGCCTCTTCAAAATAGGGGGGTCGTCTTATAATCGGGTAAATATGGTAATTTATAATTAATATAATTAGGCATACATGTGAAGTCTACAAGTTAATTGTATTCCGTTGTTGTAACGTGCAGTGTTATTTTTGTGGGGCAAACACCATTGTTGTTGAAATTGAGCTCGTGAAGGTCATTCACCTTTGTTCACCTTCCTGGAGCACTCGATATTTGATAATTTTCAATTTACCTTTAATAAATTTTTGGGTTCAAATTATCCGTGTTTTCAGACTATCTGGGTGCTACTGCACTTGTTTCTGGATGCTGAATGGTGCTTAGAAAGTACCTCCTGGAAGAACTCCACTAATTTTAATTTGATTTCCAATATGACCATGACTGCAGTAAGAAAATTAACACTGTAATGTTTACTTTGTTTTTCAGAGAAATGTTTAGAACAGAATGTTCATTTAAATCACTTAAAATAATATATTCAGGACTACATAAAAAATTATTGCAATAGAAAACAAATACCTCTTCCTGCTCGAGCATCTGTTCCTTGAGTTTCTCAACAAACTGGCTGTGCTGATTGATTTCTTCATCCTTTTCATCCAACATCTGATACAAGCTCTCACGTTCTTCCTCCAGTTTCTGTCTTTCTTCGTTAGAAAGAGAGCCCATCATAATACCACCGCCTGGTGTAGCAGGCATTGGTCCAAGCACCACTTCCTTTTTCACTTCTGGAGGCTGAGTTACAGGTGTTACAGCTTCCACAGGTTCCTAAAATCAAAGAATAACTTAGTCCTTTTAATGCTTCATCACCTTTACTGAAACAACACACAACTATTGATTAGTTTGAATACTACACAAAATAATCAGGAGAAATTACTCTCAGATAAATTTACTTACACTGATAATTTTTGAGTTTTATAGAACGCATACACCATTTTATAAGCCCTCAAAATTAACACTGCAGTTAAATAAAGTAATATTGTCAACACAATAAAAGGCATAGTACGTTTCTCTCAGATCAATTTCTCATCATCCTCCATCAGCAGCAGGGACTAGTTAATGGATACTGCATTTATTCGGCTATAAGACCCCCTCGCCTATAATACCCCTTTATTACTTCCTCTGCCCGTACCATAGGTACTATAGGTAAAGGAAGTATTGTTTTCGACCCCAAAATTCGAAGTTGAGTTTTTACCATATATACACGTTTCAAGGCCCCCTGAATCCAAAAATACTATTTTTGGAAACATGTCTGTGTGTCTGTCTGTCTGTGAACACTCTAGCTCCAAAACGGGAAATTGAAAACAAAATTTCGTATTTGGGTCAGGTACCTTCTGAAGATGCGAGAATAAGATTGGCGACTATTTTCTCTAATTTTTAAGGGGACTTTACATGAAGAAATTTTCGTTTTTCGTTATTTTCTCGAAAACGGCTCAAACGATTTTCTTTAAAATTTGCACATGTGTTCCTTTTACTGAGAGCTAAAACTTTTATTTGAAACTTTTTTCGAAAAAATTCTCTGAGGGTAGTTACAAGCCACCCACTGTTCACCCACTGTTTGTAGAAAGTTTGTCTTGCGTGGTGAACAACTGGACACGCGCTCTTTCACGGCCTCTTATTCTATATAAGAATGTGAAGTGAGAAAGATGTATTGTTGGCCATGCATAGAGTAAAGAAGAATCTGAGGGAAATATTCGATAAATTTCGGAAATTATTCTTTACGGCGGAAAGTTCAATAAACGTCTGCAGTCACTTTTTTTTTTTTTTAAGTTTGTTATATAGCCTGCGCTTTTAGTCGCATCATTGAAAGAAGAGGTATTTATAGGATAATTAGCGTAAAATTGTGTCTTGCGATTCTGTTCAAGGATGTGTGAATACTGTTAACTTTTATTTGGGCAGAGAAGTTATGTGACTTTCACATCAGATTTTTTTTTTAATCAATAATTTGAAAAATATTAAAAATCGTGAAAATCAATGTTTAAAATTTGGGTAAAAGTGGCAACATTGGACATACTTTCGACAGAAAATAGCGGTAAATTCTCTAGCTTCCTCCTTGACCTCGAGCTTCCAGCTGCATGACTCTTCCCCTCTCAGATCCACCCTTAACAATTCACAGCAGCGTGTTTTGTAGTGATTAGTGTTTAATTTTGGAGCAGACAGACAAGTGGCATGTGAAAATTACTGGTCAAAGAATTTGTTCTTCTGCCTCTTGGAAATTAAGGGTAGTGGCGTTTTCAGAGCAAAATGGTGTGAGAGCTACGAGCAGAAAGTTCAATGTACAACCAAAAATGTTTTGTTACTGGCACAGTTAAAAGAGGCATGCGGAATTAAATTATTTTTCTCTTTTCAGTCAGATGTGGAAACAGTGTAGGCTGCCATTCATTCAGCAGCACATTCGAGCTTGAAACACATGTAATGGCGGCCATTTTGTATCTACTGTAGTTATGATTGTTTATGTTATTCGGAATTGAATGTTTTAGGGCCGATTGTATAAACAGTTTGATCTTGGATCAGAGACTAAATTGATCTCAGTTCATGCTGAACTCGGAAATTTTTGTTGTATAAACGCTAATCTGAGATCAATTCGCACTGAACTAGGATCAATTTTGACTGGAGAAATTTCTCCGATCAAACTGGTTGATCTCAGTTCAAAGGGCTGTTTTCGTATTTGAGACATAAGATTAGCTCATTATAAACATAATATTAGGCCTACCTGTGTGGTTACGATAAATATAAAGAAAATACACAAAAGACAACTTCATACATTTCTAGCTATAACGTAGTTGTGCGTACATTTCTAGCTATAAAGTAGTTGTGCGTATATAGGCTATGTTTTAGGCTCCTTATAATGCAGTGTAACATAACTCTACAGCATAACTAAAAGAGATTGAATAGTAAAAAGGGGAAAAAATAAAAATTTTCAACGCTGCTAAACGAGAGACAGTTAGGAGACTATGGTGGAACTACTAGGAAATCTCGAGTGGGAGGATCTTAAGGGGCGACCTGTTTTTGGATTTCCCCAAATGCTTTCTTCGTTATCTTTCTTTATGTGACCTATTAACTCTTTCAGAACTGATATTTTTTACATTGTAATAAGACAGTCATGAGGTAAAAACTTCAGTGGGCCATTAAGTTTAAAATCGATAGAGAAAAGTTCAGTGGAACAGGCTACCTGGTTTCCATGAATGACAAACATAACAGATGAACAAAAATTCCTTAAGTTTTACGTCTCCGCTCTTATACAATTCATGAGACGAAGCATTTATACGTCCTTAGCCGTGAAAATGTTAAGCCGAATTATAACGCCAGGAATGAAATTACCAGAACATTTTTCATCGCATTTTGCTCTTGCACTGACATTATCGCATCCGTCTTTTTGGATTCTACAATATTTTTATATTTTCCCAAGACAATTTCAATTAGGAACGATCCTTTTTCTGCTTAATTTCGATCATATTTCCCCTTCTTTTCGCATAACACAGTCTGAATACGGAGGAAAACAGAATAACAATGCTCTCGTCTCGTGATACTCATCTGTTTCTGCGATGTTGCCAAGTGCTCATGTATGAACTAGGATCAAAATTGAACTTCGATTAGTTGATCTTAGATCAGTGTTATACAATACGACTCGAGCCTGAACTCAGATCATTTTCTGAACTTAGATCATAATTGATCTCCAGTCAGTGAAGTTTATACAATCGGCCCTTAAAGTATTTTGTTCATTGCATTTTTAATAAAGCAGTTCATTTTATCTTTAAGAGCTGATGGTCAACTTGTATACACTTTAAGCTCCACTTTAATTAAGGGTAGTAATTAAGTTGAGCTTAAAGTGTATACAAGTTGACCATCAGCTCTTAAGATTCATTAGTTTCACTGTTTATATCACTTCCCGCGTTTATCGTCTTATTAGTTCATTTTAGTTTACAAAAAAACTGGTACTCCTATTTGATATTAACCACCCCCAAATTCGTTGGCCTATTGAAGACACATTCACAAGCAAGCTGTCGAAAGCCGAGATGCAATCCTCCTACCCACCCAGCTGGAAGCCTGAGAAACAATTAGGCACTTTCTTCAGTAATTTATATATAAAACTTAAACACAAAACAATATTAAATTCACAATGGATATATTTTTTTTTTATTAATATTACGACGTTTGTAAACGCGAGTCGTAGCCAAGGAAACTCCAAGAGTTTGTTTGTTCGTCAGTTGGAACTTTCTTTCCTTATATTTTAGATGTACCTGATGAAGGCCTAGTGGTATGGGCCGAAACGTCGTAATATTAATAAAAAAAAGATATCCATTGTGAATTTAATATTGTTTTGTGTTTCAGTTTTATTGTGCATACAATGGAAAAAAGACTACCTGCAGTTTTGTGTTCAAATTTATATATATTCCACTCGTCATTCTTACAACTGATTAAACATGTCATATGATTAAAATATTACCAGTTATGCAGTAACAGAAAACTATGCAAACTTTCTTCTTACCTGTAAATTCACCTGCTCCTCCAAATTGACAGTTTCTCCTGAGCGCCACCTGCTCAGTTCCAATTCCAGTTTTTCCAGCTTTCCTTTTAGCCTGCCCACCTTTTCCTTTTCCTTCTCATACCTGCGCTTCCATTCTTCTGCTGTTAGTTCTTCATTAACACACACAACATTCTTGATGGTCTTCGCTCTGTGAGAATACATTTTAAAAAATATGACATCGCCATTTAAATACCAAGTGCACTAGAAGACATTAGAACTTTGAATCTGTCATCAATGTCGACATGCTATCATGAAAGGAGAGGTAAACATTGCATTCTCTGGTGTTTCATAAGTTATGAATGAAAATATAGTTGCAATTAATACATAGTTTGGACACTTTCAGTTTCTTCAGGATGAATTATTTCAAAATCATATGAAAATTAAATGTTGTTATAACTAATCATGTATTACAAAATAAACTCATGTAAGATATACGCTATTAATTGTGGCGAAGATAGATGTCTCACTTTTGGTTGATATAATCACCCTACTTGCTATCATGCCTATCTTGAAGGTCCTGGTCACAGTCAAGTGCAACAAAATTAGCAGAAGGAAATTCACTACAATACACTATACTGATACTCTGTATTTCTTTAAAAAGTTAAATAAGAGCAAAAGAAGTGGGAACTTAATGTTTACCATTCAGTAGCTGAGATTATATAATATGATCTACACAGAACTCAAGTGCATTCATAATGAAAATTAACTGTAAACTTAAACTTAAAAATTTATGACCAATTTATGCAATGGAAGCATTCAAAATGTACATGGAAACATTAAATGTAGATAACGTGAAACTTAGTGTTAAGATAGAATTTTATAAACTCAATGCTTTTGTATCAACATTTATGCAAAACATAATACCAGCCAATCAGAGGATCATCATCTCTGATTTCTCTTAGTAGATTATGGAAATCTCCTTGGTTAATTCTTCTTTCATTAAGGGGATAAGCCCACCATTCTTTCATTAGGGAGATGAGCACTATAAAGATACATTTACAATGTATTACCACAAGCAAAATGATTATGCTATTGCTATGTTTATGTTTTCATTCTGATGGCATGATGTCATGCTAATTTTGCACAGAAGCTTTATGTTACGAGTTTGATTAATTTTCATTGTGAATGGGCCTTTAACCACTTTATCTTAAATGTTAACAAATCATATATTATAAATAATGTAGTATATGGTCGGTTGTTTAAACTCAAACTTCACTTACTTGTTTCTTTTCAAGAATCATGATTTCAATCAGCACCCTGATCATCCTCAGCTTGTGTCCGACTGTTTTGAATTTCAGTTGTTTGTCCTTGTGACACTAGAGCGGGTTGTGTGTTTGGTGACTTCTGTGGCGGGTAGAAATTTTGAATGAGGCTACTCTCTATATATGTGTCGAAATTCATCAATTTGTTTTTGTGTTTTTGAATGAAGATGTTTTCCCATGCTGTGAGTTCTGTTGGTCGCTGGATACTTTTTAGTAATTTTGTTTGCTGGCTTATGTTGTGGCCGTCATTCCAAAAGTGGTGTGCTGCTACAGCTGATTTGTCATACTGTTGGTATTTTATGTGTCTAAAGTGTTCTTTTTTCCTAGTCCTCAAGTTTCTTTTGGTTTTTCCGATGTAAATTTTGTCACAATCTTCACAGCTTATTTGATAAATTCCCGATTTGTTTTCCAATGTTTCCAAATCTTTATTATTTGTGGTGATTAAATTCTTCACATTCTTGTTGTTTTTGGGGGCTAATGTTATGCTGTACTCCTTAAAGATTTTTTGAAATTTATGGTGGTGTTTCGGGTGGTATGTGAATTTCTTGAAAGAGTTCTCTTGCTTGTTTATTGGGGATAGAGTGGTATTCTCTTTTATCAGTTTCTGGCGAGCGAAATATTTAATTTTCTTGTCAACAAGGCTTTTGGTGTATCCACTTTTGTGGGCAATTTCTACCATTTCATTATATTCATTATTATATTCTGTCTTGTTGAGGCCGATAATAAATTGCATAAATGCTTCAAATTATCTATTAGCCAAATGGTTGGTAGAAAAATTCAAAACGTTCCCGAAATACAAAAGCAACAGCACAGATAATTCTTTGGACCTAGTAGAAAAAATAAAAGACATAAAATTAGACAATGAAGATAAATTGGTTTCTTTTGATGTTAGTGCTTTGTTCCCAAACGTACCTAAAGACAAAGTACTAATCTACCTAGAAGATTGGCTCTCATCAATAGGACAAAAACCAGATACAGTGGCAGAATACAAAAAACTAACAACTATCTGCTTAGACCAGACTTTCTTCTCTCAGAACAATAACTTCTGCCAACAGACATCAGGACTGGCCATGGGCAACCCTTTATCTCCTTTCCTGGCAGATTTGTATATGAGTAATTTTGAAACTAAAATAACCCAAGCATTTCCCTGGATGTTCAAAATCTGGCACAGGTATGTTGATGACATCATATCAGTAGTACACAACAAACACGTAGATGATGCTTTGAAATTGCTTAACTTACAGGAGAAGACGATAAAATTCACACTAGAAACAGAAAAAGAAAACTTCCTCCCCTTCTTGGACTTGAAAATTATGAAAAAGGACAACAAAATCGAATTTGGCATTTACCGCAAAGAAACACACTCCAACAATTTCATTAATATAATGAAATGGTAGAAATTGCCCACAAAAGTGGATACGCCAAAAGCCTTGTTGACAAGAAAATTAAATATTTCGCTCGCCAGAAACTGATAAAAGAGAATACCACTCTATCCCCAATAAACAAACAAGAGAACTCTTTCAAGAAATTCACATACCACCCGAAACACCACCATAAATTTCAAAAAATCTTTAAGGAGTACAGCATAACATTAGCCCCCAAAAACAACAAGAATGTGAAGAATTTAATCACCACAAATAATAAAGATTTGGAGACATTGGAAAACAAATCGGGAATTTATCAAATAAGCTGTGAAGATTGTGACAAAATTTACATCGGAAAAACCAAAAGGAACTTGAGAACTAGGAAAAAAGAACACTTCAGACACATAAAATACCAACAGTATGACAAATCAGCTGTAGCAGCACACCACTTTTGGAATGACGGCCACAACATAAGCCAGCAAACAAAATTACTAAAAAGTATCCAGCGACCAACAGAACTCACAGCATGGGAAAACATCTTCATTCAAAAACACAAAAACAAATTGATGAATTTCGACACATATATAGAGAGTAGCCTCATTCAAAATTTCTACCCGCCACAGAAGTCACCAAACACACAACCCGCTCTAGTGTCACAAGGACAAACAACTGAAATTCAAAACAGTCGGACACAAGCTGAGGATGATCAGGGTGCTGATTGAAATCATGATTCTTGAAAAGAAACAAGTAAGTGAAGTTTGAGTTTAAACAACCGACCATATACTACATTATTTATAGTACCACTTCACTGTAAAAAATCCCACGTAATATATTATAATATATATTATATTTCACAACCGCTTCATGAAATTCTTAGCTCTATTTACCTGTAGTCACTTGCTAGATCACTATCTGCCACTGAAAATCCAGCTCCTAATATCAGATGTGTACTCTAAATAATCCATAATTATCTGCTTTATCTTATCACAATATTATTAATCTCAAGGTGATTATATACAATACAGATTGTCCATGTTTGCTTTTGGGAGTTGCTACTTTTTGTTAAAAGGTAACGACTGCCTGATAATTTTTGTTTTATGAATCCGTCATGTACGCTCCCATTAAACTTAAAAATAATAATAAAAAAGCAATAAACAATAGTTCATACTTATTATTATTTTCTTTCAGGATAACCAGATTGTAACACCAAAAAGCTGGGACACCTTACCGAAGAATACAACTTTTAAACTTTTTCAATATGTTCTTTCTTTCGAAATACTATTTACAAATGAAGTATTCAATCTGTTGAAATTAGAATACTAATAAATCATTTGAAGCTCAAAGTGAACATTAATTGTTACTCAAAGTAAGATATTACTCTTTTTTGCACTTTTCAGAACTATTTATTTGCTTTAGGAGCTCCTGATATTTCTTTCCTTAGCTTCTATGATAAAAGTAAAATATCTTCAGTGTGTCATTGTGTAAATTTTCTTTGTATCTTCACTGAAAACAAGTTACACTCAGTGCAAAACTTAATGAAGATATTAACATGCACAAAGTAAAAATGGCCAGCCCTGCACAAGTCTTCCAGAGGGTCTCTAGCTTTGTATATCTAGGGACTCTAATTAATGATAATAATGATATGAACGAAGAAATTGAAAGAATTCAGAATGCCAATAAATCATACTTTAGATTACTTAAGCATTTAAATCAAGACTATTGACAAGAGAAACCAAATACAATTTGTATAAAACTTTGATAAAACCTGTGCTGGTATATGGCAGCAAATCATGGACTTTAACCACATCCCAGATGCAAAGATTGAGGTCCTTCAAAACAAAAAATCTGAGGAAAATAAATGGACCAATCAGTGATGAAGGATCATGGCGGATCAGGTATGACTTTGAATGATATCAACTCAATAAATCCCCTGATGTGGTCACATCAATTCAAGTATCAAGGTTACGCTGGCTGGGACATGTTCAAAGAATGAGTGTATATGAAATACCAAAGAGGATTATGGAAGTAAATTTGAGGGCAAAAGGAATGTAGGGCGACCAAGATTATGATGGACGGATGGAGTTCTAGAAGACCTGAAGAAGCTGAATGTTAAGGGATGGTGGAATGCCGCCAAAAAATAGAAATGCCTGGAGGAAGATTCTAAGGGAAGCTGAGGCTCAAAGTGGGCTGTGGAGCTATTGATGATGATTGCACAAGTCAGTGTTAGGCAATAACAGCCCGAACCCATTGACGATATTACTTTTGAACAGATACCAAATTAAACTATGGAATAACAAATTACTATAACAATTTTTAAGCCTGAAATTGAATATCTATGGTATACAAATTGACTCTCTTGTTGCAAGCAGTCGCTATCTGGTGGCAAAAATAGCACACACAAAAATCATGAGAAATTATATACATATATTTAAGTAACAATTTCTCAAAACTGGCACATTAGGTGTCCCGAAAAACTTTCTCAGGACACTGGGACAACATGCTCAAAACCAGGACTTTCTGGGAAAAATTGGGACGTCTGGTCACCCAATCTTTGGGTAGCGTGCACCAACCAGGAGTAAACTGAACTAAAGTAGTAAATCTAAGAAGGAAACCTGAAGTAAACAAAAACCAGTTTGTCTGCCTCACTCTTTTAAGTCATAGGAGTAATGTGCTAGAGTGAGACTGGTTTTTGTTTACTTCAGGTTTCCTTCTTGGAATTTACTACTTTCGTTTGTTTACTCCAGGTTGGTGCATGCCACCCTATATCTTCCATTATCTAATGTCTTCTGCTATCTAATATCTTTGAAACTTATTTTAAGAAATCTAGTAACTGTGGAGCCAAACAATCATACACTTTTTGTTTTAAACAATCTTTTATCAACTTTTCTAGTTGCAGGTAATATATATGTAGAAGCTGCCTTGAGTATAGGTCCAGCTTGGTCCCTGTTACAAGTACTGCCTACAGTACTATGGATATTCACAGACATTGTCCATCTAATTACACAGCAATAATCCCAACACAGAGAAAATTTTTTAAAATGTTTATACTCACAAAATACAGTGAGATGGCATCTTCTTTCATGTAGGGAACCAACAAAACTGATTAACATTCAAATCCTCTCAAAAAGTGTATTGAATTGCTTACATTTCAATACAGTGTGTTTTATCGGTTCAGAGCATTTTCAAGGAAAGTATTTTATTGTTCAAATTAGGATTAATGCTGAAATTATAGTTCAAAGTTTGTAAAATCTTACCGCTTGCCAAATTCAAGTGTTGACTTAGTTTCTGCCTCATTAAAGCTTGCAGGAGAGCAGCAAATTATAATGGTGGTACGAGCATTGCCTCCGAGAGATTCTTGCAGGATTCGAGTAAGTTTTGAATCTCTGTATGGAATGTGCGTCTTGTTTCCATCAGCAAGAGCGGAAATCACATTACCGAGCGCTGAGAGTGACTTATTGATGTTTTTGGCTTCATCCAACACAGTACCTTCCGCTCCAGTCTTACTAACCTGTGGTTAGAAAATTAAAATAAAGCTTTACGAAACAAATTGTTTGAAATAATAAGAAATATTAACATTTTTATTTTTAAAATGTTTGCAGTAAAAGATTTTACTGTAGTAACTCTTTAAGTATCACTTGCTTATGGGATTATTGCAAAAAATATTATGTGCACGACTATTTTCTTTCATAAAAATATCATAAGTCTCTGATGGAATTTCTGCACTACCGGTTCCACATGAATTTAATCACAGATTTAAAGGATTTATTTTGAAATCTCAAATTTATGAAAAATAATAGGAATCTCACCTTTTCACTACCAGCCAAGTCCACAAGATAGAGTTTCCCAGACAGCTTCTTCTGGTTTTCCAAATTCTCTTGTTTAACGTTAATCAAGAATACACTATGAGACCGTGAACTATGTTCATTCATATCTGCAAAAAAAATTATTTCTTTAGAGTATTATCCCGTGCTTCAAAAAGACCTTCAGGACAAGAGCCATATAAGAGTATTTGAGCAAAATTATCAGAATTACAGATTCCTTTTACTCTGGTACAAATTCAAGAGAAAACTCCACTGTCAATTTATAATGAAGTTCTAACTTACTTGTAACAGCAATATGTCGATTTGCCTTTCCTTCTTCGATCACTTCAAATACTTCCTCTGGGCTTGAAACAAACCTTTCAGTAGCCCCTTTTACGAATGGAACTCTGTTTTTATCTTCATGAACACTTAGATTAACTTTGGATACTGGAAAAGAAAAAGTTCAAAAATATAAAATGTGTTTAACTTCCTAGAAGCATGTTTTTTTACTTAATAGACGCTACTGCTGAAATAATACAACACTCTGAAGAATTTGTGATTTATTTATTCACCAAAATGTAACGATTTTTGTTACTTGCCAACACCTTCCGGTAAGGTCAAGTAGGACTTCTAGCAAATGCTTGCCCAGTGTGAAAAAATAATTAATATTTTTAAGATGGGGATACTTTCAACATTTCATTAACTCTAATATACATGCGATTATGAGAATAGTGAGAGGTAGAGTATGTAACTTGTACATTTCATTTAACAATAGCTGTGGGGGAACTGATTTCCTATATGATGTAAAAAATTCCCTCAATATACTATTTAAAATTCAACAATTTCCATTCACATTCCTCATCATCAGGGGTGTTTGTTTGTTTGTTCATCTGTCTGTGTGATATGCCAGCCAACCTACAGCATGCAGAGAGATGAAATTTTTAACATAGATGGACTGAATGTTGTCTGAATGCACCTCGAAGTTGGATTTTTAATTTGTGCTTTTATTTGAGAGTTATGAGCAAAAAAACTTGGCAGAAAATGTGATTTTTGTTGCTATTCAAGCACTTGATCGCTTATATTTTGTTAGCGCATTCTGCTTGATTCATTTGTTCACAACATTATAGTAAGCAGAGAACTGAAGTTTTTTTACATGGGTGAATGGAAGGAAAATTATGTATGTAGGCCTAAATGGGAAAACTTTGATTAAATTGGACGAAACTAACTGTGCAGGGGGTTTTGTGGGCCAGAAGACTCTAATCTAAAGTAGTTTTCCCTGAGCGGTGCACTCTAATCGTGAAATGCACCTTCAAGTCAGATTTTTAGTTTTTAATTATTAATAGTTTTAATTGTTTATGTATGATTTGCATATAGGCCTAAGCATAAGGTTTATGAGTTTATGTTTTGTTTTATTATTTATTTAGGCCTACTACGTCTAACAATATAATTGAAAATAAAATTATTTAAGAAATTTATGTAAAAACAATGTCAGTGTTAATATAAAGTTTTAATCATTCTGCTGTTAAATAAATTATTAAAAAAAAAAAAAAAAGTAGCGATTGAATTAATGTCATGGGCCCCTGCCACTTCAAAAATAAAAACACTAATCACTACCTTTTAAACCTATGTAATGCAACAATACAAATGCCTAGCTTACCATCTAAGAGATCTCTGATTTTGTCCATGTAGATTTCAAAATACGATACTTTAATATGGAATTCAAGATTTTCTTCCATTGCATAAATATGATTGAAGATATCATTTACTATTCTTGGAATGATACCCTGTTTGACAGGATCTCCAATCACACCTTCCATCGTGTGCGTTTTGCCTGATGATGTCTGACCATATGCAAAAATGGTTCCATTGAAGCCAGACAACACATCTGAAACACCAGAGAAAAGTAGTTAATAAACTAATATGGTAATACAGGGTAACCTCAGATATTTCAAAATAAATTTTCTCGACTTTCCACGACCAGAAACTTATATTACCCTGACAACAAGAATTAATGTTTTCATGGTTCTTTGTATACAAAAGAACAAAAAATCCAGCCTCCTCCATCCCCATAACAAAATAAGAAAGTACTGCTCAAGTACTGAAAAGAAAATTGCTTACACAGTCTAGGTTACAGCAGACTGGAGCAAAACACATGCCTCTCACATTTCACTCACTGGGGCTAGTTATTTTTCCTGACCGTTCCATATATTTTATAATGAGTTTAGCAAGTATTGTTATAACTGCTTCAGTGTAAACTATCTATAATAATCCATCACCACGACTGTTGCTCGAAAGAATGTATTCTCTTAATTTAAAAATTTGTAAACGCTGAAAAGCACTGCTTACGTTTTAGATCAAATTTAAAATTGTTTCCTGATATTTGAGTCTACAACTGTTCCTACAAACTTTCCTACTGCTCTGCACACTGGCAAGAAGTAGGGCCACGTTTAGGGTCAACAGCACCTGGACGAAGATTATCATTGGCACCCAACAATGTATATTGCCAGTTTTGGCTCAAGAGGGAAATGTCTTCTAACCTTCCTTTAATGAGAACTTTTCCATTATCCACCACCTATGGACCTGCCGAATACCGGCACAGTGTTGAAAACTTAAAAGATGATCTCACACTGCCTTGCAACTGACGTTCATTCACACCAGGTTTACCTTAAACTGTAATTGAAACCACCCAAGATGTATTCCTTAAAGCTTTGCAAGTAAAATACTAGTCCCAAGTGCTGCCACTAGCACACTCCTAAACATTTTGTGCACCCAGGGTCCATTGATTGGCCAACAAATTCCCTCGATTGGCTATGTAGCATTTTGCACTTAAGTTTTGAAACCACAAGTGCCATTGTCAGTAGGATACAACAAACAGCACTTCACTTGCACAGAATTAAGAATGAAAGTGGAATGAGCATATTTGGTACCAATGTTCTTGGCTTAGGACTGACCAGAAAGTGGGAACATTTCCCTGAACAAGGGAGGAGCTAGAGAAAAGCTTGCCACATCTTTCAGTCTAATAAATGAGAATCGTTGTAGATATTTTGTTCATGTTGTCCACATATTCTCAAGAATCGTGTTTGGAATTATGCTGAGTTTGCCCCCTGAATAAAATTCCTGGCGACGCCCCTGCTTCTTGCAAACCCCAACCTCTTTGGTGCTTCGGTCAGCATAGGCTGTATGGTCCTTGCCAAGCAAACAGGAACCCAGAACTTGTGAAAAAGTTTCTACCTCACTGAGGTAGCACTTACAGTGGTTATTTTCTTAGCTGCTTGGACCGCAGCAACATTGCCAACCATTTTAAGGGCTTCACTATTCAAGAGATAACCTTTTGTGATTTGTATCCATCCATTCGCTGATGTGAATTCTTTATAAAGTGTCTCTTCATTAACCTTCTAGATAAATTACACCTATTTTCATATTCATGATGGGTCCAACTTTCTGTTTACTTAAAAAATTGTCACGTTTATCCAGAAGGGATTTGACAGGAATCAGCTCAAGAGTTCTTAAACAGGCATTACTTTTTTCAACAAGATTCCTGGTAGAAGTAATATGGATCTTTAATTTTGTTCAGCACCTTTAAACTGTTAATAAGCTGTAAGATTAACTCCCATCAAACTTGAAACAAATCAAGACCGTTAAACTTTCAGTGTATATAGGTAGTGGAGTCTGGCATATCGGTTGGAAGTTGAAGAATTTCCTTTGCTGTATTCTTTGTAATTTTACCAGCATCATTTTAAAACTGTTCTGGAATTTTGCTTAAAGGCAACAAAGGGTACTTCGGTATTAAATAATTTTGACAGCTGTGAGGATGAGAACTCGTTTACCATGGTAATCTTTCTCATGTCCTCTAATTGCATAGCTCATTATAGCAAATATTTCTGCTTGAAAAACTGTGCAACGCTTTCCAAGACTTCTCCTAAAGTTTGTCTTTGGAAATAGGCCATATACAGAGCAACCAGATGTCCCGATTTTACTGGGGCAGTCCCGGTTTTGAGCATACTGTCCCATGGAAGCTTTTGGGACACCTAAATGTCGCGGTTTTGAGAAATTGTTACTTATGCATATAAACTTATGTAATTTATCATGTTCCTCCCCCCACCAGACAGCAACTCTACTTGCAACAAGAGAGTCAATTTGTCTACGAGAGATTTTCAATTTCAGGCTTAGAAATTCATTTGATAGTAATTTGTTATTCCATGGAATAAGTTGGCATCTGTTCGAATTTAGTATAATTCATAAACAGATTGTAATTGCTACGAACCAATTTAGTACCATTCAGTTGGTTCAGGCTATGGTATTGCCTAATACTGACTTATGCAATGCTGGCCATTTTTACTTTGTGCCTGTTAATGTCTACTGGTTTGTTAAGTTTTGCACCAACAGCAGTTTGTTTCCAGTGAAGATGCAAAGATTGTATACAGTGATACATTGGAAGATATTTTAATTTTATATATGAGGAGCTCTTAAAGCAAATTAGTAGTTCTGAAAAGTGTAAAAAAGAGTAATTAATGTCCACTTTGATCTCCAAATGATTTATAAGTAATCTAATTGCAAAAATTTGAATGCTTCTTTTGTAAATAATTATACTTGAAAGGAAGAAAACATTGAATAAGTTTTAAAGTTGCATCAGTAAAGGTGTCTCGGAATTCCTGTTTTACAATCTTGTCACCCTGGCCATATATGCCTGCAGCTGATTGTGTCCCGTTATGGGATCCATCTGTGAACTATGTACGTTGGTCATATTCTCTACTGGGTGTAATTTTTCCTGTCTAGTCTTCTCGAGACTCACCTTGAAAGGAGGGAACGAACAGTATTGAGTATTCATTAGGTCAGATTGCATACTGAACACTGCAATATCCAGGAAATTTAAAATGGAGGTGTAATTCAGACATCACAAAAGTCCACATTCTTTGCATGTGGAAACATCTGCTGTTTACGCAGTACAGCATTATCGTGTAAAAATATCTATAGGATTTCTCTTCAATAGTTCTGTGAATAGGGTAACTGTCCTAATAATGGCAAATTCACCATGCCTTCATAAACTGTGGGTGCAGTTATCCTGACTGCAAGGATTGTATAGGCCTACCATACTCTGATTTGTTCCTCAAGGACAGAAAATATGCAACTCATCAAGGACTACAGGCAGTCTCTATCCTATTACCATGCAGAAAATTAGTTTTCACCCCTTCCTTCAAAGCTCACCACTCGTATTGTCCATTCTAACAGTCAAGTACATCTGACCTATTTTCAAGCATGGGAGACAGAGCCAAAGTTGCCATCACCTGCTTTTTACTCATCCAATTCAATTTTAGCCCTAAACCTATACCTAGGCATTGTACATCTCATACGACTTGAGACTTTCCCGACATTGATAATGGACGAGAGTCTCAGGCTTTCAGTCAGGTAAATGGATTTAATAATTCTAAGCTTTCAGCTGCTACTAGCTCTACAGCCATCTTGTGGAAGTGACCTAGTCGGAAAAGGTGGGTTATTATATTGCCATATTCTAACTTTGATTTATCCAGTTTATCTTCTGAGTTTTGTATTTCAGTGTGTATTATGTATTTGCTACTATAAGACCCAGGTTGGCCCAGGCCCTCCCCCCAAAAAAGTGATCCAAGTCTTCTGATTTCATCAACTACAAGACACCGCGAGAACTGTCTGACGTACATGGATCTTCAAATTATATGTTAAACGTAAATAAGGAATTTCTAGAAAAATAGTGTTCCCTACTGAAATCAATAATGTTAAAACAAAACTTGTGTGTGACGATTTTCTGAGCTACAGAACATAACATGGGTTTGGCTTTCCAGGACCTAGTCCAAGTTTTACAAATTATACTGATCTGTTCCATCATAACTGTATCTTCAGAAAGAACTTTTTCTGCATTATGATAAATAAAATTTACACCAAGGACAACCATGTCAAGCAAAAGGCTCTGTAATCTAGCAATTCTATCCATCAAGAGGGAGAAAAGTAAGAATTTGTTGAAGGATCCATCATCAGTGATAGACAGATTCGTTGCTAGGAAATTTTGATGGCTCCAGTTCATCTTATGAAGCGTTTTTATAGGTATGGCTTGCGCGATTGTTTGTCATATTTTTGCATGTTATTTTAATAAGACTTCTGAGATGAGAGTTGATGGCAGCAACGTCAGGATATGGGAAAGGTACTAACCTTGTAATAACTAGGCCCACCCAAAATAATTAGTCTGACTACACCACTACACTGTTGCCAAAGTGCTGTAATTTTGTCCCACACCAGTTTTTTCCAATGACTGTACATCTACAGACACAGGCCTGTCACATTAATGCTAACACAAATGCCATCATCGATAAGGGCTGGGATGAACCAACAAATATACACTATTACTGGGACTGCAATAAATCAATTTTATCTTTTCTTTATGTACAGAGACAAGCAGCCATATACGTATGATTTTAGCAACTTTGGCAACGACTATATGGTTACTATGGTAGAGTGAGAGAGGAATGGGGATGGTAGGAAGGTCCTTTTAGCAGAGAAGTTGTCTTACATTTGTCTTTAAAATTCAGGAGTAAGACCAGGATTCAATAATCTAGTCAGAATGCTATGACTTAATACTAACTCATTCACATAATGCATTATATTTCTGTGATCCCTGAGTAAACTATTTAATAACGGATTACATTTTTTCCATTCAGTGTTCAAGTATTTTAGCCATTAGGCCTCTTTAAATTTTACAGTTGTTTGGTTAGTATACCAATTCCAGTAGGCCTTTTGTATGGTCGAAGAAAATCCACATTAGTATGCAATTCCTTCTGCCATGGCAGCAAATAGATAGATAAAATAAACATTTGCATTTTCACAACATTATACATTTATAAAAGAAAGAAAACACAAAAAGCAAACAACTAAACAAGTAGGTTAATAATAAACTAAAGAGTACATACAATAAAATTCTTTCTTGTGAGTGTTTGCCGCTGCCAATTTTTTTTATAGCAATGAAAATTGGCTTGTTTGGACAGCAGAGTTCTCAATATTAATATTAGGGCCAACCTCGACAAAAGAGATTGGTTCCCAGTTTAATGAATATAGTATCTCAGTGAACCCTACTGAGCGAAGTGATTAGGTCTACTGATCAGAAAACCACTTTGTTCTGACGAGAATTCTCAGAGATGGTATGTTCGATTGACACTTTATTTTAAACATGACCATACATATGCCTGGTCGTGACAGCCGATTTTTGAAAAGGGCGCAAATAACTTCTTTCTTTATAGTTGGGTTCAAAGCAATGATATGTTTGATTAAAACCAAATTAAAAACACAGGCATATGACCATGTAAGCCAGTTTATGATGGAGACAAAAAATTTTAAACACTGCACATGACCTCATAAAAAGCTCATGAAGAAAGTCCTATTTTTATTTTTAAAAAGAGCACCAAAAAATCAGAATACAAATATTTGGTTCTAACACGAGTTCTAAGATTTGGTGTGTCGACTGACAACAAATTTTAAACATAATCACATGACATTATAAGGTTGTGACAAAGCCCAATTTTTTAATTTCAGAAAAGATGCAAAAAAATGAAGATTAAAGTTTACAATGTTAAATGGTTAAAGTTTGCAAGGTTTGTTAAAGTTCATAATGTTAAATGGTTAAAGTTTATAATGTTAAATATATGTAGCGAAGCCAGTTCCCATACAGGTCTGTCTAACTTCTTTTGCATGAAGAAACAGACACACATACAGTAAAAATTAGTTCAAGAGCTTCACAGATATTTGGTAGCAACTCTTGAAAATACATTTCAGTGATGAACTGCCTCCTCTTCTCTTGCTTCTCAAGGCTAATTTTATTACATTGGTAGTTTCAATGTGGTTATTTATAATTTGTTTACATATTTAATTCATTACTAACAAAATTTATACAAAAATGCAAGATAGTAGCTTCACTCCGAACTGTATTAACAGCCAACTAGATAATATCTCATCAACAGAAGGAAAAAGACAACCAGAAAAGATAGATCCAGTGACCAACCAATCAACTGTAAACTCAGTCGTCAATGAGACCTCTCTGAGGAGACTTCGCTTGAGACCACGCCGCTGAGGATGCTTGCCGTTGACGCAGGCAAAACGTCCGGTAACTTAACCGATAGACCACAGCCACAAAGCCCGGAAAAGTTTAACCGGCCGTGAAAGCCTACATCATTATATAAAACTTTATACCGTTGTTTAAACAGCAAATATTTAATCACTAAAACTAAGACTCGTCACTTGTCTAATAAAATTAAATTAAAATGTTGACTTTTCAGTATGTTAAAAGCAGCCCTGTCCCATCTACCAGCCCCCCTGGCATGACATTGATTTCAGTTATAAGCTCAAGATTTCAATAATTTATTTTTTAACAGGATATGGATGATGTTCTCTGCAGTGTTACACAGACAACCAATCGCACCACAGAAACAGACTTCTTTGGAAAGAGAAAGAAAAACACAGGACCTTGAACTTTTTGCAGCGTGAAATATCTGATATACAGTGCTCTCATTTTACGAGCAAACCTTATTACAGCGTAACCCCGATTCATACTTTCGCACATGTCATGCTTGCATCGGCAGGGAGCACGTTCCATTACTACCAGCAAATAAGACTTACTTTTAATCATGTCTAAATATCCCAAAGTTTATCTTCAATAAAATGTGTCTTTTTCGCTTTCTCTGTATAACACAAACTGAATCTGTTGCACACTCACTACCGGCACTTTTTCATCTATAGTTATATTGTTTCGAGTAATACAGGGTTTTTCCAGAAGTAATGTCAGCGAGTCAATTACAAGATATTTATTGATCCGATCGGTACAATACATTAGAGATTTCAAAATAGGTTCCTCCTGTGTCGATTCGTCGCTTCCAGCGAGATTTCCAGGCATCCAAGGCATCACGGTAGGTCTTTTCCGGAATGTCTTTTAGAGCCTTGGTGCAAGCCTCTTTGTCCCGTAATGTCAGTGAGTCAATTAGAAGATATTTATAGATCCGATCGGTACAATATTTTGAAGACTGCAAAATATGTTCCTCCTGTGTCGATACATTGCTTCCAGCGAGATTTCCAGGCATCAAATGCATCATGGTAGGCCTTTTCTGAAATGTTCTTTGGAGCCTTGGTGCAAGCCTCTTTGACTTTGTCAACTGTCCCAAAATGAAGCCCTTTCTTGGTGTAACCGTCAATGCCAAATTCTAAGCGGAAGTGCTCAAGAGACTCAAATGAATGCAACTGGACCGACATTGCGGACAATTGGATACTTCACCACGACGCCTTCTTCATGACCCGCTTCCAGGCAGATTCAAATGTGCCAATGGTTCCCCAGCTGCCCTAAAGTCCTAACGTGACTTCCCCGACTTCTTCTTGTTCCCACGCTTGAAAACTCCCATGAAAGGACATCATTTCGGGACAGTTAACATAGTCAAAGAGGCTTCCACCAAGGCTCCAAAGGACGCTCCGGAAAAGGCCTGCCGTGATGCCTTCGATGCCTGGAAATCTTGCTGGAAGCAATGTATCGACAAAGGAGGAACCTATTTTTAAACTCTTAATGTTTTGTACCGATCGGATCAATAAATATCTTCTAATTGACTCACTGACATTACTTTCCGGACAAACCCTGTATTCCAGTAAATAAACGTGCTGTTCAAACTTATTTTTTTTTTTTGTTACACAAGGAACAGTTCACACAACAAATTCAAGTACTATTCTCAGTACCAACTAATTGCTAGGATATTTGTAATACTGAATTCCCATAAGTGGTTGGGAGAGTGGCTCAGTGGCAGAACGATGCAGGGTTGCCTCATAAAATGTGAGCATACAGAAATCAAATGTTATCCTGATATAAAACAGATCTGCATTTTGCACCATGTACCGGCACAAATGTTGCACAATTGTATGATTAACAACAAAATTATCTGATTGGTATCTAGTCAGTAAAAGTGCTGTGTTTACTGCTTGAACCTGTGGATGCAATTAAGAACCATAAACCATATTTCTTTTATTACAGTTTATATTTGTCCATCAAATTCTCAGTATTAAAAATGATTTTGTGCAGGATCTTTTTACTGCACATTGTAAAAGTCTTGCTACTATTATAATATGACTGTCATAAAGAGCTTTATTTTATTTATAAGCAAGTGCAGAACTAATACATGGGAATTTGGATAACAATATGTGCAGAAACAAAAATAAAAGCAATACAGTAGAAAGGGATGCTCAGAAATCCCGTGCAAGGGTTGAAAGAGTTCAGTGCATGCCACTGCACAGATTCATATTGATGAAGGTAAATGTTTTATTTTGAGAAACTTATTTTTTTTAAACAGGCACTGGATGTCACGTGCAGCTTGTGGGCCTGCAGTACGATTGTCTTTTCATATTATATAGGTCAAACATCTAAACATTCTGCCAGGATCTAAAGACACAGATGCTGCTAAGTCTTTCAATTAATTTTTCATGGACAGGATATGTTTACCACCTCTCTACTACTGAATAGCACCTATGATTTTGAGAGTAATATTGGCTACCGTAGGTATCACATTTGTAGCCTACTATTGAAAAGCACAGAACCACTTCGAAAGACTCATCTTCATGAGTAGTGCCTACATTATTCACTGAATAATTAGGCCAGACACCAGTCAGGAGAAGTTACTGGTGATACATTATCACACTAATGTTTAACTTACCAGAAACGATTGACTTTGCAGCCTCATTGTAGACTTTCTCTTGTGTTGCGTTTGGTTTGAAGACTTTGTCAAAGAGAAAAACTTTACTCTGTAAATAAATAAGAAATAACAAATTACAAAATGTCAAGACTGTTCAATTCTAACAGCAATAAAATTGTTCGATAAGAATAAATGAATCATCAGATTCAAGTGGCAAAGCAAGAATGATAAGATGATATGTAAAAAAGTTAATTAATTAACAAATCAAATCTTGTGCTGCCATATGAGCATACAGATTCAAAATGAAACGATTAAAATTAGCCACAAATTCACGAACCTTACCCAAATCATGCATAAACAAAAACGACCTCAGATTCGAGTTCCCTAGCCCAAAAGAAACCAGCATACTGATTTGGTCCAAATCGTTCAATGTTTACCTATTTAGGCAAGCTTTCATGAGCTGGTTAGGAAAACTGTTCGGGTCATTCCATGTCAAGTGAACCAATGGAAAAACGTGACCACCTCCGATTTTAGTCATACTTGGTTGTCATGAAGTACCACCTGAGATATGTTGAAGTACAAAATATCAGATTTTTATGTGTTGTAGTTTTCCAGTTATACCCTTCTGAAATATGGAAAAAAACCAAATTTTCTGCATAAGTGCAATCACAAAATGACGCATAAATCAAGCTGGAATTGACATAGATGAGTGGGAAAAGTATCAAAATGTAGCTTATATTATGAGCTTTAATTTGATACGTCACACGACTACTTTCGAAAAAAAATATTTTCAAGGTTACCCAAAAAAAATTTGAAAACTGAATTTTTCAAAAACCTATATTTTGAAAATTTTGAAACAATTCTCATAGAAACATACATATTTCAGCATCATGTCCTACAAGTTTTGATAAGGGATCGCAATGGGATCATATTTTTTTACATTTATAACAAATACTATGCACGCTGGGTAAGAATATATGACACAGGAATATTGCACTTAATTCTAAAATCCATTCCTTTGTCCAGGGAGTTGTTTACCAACATGCATATACCAACTTGTGCAAGTGGTCAAATGGGTATGAGTAAACACAGTCTGCAAGCATGTGAGTCAGCCAGGGAATGCAAGTTGTAACCTGTTGGACCTGGCTTCAGTTGTGCCTTGACTCTCATGCAGTGTGCTTCCTTTCTTCAAAGGCTGTACAAAGACTGTATTGCTGCATGTAAAGTAGTGGGTTCAGTGATTAAAATAGGCATTGTGTATTTCCCCAGTATGGCTGAAAAAGTAAGTGAAACAGCAAAGATTTTCTGCTGCAACCCTTTCAAGAAAGACAGACATCAGGGTGTGAAAAGAAGTGTGAGGCCTGTTACTGACTGGATGTGTGACATGTTTGACACCATTGTGGTAGGTATGAAAATTTGTGACAGTTGTAGGAAAGAACTATCAAAGCAGAAACAGGTTACAGATACAACAGATGACTGTTTAGTACCAGTAGCCAATACCACTAGGCCTACTAATGTTGATGAATCATTTGTAGCTTTAGATGTTACCTTAGAGTACCTTAATAAGTCTCTAAGCTCTCTAGAGGAGTCACCTGTTGCTAAGAGGAAGTTGCAAATGAAATCATACTGTGATAAAAAATACAGTAAAATAAAAAAATGTTTGACAGAAAAGGTACTAACAGCAGCAAGTACAAATACAGAGAAAACTGTTGACCATAAATCAGAATCATGTGAAGTCATTTGTCAGCTAAAAGAAAAGTTTCAAGAAGAAAATATAAGTGTTAGTGAAAAATTGCAAATTTTAACAGTACTACCTAAAAGCTGGTCATGCAGTGAAATACAAAATGAATTTCAGGTTAGCAACAGAATGGCAAGAAAAGCTAAAGCATTGGTGAAAGCGAAGGGTATTCTGGCAACACCAAATCCTAAACCAGGAAAGGTTTTAAATGAATCTGTGATTGAGAAGGTAATAGGGTTCTACAACAGTGATGATGTCAGCCGTCTTATGCCTGGAAAAAAAGATTTTGTTTCTGTGAAAACGGGTGACAGTAGTAGAATTCATGTACAGAAGAGGCTAGTGATGGGCAACTTGAAGGAAGTGTACGAGCTGTTCAAAAACAAAAATCCTACTGATAAGATTGGATTTTCGAAATTTGCTGATTTACGACCTAAACATTGCGTCTTGGCTGGAGGAAGTGGTACCCACACAGTATGCGTTTGTACAGTGCATCAGAATCTTAAATTAATGCTACAAGTGTTGAAATCCAAACAAATTACACTGAATGATGGCACAGATATAAGTAATTATAATTCCTGTTTAGCGAAGTTAATGTGTGAAGAGCCAGGCACAGCATGCCACCTTAATGAATGTCCTTCATGTCCAGGTGTAGATAATTTGAAAGATGAGTTACAGTTGCTGCTAGATAATGAACTGGTGGACAACATTACATACAAGCAGTGGGTTTCTGTTGACAGATGTAATTTAGTAACCTTCATCAAAACTGCAGATGAGTTTATAGAAACTTTGTGTGAACAGTTGTTGATTTTGAAGAGACATTCTTTTATTGCAAGAAGACAGGCAGAATATTATAATCACTTGAAGCAGAATATTGGAGTAAATGAAGCTGTGGTATGTATGGACTTTGCAGAAAATTATTCGTTTGTACTACAGGATGAAGCCCAGTCTTTTCATTGGAACAATGATCAAGCAACTATTTTTCCTATAGCAGTCTACTACAATGATCATAATATACACTACAAAAGTATTGTATGTATCTCTGAATGTCTACAGCATGACACCACTGCTGTTCATTTATTCCAGAAAAGGCTTATCTCTCATTTGAAGTTGGAAGTAATTAGAGATTTGAAAAAAATTTACTACTTCTCAGATGGTGCAGCTGCGCAATTTAAAAACAGAAAAAACTTTTCAAACTTATGCCACCATGTTCATGATTTTGGAATTGAGGCAGAGTGGCATTTCTATGCAACAGCCCATGGGAAAGGAGTATGTGACGGTCTGGGTGGTACTGTGAAAAGACTTGCAGGAAAGGCAAGCCTACAGCGGCCATACGAGCATCAAATCATGACACCAGCACAGCTGTTTACATGGAGTGAGGAAAACATCGACTCCATGCAGTTCTTCTTCTTCAATGAAGCACAATACAACAAAGAGGAAAAAATACTTGCAGACAGATTTCTGTCTACAAAAGCAATACCAGGCACACAGAAGTTCCACAGTTTCATCCCATTGTCAGATAAAGTGTTGTTGACAAAGGTATTTTCAAGAAGTGAACAGTCATCCACTTTTTCAGTGTTAGGACCACGTGTGCAACAGAGGCTGAAGCTAGCAGAAGTAAAAGGATATGTTACATGTGAGAACAACAATCATTGGTGGCTTGGTGTAGTTGTGGACAAAAATGAGACAGCACAGATAGTGGAACTGATGTTTCTGCACCCTGCAGGTCCTTCTCCATCATTTACTTTCAAAAGTGACTGTCCAAATAAACTGACTGTGCCTCTCTCTCAGATCCTCACCCTTGTGCAACCTACATGTCCCACTGGCCGTAGTTATTACCTCTCGAAGGAAGAGATGGATGCGGCAACCATGGCTCTAGAAAATTACTGTAGACAATAAATTCACGTTTTTGTCATTGAAGAAGGGAAGGTAACATGTTTTCTGTAAGTTTTTCTTTTTGATTGTAATGAAATTTTAGAATTAAGTGCAAGATTACGGTGCCATATATTCTTACCCAGCGTGCATAGTATTTGTTATAAATGTAAAAAAATATGATCCCATTTCGATCCCATAACAAAACTTGTAGGACATGATGCTGAAATATGTATGTTTCTGTGAGATTTTTTTCAAAATTTTCAAAATATAGGTTTTTGAAAAATTCAGTTTTCAAATTTTTTGGGGGTAACCTTGAAAATATTTTTTTTTCGAAAGTACTCGTGTGACATATCAAATTAAAGCTCATAATATAAGCTACATTTTGGTACTTTTCCCACTCATCTATGTCAATTCCAGCTTGATTTATGCGTCATTTTGTGATTGCACTTATGCAGAAAATTTGGTTTTTTTCCATATTTCAGAAGGGTATAACTGGAAAACTACAACACATAAAAATCTGATATTTTGCACTTTAACATATCTCAGGTGGTACTTCATGACAACCAAGTATGACTAAAATCGGAGATGGTCATGTTCAAAATTGACAAAAAATTGGTTCACTTGACATGGAATGACCCTGAAGCAACTAACAAATTGATGCGTTATTTTGCAAAAATCTATTTCTGCAATGCTCATTTTTTCCTGGCTGCTGTGGCAAATGGAGCAAGCCCACCTTCAATGAATTTCATAATTGAATACGGTCTTGTTAATAGGTGGCTTCAGCTGTACACAGTCTTTTTTAATTTCTCCCCCCTAATTTTAACACTTTTAGTACTTTTTTTTAAATTTTAGCATCTAAAAGAAATAACTCTTTATCAGCTTATGAAGAAAGGAAAGTTTATTATTATTGTTATAATAATTTTTTTTACACACAACCTACTTGTCATGTTACCATTTTAAACTAATGTTGGGTTGTTTTGAAATACAGAACTTCTCATACTGGTAATCAATGTCAAAGCAAGCATGCAAGGGCACCCACAAGGGGCAGCACCTGGCTTTTTAATTTTTCATGCAATATTAATTATTTATTTACTTAGCAATATTTTGCATCAGTATTAAAGAAGTGTTTTCTTGCTTTGCTTGCTGCCTGTGAGATTGTGGTCTATGAATGCCCTTGCAATCATGACGCATAATTGGCAATATAGGCTATCTAACAATGATTAAGCTGTTCAAGAAACAGCTTTGTTCATAGTCTAAAAGATGAAATAAATTATTAGGCCCTAATATATTTATACATGGATATAATAACACATATTTAATACAAAATTAGTAATTAATATAGGCTATGTGTCAATGTAGATATATCGTCCTGTAGGTCCTTGTGCTCAGCGAAGCTCAAGAATATAAAACACTTCACACCATTTATGTTTTCATTTATTTTTATATAGGCTATGATGCTAGTACAGTTGGATACAATCAATAATTTAAACAAAAGTTGTTTAATTGCGGACTTACACTGGTGATCCTCCTCATGGATTTTTCACAGAAAAAAACAAAACAAAAAAAACCCGACTTTAGGTTGTAGGCCTAATGTTCTTTAGAACTTATCGGTACCGGTATACAATTTATACATAAACTCAGTGCTAGGCTACCAAAATATGCAAAATTTAGGGTAAGTAAAATCACGAGGAAGTGGATTCATCAAATTTAAAATTCTGTATAGTGTAAGTTAGTATAGGCCTACACCATGGGAGGAACTACAGAGACAAGCGGGTGTGCCCAGGCACACATGATTCCTTTTCTTAATCAAAATAATTTAATTTTTAACTTCAAATCAGTTAGATTACATTTTTTCAAAGTTTGCAACAATTCCAGTGACAAGTTCTTGTGAGGGAGTTTTTTTCTACACATAGCAGATTAAAACCCTTGTCCCTGGCAACCCAGGGACAAGATAGGTTGGAAGCATTGTTGATCATCTACACAGAGCAAGAAATTGCAGCATTCATCGATTTCAGCAAAGCCACCGATGAATTTAAAAATATGGTCTCCTTTGACAGATGCCTAACTATTGTAATAAAGGCTAAAGAAGAAGTCGGTATCTCTTTTTTCTCTCTACTTTGCTCATTAAGTTTTATGCTGGCAGACACTGATGAATATGATTCTTTTATATTGTACATAACACTATATATACAATTTGTACTTTTAATCTTCTAATTTAATGAATCTTGACTTTGTCTATTGCTGTATGGCCTAAAGACAATAAAATTGATGTTATTATTAAATAATAATAATAGAGCTCTCTAGGTGGTATAGTGTTTGAGCTATAGCATTTTATAATGATCTTAAAGCGATAGAAAACCATAGTTTTTTGGATTTTTCAACCCTTGTAACTCACAAACCAAAAGTCAGAAAAATTTGAAATTTGAAATTTAAACTAGCTTTAGGGGGTACAATACCTGAACAAAAAATCATACGAATCTGAGAGGTCAAGGTTCAAATCTCATAGTAGAATTGGTTGATTTGACATGGAATGACCCCCTAATAATTACCAGTAGGCTAAATTAGAACTACAGCATAAGAAATGCTGGCTGTTGACACGCCGTAATGTACATGTGAGATTAATGAGATGAAAGATTGTGGGCAACCTATGCGAGTATTAAAACAACCTATGTAGCCTACTCCATTAAGTGGAAGGATCAACTCAGAATCCAAACTGTCGCCAACTATAGGCTACTGAGATTTAATTTACTGGTTGCCATATTGCTTTTGTTTTCTGAGCCCTCTTATAACAACCAGCAGTTTAAGAGGCTAGAACTGTTCAGTAGGCCACTCTTGGTTTTCTATTATCGTGCATTTTGTAGTACCAGTATTAAAATCTGGAAAAATTCAGAGTAATCACCACCAGCACCACAATGGGTTATGAAAATGGCAGTAAGAGCTCAGTTTCTTGATAAAGTTTCAACATGGTAATAAGTAGGCCCATATAGGGACCTGTCTAGTGTGGTATACCAATTATTATTATTATTATTATTATTATTATTATTATTATTACCGGTAATTATTATTATTATTACGGTATTATATTATGAAATTATTATTATTATTATTATTATTATTATTATTATTATTATTTCAAGCAGAGGCCTAGGGTTGACAGCTGAAACGTTTGGTCCAAATCAGTCATCTGACAGGCAAAAAAGTCTTTAGGTTAAGGAAATAAAATGCAAAAAATATATTCAAGTTATTCAGTAAGTATGAATACAGTTATCTGATTTCAAATTACTGCTAAGAGTAGAAAACAGTACAGATAACTCCACATCAAGTAGGAAAATTTTTGTTAGAGAGGAATAAAATGATCAGGCAAGACATTACTAAACAATGGTGGCATTTAACAAGGCCTCGTTTTTCATGTAAATAATCACGTGGGCTTGAATACTAACTCACTCTCAAAACATTTTTGTACATTAGTATCACTACAGTATATTAATAATAACACAGCTGTAACATTATTGCAGTTGTATTATGCTGTAACCAAAATGCACCCTGATCATCAGCATGGGGTAAATCCACACCCCAGTTTTTTTTAATCTGTCATCACCGCTAAAAATAATGTCTACGTCAGGATTTTCGGCAAAGTATTTAACTATAAACCACATCAATGTTCTAAATTACATTAGAAATTGATAAGCATACTCACTCCAATTGATATACAATTATCTTCTGACCCAGAAGGAAATTTACAGATGAATTTCGATCCTGCTCTTTCTTCAGAATCGTTCAGTGGTCTAAACCGACAGACCACTCTTATGCTGTCTTCTGCAGCTATTTCACGTTCACGTTGTTCAGTCGTCATGTTTATAGAGTAAAAACACCTTAAACTAGATTTAATATTAATTTGGAACTTAAAACCGTGCTAATAAAGACGTGAAAAACTCCATAAATGCCATTGACAAGCTACATCAAGATGGCTCCCATTTTCAATACGCAAGAGGCCGTTCCAGTCCGGAACAGCTGACCGGAAAAATGTATCGTCACATTCAGTTAATTAAATAATTAAAATATAAAATGAAAGTGTCCCCTCCGTCCTTGAAGATCCTTTTTTGAAGACACTTTTCGGTATTGAGCTACGGATACCTGCAAAAATGTTCTATAACGAAAACTGATCACACTACCGCAATCTACTTGCGGTGCGGGACGAAGGGAAACGAGAAATGTGACGTCATTTCACTGTACAGCCATGCGCGCCGTCTATTGATCTCCGGGGGTCATTCCTGCTCTGGCTCTAGGTTTTGAATGGACTGACTCACTGCAATTTTGGGGTCAAGTTGTTTCATATTAGCCCAAGAAATTAATTTTCTTAAAAACACAGTAGAATTGCCCCTTAAAAACATAACACAAGCAGGCAAAAAAAGATACAGTTGTTATGTAGTACATTACTAATGACAATAACTTTGTGGGCCTATCTAAATAAAGAGGGAACAAAACAACATGTATTATGGTAATAATATGTTAATGTACGCATAAAGTAGATTAACATATTATTCTCTAATTGAATGAAGCTTTCTTGTCTTATCTGCCAAACAGATCCCTAGAAAACGATTTCTTTGGCGACATGCAACCCAAATGACATGGCCGACATGCTGGTTGCCGACCCATGAATTCTGCAGGCTCTTTTGTAGGCTAGTTTTAACGCAAACGTTTCCCATTAAGGCCAAAATGGTCAAATTTCAACATAACTTTGTATTAAAGAGCGTGAGTGGTATTAGTCAATACGGTATGCAGCATAAGTAAATCTCTGCAGTCTAGTATCCATACACATGCGGAGACAGAAAAATCAATCAGCGCAACAGAATTTAGGAGAGGTATTTTAATCTAGTCTTCAATTAGGGGAGCAGACAGGTATATTTCTGCATTTCTATCCCTTATTCAGTTAAGTTAAAGCATACTATTCTCCAGCTTAACGGATGATGCAAAAGAGACATAATCTATGAGGTGGCATGATGAATATACAGCTAACAACTTTTGTTAGCATGAAAAAATGACCGCCTGCGTGGTCTGGTTAGCGTTGCTGACTATGGATTCGTAGGTCTGGGTTCGATCCCCGGTACTTCCTCGGGCTTTTTTTGAGATAGAAAGGTCTGGAACCGGGTGCATTCAGTCTCGTGACACAAACTGAGGAGCTAATTGATAAAGATGTAGTGGCCCTGTTTCAGTAAGCCATAGTGATGGGAAGTCAGCATGCTGACCATATGTCCCCAATCCTGCCATCTGCCAACGGCAGATGATGCAGCTGTCGGATGGCAGGCCTAGTTCCTTAAAGGGATGTAGTGCCATGGAGTTTAGTTAGTTTAGTTAGCATGAAAAGATGTTAGAATCCTTTGTATATTACGCTTGAAAAATATATATTTGCCGCTCTTGGTGCTAAATTACTTGCGTGCTAGCAACCCAAGTATTGTGACTTAAAACCCGCCGAGGACTTTTAGTATTTTTTAGACCTGAAGTCTACGGGAAAATCTAAACTGTAAGTTCCAGAATACGGGACTTGAAGCATATCAGAGTATCTCAACCCTAAATTAAGGTCCTAAGATAACATTGTCATCTCTCCTGCTATTTTAATACTCACACTCAAAGACTACATGGCGGCAACATGTGATGATATGAAATATTATTCATTCTTTCATATTCCGTCACTCCTCAGATAGGAGTATAGGGGCCTCCGAGTGTAGACCTATTTTCCTGAAGAGGAAAGAGGGACAGATGGTAAGCCCAACGCCAAAGGAAACTAAGGTATTACTTGAAAGATTAGGGAACTTGGTTCAGACACTTAATTTAGACTTGAGGGTATTGTACGCTCCGTAAATCTACAACTACGGGATCCAACGGCTGGGCCCAGGTGATATAATATAATTTTATGGAAAACTGGAAAAGTTTGATAAAATGTTCTGTTACACGAGTAACGAGAAGGAAGTTCCACGAAGAAGGGAAGAGACGCCCAGGATTTTTACATCACGAAAAATTCATCGACTGCGGCCGGATTTGAACCCGCGACCTGCCTGCGGATCAAGAGGTGGGCCCGTTACCTCTGAACCACCGAGGCCGATTGATATAAAATAAACCTTGCTAAATTTATATCATGGAATAATTTAAAATTCTATCTCTATGACTTCGGTCACAAAATATCGTTGGAGAAAAATGAGTCACTACCGAAAATACCCCTCCAAAAGAAAAGACCACATGGTTCAAAATTGAATACAAAAAAAACTCTTACTGGAGTTTCATAAGTTGTATCCTACGGTACATTACAGGCTGCATGACAAAACAATCGATTAAATATGGAGGAATACGTTTAGGCCGGCTGTGCAGAATATTTTGGGTCAGGAAACATCGTACTAGATGTGCTTAAAAGAAATATTAAATGTAACTGTCCGCTGTCAAAGATGGATCTAGAATTTAGTAACTTAATTTGAGATAAAATGTGACATATGGAAGGTATGATTTGTTAATTTTTTAGGGGCACACATGTTTTTCAAACATTGCATATTATGAAAAATTTTGTTCACCATGTTCTTGAATTCTGTCCTGAATACTTTGCAGCTAGAAATATAGAGTGCTTGCTTCATTGAAATCTATAGAATGCACGGTAATAATTAATCTGTAGATAAATGAAGCAGTGATTGAAGCATACTCATCGGAAGGTCGTAAAAAGTAGGTACTGGTCATAAAGTTGATGGCCACTAAACATAATTAACGCCTTCAGCTTTCGGACACTTCTGTATTAATAGGATTTAGTGTTAATAGAGTAGATAATTGAAGCGTTTAGTTTTATAAGGGTCTAAGTGCCAAAATCATGATTGTGTAGAAAACAAGACACAGACCCACAGAGATAGACCCAGCGCTATATCTTGGAATTTATTGTTACTAACGTGACTTTCCCTGAACCTTGGACCCTTCTGAAATGCATTGGTCTGGGTACATAGAGCCATTTAAAATTATCAGCTGAAAAATAATGATTTTGGCACTTAGATCCTTATAAAACTAAACGCTTCAATTGAATAAAAATCAAAAGAAAGATAATTTAACTGAATGAACATAATTACTGTAGAATACGAAAAATATGTGTATAACATACAAATTAGTCTTTACTGGTGAAGTAATCAATTAATCTGATTTTGAACGTTCTGAGGGTTCGTTATGAATTTATATTTTAAAGTAAGGAGAATTACTGTCAATCATAGAGGAGTGAATATCATAGCAACGACAGAATCTTACATCAGGGTATAATTTACACCCATTAGAATTATATGTGAAATCAATTTTTTTTCAGTAGGCACAGGATCGATCCCAGACATCCCGAATGGTAACTGCTCGCAAAACAACGAGGTTGAAAACATATGATTACAATTTGCACAAACCTACGCGGTGAGAGTTGGTGTAAATAGCAGAGCCAAGGAAATGTACACAGACTTTGTGTATCTCCTGCGTTTATACACGTAGGCCTAGCACAGTGAAAGCAACGTTTACGTATTTAACAGATCGTGAACAGAGAGGTCCCAATGAAAGGAACAGGAGTGTAACATAATACAATTCTAGCCCAGTCAAATTAAACAAATCGAGTGAAAATTAAAAAATAGAAAAAAATAGCATAGTCCCAAGAGCATACAATAATTTGTCAAGTCTATAACTTTGAAAATATTAAACCTAAGACCAAAATGAATAGGGTTTTTTTGTGTGGAAATTGTATCTACTTTAATTTAATCGAGTGAAAATAAAAAAATAGAAAAAAAAAATAGCATAGTCCCAAGAGCATACAATAATTTGTCAAGTCTATAACTTTGAAAATATTAAACCTAAGACAAAAATGAATAGGGTCTTTTTTGTGGAAATTGTATCTACTTTAATTTAGTATATGGGATGATTTTCGCTACGATTGACAATTACGGACATGTAGAAAACCTAACTTTAAACAGCTCCCCCACCCCCGCTCACACCCCACCAACCAGCACTTTAATAATATTAAGGTGTACTCTAGGTACCAACGAACAACCTTGCAAAATGTCGAAACTCCGGGGTTTCTTTTTTTCCACGCAAACGCCACCATTTTGTCTAATTTGACTGGGCTATTCTGAGAATATACATTTTAATGGGAATAAAATATACTGCAATGTTTAAGGTTCAGTAAATTAAGAATAGAACGGCAGTCAATAATTAAAGTGATCAATATAACATGCTCTAATACGTCTCAGAACGGGAACCACTATAGGCAATGCCTCAGTGAGGAGGAAACTCTTGCTCATATTATCCTGGTTACCGGTACCTGCCTTCATGGTGAAATTCTTCAAAATTCACGTCATCACCAAATAAGTTCATTATTAACTGATCTTCGAAAGGCATGTTAGGTGATGAAAGAAGTTCATGATTTATTTATTTATATTTCCTCTTTATATATATTTTTATTTATATATATATTTATATATAAATATATTTATATTTATATTTCCTTAAGACCTCTTCCACTAACCAGAGGTGGATACATTCAAACTTTACTTAATAATCTAATTAAGAGTAAACAAGCGAGAAATATAATTATATTATATAAATGTAAATGATATGTTAATGAAAATTATAATTAAAACTCAATTTCATCCTGTATCATATCCATTTGAATCAATATCAGATGGGGTTTACTCCATAAAATGCAAAAGCAATGGAAGCAATTGACAATCAATAGTTCCATGGCCTGCCCTACAGATCCCGAACTCGTGGCCTCGTAGCTAAAGGAGTACAATAATGAAAATTCAACATAGTAAGCAGAACGAATGAAAGAAAAAATAATAATAATAGGAAGAAAGATAAAATAAAAAATGAAACAATACAAAAAAAGATCAATAATTTTTAACATGACAGTAGTGTATAATATAAATGTTAATGGTTGGTGGTCAAGTGGTCAACTAACTTAATCTTGAACGTCCTGGGTGTTCGGTAGGCTTTTATATCCTCAGGCAAGGAATTCCACAGACGACAGTGAAGGATGAAGAATAAAATATAGTATTGTGAATGCGGAATAGATATAGATAACTGTAGGAGATCTTGTAGAAAAATTGAAATCTTAGCCATTACATATGGTTCATCAAGGGACTTCATAATAAATTGGTCAAATTATCAGGGTGGAAAACGTATGGACTTTACGAATGGTGTAGCTTTCTCTATAATTATTGGTTGTTATATTTTACTGATTGTCGGGCAATCATCTCCAGTGCCATTATCTGAAAATCCATCCGTGTGCAGACGCTCGTGGGATAGGACAGTAAGAATACAATGGTAATTAAAATTATGTAAAGGAAAAATTTGTCCGAGCGGGAATTGAACAAGGGTTTCAACTTCGTACGCTGACGAAATCATTCACTTCTCAAGACCAGTCTCATTAGAAATAATTCTCTATACTCCTAGTAACCTTGCTAAAGATTAAACGTAGTGAGGAAGCAAATAGCTCTGAAGATTGTTTATTATGGGAATTTAAGTTAACCAGGACTCTGAAAACCCGGCTTTGATTCTTGCCCAGAACAATATTTTTACTTCCTCTGCCCGTACCATAGGTACTTAGGTAGAGGAAGTTGTGTTCAACCCCGAAATTGTAAGTCGAGTTTTTAACATAAATATACTTTTTGAGGTCCCCTGAATTAAAAAAAATACTATTTTCAGAAACATGTCTGTGTGTGTCTGTGAACAACGAAAAGTCGTATAAAAACAAAATGTTATATTTGTGATAGGTACCTTCTGAGGATGTGACACGAAGATTGGCGACGATTTTCTCTTACTTCTAATGCCACTTTACATGAAGAAAATTACGTTTATGCGATTTTCTAGCAAACAATTCTAACTATTTTGTTTAAATTTTGTATATGAGATGCTTATATTAAGATCTAAAACTTTTAATTGAAACATTTTTCTTTAAAAAAAATTTCTGAAGGGTAGTTTTAAGCCACCCACTGTTCGTAGAAACTCAGTCTTGCCTGCTGAACGGTAAAACTTTGCATCAGGTTGAAACAGCTGAATACGCGCTCTTTGCAATATGGCCTCTAATTCTATATTAGAATGTGAGGTGTAAAGAAAGTTATGTGAGCGCATTAATCAGATTTTATTTGGGTTGTGTATCCTTCGGGGACATTGGTAACGATACTTTTACAACCAATTTGCATGAAGGGAATGTCTTATTATATGATACTAAGAGGAAAACTTTCATTTGGGCAAAAGAAGTTATGTGTTTCATTTCAGATTTTATTTTTCACTAATTAATACAAATAAGATAAGACTGAAACGCTGTCAATTAGATGAAAAATCCTTTATGCATGTTTTTGTGTAAAACTTTTTCCCAATCATGTTCCCTCCTATATGAAATGAGAAGGTTTTGTTAGTAGTAATTTAATGCGAGATGAGTAACCCTATAGGCTAATAATACTGTAGACTATTGAACTACTCTAAAATAAATTTTGTCTGCACATACTGTCGCAAAATGGATTATTGCTTAGCAATTTCTCGCTCTGACGGAGTAGAAAATCAGTCAACGCTAAGTTCTTAAGCCCCCAGGGCACTTTTCCCCTAATGCAAATTCAAACAAGGGTGTAATAATTTAATTCTGTTTAATTTTCTCTGTACATTATGTAAGTGTGCATATTTGTGAAGTGAATTTCTAAATATATCTGTCGCAATCTGTGTAAACACATGAATAAGAAGTACCTTGAGCCATTTCCTATGCTCTCATATCTTAGAATAGTAGTCGAAAGTGCTATTGAATGGAATAATGTGCTCTTAATAAACTACTTGTTTTTTCAGCTCATAATTTTCTTATTCCATTAATAAGTAAATTCTTTAGCACATATGCCCGGTTTCAACAAACTAGTGAATTACCTATGGGTAAATTATCCATGGACAAATTAGTTCCATTTAACCTACAATGATACAATGAGCAAGGCCTTGGAGTTGTACAGTTAATTTAATTCAGAAGGCTTTGATTCTCATTGTTTAAATATTACTATTGATCGTATGAAAGGTTAAATTTTATCCAGCCATCCATGAAAGGATAAATTAACCCGAAGATTTACCCTTGGAAAGATCTAGCCCGAGTTTGTAGGAACATTTTTTCTGTAATTTTCATATTTATCCAGAGGACATTTATCTAGAAACTCGCCACAAGTGTATGTGATTGCTATCTTTAAATTATTTGTGTTTGTGTGGTGTTATTTTTGTGTAAATTCTGTCCATTGGATAATTTACCCATAGGTAATTCGCGAGTTTATAGAAATCAGCTAGATCAGTTATTACTTCAATCACAGAAAGCGTTGGCTCCGGTCAGACTTCTAGCGTAGTATTATGTTACCGGAGAATATTATATGAAAGACGAGGCGATAGTGGAATAATGAGATAAACGAAGCAAGAGAAAACCACAACACTTGAAGAAAATCTAATCTTGTTCTCCATACATCACATGAATCTATTCTTCTTGACCTGCATGACGAGAAGTCAACATCCAACAAGGAAAGTATCAAACTTCACGCACAAAACTGCCCTGAAATGTTGATGAGTGAACTAAGCTGTCTTTTCTTGAGTATTGTGTTTATGCATAAACGCAGGGATCAAACCCGGCCGCGGTCGATGGATTTTTCAGGACGTAAAAATCCTGAGCACGGAGTCCTCCGCGAGGGACCTTAGGCCTGTGTCGTAGATTTATGGCACGTAAAAGAACTCCAAGCCTAAATTAGAGCCTCTGGCCAAAATTTCTCGGCCCTTTCACGTCCAAGTAATACCTTAGTTTCCGGAGGGCAGTTGAGAGGCTTACCACCTGTCCCTCTGTCCTCTCTCGGAAAATAAGCGTAACAAAATTCACACAGGTAACAGAAACCTCCATTTGAAGGTTCTTTGCCCCAACACAGGGAATATACGATACCGTATACAGATAAACGCAGGGAGGAAAAAGTACAAATGAGTACAAAGTAAATCGGCGTATATTTTGGCAATACTTTTTTAAAATAAAGAACAATTATTAGGGCCATGTCTCCTGTTCTTCTCGCGACAGTTGCCTTGCCTGCGCGGTTGCCGTAGATTCAATGCGTAGGCCTACGTGACGAAGTCGATTGCATTGGTTGTTGTTATTGAATGGATTTTATATGTGATTCACTTAAAAAGGTAATTTCACATGATGTTTGGTATCATATAATTAAAAATAAATAAACACCTACATTCAAATTTATGGGTCCCCCTAGAAAAAAATTCCAACTTCAGCACTGACTGTAAACTGAGTGCAAAAAGGATTAACACTGCAAGGAAGGGCACACACATTATAAAATGTAAAATTTGTAATTCGTCCAAGGGTAGAGGAAGGTCGGGCACCTTAGGTTTTATGACGTAACTTGTTTGAAACAAGAAAAAAATTGCAATCCACTTTACTCTTATACAAAAATGCTTACTTGAAAATATTTAACTGAAACTAAAAAATGTAATTAGCATAAGAAAATTAAGAAGTGGTCACATTTTTGTACATTTCAAAAATGGAGGGTGGTATCGGATAGTCAACAATAACAAAACAAATTATCTCCGTGTTAAAAGTACATCACGCAAATATCACACTTCTGAAATAAAGCGTTACCCTCCAGATTTGAAATTTTTTCATGTGCCCAGCCTTTGCAAACACTACTCTGAAGGGAAGTACATCAGCAGACAGGATAAAAGCTTTCGGATAGTGATTTTGTTGTCCTTGTTATTATTTACGACTAACATCTTATTGTCTTCTTTCAAGTTTCCTCTTATCTACCCCATATTTAGTTAAAACAAAGGACAGAACCATCAGTAACCACGTAAGATGAGCAATTTTGATGTCCGATACCACCCGATAGCATAATGCCCAATAACACGCAACTGAAGCTCCTCAGCAAAACAAATCTGAACCAAGGACCTTAGAAAAGAATGAAATTATAAATCCACAGTTTATAGCTCGAAGTACAGTGATTCTGTTAGTGATCTTAGAATGTAACACAACTGACCCTTCTTCTTGTTACTGTTTTGTGAAGTTATCTTCGTGCAGCCGATATACACATAAAAGAACAAAAAAAAAAAAAAAAAAAAAAAACAGTACCTCTCACAAACAACATTGTCTCTCGACTCAATAAAATGTTCAGCTCTTCAAACCTATAGCCACTGCTGTCAATAACAAAACTGGTCCTGCAAATACCTGCCCGCAGGAGATATTGTTATTATATAATTATAATATATACACATATACATATATAGGCCAATATAACCTAGGTATACCAAGACCATAAGGAAATATCGGCTTTCGCCAAGAGACACCAAATAGGACATCGCCGTACCGTAACGCGAAGACTCCGTACTGAACTTTGGTTAAAACTAATTTGTGCATTTTCTGTAAATTTATACTGAAATGTTATGTTCTTATTTGAACAGATTGTAAATCTGCAGAATAGAATTTTTAAAAAATCTCATAATTCAAACTCAATCATTACTTGGAAACAATATACAATGCACATTATTTATACCATGGAAACTTAGGACAGTTCAATTTTATATCAAGCATACAGAGCACATTTTTCGGATCTATATCTGGTTATTATTTTGAAGAATAGTACATGTTGAACCTTTCGCACAATGGTGGATCTACTATGCTTTAGATTTTAATGTCGTTGCTGTTGTACGGATATTATTTAAAGGGACAAGTATCATGGACCATTTATAATTTATGATTGGACGGTTGTGGCTGGGCGTTTGCTTTTTGTGGATTTTCCCACACATTCCTCCTGGAAATCTTTCGTATTGCTATAATTATTTTTGTTTTAGGAAACAGGAGTTTTATAATATTCCACTTATGGATGGCAAATCATTTCATATAATGACGCCATGAAATAATGGAAACACTCTTTATGAAGATTTAAGATATACTAGAACGAAAGTTATTTACTAGAAAAATCTGCCAAAAACTACACTCGCATAACTTTCTCTTACCCTAAGCATGGACAATACAAGTTTATGATTCACATTCTGGCACAAAATAAGAGGCTGTATTACAAAGACTGTATTCAGACATCTCTACCTCACGCAAAAGGCGTAAGTATTATTCGCTACGCAATAGTTAAAGCCTGAATTTGTGCAAATGATGGCTTACTTATAACTACCCTTCAGAGAATGTTATGAATTTTATAAATTTTATGTTTTAAATAAAATTTTAGCTCTTGGTATGAACACATTGTGAGCAAAACATGTCAACATAGAGAAAATAAATGTTTATCAAAAGTAACAGTAAAAGTTAGAGAAAGCCATCGCCAATCTTCGTTCCCATCCCTAGAAAATATCCAATTCAAATATAAAATATTATCTTAATACGCTTTTTCGTTCTCGAATCACGCTGTATTTTTAATTCAGGAGACTACAAGACGCGTCTGAAAACTCGACATATTGTTTCTGGGATGAACACTATACTTCCTTTGCTTATAGGTCTGTTACTTTATGGTATGGGTAAAGAAAGAAAAATATGAACATTCGAACTTCATAAATACAGTTAGCAAAATGTTATTTTTTACGTATTTACATACAAATGGAATCAAATATAATTTTACTGCCTTCTTCACATGTGCGACTCAGATTTCCCCTACTTGAATTCTCTTTCTTTCCTGTTACAAAATTATTATAACACTGCAAAATGAAAGGAACACACAGTGGATTTCTAAGATCAGTAAAGCCTAAATGCAAGTTCCATTGGGAATCACACCTGACAACCGGATGTCGGATGAGCTTCATGGGCGATATTAATGTTTACTTCGTGTCATTATTTCCATCCTTTTATGAAAATAAATGGGACCCATTGCCTCAAGGGAAATAACTTGGAAAGACTTTTTCTCTCTATCATTGGTCGGGGAGGTTCACGATTGAAAAAGTAGTCACTCAGCAGTAACAGCTTAAAGAGAGTGGATTTCCAACTGATAAAGAAGCTCGTAATTCCAGAAACTGAAAACAAAATAAAAGTGTAAAATCTCTTGAAAGAGTATTTCAATCTCATTCCTTTTAAGAAATTTCATGTGCGTCTTGTGATGATACCCCTTGAATGCAAACTTGCTTAGTAGAACAATAGAGTAGACAGTACATTATACTGCTATATTTTAGTTATTTAACAATAAATTTCTGAAGTGCCACTTAGATGACATTGCAAATGTTAAAAATAGCCAAGTACAGAGTAATTATATTACTTCAGTCACCCAGTGAACGATTCGAAGTGATTACTTTATCGAAACAAAACTTAAACGATTCTGTGTTTAACCAGCCATCTTCAGACTGAAGAACATCACTTTTCTCTTATTATTATTATTATTATTATTATTATTATTTGAGTACGGTTGTGCTTCAAATCAGCATGAAGCAACTTATATACAAGAAGTTCTAAGATGAGTAATTTCAATGAGTTAGGTAATAAATTACGGTACTTAATGTATTGCCAAAACAAATTAAAAATTTAGAAACCAAACATTTACAAGTATCAGTGAAATAATTATTATATAATTTACCTTTATAAAAGATCAATGGATATTTCGATTCATTTAAAGATTAGCCCTAAGTCTTTTTTTTTTTTTTTTTTACCAGTGTTAATATTCTCGAATTTTATATCATTTTCATGAAAAGTCTGGCTCATTTCTTCTGTTTTTTTTTTTTTTTTTTTTTTTTTTTTTGTTTGCGAATATCTACCGTCACTGTTTTCCTCTCACTTGACAATATTTTATATCTTTCTATAGTCTATATGTGGAATCTGAATTTTTCTTTAGCAGAATTGTAACTATTAATGTACCTTACTGTATTTTATTTATTTTGTATTTTTGTTTGCTTTGTATTTGCGTGTAATTTGATGTTGACATGTCCATATTAAATGTATGGACAGTTGGATGCAAAAAAGAATTACATAATAAATAAATAATGGTTTTATTTTTCTTGTAGACAACTAGTGAATTTCTAATCCAGTTTACTATTAGCCTGTACAAAATGGAGAAGACGCTTCCTTGTTGTGTAATGTGTTCGTGATACCGTGATACATTGAGAGAAGTTAGCGAAATTTAAGTGACGTGTTCTGTTACACCTCAGGGTATAAGAACATCGACAGCAAACACCGAATGTCTCTCAGAAGAAACCAGAAGAAACCACCCCGTCCTGCTTTACAGTCAACAAGACTCTGACGCCATCGATCGACTTGTTCATCACGGCAAATATCTCGCTGAAAAATCTAGAGTAGAGGATGAGTTTCTATTTATACGTTAACTCTTATATATATATATATATATATATATATATATGCTGTCTGTAGGGAAACAAATAAGAGGTAAAATAATGTGAGATAATATAAAAGAACATAAGAGAAATACATAAAATGAAATAAAATTAGGTAAATTCATGTAACTAAGTGTCAGAATGCTTTTGTTTAATCAGTACATAATTGCAATTATGATATGCAGAAAATAAGTTTTTAAAAATTGATTTCCAAGTTAAGCTCCAGCTTAATTAAGCATCAGCAGAACTATAGTCTGCAAATTTGTGTTATCTTGACAATCGATCACTAACATAAAAAAACATATATTTCGACCAATTTGAGGCCATTTTAAGAGAACAATTTAGGTAAGAATTAAAATTATGCTTCGATAGGGAAAAAAATCACGTTTTCTGCCATTTTCTCGCTCATAATTCTTGAACGAAAGCTAAAATAAAAAATTCGGCTTCGCGGAGGACTAGGAAACCTTCAATCCATCTAAGTAAAAAAGTCAGATCTCTACTTGCCCTAGATTTGGCTGGGTATCGTTCACAAACAGATAGACGGACAAACTCTTCCTCTTATTACCTAATAGAAAATGTTTGGTCGTGAATTGTGTGTGCGTAGGTGCGTATGTGTGTGTCTGTACGTGTAGAGCTTGATGGGTGTGAGGGCTTTAATCTTCATTCTGTTAATGCATTCAACTAGATCTAATTTTGACCCAGTGAATTAATTTTTGCACGAAGAATAACAAGCACACAAAAAAATCCACCTTATTTTCACGTATTAATATTTCACTCAGCAATCAGTTAAAATAAACTTCTGCTTTTATCCTAATGTAACTATCTAATTATGAGACAGACACTTCGCGAAATGCAATTTGCATATTTCCGTCTCGCCAGTTTGAACTTATTAAAACTTGAGGTAGCTTCAGCACAGCAGACTGTGAAGCGATTAATAATTTGCTACTGGAATAACCAGAGCTCAAGTCTTTGTTGTCAGATAGAGCTTATGATACGTTTGAATAAGTAAGGTTTCGGTTAATAATATCTGCTCGGTGAGCATCAAATACACCTGCTCCCTTTGCCTCACAGACGAATATAATTTCAATTCCAACAGTGTATGTTCTAATTTCTTAAACTCAGTCACGGATTAGTGAGCAATGATTTGTTATAATTAGGGGGCGGATTTCTATGACCTAAAAAATAGGATATATGCATGCATTTATGACCTAAAAAACATTAAAATATGACCAATAAAATTTAAAATATGACTTTACCACTTACACATTGTGTATATTTTTTAAAAGTTTCATTACAATACATTTTATTAAAATAGAGTGTTAATTATTTAAAATATCTGTCTATAGGCCTACTGAAAATATTTGCAGTTTATCACATTTCATCTTAGCTCGTTATGGTTTGAATAAATGCATTTTAATATTAGATATTCTCAAAAAGTATCATTATAATGGAAAATTTACAAATTATGATATAAAACTTCAAAATTTCTGTAATATGCACACAAATATGCCAAAAAATATGACCTAAATATGCATATTCATACTAAATAGGCTACAATAGTTGAAAATTTCCTAAATATGCAGTTATATGCACAATAAAAGCCGTTTCATTTTCACCAGGATGCTTGGAATCGGGTTTAAATTAGTCGGAAACGTGAAATGATGCAAAGGGGAAAAATATGACATGTCACAGAAATCCGCCCCCTAGTTATATTGTTTGGATTTACAAAAATTGACTGTGTAGGGAGAATTTACGAAGTAATTTTCTTTTTGCTTTGTACAGAATTTCAGAGACCTTTAGAGCCTTCAGAGACCGTAAACATAAATGTTGATTCCATAATTATTACAAGTTGAAATGGCAATTCCTTGGGCGGTGGAGGTTGGAATAGAATTATATCATATAATATATCATGTAATCGATATATTATATGGGAAAAATGTATTTTATGCCACGCACGAGTTTTCCACTCCCACTCCTATAATTGTTAAATATGATTTTTGGTGCAAGGGTCTTTTTTTTTATTATGAAATATTATTTTGTTGTTTATAGTTGTGACATATTATGTTTGGTGGAAGAGACTTCAATTATTCAGTGGAAGGAAAACCTGTGTGCGGCATAAATTACCGTTTCGCCTATTATATGACATAGGCATGTAAGTGCATACTTGTGTCCTTTAAAATTATTGCGTCATATTTGAGTAAAAATATTTGTTGGCGTATTTTAACACTGAATTCCAAAGAATAAAATAATGTTTAGTTATTATTACCATTTTTAATCTCAGCTGAAAAAAATAATAAATAAGATTCCAAATCATGAAATATCAGTATCATTAGGGCTATTGAATCATTGATATCCACGTGAAGAGTAGTAAATGTCCAAACGGGCTGGTTAAGAGACAGGTGATAAGTTTGTTACCTTATCTCGAGTAATAGGGACTTAGACCTACGTCTTGCTGGAACAGATTATACAATACAAGGATGGGTTTAGAAACAGTTTGCAATTGCGAATAGTGAAAGGAGCAGAGTGTTCAAATTCGTAAGTGAATCCAAGTAACGACAGCAGACAAAATTTTCTCAAAATGAATTTTCTATTGTAAATTCACTAATTTCACCCCGTATTTTGGATGCTTAGAGGAGGGCATTCCTAAAAAATAAACTGAAGTTTGCATGGCTACATTGCAAATTCTATATATTTTTGGTACACACTTTATACATATTTTAAGGGCCTAGTTACATGCATTTTACAAGAGCTTTTAGATTCACATCGAATCTCACGACCATGCTAACAGGACACGGAAGAATAAGAGCCTATTTCCACAGATTCCAAATAACACCAGATGCAACTTGCCCCTGTAATGGAGACCAAACTGTCGATCATATTCTACTTGAGTGCTCAAAACACGACATAGAAAGACAAACATTACGTCGAAGCATAATCACTAGAGGAGTTTGGCCACCAGATAAAAGAGACTTAATGAAAAGATTTTCAAAAGACTTCTGTAAATTTGTAAATACGATTGTCTTGACTAATAATATAGTTGTTTAAATTAGAACAGAACCAGATTGGAATTAAAGCACATATTTGGAAATAGTGTAAACACTTTAAACACCGATGTAAACCATAACATGTAGTGTTACACATTGTAATGGAGCATGTTGTTAAATAAAGTTGTTAAATAAAAAATATTTAAAAAAAAGAGCTTTTAGAGCATAAACTTCTTAACCCTTCGTTAGCTTCGAAATAATGATATAGACTTGGAACAAAAGGATGTCCATAGATAGTGCAGATTGCTTGAAATAATTTAAACATATTTCTGCAGCCATCTCAATGATATCAGAATAAGAAACCCACGCTTGCGTGGAGCCTTCACAGTTTCCCGTCTGTATCTTGGCGGCGGGCGTCTCTAGACTCAATTGCATGCTCTCTGCGCAGCCATAAAGGCGCCAGCTCTACTTTTCATCGACGGCTCTATAGCGCCGTGATTCATCTTGATGGCATGGAGAGAATACGAACGTACACTGCAGATGAAATAACGCGCCCCTTTCATTGTTGGGGGCCCCCTAGTATGAGCAGAGCTTCAGTAATCGATTGTATACGGGTTTCCGCTTCATTGGGACATTTCTAACGCATTCACAAAGGGAGATATAAATTTCCTGCTAAATATCTAACGTATGCCGTAAAGAATTCTGCTTCATTGTCCCTCATCTGACTGTGAGATACTTTTTATTTATATAAATTCAATGCTTAATTTTCCGTGTGCATGTTTAAGTATGAGTTTTCTTTAGACTATAGAGAGTTCAGACAGTTTCCAAACGTTTTAAATTAATTACGTAAAACCAAACTTATTATCTATATTAATAAAAGGAAGTGTCTGTCCTCCGTCTGTCTTCCGTCTGTCCTCCGTCTGTCCTCCGTCTGTCCGCGATGCCCAGCGAAATCTACTCAACGCAGAGATCTGAAATTTTAAACATAGGTGGACTGATGGGTCGGACAATGCACCTAGAAGCCGGAATTTTAATTTTCGCTTTCGTTCGTGAGTTATGAGTGAAAAACGGGCAGAAAACGTGTATTTTTTGCTATTTTGAAGCATCAGTTTCAGTAATATATTTCAAATGTTAAATCAATTACAGCTGGCTTTGGCTATTTTTGTAATCATACCTCATAGCCTACCTTGGAAATAAAACATCGCGATCGCTTGATTTTGTAAGTCCATCGTGGACGATTCATTTGTTTAGAGTGTCAAGGCCCGCAGATATATGAAATTTTCAACCTAGACCTAAGAAGGATATCAACATAGGCTTAATTATGGTCAAACATTGTTCGATTTGAACGAAACTCACTATACAGGGGTTTTCTGAGCCAAGGAACTGGAACCTGAGGTCACTTTTTCTACCAGGGGATGCTACCTAATCGTGGAATACACTCCACGTGATTTAGGTGTTAATAAATATAATGATTTAACTATTATGCACTTAAGTTTTGAAATAATTATCGCGGGGGAAGCCGCGGGCACATGTTATCTATATTAATAAAAGGAAGTGTCTGTCCTCCTCCGTCTGTCTGTCTGTCCGCGATGCCCAGCGAAATCTACTCAACGCAGAGATCTGAAATTGTATACATAGGCGGACTAAAGGGTCGGAATGTGCACCTCGAAGCCGGAATTTTAATTTTCGCTTTCGTTCGTGAGTTATGAGTGAAAAATGAGCAAAAAACGTGCATTTTTTGCGTTTTCGAAGAATCAGTTTCAGTAATACATTTCAATATCAAATCACTTACAGCTGGCTTTGGCTATTTTTGTCAACATACCTCATACCTTGGAAATAAAAGCAACGCGATCGCTTGATTTTGTTAGTCCATCCTAGACGATTCATTTGTTTAGAGTGTCAAGGCCCACAGACATATGACATTTTCAACCTACACGGAAGAAGGATAATCAACCCTAAATATGGTCAAACATTGTTCGATTTGAACGAAACTCACTATACAGGGGTTTTCTGGGCCAAGGAACTCGAATCTGAGGTCGCTTTTACCAGGCGACGCTATCTAATCGTGGTATGTAATTCAGGTGATTTAGGTGTTAATAAATAAATTGATTTAACTATTATGCTCTTAATTTTTAATTCTTGAAATAATTATCGCGGGCGATCGCTTGATTTTGTAAGTCCATCCTGGACGATTCATTTGTTTAGAATATCAAGGCCCGAAGACATATGAAATTTTCAACCTACACGGAAGAGGGATAATCAATATAGGCCTAAATATGGTCAAACATTGTTCGATTTGGACGAAACTCACTGTACAGGGGTATTCTGGGCCAAGGAACTCGAATCTGAGGTCGCTTTTACCAGGCGACGCTATCAAATGTGGTTTGTAGTCCACGTGATTTAGGTGTTAATAAATATAATGATTTAACTATTATGCTCTTAATTTTTAATTTTTTAAATAATTATCGCGGGCGAAGCCGCGGGCACATGCTAGTATATATATATTTTTAACTACACGTCTAACAAATCTTTGAGACGAGATACGTCTTTCTTGCGTTTAAAGGGTCAATAAATAATAGTTTCTTAAAAATCAAGTGGTATGACACAAAGTTACATAGTTAAAAAGTTAAAAAATTAATCAGATGTGATTATAAATTGCTTTAGAGGCCGTTCGGAAAAGAAAATAGCAGTAAATTATAGTATGAAACGTAATAAAAATTGAAATTCAGTAGTAAATTTTCAACCACTTATTCAGTTACAGCATTGATAAGACCAACACATTTACCATTGGGATCAATCGATCCTATTCATCCAATGCAATTTAAAGTTACTTCGTAGGTTAGCAACAGTGTGATAGGGAAGGCTTTTTGCTTTTGTTGTAGACGAACTAAGATAATATTGGGGCAAGAAACAGTTTTTTGCACAGAGGCTCTAAATTAGGCCTGAAGTTTTTAACAAACCGAAAATCTGGACTGAGAACTCACGACTTTTAGTCCCACTTCTCCATTCTAAATATTTATTTTTCTCTCCGAAAAATCTATTGCCTTTGATTGGGGTTGAACCCGTGACAGGGGCTTAGAAGTCAGAATGAATCAGGCTTATCTACCAGGGTGATTTTACACTTTTATCAGGAGGTAAATAATGCAGGAATTATTACAAGAAACAGCTACCAATCGAGCTCTGTAAACAAAGACGTAGCGACTAGCATTAATGTCACACAGAGGACGAAATCATTTTGTTATAATGTGCAAAGATTGGGTATCAGTTTTTAGATTTGTATAGAAAAACCGAAAATAAAAGATAAATGAATTATGTCATTCTTAATTTTATTATATTCAGATCCTACAGAAAGGAGCAATTATATAGTAATATGAATAGCCTACATTCTAAACAGAGTGTAACCGCAAAATTATCATGCAATTATGGGGATTCGATTTCATTGTTAATTATCACTGATGCGTCATTTAATACTGTATAACCCAATTCGGTTTTAAATAAACGGATTATATTATTTTATTCTCTTTCGCCGTAAATAAGGGAGTCATTATTAAGCTATTCTCGGATTATATAACCAGGTTAAGTTCAAGCTTTCGGCAACATAGACTGTTGACATCTTCAGAGATTCTGAAGAAAGCGGCTTGTTGTTCTTTCGCACATTATTACGTGATGGTTTTTTTTAATGATAAAACTCCTAGTATAGTCGTAGAGTCTAGTCCCTACTGGAACTCCCGCTATCGATTCTTGGTTAATCACGATGTACAGCTATCCCTGTCTAAACAGTCCATTATTGTGACGGGAGTTTTAGCAGACTTAAAGATAAGTAACTTATATTGATTTTTCCGCGTTAAAGAACATTAATTAGCTTATAGTTGACACACTCTTCTATATAAACAACGATAGAGCTTGCTTAATCTAATTATAAGTTTATTAAGTGATAAACAGTCATAATACTGGTGTTCTAAACACCATTATTAAATAACTGAAATAAATTATAATTGAATAAGATTATTAAAATTTATCCTAAAAATAGTAAGCAAACATGGCATTGATGTCAAAAACTAAAAACTTATAAGAAGTCAGGAAATTAAAGACTTTATAACTGTAAATGGAAACTAATATTGTATGTGTCTATATAACAATAGCTTGTCTATTCAAATCAAGTAAAAGCCTACTCAAAGTCATAAGATGATATATACATATACACTAAAATTGTTGATCAATAACCTTTCTTGAATATCTGGATTTCTGTGACACTAGTAGTTCATTATTTGTAGACTTATTATTTATTGTTAAGATATTGACCACAAAAATATAAGAACTTTTTCTATCGAAAGTATCTACCGTTATTTATATTGGAGTGACGTGAAATGATTATGCTTTGTGATGCATTGTGTAGGCTTTTACTTGATTTTAATTGAAAAGCTATTGTTATATAGACACATACAACATTAGTTTCCATTTAAAATTTTAAAGTCTTGAATTTCCTGACTTTTCATAACAAGTATTTAGTTTTTGACGTCAATGCCATAGGCTATTTCCTTACTTGTTTTAGGATCAATTTTAATAATCTTATTCAATTATAATTTATTTCAGTTATTTAATAATTTACGGTGTTTAAAACACCAGTTTTACTGCTGTTTATATTTAACAAACTTATATTTGGATTAAGCAAGCTCTATCATTGTTAACATAGAAGATTTTGTCAACTATAAGCTATTTAATGGTCTATAAGACGGGAAAAATCAATATAAGCTACTTAATCAATAGACTATTAAGAAAATGAAGTTCATCAATAAAAACTTAAAGATGATCAAAATTGTGTTTATCTATATCTGACTAAAATAGCTTGAGATGAATTTCCTGCATATAACCTACAGAGAACTGGGAGCATGTGAGACATGCGACTTTCTACAGTTAAGGCGAGCTGACCTTCCGCCCGGTCATAAATACTTTATTGCAAAACTCTCTACTTTCTAGGCGTAAGGACAGTGAAGTAGTAAGAAGTTTAAAAAGTATCACTTCAGCTTAAGTCATTCTTAAAGAACTGAAAACATATTATACAATTATCGACAGAGGTAAAGCGAAATAGAATCGGGCACCTTCCAAGTGTGCTAACTCCATGCGCAAGAAGTTTGTTTCTGCGCATGCAATTATTTGCGGCTGTTGATTTCAAGTTCCATGAGGGATTAAAAAAAATGTTTCAATAATTTTTTTTAACTCTTCGAGATATGTTGTTCACAGTGACAGAATACTATGTACGTTGTTCACAAGCCGGCAGACAGACCGAGGCAGACAAACAAATAACCAAACAAACATTCAAACAAACAAGTAAAAAAACGCAATGTAACCCTTATCCTTTATAATCATGGGTTCCCAAAATATGTTTCTGAATCTTAATATCTCAATATCGAATCAGGATGATACAGTCTATATCAGGCCTGTACAAATTTCTTTACAAGAGACATATTTATTTATATTTGTTAATTTTGATTTGCATTGACTTAACCAGTTGTCTTAACACTTAGAATTAGCACCCATGTAGACTATCATAGTCTTCACTGTTTAATTGCTAGGTGTTACAAACAATTTTATACTAGTGTGACAAAGAGAAAATGTCTGTTTTCCGCAAAACATAGTTTTTTGTCACAGTTTTCATTAAAAATAATACTAATGAAATGTAATAATAGAAAAGTCAGCTGATATATAACAATAAATATAACATAGAACAGTAATTGAGGCAAGTCCTTATTTTTTTTAAAATAAATTTCCCATTAGAAAATATAATGAACAAAGGAATGTTTTTCCAAACACAGGCAAACACTGGCATGATATGAATAATAAAATCTCTCATTGGGAAACTTGTCACCTGAAAGAAGTCTCAGAAAGTTATCTCATTTTCTGTTCTATTTTTTAAAGAAATTATCCTCTTGAAAATCACATCGTTCAAGTTGAAATTTCGAGATAACTTAGTTGCTCCTCGATGTTCGCTTATAAGTGATCGTTAAAAAGATAATTGTCCTTATGCTTTAAAAATCAGGACACCTTGAAGAAAATTCTTGAATAAATATTTTAATGTCCTCACAAAAAAATTTCATTTTCTATTTCATTTGACAACACTTGACAAAATAGAAAATGTGCTAAATTATTTTTTACTAAATTTGACCTTAACATTTGTAAACTATGTCTACGGTAAACAAGCGCTGTTTCAACTTCAAACTATAATATAATTATTTTCTTATCTTTGTGCCCCGGATCATAGTAACTACTTTGAAGGGCCCGTGGGTCGGCAGTTGGATAGGCCTGGTCTATACTATAGCCCATCAGTTAAAATAAGTATTAAAAAGTACGTCTACTTCGCTCAGTGGCGTAGCCAGAAAATAATTTCGGGGAGGGTCGAAAATGCCGAGGGGTTTAGGGGGTCCGGGGGTACATCCCAGAAAATGTTTAAATATTGAACTAATGAAAATCACATTTTACGCTATTTTAGCAATGAAAAGCTAGTTAGGAAAGTTGTTAGACATGCCAACTTAAACAAGCAATCGTTATCTAAGCTGTAACACTTATTACTATTTAAAAGAAAAGTTAAATGACATATGGAACAGTGGAAATAATAGGCCTACATTTACAAATTTATTATTTTATTATCAAATAAAATAATTACACATTTGACAAAATGGAGTTTAAAGAACTAATCTAATACAAAAATATAATTTTAGGTTTTGATTTCGGGGGAGGCCCGGACCCCCTGGACCCCCCCCCATTCCCTACGCCACTAACTTCACTGTTAGGTCATACGAGTGTGCTAGAATGAGACAGACTATTACTGGTTTACGTAAGTTTTCGGACTATAAAAATGGGTAAAAGATGAGAACTTGAAATCTCCAGCAACACATTGCTGTGCGGGTAATCTAGTCGCCAAGCTGCAGGCGCACTGGTGGAACGCTTTCAAATATTGGCCCGAGTTGGGAGAAGTTACGATAAAACCTGCTAATGAGAGTTCAGGCTAATTGGATTGGATTTCATAAATACTGATGTCAAAAATATACATTTTCAGAAGTTTTAAATTGCACCTCAACACTCTTCTAAAATGTAATCACAAAGGCATGTGGAAATACAAAGGTATTCTAACACAGTTGCTCAGCGTGAAAAATGGAGTTCATCACACGGTCTTCATACTTAGGCTCATAACTAGAGTCCGGATTTCAATGACTTTTAATTTTTCTGGAGGTACTAAGGCGATGCCCTATTGGAATAAATATCATTCATGTTATCTTAAATAAAATGAAATGAACCCAATTTTATACGGTTGATCATTTTTCCTATATTTGTATAATTTTCTTCAAAATATTAATTGATTTTTTACCATTAAGTACAGTGCAGTATGCACAATAAATATGCACAATAAATGCACAATAAAGGTTAGTTAATATAGAGTACAACAATATATAATAAATATTAAAAACAGATCAATCATGATCTAAAAATACGAGAAGAATCTCATAGGCCTAATGCTAATTGCTTACAGAATTGCACAATTAAGCTAAATTAAATTATAATGGACTAATGTTAGACTCCAGAAATTCACTAACATTTAGTACATTTTTACGAAATATTGCTGCCTGAGCACAGCGAGATCTCTGAGAACACCTCTACGTGGTTCGTCCAGCACGAATGACACGCCCATCTGCCCCGGGATTTGAACCCGGAGCCGCTTGCATGCCAGGCTCACGCGCTAAGCATGAACCACCTACAGATGGCACCTCTACTTCGACCGTTCGGAATCTCGTGTGTTTGTAAATTTGTTTGTTAGTCAGTTACAAACCAAAGGCGTCGTTCGATTTTCTTCCATTTTGGCATTAATGTTCCTTGAAGCCATTAAAACAACGTATGTGTAAGGATTTTTATTTTTTGATTCATTTTCAAGATGGTGTCCATTTTAGTGGTTCTGTTTCATGTAATGCTCAGCTTCTCTAAACGATTCTAGCCAAACAGTTCATACTTTAAACATTTGAAGGCTAGAGAACATTATAGGAGAAAAATTCCTCCGACACTGGGACTTGAACCCAGGACCCTTTGGCTATTCGCGCCAATGCTCTACCAACCGAGCTAAGTCGGAGTTCAATTCACAGCGCCAGATGGAACCTCTCTCCTATGACTGATTGCCCTAATGGTCTACCTCACAGACAGACAAGTTATGTCATATGCAGTACTGTGAGGCACACTAATTAGTGATTTTGTGACCAGGCTCCCACTGTTATTGTACAGTTAACATTCAAGATAGATATATAAGCTTTCATGAACCACAGATTATTGTCTCTGTTGGACATTACATGAGAACATTATAGGAGAAAAATTCCTCCGACACTGGGACTTGAACCCAGGACCTTTGGCTATTCGCGCCAAAGGTCCTGGTTTCAAGTCCCAGTGTCGGAGGAATTTTTCTCCTATAATGTTCTCATGTAATGTCCAACAGAGACAATAATCTGTGGTTCATGAAAGCTTATATATCTATTTGAAGGCTACTTAGGCTAAATCTTTTAGTGTGAAATTTTCTACAACTTAGTTCCAGTACATTTTTGACGTAATTCTAATGTTTACGCCTCTTTCTCTGTACGTATGTTTGTTACGCATTCACGACCAAACATTCTTAGATTTTCTGCCTATTTGGCACAAATATTCCTTGAAACCATTAAAATCGACGTATGTTTAAGGATTTTTACCTTTTCAAGATGGTGGTCGTTTTAACTGATGAAGAGTAGATCTTATATTTTTTGGACGAGAGGCCTACTTTTCACAGAACTAAGAACTACTAGTTTAAGGGATTTAAAAAAAAAATCAACTGTGTTTATACTCCTTTTAGCTACGAGGCCATATCAGGAGTTAGGGATCTGTGTCTATACAGTAGGGTAGGGCATGGGACTATTGCTTGCCAATTGTTTCTATTGTTGGTGTATTTTATGGAGTAAATTTCAATTGATATGATTGAGGATGAAATGGTGAGGATGATTCATGGTGTGTAAATATCCAATTCGTCATTTGCCTTTACGACTGGGGTAACTATGAAAAGCCCATGTCAAATTGGCCGGCCACGGGAATTGAACCTGGAACCTCCTGAATGCGAGTCCAAGACGTTACCATCTCGGCCGCCTAGCTTGGTTTTTAAGGGATTTAATTACTATACTTCCCACACGAAGGGAGATTGGTGCATATTTTAAATACTGGTCGTCGAATAATCGAAGCACGACGGAGCGCTGGATGAAGCAATGGGCAGAAAATGCACAATGCAAGTGTTTTGTAGCGGCCAAGCTGTTGTGTTCGACTTGCTCACTGCTTCTGCCCACATCGATGGCGACTGAACTTGACGGAAATATTAGCGTATAGACGAGATAAAGCGCATGCTCACCTGTCAATAGCCCTCAGCACGGAATGGGAGAGACACTGTTTACATGGCCATGTTAAGACTGCAGTGCTCTCCATCTCTGTCTTGCAATACTGGATTTTAAGCACACGCTTAATAATGCGAAGTAATTTGCTGTGAATGTAACCTGTAGTAGGCACTGAAAGATATTATTAAATATTGGAACTAAAACGCACAAGACCACAAGACCAAAATCAAGTACTATTTTCATCCTCAAGGTCGTTCTAGAGTTAATTTTTCACGCGATCACTTTTTCATGATTCGTGTATATCGATTAGACCAACCCCCCCCCCAAAAAAAAAAAATTCCCCGTTCGGAGATATAAATTGTTTCTTGTATAATTGTATCTAAGAAATAGTCATTATTTTGGTAAAATATTATAACTATAGACACAGGCAAAATAAAGTAAATAAAAGGCGCAAAGTATGTTGCACAAACTTTCTCGCATATACTTGTTAAAATCTAGCACAGAAAAAAGTAAATTCTAGAGAAAATTACATTTTTAAAATACAATTTTACATCCTAACAGGTATCTAGAACGGAAGGCATTAGGGCTGATCTTTATGTAATATTTTTACCGTGAAATAATAGAGATAATAATAATAATAATAATAATAATAATGTAATAATAATAACAATAATAATCAACGGCGGAGGTGAATATTTTGAGTGGGTGTACAGATCAGTCAATAAATTTTATTTGCCGAAGTAAATCATGCATTCAAAACTAAACTCCGTGGCGCTACATCCCCGAAGGGACTAGGCCTACCACCCGACCGCTGCATTACCTACCATAGGCAGATGGCAGGATTGGAGGGCATGTGGTCAGCATGCCGTCACCCACGGCCGTTAATGGTGGTTTCTATGACCGGAGCCGCTACTTCTCTATCAAGTAACTCCTCAATTTGAATCACGAGGCTGAGTGCACCCCGTTCCAGACCTTCCTACCTCAGAACAATCCGAGGAAGTACCGGGGATCGAATCCAGGCCGACAGATCTGTAGTCAGCGACGCTAACCACAAGACCAAAATCATTGTCAACATTTATTACCTGCCCATAACGAAAGAACTCTATTTGAGCGTTTATCTGTCAAATTGTTTTTAGTGCGCAGAAAATTACCTTTCTACGAAGACGTGGCAGATGCAAACTTAAATAATATTTGAGACAAAGTGAAGCCAAATTCTTTGTTTTCAACATTTTACCTAAAATTAGTTTCTATTCTATGGAACACACACATTCATAATCAGGATTTAGACTGATGACTTTATACAGTTTATCTTTAGCTGTTATGCCCACATCCCCATAAGCAGATCCTAAATGCAATAATATAATTATGATTTAAAATAAAATATGCACTCATACTGGAAAAATTCTGGTAATATGTAAGATAGACTTCAAAATAAGATTTATTAACCCCCCAAAACATGCATTATACATGACATTGTCCATGAAAAGACCAAAACATGCAAATATGCAAGGAAAAAGTATAGTTATTTGGAATCAGTATATACCCGGGGCTCGGGCCCGGGTCCCTAGCCTCCCCCCCCCCCTCCAAGTGGCGGTCCTGGTTGTAAATCCAAACAATTAATAACTTTGCTAAGAAGAAACAACTGACCATCACAGCCGTGCTGAGAATCACAGATACGAAATTCGTAAAAATAATCTAATTCAGAATCTATAATTTGTGTATAAATATTGAAAACTGTCTAACACACAGTGTATGAGACAGGTGGTAAAATGATTTTATTTTAGTAGTAGGATTGTTTCACTTGCCCTTACGGGTTCGTTCCAAAACATACCTACTCGCGAAATAAAGTCCTTCTTTTATCCCTTGTATCATAAATAACTATTCTTTCAAACTTCCAAATCAAAAGGCTGGGAGACAAGAAACAACGCAGCATGAAGCATTACAGGTTCGCAAAAGAAGAGGAAAATCCTAAATATTTTACATCTTATCTACAATTATGTTTATAACTTATATCGTACGGCATAACAACAGTAGTAACCCGATGACAAAATCACTCAGTGTGCCTCAAAAAGTTGCGTACGACATAAATGTATTTCAACTAGTTGGACCCGCGAGTTGAATTTTGGCTAGCTCAGTTGGTAGATAATCAGCACCGAAAGCCCAAGGTCATGGGTTGGAATTCCAGTGTCGGAAGAATTTTCCTCCTAAAATTCTTTCATGGAATTTTTAACAGAAACAATATTCTGTGAATTCACTAATTTATATAGGCTAAAGTACTAACATGTTCTATCAATCATGGGTCTGTTTTATTCCTTCAAAACGGAAGCTACTACTTCTTCTAGAAACTGATAAAATTGCATTGCGCATGCTATAGGGTAGAGAAAGTTACGTGAGTATATCAAATCAGATTTTTTTATTAAAGCATACTTTGACATAATGTCGTGCCGATCACAAAGTTGATCTAATCTTTAAAGAAAGTAGTAAAAATCGAAAAGAGAATATTTCCAGACGTATATAATTTTGAGTATGCTCGTGCACGTAAGGAAAACACGAAGGATCTGTCACAATAGTTGTAACACAGAAGAGCACAGTTGTATGGACACAACTGCAACACTCACATGGAATATAAACAGACTATTCACAGGGGACCGTAAGAGATATGGGAGAAGTTCCTGTGCAACGTTGCATAGTCTTGTGTGTGTGCCTGGATTACATTGTGAAAATTGTACTTGTGCCATTGTCATTGAAGAGACAGAATCACATGATGTATTATTAAGAACAACAGATATAAGTTAACGTATAACGAGCTTATTCAAAAAATGTTTTAGTTCCTCTATACCTAGGGTACTGTATGTTCTGCAGGTAATGTATTCGCCCCAGAAATTAAATGTTAACTGAAGTAGGCCTAGATATTTCGATCTCTCCAGGATAAAAAAAAATTACACACACACATATATATAGGCTATATATATTGTCTGCGAAGTTGTAAAAAATTAAATTTTATAAGTGAATTAGACAAGTTTTTAGGAGGAAGAGTTTTCTCTTAGGCCTACCTTTATTAGGCCTACTATTTTACACAAAGGTTGAAAGAATTATTTTTGGTCAAACGTGTTGCGAAGTGAAGTGACTATACAGAATAGCCACGAATTTAAGGCAAAAAATATATTTAAATACGAATTGTATTTGTAATTTATTCTTGTATTGTACATTTTCCGATCAGTAATGCTTATTCGGAGGCAATAATGATAGTAATATTAATCAATACAACTTTTTATTTAATAAATTGTAATTGTAACTTAGGAATAGTTTCATTAACTAACATTGATTTTGATATGTACACGTATTTTCTCTAATTATTATTGTCTTTGATTGTATTTATTAATTATACTAGGTTGTTTTACACAGGTGTATAGAAATTGAAATTGTAAGAATTATATTAGTAAGTACTGTACCTTTTTTATTGTTTACATAATAAAAAAAAATATACACCCCTGATGTTACAAATAGTTGTTCTCCAAAGGATGTACAATGTTACATCCATCCCAAGAAATAACGAACAATGTCCACTGCAGAAGTAAAATTATCTCAAAATTAATCTGAAAGGACGTAGTTCAATATTACTAAGTAACCTCCATTTGTCCTCATGAGGCTGAGTGCATTCCGTTCCAGACCTCCCTTCCTCAAAAAACTCAGAGGAGAATATTGGGGACAGAATCTCCCATTTGGGTCTGCGGATCCGTCTGCAATATTGTATTGTAGAGAAAATACAAGTACTCGTATTATCATTTATTTAAATTCTTAACCTTAATTAGTGAAAAACCGAGTTGAGATAATATTCTTGATGAAGCTGAGAATCATTAAAAATGCAGCATAAAGAAGTGCTTTAAAAGGATGTAAGTTGATTAAGGCTCTGCATGTGAAGTTTTGATTTTGAGGACATTATGGTAACGAGAATGCAAGAGGCGAAATTAGTGTCACGGTAATTGAGTTGCACCAGACTTGACGGCTCTCTCATACAAGTGTTGCCTGAGATATAAAGAGATCAGGATGTGGAAAAATTTGATGAGCTCCGTTTTGTCACACAAGGAAGAAAAGGTTGCTAAGAATTTACTTTGACATAGCACCTAAGGAATATAGGCCACAATTCTAGAGGATGGAAATATGTAGATAGTCTAATAAATTGGGGTTTTCTAGAAGACATTGTTTATATATAACATCGTGCAATTATTATGCTTTACAATTAATTGGCACATAATTTTAAAGCTTAGCTATCCGTAAATTAAATAGCATGATGAATAATAATGTATTCGATCCGAAAGTTTGATGTGAAATACATAATATGAATGTACAGGTAGGGGAAAAAAGCGGACCGACTCTTGTAGCTGATTTCAGAGCCTTGAAATACGTAAATAAATGTAAGAGATGTAACGGAAACGTTTGTTTTCACGACCAATGCAAATTACGTGAAATTATTTCTCAATTCAAGCAATTTATCGGCTGTAGATCAAATTTCAATACATTCCCTGCTATCCTGTGAATGCCGCTAGGCATGCGCAGTGACTCATATTGGCAACATTTTAATCGGTCCGCTTTTTTTCCTTCTACCTGTACGTGTTTTCAGACTCCTTAAGTCATAATATTTGTAGAAAACTATTTCTATATGCGCCTAACCTGAACCGTTAAGAGCAATATTAAAAAAAAAGAAAACAAATATAAAAAAGGTATCTTCAATTCTAATTACCGGTACATATTTTCTGAGGATTTGACACGAATACATCTTAAATACATTCTTGCAATTTTACTGCCACTTTGTTTCAAAAATAGTTTTCTTCATTAATTTAAGGAAGTTGTACTAACGATTTTGCTTAAATTTTGTGTAATAACTGCTTAAATTGAGACTCGTGATTTCTATGGCAATTTTTTATAGAAAATATCTGAAGGGTAGCTATAAACTAACACTGAAGTTCACAGAACCTAAAATCTGAGTCCAAAATTTAAGTTCTGCATTCGTGAAGACAGGCAGCAGAATATAGAGTACCCTCCCGCTGAGCGTTTTTTTTCTTCCTCAATCTATAGTGGAACACTCTAGTATGCGAAATTTTTCCAATATAATGGTAAGGGAATTCTAAACAGGCTCTGCCATGCTCGCTACGGCGCATACGGCCAACAGCCTCTAGATTTATTAAGAGAACATAATCATTTCCGAATATTAATCTTAACCTTGCTCGATAGGGGAAATAAGTTTAAGTTTCCTGTCCACGTCCTTTGTTCACTTGAAACGACTGCATATATAATTCAGAAGACACTTACAAGGCAATTTCATTCAACCCTCCACTTAATGTGTGTCTTATTCTCCCCTTCCAGTCCTTCCGACGTGTGTTCATAGGTAAATGTTTTACAGTCTGATTTAAACAACCTGCGACTTGTGACAGTTCCTGGAGGGTATGTTTTCATGGTATTGCTGAAGATATGCGAAATGTTTGAAATTTGAAGCGCTGCTAAACAGCTGACAGAAGTTCTAATACAAATAATACATCGTAATACAACGCAGCTTCACTTCGAGTGAACTGTCACAAGTCGCTGTTTGTTTAAATCAGACTGTAGTGCCAGACTTTTGACATGAAAGCAATACGAATCGGACTCATCCACCGGCTGTTTAGACATTCGTTGTGACGCACGTCTTTTAGCCACTCATATTAAATATTTCCATACACCACCCCATTTCACCGCCCATGTTCATAGGCTAATGCATGTGGTCGGACTTGAACTCAAACCAATAAGAGATTGGCTCACCCATGGCTGGTGTGGAACACAAATGATAAGGAGATTCAATGACAACTTTAGATGAAGACAAATTCTAAAAGAAACGAGAAACATCGAAAGTTTTCGTGCACTCGACTGTACGTGAAGGAGAACTATGCTTAAGGCATGAATATAATTATCATAACACAGTTTTGTGTACAATACCTATTGTTTATAAGAAATAAAGATTGTGGATGCATATGCATATGCTTATGGAACTTAGGGAACAACTAGTTCGGATGGAAAATCTTAAGATATTGCTTTATGACTAACTTATGGCAGAGTCTCAAAGCTGAAGTTATTAACTACATGCTAGTAACTGGCCATTAGATGACTAGTAACTATACACCAGGAGTTTTACACATGTATACTTCAATCCCTGCTTCCATATTTTATGTAAAGAATACCAGTCTAGAAGTCATCAATCTACGAGTAGCAAGCATTTTCGATTTTAGTTCGTAAGGACTTGATTGTTATGAACAAAAGTGTGTACTTCAGGCTATATAGAAAAAAGTGTGCGTGGAACGCCACGCGGCAGAAGTGAAACTTGTTTTAATTTTTTGATTTTTTCAATTTTGGATTATTGGATTTTATCAATTTTGGATTGTTGGACTTCTTATTATTGGTTTTTGGACTTTTTTAATTTTGGAATTTTTAATTTTTTAATTTTGGATTTTTAAAATTTTGGATCTTTGACTTTTTTATTTTTTGGATTTTTTAATTTTTAATTTTGGATTTTTTAATTTTGGATTTTTAGATTTTTTAAATTTTGGAGTTCCGATTTTGTAATTTTAATTTTTTTAATTTATGGATTTTCGTACTTTTTAAATTTTGGATAAGCCAAATCATTGAGTTGATTGTTTTCTGTCCAGTCCGTTCCGTCATCCCCCCCCCCCACTAATTTCGTGACGATTTTTTCCGTAACGCAAGTTTGGGTTACCCCTCGATTTACCCCTACCGCGACTAAAGTCGTTTCACTTCAAAAATTGTATTATTACTTTCCTGGAATAGTTCAGTAACATGAATGAAAGAATATTCTTGTGAATAACTTGAGCATTTAAACATAGGTTAGAAATGCCATAAATCCGTAATACATTAGTCTGTCGTAAATAATTTTGGTTTGATCTTTAGTAAGATCCATTAATGGCTGAATGTATTATCATATCTATTTGGTTATTTAGTTAATCTTCTCTTGGTTTGCATAAATCATAAGGCTTTGCAGTCTTTACATTTCTTTCTTTCTTTCTTTCTTTCTAATGTGTCTAATTTGTTAGCTCTGTGAAAGGATTTCTGTGACTGATCTTTTGATGTGGGGGCGGGGCGGTGCGTTGCCTTACTGGCACCACCTGTTCTCTTACTACATGGAATTCTGACATTTACATCGGAAGACTTTCCACCTGGCTTTGTATGTCTTTTAAGCTTCTCAGATGTCACTCTTAACTCTGCTTTCTGATGCAGAAAGTTACTCCTCCAACTTCTCATTATATATTCGTGCATCTTGAATCTAGTAGGTGAAATAGTAGGAATAAATTACTACTCCAGTTCGGCACTGTACAGCAATGCAGACTACAGCTACTTTCAACCTAGGGGGAATTTCTCACATATCGTAGCAGATGCAATTGTTTAAAGAAAATACATATAGACTTGCATATATACCCAGGTATATATTTTTCGTATAATTTTTATTACCCGTATGGCTGTGAATGTGTGTATGTGTATCTATATGTCCTTTTGCACATGAGTACACACATATTTATGCACCTATATCAAATGCAATTGTGCACTATCGCCACATAAAGTATAATAAAATTAACGAAAACTCTAACATACAGTTAAAGCAGTAGAAAAAAAAACAAGAATAGTTACATATTCCAAAGAAACCATCTCCAAAATTATATCCTTTGAATAAAACCCAGCTAAAAAAGTATTCCACATAAAGCAAAATGAGATATTAATGGCATCTGAAAACTTAAGCCTCCTGTAAAACGAATATCCCGAGAATCCCCCACTGAATGAATAATAACTCCCGCACACATAAATAACAGTGTCTTAAATAAAGCATAAGTTTTGTATGAAGAAAAAAAATTCTCATAATCAAACCTAATTGACTTAAAATTGACAATGCGATATTTTTTTTCAAATCAAATTCAAAATTTGCTCCCAAACCCGCCATAAATATTGTCAAACCAGCAATTAACATGAAGATATTATTTAATTAATCACTAAATTCTGCAATTATGCACTGTGTACCCAGAGCTGTCTTTGGTCTAAAGGTAAACATTTTAATCGCATTTCATCCTGAATTCCTCCACCTACTTCTATGGTAGGACTCCATTTAATTGGGACCGGTTTAGATCCGGATAATCAAATATCCATATAATTGGATAAATAATAATAAAAAGATAATTTATTTCAAAATAATCGGGTTTCCTAATGCTCGCTGCTGAAAAAACTACTTGAGCACAGCCTCAAAGCGATCCGGATAGTTGGAGTTCTACTGTATTTCTAAACGACTAACATAAATGTGAACATATCTGCAAAATGGACTTCTGTTCTGTTGTATAAACTTCTCTGTGCTCTCTTATTAAGAGATATGATAATTGCAGCTCCTAAACACGAGCTTTGCTCATCTGGGGCCTATTATGTAAGAATTTGTAATGTTTGGTAATAATTAAAAACTCTAACAAGCTGAGATGACTATAATGTATTATTTATAAAAAATATGTGTTTATTTTTATTTCCTGCGACGCTTCTACATATTTTCATTAATCAATTTCTACTTATTTTCATTTATAATTTACTTTCATTAATAATTTTTAACTTATCTTTTATAATTTATAATTTGATTTTTGAATTCTATGCAAATGTAGTGATCTGGACACGAATTACATCACTGAAGGGCTTATGAAACAATACATGTTAATTATTTCCTGTAATATATGCCTATGCGAGGGAACAAGGGGAGGAAAGCGTTAATATTCCACGTAAATCTAACAAAGAAGGTTCACATTGAAGGCCTTTTCCTTCCTCTCAGAGGCAACTGCGAGCTAGCAACTGTTACAATGTTTAGCGGGGTAAGATCGGCTTTGAATGCATTTTCATGAGAATTCCGTGGTAAAGAGCTGGGACCCCTTCCCGTGTTATGTGAATTATTTCTTACCCGCGACACCTTAATTAATTTTCCCACCTCTGGGATGATTTACGCGCTAATTAATACTACTAAAGCATTATTATTATTATCTCCTCGTTTATTTTATGATCGTTAACTTACGGATGTTTAATTTATTTTCAGGAAAGATTATACTATCTTGTATTGACTTTCATATATCTGGGCAAAGACGTAGATGGGCTCTCTTGTTATCCTAATAAGAAGAGAGACCACAATAAAATGCTCCTGTTACACAAGCTTCGGAGACCTAAGGGCTTCTGGAGGTTGAGATACCTGTATTTTTAGCCAGTCGGCACAGAAAGGTGGTAAGATTGTCATCATTACGCCCGGCTATCTTTACCTAGGACTGCTCCTATTACTCATTTCTATTCTCATTAGGAATAGAATCCGTGACCTTCTGATTTGTTGTGCAGTGCGTCAGTAATTTGAACTGCGGCATACCCGTGATTATTATTATTATTATTATTATTATTAATATTATTATTATTATTATTATTAAGTGCCAGTATAGTACTTTATGAGATTGTGTGTGGGGACGAAAAATGTCTGTCCGTCTGTCTGTCCGTCCGTGTGTCTGTACGCGCCATAACTCAAATACGCTCTTTCAAATTTTCATGAAACTTGGAAAACACATTTGTAATGTCCATGGGAAGAACCCTATTGATATTGAACCAAATCGGTTCACCGGTACCGGAGTAATGCCCAATTTAGTGCCTATTTTAATAGATTATGGCGCCTTTCTAATAGAAAGGCGCCATAACTCAAATACGCTGTATCGAATTTCCATGAAACTTGGTATACTCATTTATGACGTTCATGAGAAGTGCCCTATTGAATTTGAACCTAATCTGTTGACCGGTACCGGAGTAAACCCCAATTTAGTGCCTATTTTATGGTAATATACGTATTCGAAAGAATTTATAAAAAAAAAAAAATGAAAATCAGTTATCTTGACAACACTGCCTATTGTTTTACTGTGATCTTATAAGGCCTTGGAAATTGAAATACAGGTAGCTATGACAAAAACACTATTGATTTACATGCGCTTATCCAACTAGACCGTTAAAATGACCCCGGTGGCCGAGATGGTAACGCTTTGGCCTCACATTCTGGAGTCCATGGTTCAAAACCCGAAACCGGCCAATTGGATTTTTGTTGTTGTATTTTTATGTGAGTGTGCGATTGTCATGATGTCACAAATCTGTACAGTTCAGGTGATGCTGGAAGATTTTAATCTCATTAAAAAACTAGACCTTTGTTCTTCCGTAAGCCCTGCTTAGTGAATAAATCTGGAGCTTAACTTGGAAATCAATTTTAAAAAAAACATATTCTGCATATCATAATTGCAGTCATAACTGATTAAACAAAAACATACTGGCACTTTGTTACATCAGTTTACCTGATTTTATTATTATTATTATTATTATTATTATTATTATTATTATTATTATTATTATTATTATTATTATTATCGTAGTTGTTGTTCTACCCGAAGCCATGGTATGACAACCACGACTCGTCCAAGTCTCTTTCAGGCAGCCTGCATGGGAGATTTTCTATTGCCTCTTGTGGAATGGGGATGAAGGGTCAAAACAGCACCCAGTTCGGAATCCAGAAAGGACATTTTCCACTACTGAAAAATCCCCGACCCAGCCAGGTATCGAATCTGGGCTGCCAAGGTAGAAGGTAGAAACGATAAGAACTTCCCCACAGTTATAATGTTTCTACGAAATCAGCTCGGATCTGCCTTTGACACGTTTATGCAGTGTTCGATTTGTGATTTTACCAGAGGGGAGGATGCCTAATAGGTTCACTATCAGAATTAAAATTTAAACATGTATACCACGCCTGCCTGAAAACTGACATAACTTACAGGTAAACGATACAAATACCACATCTAAAAATGACCGTTTTCCTGTTCTCCTCGACAGAGGTTTTCCATAGAAACAAAAATTAGGGGAAGTACGACTTGAATTAAGTTTTACAGCATAAATTAAAAAAGATTAATAGACGTGGCAGTGGCAAGATTCTTTCTATTAACTTCTCAACGATCAAGAGGTTACATATGCTCTGAGCTCAGCATATAGACGAAGCCCTCAATACTATTCTAAACAGTTTCATAGTTAACAATTGTTCATTGACTTCAGACCAAGTGAATTGCATCAAATACGTGGTACGAGTGTGAATAGAATAATCAGCAACTCACAGTCAGCGGGGTACCATTCTTACGCACATGGTGCATTCCTCTAGTCTGACATTTTAAACAAAAGCAGTATACAAACAAACTGCTTAAAACACAACTGACATACATATAACTAGAGAAAATAAAGACGGGCAAATTTATATGCCAAAAAATACTATTTGTTTTTACCAAAACTAGATATTATAAGAATATGGATTAAATATTTAAATAAATTAACACATCCCAGTGGGTGGGAAATAATTATCCCTGGCAGAGAGATGTCCTCTGTATCCAGAGGTTGGTATGGTTCAAGTCCATCCCCCTACAATTCGCACACTGCATTTATGCCGTGAAGATTAAAACGTGGAGAAAAAGCTATCCACTTCTAACTGTCCAATTCAAAAGATATCAAACGATCCACACTAAATAGTGAAATTTTTCGGAAGATTCAATACACTAAATTCTCACAAGGAAATGTTAACTGAAGTCCAGCTTTACCTGCATACCTAAACCTTTGAATAAGTAAAATTTAAATTAGTACGTAGGCTTCCACGGCCGGTGTCATACATAGACTGATTGTATAGGCCAGCGTTTCTCAACCTATGGTCCGCGGACCACTGGTGGTCCGGGAAGATGGTGCAGATGGTCCTCTGATATAATTTAAAAAAATCATAAAGCAAGTGGAAAGTAAAGAAGTAAAATTTGTTCACATATTTCGTTATAATGACCTATACTTAATATCCCAAATATTAAGAATATAGACTTTCTTTTAAAATGGGATGTAAAATTAGGGGTCCGTAAATATTTTTCAGACATTTTAGAGGTCCTCGGGTTCAAAAAGGTTGAGAAACGCTGGTATAGGCTATCCGGGTTGGGCCGCGTCGTGTTTTTGGTGTCTAACGTTTCGGACGTCCTATCTCCGAGGAAGGACACGATAGGATATCCGAAACGTTAGACACTAAAAACACGAAGTTGCCCAACCCGGATAACCTATAGCCCTATACAATCAGTTTTAGTAAAATTTAAGTTCACACTTGTGGGAATAAAAACCATAGAGACTATTCCATAAAAATCGAAATGCAATGTTGCTAAGCGAATATCATTTAAACTGGAATCGTAGTTTAAAAAAATCTTCACCAAACGAAAGGAAAGAAAAGAAAGTCTTTGTATCTTTAGTGTGGAGTGCAAGACATCCAAATGAAGTAAATGCAAAGTTACTGAACAATGTAAGGTAAGACAGGAGTTGACGGTTTATTCAGTATACATTTCCATTCTGGGCTATTTTCATTGAAGATTTTGACATAGAGTCACATAATATTCACAAATGAACTTTTAAAAACCTGTCGTGTAGATTTGTACTCAGTCCTACTAATTAAATTCATATTAACATATGTAATTATTTTAATATAATCATCATTATCATCCGTGAATTGCCATGACTTAAAAAAGAAATCGAAACTATCGACATCAAAGCGTCTTTATAAATTTATAAAAAAAGTGTCAGCATTTAACTCAATGATTATGATCATAGTTTATTTCTAGTATCTTATTCTATAAATTTTACTTGAATTTTGAATTTTCTTTCGAATATTTTCCATTTTTTATTAAAAATTCAAGGCAAACTGTTGTATACTGTAGGATATATTATGGATTTAAGCTGAAATATCAGTTTTTAGATAACTAGGCCTATAGAGAAAAATCTTGGTATAACTTTAAAAAGCCCTATTTGAGGTTTGGGAATTAATAGTAAGGCTTAAAATATAAGAGAATAATATATTCTAATGTTCAACAGAAACAATATTCTTGGGTTTCGTGAATTCATATCGACGTCTTAAAATATAAGTTAAAGAGCTTAAAGAACAATCAACAGGGCAGAACTCGCTTGTAAGTTTATTGCAGCCTCTGATCATTTAGTGAATTCCGAAATGTATATAATTGTAATTATTATATTAATCTTAATAAGTACTTTATGTTTTTCTGTGATATAGGTTATTTGCATTTCTTGTATAAATGTGAAAATGGTTTCGTAATTAAAGAAAAGTTTTGTTGAAATAAACGAAACTCAAGGCTTACAGCTCTGATTATTCTGTAGGGAAATTAATTCAGATTTTGTGGAGTGCTTCATAACATATATATTTTATGTGCTGGAGACTTTAATGACCAAGCCACTGGGTAGCATACTAAAACGTTAGACTGTGATGTTCTAACCCCGAGCTCACGTAATGACTTAAGGGTCCAACTCTTCCCAGGGTGTCCACAGAGACATTGATATCCATGAGATATTGCTCTACACAAAAGCATCTCTGTAATTCCCTGTAGTTACAGAAGCACTTGTGATTACAGTTCAAAGGAAGTAAATAACACATATTTTCACGAATAATAATTACAAAGTCTATGTTGATTAACTACTTGTGTGAGATTATAAACACGTTTGAAGACTGTTATCATTTTTTGTGAAAGATGTACAGTTCTGTTGTGCGTATCTTTTCTTTAAAGGAATAATGCATATCCATCGCTATGGCGCAGATGTGTCGCTCTCCTCACGCAGCGGGCCGGGTTCGATTCCTGATAGGGACAAGTTTCCCAGATGGGTTTTCCCCTAACCTATGAGACGAATTTCAGGAAACTTTAGGTCCTTGTGGTCCCCGGATATCATCTGCCCGTCATTATAACCTTAATCCCATCATCGTCTGTGTGTGCGACTGGTGTGTCTCGTCCTGTGTGGTCGTGTTGTCTCGGAGGTGGCCCCGGCATTGGAATGGTCACTCTTCCGGGAAGCCCTCCATGTCCTTGTCTGGTCAAAACGGTATATTTGTATTCCATGAGAACTCCCCCGACAGGTCGCGGTCCTGTAAGGCCCGGGTGGCGTGGGCGGGATAAACGTCCTTACAACGAGGGAGGTTAAACCCAGAGAAAGAAGAAGACCCAGAAGAATGCACATTTAAAGCTCTTGGGCTCCAATAAACAAAGTTCATGAGGTGTAACTAATTACTGCCATCTGTATTTCTTTATCATTGTCTACCCTCAGCTTGGAAAATGCGATTTTGTCGCTTCACATTCTGACAGAGTACGGGGCCATATTGCCGGACTTTACAATTAGTTGCCTCAATCTCACGTAAAATTGTGTTATTCGCATGGCAAGGTTTCTAAAGCTGGATTTTGGAAAAGATGGCTAACCCATAACGATCCTTCAGAGAATTTAAAATAAAAAGTTTTAAATTTAAACTTTGTGGATCCTTGAAGGGAAATACTCTATATTGGACAGTGAAATTTGGAAGAAACCACAATCAGAGACGGCCAAACACAAAGGCTGCATTCATTTTGCTGCAAATAGATAAATATAACTGAGTTAATATTTACGATGAATTAGAAAGACGTTGCAACGGGCGGCGATCTACAGATTAGTCAGGCCTGGCAGCCAGTATTGACCTCTCTAGCTACCAAATAGGGTATTGGCCGTGAGAAGGGCACTTTCACACCTCATACCATTATCAAAATAATTTTTTCATTTTCAACCAATCAGAGCTCTCAGTTCAATGGTTCTACTTTCCAATTTTCTTACTGGTCCCTCACCACGCCTAACATATTTCCGATCTTTTCTGTATAACACAGATGTTTTCACAAGTTCAGCTCACTTCTCCCAGAAAATAGCAGTGAAGATATATGCCGAAAGCTCTTAATAAATCCTCTTATTTGCCCGGTTGGAAGCTGGAGAAACCATTATCCTAATTATAATCGATCTTTCGAATAACAATTCATGGGGATTATTTTGTTCAAATTATAATCAAGACGACTAAAAGGCAATATATACTTAACTAAAACTTTACAAAGATGATAAAACTCCTCGAGACAGCTAGTATTACTCCCAGAATTTATTTCAGTCTTCTTCTATACGCTCATTCATTTTATCTATAAAATATTTTTAGTTTCATTTACATTTTTATGATTAGGTTATTATATAATAACAACATAAATAGGTTCTTTCTTCTTAAAATAATTAAAAACATTTTAAGCAAAGTGACCCGCAAAATCACTGTGGCAACAATAGTGTCATTCACCATCATTGACCATCTAAAAACCTTCACCGTTTCAGAAATTCAATGAAGATAAACAATTTGTCTATATCCGAATATATGGAATATTTGTAGGCCTATACATGTAGTTTCTGCTCAGTGCTATTAGATCAAGACTCGCAATGTTCTTCCCACCATAAGCAAAAATAACACATATTTATATTTTCTTTATGATCTTAAAATAATCCTTTCTGTATCTGGCAACCGCTCAGATACAATGTATTACTATATGGTACAATTTTTTTAAATTTCAACATCCAAGAAAGCTGTAAATTACTTATAAAGAAACGCGTGTTTCAAAACACTTTAGTTGAAGATGATGAAGCTACTTCAATCCCGAACTAATGTCGATTTGTTTTTGTTCTTGAAAGCCTTTTGAATACCCCACTCCTCTTTTTCGGTCACTCTACTCTTTTCCGATACTTGGCAAGCTTCTTCAGAAGCCCATGCATTTTCTTTCTATCTCTATCTCCATTCCTTACAATATCAGAGCCCTCTTTAATTAACAGAATGGAAGTCGTATTTTCATAAAGGAATATACTACTTTACGGTGAAGAACTTTCTATTGGTTTATCTTATCTACGGTTCACGTTTTACTTTTTATTTTTTATTGATGAATGAAATCGCTTTTAAATTACTCCGATGTCTTAATGCATTATAAATGTATTATGTAGGCTAAAGGTGCTGCAGCTAAAGTAAACGAGAGTAGCAAATCACTTATTACTCTGGAGTAAGAAAGCTGGAAATTTCTGAACTACCGCTCTCAACAGAGGTAGTATAATTTTCCGATTCTGATTTACTTACTTCAAACTCCATCTTTGTGAAATATTTATTTTATTTGAACGTGCGAAAGTATAAAATAAATTAGTCTAATTTATAATAAAGTAGGGATGGGTCCTCGATACTTTCGATACTTCGATACTTGCATGGTATCGGCATCGAACGATACTTCAGAAAACTCGCTCGGTACTTTTTCGATACTTTGGTAATTCCGGAATTAAGTGAGAATGCTAGTATTTTTTAACAAAAACTTGTAAGTTGACTGTTTAAAAAACTAATTTTAGTTTTAATTTAGAGTTTAAAAATAATTATAGGCTACTGATGATATTAAATTTTGTCTCTTTAAGTATGCACACTTAATTAATTTAGTTGGTATTACACAGTTCTCTCAACTTTTAATTGTTAATGTACCTATTTATTGAAACTGGAAATGTTGACAGTATCGAGTATCGAAGTATCGAGGGATAAAATCATGTATCGGTATCGAGTATCGAGAAAATCTGGTATCGAACCATCCCTATAATAAAGTATTAATGAAACTTAGTATTATCGAAGTGAAGTAATAATCGCCACTACTTGAGATTAAGTTGGTTTTGTATAATATGCCTCCTACAAAATTCAATTTACGTTTGGATATGGGTATGCTTTGACATGTTACTGTACTGTACCCTTTGAAAGTCCTTGCACGTCCCTCTATGGGTATAGTTTGAGAAGCAACATCTTCGATAGGACGAGACTAGTAATCTAATACAAGAAACGCCTGCAGAGCTGACACTAGACTGTTCGCACACCACAGTTAAATCTATTACCCGTGTGGTTGTTTCTGGACAATAGTCCCAAAGAGTACATTTCTGTTTTTAGCATTTTTACATTCAGCCAATTCCATTGCTACTCGCGCTGCCGTATTTACTGTCCAAAATACTTTTGTGGCAGCATCAAAGGCAATGAGTGTTTTTTTCATTGTCGCTTCATCCCTAATGGACGCTTTTTTCTTCTGTAGTAGAGGCCTTAGCCATGAGTGACTTTTCTTAGTTTTTAAATCTTCTATTAAAATATTATCCATGTTAAAACTAATTCTTTTCCAAGCTTCATGCACTTTGTGCTTCAGTTTGTGGTTTTTATCTCTTGAATGCCTTATAACTCTCTCCCTCGCGTTAAGTTGTGAAAACTTTATTGATAATTCTTTGCGGTAAAAAAAATGCAGGAAATATAGAATGAAAGTACACATCTGCCCACTCACCTGCTCACTGCCCTGCCCAAACGTGCTGAATGTAAACGAGGTGTATTTAAGATTCAAATCAGTGGTGTAGGGCCTATCTACACTTGAAGGTTAAGTTAAGAGGTACCGGTAAGTGAAGAATTCGCAACATTATTAGGCTATATTACATTTTACGATCAACGATATTGTTAAGAGAGCCTTGATCTCAGCTGGAAATTAACAATTTTGGAAATTGTCTACATTAGCAGATCCAATAGCAAACGGCCTGATGGAATGGCCTTAATCCCCTGGGACAAAAGAAAATCCTTGTTATGGGACGCTACCTGCGTGCGTACAGTAGCACCAACCCATTTAAAGACCACATCTAAAAATGCAGGCTTGGCAGCAGAATCAGGTGTTATCTCAAAAAGAAATTAGTACCAAATGCTAATTGAAAATCATATCTTTCTTGTTATTTTGGACCGTGGTGTTGTGAGACCAGAAACCTGATATTAAAAATAGAAAATATGAAAATGCAAACAATCCTGTAATGGTAATCCTCGCTCCACGGAATATCTAAAACAATGCATAGGCATTGCAGAGGAAACGCAGTCAGTATCATGGGTATCTGCCCAACATCTTCCTCCTTACATGAAGAGTCTGTATAAAATATTGAATTTCTATAAGATATGCAAAAAATAATTAAAATATTAGATTATATAGTTATTCTGAGAATATGTGAACTAGGCTTCGAATGTTCATACAAGGGGTTAGGTTGGGCTCACTAAGCACATCCTATAGGAAGAGGTGGGGGAGTGTATCCCGCGATGACAAGTGATTACAACAAGAATACGCTCGGTATAATCAGGTAGAGATAAACGGTGAACACGTTCCATATTGATTATACGATATAACGAAAGCATGACGAAGATAAATTATCTCCTATTTATATTCTACACATAAATGGTGACCAGTGATATTTATTAAAGTAAATAAATTGTCTCCTTATCGCCTTCATGTAGACTGCAGTAGATACACTCGAAGCACGCACTGCTTATAATGTGGAGTAACGGTCTTTACACAGTAACGCTTAAGTGAACGAGTTTTTTTTAGGTAGATTTTCGAAGAAAAATCTACCTATTGCAATGGATACCACTTTATGATTTTCGAAAAATTCTTTCATATCTTTACGTTTCATGCTCCCCTAAGTACGAAACCACCGCCCGTTCAAAATTTTTTTTTGTGATATTTATATATATATATATCTTTACACGATAGCGGCCGTAATTTTGAAGATATTTGAACCAAATTTTATTATGTTATTTCTAGGCCCAATAGTTCGGACAAGTTCGTTAATGGGCAAAATTGGCCCAAGGGGGTGGTCGGGGGAGGGGGTTGAAATTTTTAAAAATGTATATCTCGGCCCCTATGAAGTATAGAGGGAAACTTTGTTTGAATAAATTAGAGTACTCCCTATGGAGTTCACAGTGACACCAACGATTCGGGGGTTCGAGTGAGGGTGGGGGTGGAGGTGGGGGTGGGGGATGAAAATTCGAAACTTTTGAAACCACGTCTTGTGGGGTATCGTTGAAAAGCTCTTGATGAGTACTCTACAAATCAATAAATAGTTTCTTGATAGCTCTCATATGACGCGAGATTTTAATGTTTGAAAATAATAACACTTAAAAGCATTATTATAATATCATAATTTTGTCTTGTTTAGCGGCTTTGCTAATTTTATTCATTGCTGATCTTGCGCACGGCCTCCCAGAATATTATATCCTATTCTTGTTGTCAAAACAAATGATTGTAGGCTCTTCCTCTTTACCGAATTCAGTTCTTATTACTGTAGGTTTACCATGCCAAGGCTAAAGAAGAAGAGTGCTATGCAGCGACAATAAATTAAACCAAAAGCACTTCAAAATCTACCTCCGCCTGTAGGCCTGCCTAAAGGGATTTTTTATTATTTAGGCCTATTTATATTTTGATCTTCTTTGAATGACCGCAACTGCTTGTTTGTCCTCCATCAGATATTTAATCTAGGCAAATCTTGCAAAGCCTTCTAGATTTTTGTCAAACATTTGACAAGTTTTCTTGGGGAGTTTTGATTTGGAAGAAAATATGAACGTGTAAAATATAAAAGGATTTTATTTTCTACAATGGGCAAAGAAATCGCACGTTCGTATATTATGCATATAAATATTTCTATTTATTGTTTTGAAATACATACGAAATGAGTTAATTACAATGCTTATTCGAATTAGAACTATCCCAGCTAGATATTTTTCAAACTTCCTATAACGGAGAATTGCTACTCTTTTCTTTTACTTTCCCACTAACCTACAAATGCCAGCGTTTGACAGGAAACGAATGGCAAGACTTGGCGTGGATGCAGTGAAATAAAAGTTTCAAGTGGATTCTCTATCCCATGGACTCGATATAATATGTCTTCGGGGAAAATCTAGCGGCATACGTATCGAGAGAACATTCGTCATACGCCAAAATCAAATCTTTCTTTGCCAGCTTTCCTGCTAGAAATGTATCATATAGTTATCCTGTCTGCTGCAGGGAAAAGGATTCATTCTTGCCGGCACTGGGAATGTCCTGCTGTGCGAAAATTACTCTATCTTATTATTTTTTATTTTTATGAAATAACATTTCGTTGAGAATGGGAAAATTTTTGCTTATTCGAAAGGAGTAGATGTGGAAAATGATGACAGCCATTGTAAAAAGATATATGTAGTATGAGTTCGCCAGAGTGTTAAAGAAATACAAGTCTTCGATGAATAAGCAGCAGCTAGCAGAGTGGGCTTTAGTAGATAAGCTTGCACTGAATTAGTTTGTTGTGCTATTTCTAATGAAGATAATTTTGGCCATGACGCTAAAGACCAAAATATACTAAAAATATGTAAGTATTTATGATGTAAAAACTGTGAAACTGTGACCATAATAATATGACCTACAAACAAAATTTTCTTAAATTTAATCCTTAATTGCGCGAGAGAGAATCAGAATATCTGCAACGTACTTTTGGTGCGTGTCGGACTGCAAAGAAAACATTTAACACAATGATTAGACCAGAACTTTATCTAGTAGGTAGTTTTACACTAAATAAACTTTTCTTCTATTTTATTTTCCATAATTTTATTACACGCTTAACCTGAACTACTGTACCCTGTAGGATGCATTATGAATTCAAGGGTTATAATAAAAAGCCAAAGACTTTTAACAAAATAGGTACAATGAGTATTTTGTGAGAGGAATTTTAGAAGCATCTACTCAGTTTCTGATGATAAGACTACAATGCAACGAGTCTATAATGGTATTTATTAATTCAAGGGTATGTTTATGAAACGAATATAGACGACTTTCATAATGTTCATACGAGCGTCATAATTACTATACGACCGTTTTTGTTCAACCATAATAAAACATATAAGTTTTTAGTTTCTACAATACCTTGTAAAACGAACGACTTTTACTATCTCAATGACCATTTAGCAGTTAGTTGTATTCGTTCTTTGGCGAAAGATGGCAGGCGACAAAGGCATGCAGTGAGCAGGGCTTCGCTTAGACATTTTAACCTCAAAGCAATGAGCATTAAAACACACGAAATGAACTAATTTTATTATAATATTAAAATTGACATGAACACAACTGATTTTATTTTAAATACAAGTTGTTGATAAGCTGTTTGAATTTCTGCTTTCAAGGCTTGAAGGCTGCTCGGCATACGATTCATCGATATCAGATATGCCATGTCAGTCGTGCTAGTCGATCATTTAAAATTGCGGTGGTGCGAAATAGGAAATAAACTATACCATCAGAATCGTTTTCGATATAGATTACTTCCTCTGCCCGTACCTGTGGTACCTATGGTACTATAGGTAGAGGAAGCATTGTCTTAGACCCCAAAATTCGAAGTTGAGATTTTGACATAAATACTCGTTTTGAGGTCCCCCGAATCGAAATGTACTATTTTCAGAAAGATGCCTGTATGTGTTCCTGTGTGTGTGTCTGTGAACAAAAAATTATATGAAAATAAAAATTTTGTATTTGGGTTAGGTATCTTCCGGGAATGTGACACGAAGATTAGCGACGACTTTCTTTACTTTTAATTCAATTTCACAGGAAGAATATATTTTTCGCGATTTTATCGAAAATGGCTCTAACGGTTTTGTTTAAATTTTGTACTTGAGTTACTTAGGATTTTCATCTTTTTTTTTTTTTTCCAAAAATTCTCCGAAGGATAGTTTACAAGTCACCCACTATTTATAGAAACTCAATCTCGCCTACTGAACTTGATTTGGGTTGTGTGTCCTTCAGGGATGCGGTGTGATGTGGTAACGAAATTCTCTTTATTTTACAATAAATTTATATGACGAGAATGTTATCATAGTACAGTGCGCCCGAGAATATTCTCCGCAGCGGCTACTTGTTGGAGAGGCAGCTAGCTGCAGCAGTTAAGTTGGTACTCACCACAGCTGATCATTGCAGGTGCTGGAAGTCCTGTCACAATATTCGATCTAAAATGCTTGCACACTGCAATATGCACTGATTAGTAATTAGACAATGCACCCATTGATAAAGTGACAGTGACCTCTGCCTGCCTGCATACACAGCTGGCGGTTTGTTTTTATAAAAGCCCGTGTTGCCAACGTAAGTGTTTCACCTAGCCCTCTCTCCAGCAAATAGCAACTGCGGAGACTGTTCTCGGGCGCACTGTATATTAAAATAGAGGGAAACATTTATTTGGGCAGAGAAAGTTATGTTTCACATAAGATTTTCATGTACGGTACTTGATCTGTTGATTCGTAAGTACGCCCATTTTAATTTAAATTAATAATCAACTGAAGATTTTAACTTTTCGAAACCATGATTTTATAAATTTTAGTATGAAGAACAGGCACGTATAAGTCGAACCACAGTAGCCTACAGTAGACTCTCGTTATTTTCCTGTTTTTAGAAACAGTTATACATTTGGTATCAAACTCGTCTGCAATATTGATTTCTCTCGAGTAAATGAATGCATTGTTTAATTTAAAAAATGAAACGAGGGTTGAGTCTGGTAGGTAGGGTTAATGAAGCTATGTAATTAGTACTGGAAGTGGTTCGCATTCTGCAGATCACTTCATTCCTGTTATTCATGCATGAGCATCCCCGCTTTTAAAATAGCATTTCTAATCAAATTATTTCTCCTCTCGTAACCTTTCAACACCTGATATCTCATTTTCTAGATCCTGCTTGTTCCATAGCACATAATTAAGAACAGAACTAACAGAACTAACGAACTAACAGCTTAACTGACTGGCAACAGAGCTGACTGGCTTTAAAGGGGGGGGGGGGGCATACAGCTTTCGATGAAATTCATTGGTGAGAAATATGTGAATTTCATTATTTTTTTTTTCTCAGCATTGAATTGCTCTTCAGTCTTGCAATCTGATACTCTTTATAGACTATTTCTAAAATTGCCTACTATTTTCAGAATTAATCAAACTGTTACAGTTACGGGTAATTATCGTTACAAAATGGCTGCCACGTTTCATGCACTGAACAGCCGCTAGCCGTTTCCCTGATAACTTCCACAAATAACATATAGATATTTCTGAGTGATTATTTTTCTGTGTGTTTGTTAGTATCATGTGAACAACATAATCTAGGATCTTTGAAATATCTTCAGTATAAGTATATTTTAAATATATCTATATAGTTTAACGAAAAGGAAAATTTCAAAAAAATTATTAAAAAAAATACTTATACTGAAGATATTTCACAGATCCTAGATTATGTTGTTCACATGATATTAACAAACGCACAGAAAAATAAAATCAGGTAAACTGATGTTACAAAGTGCCAGTATGTTCTTGTTTAATCAGTTATGATACGTTAAAACTAAATTGGGCATTAAACCGGTACTGGTCAACCGATTTGGTCGAATATCAATAGACGTCTTTCCATGGACATTATAAATGCGTATACGAAGTTTCATAAAAATCCGATAAAGTGTATTTGAGTTATTGCGCCTTTAAAATAGACACTAAATTGGGTTTTACTCCGGTACCGGTCAACATATTAGGTTCAAATTCAATAGGGTACTTCTCACGGACGCCATAAATGCGTATACCAAGTTTCATGGAAATCCGTACTTGAGTTATGGCGCCCTTCTAATATAATCTATTAAAATAGGCACTAAATTGGGCATTACTCCGGTACCGGTGAACCGATTTGGTTCAATATCAATAGGGTTTTTTCCATGGACATTATAAATGTGTTTTCCAAGTTTCATGAAAATCCGTAGAAGCGTATTTAAGTTATGGCACGTACAGACACGCGTACAGACACAAGGACAGACAGACAGACAGACGACAGACGGACAGACATTTTTTCGTCCCCCACACAATCTCATAAAGTACCATACTGGCACTTAATAATTAAGGAAAAAATACAACCAGTTTGCTGAGCAACATTAAGATTCTTATTAAAACCATAGAAACAGATTCGGCGAAAGTTATGGGACTCAATGGAAGGCAAATTGATGTAACGGATGCCCTAAAAAGTAATGTATAAACTCCAATACTGGTGAGCTTGCTGTGCAGTCTTGAAGTTCTGCTTTTATAACTGGATAATTCAGAAGAAATATTCACGGCTCTGTGCTTAAGAGTATGGAGTCACGATCGTTCTTCACTGAACTATTCACAATGTGAAGTAGTTTTAATTTACATTTTAATTGATGTTGCAGATATTCAGACGAAGACGAAGATTTCATCAATGCCAGTACCGAAACAGCGTCCGGCGAAAGTCATGGACCCTACGGATTCCCGGAGAGGGGTCCATGGCGGAGAAAGCGACGCTATAGTAGGGAAGCCCAGTATAAATTGAATACTGGTGAGTTACATCACTCTGGAATGTTTATTTTCCTCCCTTTAACAGAATAGCTGAGATAAAAATTAATGGCCTTGTGCTGAAGAGCATGATATCTTTATCTTTCTCCAGTGAACTATACAGATTGTGAACTGTTTTTATTTTCGTTTTTATATATGTTAGAGTTACCCGCCGAAGATGAAGGCTTCAATTAAAAGTACCGAAGCACCGTCCTAGCGAAAGTCATGGACCCTGAAGATTTCCGGAGATGGGTCCATGGCGGAAAAAGCGGCGCTGCAGTAGGGAAGCCCTATATATACATAAATACTGGTGAATTGCATCGCTCTGGAGTCTTAATGTTCCTCATTTGTAACTGAATATTTCAGACGGCCTTATGCTGAAGATTATGGTGTCGTGATCTTTCTCCAGTGAACTGGTTTTAATTTAACTTTTTATATGTTGCAGTTATCATCCTTCAGTACCGAAACAGCGTCGTCGAGAAGGTCATGGACCTTAAAGATATCCGGAGGTGGGTCCATGGCGAGGAAGATAAGGCGACGCTGGACTAGGGAAGCTCCTCAGTACCGAAACGGCGTCGCCGAGGTCATGGACCCTGAAGATTTCCGGAAATGGGTCCATGGCGAGAAAGATAAAAGAGACGCTGGATTAGGGAAGCACCGCATATAATTCTATACTTGTGAGTTCCATCGTTCTGGAGTCCATATGTTCTTCTTTTATATCTGAATAGTTCAAATGAGAAAATCTTGTCCTTATGCTGAAGAGTATGGTGTTGTGATCTTTCTCCAGTGAACTATTCAGATTGTGAACTGGTTTTAATTCAACTTTTTATATGTTGCAGTTATCAGACGAAGAGGGAGACTTCATCCGTCAGTACCGAAACAGCGTCTCCGAGAAGGCCATGGACCCTGAAGATTTCCGGAGGTGGGTCCATGGCGAGGAAGATAAGGCGACGCTGGACTAGGGAAGCTCCTCAGTACCGAAACGGCGTCGCCGAGGTCGTGGACCCTGAAGATTTCCGGAAATGGGTCCATGGCGAGAAAGATAAAAGAGACGCTGGATTAGAGAAGCACCGCATATAATTCTATACTTGTGAGTTCCATCGTTCTGGAGTCCATATGTTCTTCTTTTATATCTGAATAGTTCAAATGAGAAATTCTTGGCCTTATGCTGAAGAGTATGGTGTCGTGATCTTTCTCCAGTGATTTTATGTGAACTGGTTTTAATTTAACTTTTTATATGTTGCAGTTAACCGAAGAGGGAGACTTCATCCTTCAGTACCGAAACAGCGTCGTCGAGAAGGTCATGGACCCTGAAGACTTCCGGAGGTGGGTCCATGGCGAGGAAGATAAGGCGACGCTGGACTAGGGAAGCTCCTCAGTACCGAAACGGCGTCGCCGAGGTCATGGACCCTGAAGATATCCGGAGGTGGGTCCATGGCGAGAAAGATAAAAGGGACGCTGTAGAAGGGAAGCACCGCATAACTTCAATACTGGTGAGTTGCATCGCTCTTGAGTTTTCATGTGCCACTTTTATTCTGAATTGTTCAGGTGAGAGAATCATGGCGTCGAACTGAAGAGTATGGTGTAGTGATCTTTCTCCACTGGACTATTGAGAATGTGACTGGTAGTAATTTCATTTTTAGATCATGTTACTAAGGACTGTATTTTTTGGTAACAACGATTTAAGCTAACTTGATCAAAGCAGCTTACCTTAACAAAATTTAACTAAGCTTAAAATAACCCCACTAAACAAATTAAATTAACGAAATATCGCTACATTTTTCATTTCAAAATTTTATTTAAACTGTAAAATATGTTGTTTTATCTTTTAACACTGAAACTATAATTTAATTTAATTGCTAAATAATTTTGACCCTACTTTTTAAACGCTATATTTGAGTATTAATACAGGCCTAATAAATGGATTAATTTTTCTAATGTCAAATATAGTAGGCCGCCTAGTGTATGAAATAATTTATTTCGCGGAATGTGCATCAAAATAGAAGAAAGTTAATGCCGAAATCAGCCGTTTTATTTCACCAAAAAATTCGACTTCTAGCTATATGGTATTGTGTACTTACATGTTTTATTGCTGCTTTGTGGTAGTTGTTTACATCGTCCTACAGTGTCATCAATAACTCTCTGCGCAGCTCTGCTTATGCTCAACATACACGCGTGATATGAGTCCGTTTTCTATTGCTGATATATTTATGGAGTCTAATCTTTTCAACTGATATCGAATCTTAACGAATATGATACAGAATGAAATCGTGATGAGTCATGGTAAGAAAACGAGTTCACCGGTAAAGATTTTTTAAAAAATTCTGTAAATAGGTTACTTCGTTAGAACGTTTTAACCTATTTTTCCGTTTTTTGCATACCGGATCAACTGTCAGGTGTGAAATCGACTCCAGTTAGCCAGGAGAAAAAAATTATATATGAACCAACAATACTCTAGGCACATAAAAAAAATTGTAAAGTCACCAGTAAGTTGCGTCGCCTGGAGTCTTAATATTCCTCATTTGTAACTGAATAGTTCAGACGAGAGATTCATGGCCTTATGCTGAAGAGTATGGTGTTGTGTTCTTTCTCCAGTGAACTATCCAGATTGTGATCTGATTTTAATTTAATTTAATTAATATTGCAGATATCCGCCGAAACTGAAGTGTTAAAACATCCAGAATGCGAGAAAGACTCATGCTGATCTGCTTGCTACCTTGCTTCAAAACATTCGACTGGTCCGGCAGAAGTACACAACACCATCCACCCAGGCTCAGAGACCAACCACCAACCAGTCTATCCACTATAAAAAAACACGTGGATATATTATTTTCATAATCATTCAAGTCATGATGAGCAGTTTTGTTGTTATTTCGAAAGTAACTCTTAAATGCGCGAGACTAAATTTCTCATGCTAATTATAAAGAAAAAAGTACAGAAAATTCTGAGCAATCACCTATATAATGACACAGACTAAGCTAGACCTTTCTTTTTACAATTACACTTTAAGTGTCTTGATTGAATTGTTTACCTTAATTATGTAGCATGGTCATGTAATTTTATGTTGGAAAAAGGAATGTTTTCGATGTTCTTTGTCTTAAAAAAACAATCTGTGCTAAGCAGAAGGATGAAAAAATAAAACAATGATTAGACTCACATTTATTTATTACTGGCTTAAAAGGCCCGGCGTCGCCCAGTTTTTGTATTTTCTTTATAATTCGAAATTAACTTATGGAGAACTGTCGATTTTCAAACGCCAAACCCAACATGCCTATAGAACACTACTCTGTCAGCATAAAGTTCACGAGATTAAAGTTTACTTTTTGAAAGTAGCATAGTACCAATCAACATCTTCTTCATCAACAAACTTCATCAATATACGCCAAAACGGAATCACAAAATAAAAATGGGAACTTTTTATCCAACGTCTGTAGAATCATACCATTTCATAAATTGGCGCATTTTATCTTGTTAAACCAATATTGCAAGGTAGTCGGCTATATCAAAGGCACTGTTAAAAGTATTTAGACAGACAATGAAAGAACATAATAAAATCAGGTAAACTGATGTAACAAAGTGCCAGTATGTTTTTGTTTAATCACTTATGATTGCAGTTATGATATGCAGAATAAAAAAAAAGTCAAATTGCCCGGTGTCGGAATTTCAACTATGGAACTCCAGAATGTGAGGCCAAGACGTTACCATCTCGGCCACCTGGGTCAGTTTAACGGTCTGGTTGGATAAGCGCATGTAAAGCAATAGTGTTATTTGTCATAGCTAACTGTATTTTAATTGCCAAAGCCTTATAAGATCACAGTAAAACAATAGGCTATGTAGTCATGATAACCGATTTGCATTTGTTAAATTCTTTCAAAATACCTATATTACCATAAAATAGGCACTAAATTGAGCATTACTCCGAAATAGGTCAACCGATTTTATCCAATATCAATATACGTCTTCCCATGGACATTATAAATGTGTATACAAAGTTTCATGGAAATCCGATACAGCGAAATCCGATATTTCTAATAGAAAGGCGCCATAATCTATTAAAATAGTTACTAAATTGGGCATTACTCCGGTACCGGTGAACCGATTTGGTTCAATATCAATAGGGTTCTTCCCATCGACATTATAAATGTGTTTTCTAAGTTTCATGCAAATCCGAAAAAGTGTATTTGAGTTGTGGCGCGTACAGATACACGGACGGACGGACGGACAGACATTTTTCGTCCCCACACACAATCTCATAAAGTAGGCTACCATACTGACACTTAATAAAATCAGGTAAACTGATGTAAAAAAGTGCCAGTATGTTTTTTTTTAATCAGTTATGACTGCAATTATGATATGCAGAATATGTTTTTTTAATTGATTTACAAGTTAAGCTCCAGATTTATTCATTAAGCAGGGCTTAGGGAAGAACAAAGGTATAGTTTTCTTTTTAATCAGATTAAAATCTTCCAGCATCACAATCGCACACTCACATAAAAATACGAAAAAGAAAGTGAAATTGGCTGGTTTCGGGATTTGAACCATGGAACTCCATAACGTGAGGCCAAAACGTTACCATCTCGGTCACCTGGGTCAGTTTAACGGTCTAGTTGTAAGTTATAAGCGCATGTAAAACAATAGTGTTTTTGGTCATAGCTAACTCTATTTTAATTTCCAAAGCCGTAAAATATCACAGTAAAACAATTGACTATGTTGTCATGATAAATGATTTGCTTTTTTTTTTAATATAAATTCTTTCGAATACGTATATTATCATAAAATAGGCACCAAATTGAGCATTACTCCGAAACAGGTGAACCGATTTCATCCAGTATCAGTAGACCTCTTCCCATGAACACTATAAATGTGTATACCAAATTCCATAAAAATCCGGTAAAGCGTATTTGAGTTACCGCGTTTTTAAAATAGACACTAAATTGGGTTTTACTCCGGTACCCGACAACCGATTTGGTCCAATATCGGTAGACGTCTTTCCATGTACATTATAAATGGGTATACAAAGTTTCAGGAAAATCCAATAAAGCATATTTGAGTTATCGCGACTTCTCATATATTAACATAAAAGGCAATAAATTGGGCATTATTCCGGTACTGGCCAACCGATTTGGTTGAACATCAACAGACGTCTTTTCATGGATAGTATAAATGCGTATACGAAGTTTCATAAATATCCGATAAGGCGTATTTGAGCTATTGCGCCTTTAAAATATACACTAAATTGGGTTTTACTCCGGTACCGGTCAACAGATTAGGTTCAAATTTAACAGAGTACTTTTCATGGATGTCGTAAATGCGTATACCAAGTTTAATGGAAATCCGATACAGCGTATTTGAATTATGGCGCCTTTCTATTAGAAAGGCGCCATAATCTATTAAAATAGGCACTAAATTGGGCATTACTCCGGTACCGGTGAACCGATTTGGTTCAATATCAATAGGGTTCTTCCCATTGACATTATAAATGTGTTTTCCAAGTTTCATGAAAATCCGAAAAAGCGTATTTGAGTTAGAGCGCGTACAGACACACGGACGGACGGACAGACAGACAGACGGACAGACATTTTTCGTCCCCCACACAATCTCATAAAGTACCATACTGGCACTTAATAATCACTCAGAAATATCTATATTTGTGGAAATTATCAGGGGAACGGCTGTTCAGTGGATGAAACGTGGCACAGCCATTTTGAAACGATAATTACCCGTAACTATAAGAGTTTTAATAATTTTGAAAATAGTATGCAATTGTAGAAATAGTCAATAAAGAGTACGTCAGATTGCAAGACTGTAGAGAAAATCATTGCTGAGAAAAAAAAATGAAATTAACATATTTCTCACCAATGAATTTCATCGAAAGCTGTATGTCCCCCCCCCCTTAAATTCGCCAGAATAGTAGACGAGTGACATACGAGACTTTACTTTACATGCCTGTGAAAGAGTTATAGCGTTAGCTACAGTTTAAAATAACATAATCGAAAGTTGTAATTAAAAAAGAGGTAATCTGATAAGGTAATCCACGATTCGCAGTATTAATCATATTTTATACTATACAACTTTATTTCTGGTTAAAGATAATGGGGGAATACGGCTCTCAGTTAACATTCAATTATATCAAAATTATAGCTTGAAAATAACTTTTGTCATTATGTTCTTCTTTCGTAACATAATATAAAATGTTAGAATTCCAAAGCTAACTCGAATCTTGTCTGTGGGTTTGAAAAGTACTTGTCTATTTTATGTATAACTTCGATCAGTTTAAAGATTACATTCTCGAGATTTTTATGTGACCACACAGTAAGTGACCCACATGTTGCAATTACAGAAAATCTCCATATTAAAAGGTTAGATATGAAAGTCCAACTAGTAATGCCAAAAGCTCTGCTAACAATTCATATTTCTTATGATATTTCCATGGAAAAGAACTCTCGGTCAAGATTAGTTCTTCAAAAGAGAATTAATTTCAATTTTAACTCCAAGAGTTACTATATATCTGGAATGGCATACTTTCAGACAGAAAACTCATCTATGCTAAGATATAATTAAAGGTAAGTTAGCGTTATTATTCCGAAAGAAAGTTTTAGTATAAACTTAAATGTGCGGATGATCCGATGGTATAGGCCTACATGGAATATTACATGATATACCGACAGGCAATCTGTATTATATTTTGCGATATTCAAAATACCCAAGCATTTTGATTGGCTAACGAGGACAGTCAATCAGTGACCGTGTTCTAATGAAAATCCGTACTTTAATAGATGCCAATAAGATATTGTTAAGTTACATGTAGCCTAATAATCTATTATAGTAAAGTAAAGTGTTCCCTATATAGGCCATGGAGGCCCTAGTGGTCCTAGGATGTTGAGGATCTCTGATTTTAGACATTCGGTAACGTGAAGATGGTAAGGCCTTACTAGTCCAGTCAAATTATCACAAAAAAAGTCATGTGGATGCAAAATTTAGGGTAGAGCTAATTTTTTTATATGATGTCTGGGATGGTTTTGAGAGTAATTTCTGACATTTTGCCAACAAAATTTTTTGCCGCCGGAGCCGCCATCTTGAAAAAACTTCAAAATTTTCTATTTCATTTCTGTTTTTGCCCATTATCTGCCAAAATACGCACCTGACAAAATATTTTATTATTTATCCTAAAAGTGAACTAAATTTGACACAGTTTGATATCAAATTGAGTTTTCTACCATGAATAGTTTCGGAAATACAGCTCTCCGAATTTCAGCAACATTTTGCAAAAAATAAAAAAATCTGAATTTTCAACTAGTTTTTGCTCGCTATCTTCTAAATGACCAAACCTTGAGTAAAATTTCGAAGGATAACTTTTAAAGTAGAGTAAATTTGCAACAAGTTGAGTATTTAATGTTTTCATACCTATTATAGGTCACCAGATACAGAGGTATCTACAACTCCTCACATTTCAGAAAACTTATCGAAGGTACGAAAGTCTAGTTTTGCCTAGGATATTCTAAATGGCGTTTATCAGTAAAAAACCTGTGCTGTCTTATAGTTAAGTTTTACATTGTAATTAACAACCAAAACAGTATTTCCAACAATTTATAATGATAAAAGACTAAAAAAACAATGTAAAAAGAAAATAAGAAAAGTTGGTGTAGGTACAGCATTTTGATTTGGAGAGAACGGCGTTTTATTTTAGAAGAACACTTTTGCAGTGTCCTCTGAAAAAAATTACTTCCTATAGCATATACAGTTGTCCCAAAATGGAAACATGTTATCGGAGGAATGGCGCTAAGAGGCTCTTTGTCACTGCTCCGCATACCGTTCTCTCCGGATACATCTGTTTTTATGTGTTTGTACCAGGCAACCTTAGGCATTTTGAAATATTTGCAGACAAATTATGACTCAAAGGTTTCAGTTATCTTCGATGGTTATCCTTCTGACGCTAATCAAACAAGCACAAAGAATTGTGAGACTCCGACGGGCTACGAGTCCATCTCCTGATGTCGTCTTTGATAGAACTACTGTTTTGAAAAGTTCACAAGAAACTTTTCTCACCAATGAAAACAACAAGAGGCGCTTCGTAGAATTGGCAAAAGCTGGAATAGGCTGTTAAAGATGCAGATGTCTTGATTGTTAGCACTGCCTTCTCAAAAGCATCTCAATACGACACTGTCTTTGTAGTTGGGGAGGACATAGACCTTCTTATTTCCTCACTACATTACCATCCCCTCATATAAAGAATACATATATCCAAAAGTACGGAAGAAGCAAAGCTGCAGACATCTTCTAATCAAGGCAGTCATTTCGCCACAGCTTCTCCAACATGCTGCTGTTAATCCATGCTTTCAGTGGTTGTGACACAACATCTGCAGTTTTTGGCCACGGGAAAACCCACTTCTGTTCGCCGATTTTGAAACATCCTGAACTAGAAGAGGAGGCTAATGTAATTCTGAACCCTCAAGCTACATCAGGAGAAGTGGCTGAAGTGGGCCAACATTTTTTGGGTCACTTATGTGGAGGAGACCCTGCTACACAAACACTTGACGAACTTCGGCACGGAATATTTGTAAAAGCTGCAGGAAGAATGAAATTTAACTTAGCGAACTTGCCCCCAACCAGTGATGCGGCTCAACTTCATGCCATGCGAACATACCACCAAGTTCAGGCATGGCTCAGTGAATACAAAGACCCTTTGAAGTGGGGCTGGGTGAACACACCAAGAGGCCTCTTTCCCCTTAAAGCCAAGAAGTAACCAGCTCCAGAATCAATTCTGAAAAGTATTTCCTGTACCTGCAAGAAGGGGTGTTTAAACGCTTGTGGGTGTCGTAAAGCTGGATTAAAGTGCACAACGATATGCAAACATTGCAATGGGCAGTCGTGTGACTAATAGTCCTATCCTCCGACAGTGAGGACACTCCTGATGAGCCAATTAATTCGTTTTTGGATGAAGACGCTGAAGAGTACTTTATCAACACTGGCTAGATTGTGAACATCATGGACGAAATAGCAGACGTCAACTGCCCAAGTCCCTCTAAGTGCCGAAGACTATGAACAAACAAGTTATTCAATGCAATGTTTCAACAGAACTCCAGCTAAATAAAATCTTTTTGTATATAAATGAATGTTCTGTGCCGTTATTGCTTCTAACTTGTACGCACATGCATTTATTCAATCGTTGCTGTATATATATTTATAAACCTCTGTATTTTGTGACCTGAAAGAGGTAGGATAAGTTTAAAGTACTCAGTGCAATGTTTCACCAGAACTCTAGCTAAATAAAATCTTTTTGTATAAAAATGAATGTTCTGTGCCGTTATTGCTCCTAACTTGTACGCACATGCATTTATTCAATCGTTGCTGTATATATATTTTTAAACCTCTGTATTTTGTGACCTGAAAGAGGTAGGATAAGTTTAAAGTACTCGACAAGTTTCAAATTACCTCTAGTTTAAGTTTCCATATGGAGTTTTACTATAGGTTTGGACATTTAGAAGATAGCGAGCAAAAACTAGTTGAAAATTCAGATTTTTTTATTTTTTGCAAAATGTTGCTGAAATTCGGAGAGCTGTATTTCCGAAACTTTTCATGGTAGAAAGCTCACTTTGATCTCAAACTGTAGAAAATGTAGTCTACTTTGGGATGGGTAATAAAACATTTTTGTCAGGTGCGTATTTTGGCAGATAATGGGCAAACACAGAAATAAAATAGAAAATTTTGAAGTTTTTTCAAGATGGCGGCTCCGGCGGCAAAAAATTTTGTTGGCAAAATGTCAGAAATTACTCTCAAAACCATCCCAGACATCATATAAAAAAATTAGCTCTACCCTAAATTTTGCATCCACTTTTGACAATTCGATTGGACTATACGCCTTTACCCCTATGATTACTCCTGGTACTCATTTCTGTTAGAGGCTGTGTCGACCACAGGGCCGTGTATTATAAGTCAATATGGTCGAACAAAAAAGAAATAAAAGTTTTATTTTAAATAAATATAAAGAGAATATTAATTTCATACACATAACAACTAGTACCAGAGAAATATTCATTCCTATCCGAGTGATCCCTTCCTGAAGTATGAAACTGACTCCCCTTTATGCCAGAAAATGTGTTAAAAATCTATTAGAAAAATAATTAATATTTTATGAGACGTGTAATTAAGCAATAAAGTTTACCATGGACGTTGATTTTCTGGAATAATTAATTTATAAATCGATTTAACATAGCCTATGAAACATTGTGCGAGATATATTTAAAAATGTATGTTGAAATTAAATGTAATGATTTTAGAAACCTAGTTCTTTGACGTTCTCCACAGAGACACACTAAAAAATGCAATCGCATAAAAATTCAGATTCTACTACTCGGCCATTTGGGATTCACCCGTTACCCGGGATTGACCTCTCCTTGGCTGAATTAATTTAGAAATACGATACAGACAGAGGTTAAACAAAGAAGAAAGGAAGAATTTCCGTGAAACCAGATTTAAATAACGAGAAATGTAGATTACCATTCTTTAAAATTTATGTATGCAGTTCAGTTACATGGAACCCAGCAAGAAAATGGGTTACCGTTCTGTAATCTGATGTATAGCATTCAGTTATATGGAACGATCGTGTCATTCTGAGTAATAACAACAAACGGATTCAATCTTAACTTGTGTTACGGAGATATATTTTAAACCTATATCCCTGGGATTCAATCCGTGACTTGTAACACAGTATCAGATCTTCCTTGTACGTGATGACATTAAGATATCCACACACGTATAGAATCATCATCCCACTAGCGACCGCACGTGTACTGTCTATTACATTCCGTGTTCTTAAAATCCCACACACGCTATTATATAGAATGTTATTCATCGAAAAATGTTACCTGTGTATAAAAGGGACATAGACAAGCAACTTTTATTAGGATATATTTGCTTTATGACGTAAAATGTGTATGCTACAGGGCATTTTAAAGTAATTACAATTTGGTGCTCATAAGTCAATAATGAAGCGAAATAGAGTTAAAATTTTCATTAAATTGACTTCATGCCTTCTTAGTGATCGACAAAAACCTTATTCTTATAATTCATCAATAACTATTTAGTGTTTCCACAATAAGAAAAATTTACAGACTAATCACATGACTGCCAGTCACTGCATTCGTTTTTTTTATTCATTACTCCAGTGTTAAAAACGAAGTTCCTTTGTTTTGCATATTTTCAAATGTTAGAAATCAGTAGCGGCCATGCCCTGGGAGATGTTATGCTGAAACAGGAAAAATTGAATCCATAGAGCAAAAATCTCTTGATAAAAGTTGTTTGTATGTGTCCACTCTATACACAGGTAAAATAGTTCGGTGTTATTAATTAACACCCTCTATATATAGTATATATATATATACTTATATATAATACTTATATATAATGCTTACATATAAAGCTTAAAGTAAAGAAATTTACGAGAGTACATTAATCAGATTTTATTTTGGTTATGTATCCTTCGGGGATGCGATGTGGTAAAGACATTCTCTTCGTTTTTACAACCAATTTACATGAAGAGAATATCATACGTAATAATTATATTATACTAAGAGGCTAACATTTATCTGGGCAGACGAAGTTACGTGAATTTCACATCAGACTTTTAAACAACTGACCATTGAATTATGAAATATTTAATCTTTATAATGGGCCAACAAAATCAGCGATAGGGTTCGAAGGAAATAAATCATAGCTCATTCTCTGGAGTGGCTGAGTAACTGAATTACACTTTACGGTCCCGGAGATGTGTGAGCCAACTACAAGGAAACACGTAACTCAGTTATCTCTATCCTTGTGTCCTTACTCGAGATTAAATCCATTCTGTGAACATCACCCTGTGGTAGTCCATTGTATTGAAACATCCAGACTGCACCAACTAAACAGAGATCCGTATTCCACTTTTCTACCTCACATTTACAATATGATAAAACTGAATCAATAATATGCTATTATACTTTCTCTACGTTCACCGATGCCATGTATTGTTCACTCAGACGTATGTGGAGGATTTAAAACTTAAATAGTGGGAAGATCAATACAGGCGAGTTGATGTTGAAAATGGAGAGTTTCAGTTTACCAAAATATTGTTATTTTTTATCTATCTTTCTTTAGCTATATACTTCCATACTATAAAATTATGTAATTGTTCATTTGAATCTACCCTTCACCGATATTACTAACGCAAAGAGTGTTTTAAACTGTTATTGATGCAAGTGTCTTAAAAAATCTTCGGTATAACCAACTCAATATATTTTTAAAGAATTCAAAGTGTTCAAAATTCCATACATTTATAATAACATTCTCATAATAATTGTGCTGCCTTCAGATATGAAAATTAGGTCGTAAGTTAGAAATTTTCTTTAGAAAATTTGAATTTCGTATAGTATTAAACATTTAACAGAAAATTCTTACTCGGTCATTTTCCTATAACCTCCATAAAATAACTTTTCCCGATGATTTCTTAAAATTGATTATCTAAAGCGTTAATACAAATGTCCTAAATTCGTCACTCCGAGAATTCATTCAGTCTGTATTGAAACTATTATTGTACACATCCATGGAAACGATTTTATCTTCAGAAACATAAAATGTCCGAATTATTTCAGATGAAATGGAACGAAATACTTCAAGAAGATAGGAGGAGGTGGTCGAATCCTACTTATATTTTGGTTACAATAGGCCTACACCTACGTTTGTAAGTTTTCTGTATTTTTATTATGTAAACTAATAGACTATTTTGTCAAATATTTGTATGCCCATTACGCTCCATCCCGCTTACTCCTTTCAATTTGTCGGTATGTAGAGCTGGGATTAACCGGATAAAAGTTAACTGATTAACTGAGAAAATAATTGTTTAAATAACCATTATCTCTTGTACAGTTAACTAGAGAATGACGTAATTTTATCCAGTTATTTGTGATTATCCAGATAATTGTTAAAAGAGTTACCTGCAGTGGAATTGTCTGGATAATCGACATAAAAATCCAGATAATTGCAAATAATATCCAGTTAACTATGTGTTCAAATAGCAGTTAACTGTTTTATCTTCTCTGCAATGAATTGTCTGTCCAGTTAACTGTTATCCAGTTATTTGTCCCAGCACTCGGGCTGCCAACACGTTCGCATGAAAAATAAGTGAATAAATGGACGTAACTGTAGAAAAATTAAGAGGCAAGTCACACCATTTGCACAATGTCGGTACTTTGTACCCTAGTAGGTAACAGTGATCTAATGACAAAAGAAGGAGTAAGACAATTTCAACGTTAGGAAAGTGTTGCAGATGTCATCGAAAACCTGAAAAAATGCACCCTAGTCACACCATTTGCATAATTTTGAATCAATCGCTATTAATCTCAGGACATCTCAAAAAGGCTAGTTTCAAAAACGGAGAACAAAATTCCCTGAGGAAAGCAGGCTATTTTATTATATTTAAATTCACAGATAATGCGTGGGAAATAGAACCTAATGGAAAGCAAGGAAGTAACAATTAGTCATTAGGTACATTAATAATGAAGGCCCATCGGGTCGTGAATGACCTCTGGTGATCCTGTAAGGGAATATTCTCAGCAGATTTGTTGCCGAGTGCTCCATAATTCTACCTATAACTTAAACCTAAAGACAACACACGCGGTCCTATATACCATGGGATTAATCCTTGAGCGAAGAAATATCCTACTAAGGGCCGGGAATCGACCCGGCATCCTTCCGTTAGTATGGAGCAACACTAACCACTGGCCAATAGATTTGAACGTCATAAATGTATACTTGCAAAATTACAGAGGATGAAATACATTCTATATAGGAACACCGAACTGGTAAAATATAAAAAAAAGATGGACAAAGTAACAATGAAACCACAATAATAATGGACGTGTCATGTGCACGGCCTGACTTGGCATATATATAGATATAGTTATATCAGGCTTGGCAAGCAATGCACTGAGAGTGAGAAGTTCTCTACCCCTACGCTCGCCCCATCCCCATTCCTTCTACCTGAGAGGTAGGCAGACTCGTGACGCATGCTACAGTGGCGGCACCACGGATATTGGATGAGAGATCTTTTAAGTAATGAATATCTCTTGAACTGCTGAAGAGTTGGCTAGGAAGGCACAAAGAAAGGTAATGGGACAACCATGAGGAAAGACGCAATGGCAACGTTGAAGCACAATTCTAATATTCTTACCAAACCTTGAGCTTAGAAAAGCAGGTCTATATAATTAACATTATTTATTAATTAGTTCTACTTATTTCCCTTATGTTACTAGTGGCATTTAAGTGATTTCTACACCGTAATTCTCAAAATAAACGTCACAACTTAGCTGAATAGTGTATTGACATTATTTAAACGTACATTATTACATATTGGGGTATTCTTAATGGCACTGTGTTAATTTAGACAGTTGGCATCTTTTTAGTCTCTTTGCAGATATTATCTTTTTTAATATCCGACTACAAACTCGATGAACTTAAACCTAGAACACATCGTAGATATTCATCAGAAATGTGACTTCCCAGCAAGCTCTTATTCAAGGTCAATAGGCTGAAAAGTTGTTCAAATTGATAAGTAGTACCAAACATGGCCAGTAATTTACTTGCAAAATGTTTTCGGTTGTGAAGTGTATAAATCCAAACCAAGTTTTCCTGAACTGCGCAATGGTGTGCTACTTTGAAGGTTAATTGATTCCAATTACAGTTCGTCATGGCCCACCAAAGGATCATAATGTAAATGGATTTTCGAAAAGCCTGCAGTCATTGTCTAACACTTGCACGGCTACAAATTTATCTGAGAATGCTCCTGATAACTCCTGTAATAGTGCCATATATTTTTCTTTCATATCAAGCAATTCATCTTTTATGACCGATTTTAAGGATGGGAAATGGTGCAATTTATTCTCTCTGCCACATATTTAATTTCTGATTGAATGTTTTCACACAGTCTGTTAAAACTTAAATGTACAATCTTGTTGTGTTTAACTTGTAAACATAGGTTAAGTTCATTTACGTGAACCGTTAAATCGCTTAAGAACGCAAAATCACAAACAAAAGTATCATCTTTAAGTTCTGGAACTGCAATCCCTTTGGTTGCTAGGATAGTATTATTTCCGTAGATCAAACATTCTTTGCAACATTTTGCCTCTGGTTAGCCATCTTACCTGGCAGAAGTATGGTAAATCTAAGTATTCGGAATCTGTGAGTATCAAAATTTCCTGAAATTGTCTATGCCGCAGAGCAAGCGCTCTGATTACATTCACAATCTTAACACAGGTATCCATTACGTTATTCAAAGTAGCTGATTTTGCACACAGTGCTTCCCTGTGAATAATGCAGTGAATGGCTACAAAGCTACAAAGGAATTTTCGCAGTCTCACTATTAGAACCATTTTTTTTCCACCATTGCTGGAGCTGTAGCTACGCAGACCAACTTGTCCCATTCAAGCTTAAACTTTCACGCTATCATCATCACTGCCACAAAAATATCTTCACCGCGTGCGTGATCTTTCATTGAATAAATGTCCAGCAGCTCCTCGATCACAGCAAATTCTGTATCTACACGTCTTATAAACACAGCAAGTTGAGCAGTATCTTTATTTTCAGTAGTTTCGTCCATGGCAAGGGAAAATGAACAATGTCTATCAATCGTTTCTCCAAACTTTTGCCAGATCAACAATTCTGTTGGTAATAGAACCTCGCCTTAGGTTCCAACATGAGCCGAATTGAAATTCCTCCTGATGGTAAAGCTTGTAATGTAGTCAATAATAGTAGGACATATCAAACCCTGTGCTTTATCATCTTGAAGAAAAAAAATACTTGTTCTCCCAGTCCCGATTAAATACTCTTCGTTCACTCATGTTGCACACAAGCCTGCACTGAACAGGTTTATTGCCACGCGACTAGTCTCTGAGTCAACCGGTTTAGTTGTCATTACCTAGCTCCTGAAATAGAGTAGTGGGGACGAGAGGGAGGGTAACTTCGCGCCTTCAGTGCCTTCGTTCCCGACCCTGAGTTATATAGATGTTTTGAATAAAAGCTCTCCTGGGATATCTCTAACATATTCAGCAGTCAGCACGCTACCACACCAACAGAATATCAGCAGCGATTTTACACAAAACGTCCAATTTTGTCTGGAAATGTGAGGTAGGGATTACGTTGTGGGAGACTTTGACCTGTATAATCGTACGCCTGTTATTGCCTGGTTGCGTGTCCTGAGATTATTTATCTGGCGCTGTACAAAATATGGAACCTCGCCATTTGAGAAGCTGCTTCATCGATTTTACACTTGGAAACTAATTGGTTGAAAGTTCACTTTTTCATCATCTTTCCTGGTTTTTTAACAACTAGCAAGAACACGCGGTTTCGCCCGCGTTTATTAATTCAACTGCTAGATTTTTCAAATAATTTAGTCGGTCGGGTCGTGCAGTTCATAGGCGTAACCAGGCCGACCATATGGGGGGTTATAACATCCGCGGGTCTGGGGGGTATGGAATACCCCCAGGAAGAGGGGGGTCCGGGGGTCCTCCCTCGGAAAATTTTAAAAATGAAGATGCAAAATAACGAGTTTTAAGCTTCCGGGGATCCTCCCCCGGAATATTTTAAAAATTAAGACGCAATATAACGAGTTTTAAGCTTCCGGGGGTACCCTCCCCCGGAAAATTTTAAAAATTAAGACGCAAAATAACGAGTTTTAAGCTTCCCACGCTTTATACTTGTATTAAGTAATTTATGGGCAGACTTAAAAAATTATACAATTTTCCTTTTTTTAATCAATGGGGGAGGGGGTTTGAAACCCCCAACCCCCCCCCCCTCGGTACGCCTATGGTGCAGTTAGTATCGCGCTGTCTTTCTGTGCCCAAGGTTGCAGGTTCAATTCCGGCCCAGGTCATTGACATTTATGTGTGCATAAATGTGACAAGTCCATGTCAGTAGATTTACTGGCATGTAAAAGAACTCCTGCGGGACAAAATTCCTGCACAACGGCGAAGGTCACAAGCCTAAGTTGCAGTACATCCCCGTCGTTAAATAACCATATACTAACCAACCCTAGCAGTGCCGCTTTCCGGTTCCACACCTGGTCTAGGCACGATCATATTTTCGCAGTACCTAAACATCAGACATCTCTTTACCCATCATCCTTCACTACTTCAGTCATCCATAGGCCTATGTGGAATTGGGAAAAAATAATATTAAGTCGCACCTTGGATGAATGTTCCCCCCCACCGCTCCCTCGCGATGCACTTTCTTTTATACCACTTTATTACCATCCCACATCAAGGACTGCCGGTCACTGACAACCTTCAAGTCGCATTAACAGCACATAGGCCTATACATATAGTACTTAATAATGTATATTTTTCATGTCCTACGTTAATTAAGTTTATATCATTTCTATTGTATAATTTAATTGTATTTGTACCACTTAATATCTTTTATATCATTTAAGGTGTCAATTAATGTATTTTATATAATTTAGCGTGTCATTTAATGTAGTGTGTTATCTTATGTCATTTAATGTATTTTGTATTATTTAATATGTTATGTTGTAATAATTAATGTAATATTAGTCCCTGGTGAAGTGGAAGAAAAGACCTTACGGTCTTTACTTTCACCAGGTTAAATAAAACTATTATTATTATTATTATTATTTTAAACATCAGACAATGGCCGACGGTTAACGTGACTTTGGAACGCATTATATATAACATACCAGGTTCTAAAAATTTCCTACGGGTCAGAAATTTGGAACATTTTGATCCGCTGTCAATCTGAAAATGCATCGATGGTTAGAACCACTTTAATCCAAGTTTTTTTGTTTGTTTGTTTACACTTCTTGTTTATAGTAGTCTACAGAAAAAACTAACGTAAAATACTGAGTTTTGAGACTACAGTAATTTAAATTTGGTTAACATTATTTTGGTGTTAGCCCTGAAAGGAATTACGTTTAAACTAATATTGTTTAAACATAAATTATTGAGTTTCCTTTGTATGTATTTACACGTACTATGTGAACGACCGTAACTTAAATTACAATATTGTCGTATTACAGGTATAGGAAATAGAAACGGAATGCATAGCATAGATAGCACATTCCTCGCTAGAACAAGAACAAGATTTATACGTAACGGGGTTGGAGAATTTCTTCCGGAGTGAATTGACAATCGAAAATTCAAACTGCAAACAATTCGAGTTCCCGGACGGAATCGAAATAGACCTAGTTGTGCCTCGTATCTTAAGGAGAAGCACTGAAATTGCATACAAACGCTGCATGCAGAAAAGGCATATGTGCAAATGAGTTTGACAAAGTTATAACGATTTCCAGCAGAGTCGAGTTCTAACTCGTTCTCAAATAAATAAGCAGCTCAGGTATCAATTGAAATCAAGATTTCTGCGGTAAGGACTCCTTGACTTAAACGGTACTGTATTATGAAATGTATTTTTATGTTAAGACTTTGACAACTTTCCCTCGACAATGAAAGGTTGTGAAAAATAATGAAAAATTTTCATTATCACTATTAGTTATATAAATAAATAATAATTATTTTTAATAATATATTAAATACATGCAAATTTAATAACAACCCCGCCAAAATTATTGAACCAGAAATTGGGGCCTAATTTAAATTTAAGTTTATTAAGATGACTTATGTCCACCGCTGTGGCTCAGGGATGCGTTCAATCCTCTCACGCAGCGGGCCCGGGTTCGATTCCTGGTCGGGACAAGTTACCTAGGTGGGGTTTTTTCTGGGGTTTTTCCTCACCTTTGAGACAAATGTCGGGTAACTTTAGGCCCTTGTGGTCCCCAGATATCATCTGGCCGTCATTATCATCTTCATCCCATCCTCGCCTTGTTTGGAGTGAGTGTGTGTGTGTGTGTGTGTGTGAATGGTGTGTCTCGTCCTATATGTTCGTGTTGTCTCGGAGGTGGCCCCGGCATTGGGCTGATCACTCATCCGGGGAGGCCCTCCATGTCCTTGTCTGGTCAAAAAAGTATGTATGTGATCCCTCTCCCGACAGGTCGCGGCCCTGTAAGGCCCGGGCGGCTTGGGTCGCTTAAATCCTAAAAGGGAGAGGTGAAACTACGGTAAAGAAAGAAAGAAAGAAAGATTACTTATTGGAAAACAAATTACACTATTAATAATTGCCACGCGCCCAAATAAATATAAATTAAATAAAAAACAACTTAACATAAAATAAAATCCCTTTAGGCAAGCCTACAGGCTGAGGTAGATTTCGAAGTGCATTTGGTGTAATTTATTTGTCGCTGCGTAGCACTATTCTTCTTTAGCCTTGGCATGACAAACCCGCAATAAGAACTCCAAAAAAGAGGAAAGAGCACTTTTTCAAACATTAAAATCTCGCCTTATATGATAACTATCAAGAAACTAGTTATTGATTTGTAGAGTACGCATCAAGAGCTTTTCAACGATACTCCATAAGAAGTAGTTTCAAAAATTTCGAATTTCCATCCCCCTACCCCACTCGTACCCCCAAAATCCCCGAATCGTTGGTGTCACTGTGAACTCCAAAGGGAGTATTGTAATTTATTCAAACAAAATTTCCCTCTATACTTCATAGGGGCCGAAATATAAATGTTTTAAAATTTCAACCCCCTCCCCGACCACCCCCTTGGACCAATTTTGCTCATTAACGAACTTGTCCGAACTATTGGACCTAGAAATAACATATTAAAATTTGGTTCAAATATATTCAAAATTACGGCCGCTAGCGTGTAAAGATATATATATATATATATATATAAATATCACCATTTTTATTTTTTTTTTATTTTTGAACAGGCGGTGGTTTCGTACTTAGGGAGGCATGAAATGTAAAGATATGAAAGAATTTTTCGAAAATCATGACATGGTATCCATTGCAATAGGTAGATTTTTCTTCGAAATCTACCTAAAATAAAGGAAACATACCTAGCGGGCAAGGGCCTCCTACCTTCCGGTAGGGTTAGCTCAATCAAACTCATAGGGAGAGCTAGTCCCTGTGAGCTTTGATATAATTCTTTGCCTAAATTATTCTGTATCTATTTATATACATAACTACTGTTTCACTTCCACTCTTTGTGCCACACCTCACTACACTTTTAGTTTTTCTACCTATTTTCTACATTTAACATTAGTTCTTTCCATTTTTTCCTGTCCTTGGTTATTCTTGTCCATGTGGCCCCGCTGCTTCCAAAAATTCTTGTGCCCATCTTCGTCTCGGTCTTCCTCTGCTCCTTTTCCCTGACCTTGGATCCCATACTGTTACGGCGTATGCCCATCTTTCTTGGTTGAGTCTGACTGCGTGTCCTCCCTATCTCCATTTTAGTCTTGCAGCTCTCCTGGCTGCATTTTCTGCACCACTTCTCAGTCTCAATTCTTCGTTTTTTTACCATGTCTCGGAGACTAATTCCTAAAATCTTTTCATTTTCCGTTGACATATTTGTATCCTTTTAGTTTGTGCGTCTGTAAGCGACTATACAATAGGACCGATATGACGCAGATGTTTAGGACTTCCAGTCACTGATATCGAATTCCCTGTGTGTAGTTTCCTAGCGCTCAACATTTTCTTTCTCTCCTTGGAGCGAAACTCAATTCATTCCCGAAAAATTTGCTATCATCCGAAACGAAGTCACGTTTGATCCTCTCAATCGATCTCTACCAGAATATGCACATTTCCTAAGATAATCTAAAACCAGATTTATGAATGTAATTTTCTAAATTAGATGTTCCAAGGAACAATAACCACCTAAATCCATTTGCTGAACTTAGTTCATCATGAATCAATACAATAGTTGTCTGGCTTTTCGCGATTAAGAAACTGAGCTAACGCAACCAATTATTACATAATTTCGTTGTTGGTTTACATGGTTACAGAAGTACGAGCGAATTTAATGACGAACAAATTAGCCGAGGAAATCTGAAGGAGCAAATCGTCAGAAAATCGAAAAACTTACATGACGAATACAGAGAGGGATATGGATAGTAGAGTTTGGTTTGTACTTCAATAGACATGGGTTTAAGAGAGAACTCTATTTCATGTTGTATCTAAAATCGCACTGACGGCTGGTCGTCTTAGCGTTGGTCTTTTCCCTAACATTTATTACCAAGGTATTTCTGTTTATTTTTATCTTTTTTCTAGCTGTACCTCTTGAGCTTTATCTTTTCGATTTGATGGTAAAAGTCGTTGGTCGTTGTAATAGATGCTTTTGTCCTTTGTCTCTTTACTTTTCGTCTACTCTTAACGTTCTTTCAAAATGACTGTTCGTCTACTCACAACGAAAAATATGTTCGTAATTTCAAACTTTTATAGCGGACATAATGATACTAGATGAACTTTCTGGGCCCTTTTAGAATGATTTTATGTCATTTAGCTAAAAGAAATTATAGCAGATGTACAAATTCCCAGCCGGATCTTTCTTCATTTATGCTTATGCTGTGTTTTCAGGTCCTTTCCTGTATCATTTACATCTCGGATAATCCTGAGAGGATTGCAAATTGATGTTATGTTTGTTGGCTTTGTTCCTTGCTATTGTAAATATTCGAGTTTATGTATGATGGCTTAATTGTCATCCATGCAATTGAAGAATAGTACAGCTTCCCAATACTGAGATCATTTAATGCCCTGGAGGATATTTCATTTCTGTTGTGTATTCTAGTTATAGCCTTGAGCATTTGCGTGAACTTCCTTTTGAATCGAGCTTGCGTTTCAAGCAGTTTCCTTTTTTAAATAACCTCGAATACATTCCATGTTCAACTATCATAAACTTTCATATCTAATGTCTATTTTAGAATAGGCTACTTTTCGTATAATTATATAGCATATTTGCCAAATTTGATTCCCTTAGACACCGTTTTTTCCCCCCACGGTTTGCAATTTATACAATTTTTTCTGTTGACCTATCGGTACCCCTTCAACTCCCCTCTTCTGACCCCAAATTCAGCAAGGTATGTATAAAATTAGCAGCGCAAGGTGCTATAGGTAAGCAGGGCGATCCGTCACGTCGGAAGATGAGATAGAGAAGGAGCGACAAATATCCTGAGTTTACTCGTTCGGACAAAGACAATGTCCACGTATGATCTTGCTAGCGATAACCTTCGAATGTATACTCACTGAACAATATGAACCATAATAATGGGAATTTTATTTATTTCCAGATGCTGGCAAGCTATTGTGAAGCACGAACTGCATCGTTAGCTGTAGATGTTGGGCAGCAGAGACGAGAGATTGGACCTACACGTCGATTGAATATTATCTTGGTAGGTAACATCATAACATACAGTAAAATTATAGTTATTTAGACAACTAGTTACAAAAGTAGAGCTTTAGTAACGAGAGAGTTAGGTTAGAACATGACCTGAGGGAGTGGACTCGCTAGTTACTAAAGCTAATTTGTAACGCGTTTTCTACATTATTTTATCTACGTTCAGTCTACTTAACGTAAATTATTTTTACAATTCAGAAACATATTCAAGTCAAAAATTTGAGTCTGTCAAAGCCTACTTTAATCATTTTGTTATTAAGGAATTGTTTCCTGGCAACAAGTGTGTTTTACGTTTTGAAGGTATTTAGTGTTTTGATAAATATGAGATTAACTTTTGTTGCCTGGAAACAGTAAACTAAACCTAAAATTTAGTAAAAGCGTTAAATAATAGGTATATCAGAGCTGTTTGCTGTCACCAAGGATACTGAAAAACCCCCGGGGGCCGGGAGAGACTGCTTCAAGGATTAGGGAATCTTTTCAGCCATAGATCTTGAAGGGTGCCAAACATTTTAGATCTAAGAATACCTCAAATCTACCTGCTGAAGTACTCGAAAGTTTAGAGCTAAAATTTCTCCGTACGGGAGCTGCTTGAAAGGTTGTATAAAAGAACTAAGCATTACCCGTCAAAAGCTGTTTGAAAGGGATATGGTAAGGTTTAGTAACAAGAAATTGGTCCGACAAAAGTTCTGAGCATGGGCTATATAGTGCTTGTTGGACAGCATACATTATTGTTGATAAATTCGTACAAAAATGCCTCTCCAAAAGTTAGACCTAACATAGCCTACTTCCGACAAGAATTCATGAATGCGATAGACTAACATACTTCCGACAAGAATTCATGAATGAGACTGTAAATTTGAGAGCTAAACATTTCTCGACGTTGACACTAGAGACAAATGGGAAGCTTAGATTAAAAAAACAACTACGAAAATTTCAGTAAAATATTAAAATAGAACTTACAAGAACTGACTGCTTGTTTCCAATGTGAACCTCAGCGTTTTCTACTATACTTCGTTTGAAACAAACTGAGCCCTTCTAGAATGTTTACGTCAGTAAGATAAAGCGATAGAGTGAATCCCACCTGAATATTTACTGCGTCTCTTCATTTATTCTTCTGTTCTGTGTTTTCAGGTAGCGTCTACAATCATGAAGAGGCGAACCAGAGCTTAGTTTTTCTTCGACCATACTACAATACGGTTATTACGTGAGACATCGGTGTGGTATCGATCATTATCGTTAAGTTTCTTAAAACCAATGGATTTTGACAACACGAAATGAATTGATTTTCGTATGGTATTAAAATTAACACAACAGAATTGATTTTATTTTAAATACAGACTATTTATTACGCAGTTACTCTGAAGGTCTTAAGATCGTTCCGTGTTCCATAGTAATCCATACCACACCGATGTCACAATGAAGATCAGTTTCGAAATGAGTAACATCATGATATCGTTACGTCACACGTAATAAGCGTATTAAAGTATGGTCGAAGAAAAACACACTTCAGTGATGGTTTCGATTACTACGCACTATGTTTATTCACATTTAAGTTGAAAATCAGCGATTTTTACCTTGTTGTGTTCTTCATAAACCATAGAAACCACCAAGTAAAAATTAACACTACAGAAATTAACACAGAAATTACTTTTGTGGAAAGTGTCCGAAACACTTGAAAAATGCGAATGAAGGTTCTTTCTTTTCTAAGCTATAAATGACAGTCTGTGAACAGAAAATGGCTGCTGGAAGGCAAGAATTTTGACTGGCAGTGAGTTGCACATGGGTCATGTGATTCAGAAACACGGCTGTAAACTTAATGACGATCGACAATAATATCATTGTTCTAACTTGACTGCCAGAAACCTAGCTTTACATGTCACTAACACTAATATCACTATTCCTAACCTAACTGCCACTTGTCTAGAATCGCGGGTGAATAGCGAGGGACACGTGTGCTCTTAATCATGGCACAAAAAAGCAGTGGCAGCGCTGATAAGGAAACCAATGACATACCGGATCTGTATTAGTCAATGAAAGTCATTTATGGCACGCATCGATCCGACGCACCTTGGTATGTACCGGTAGTGCGGTGTGAACGAAACCAGAAGTAAGCGAGGTGCATAATGAACTAAACTTGACTCTACAATTCCCCTATAAGCCTGAGTATCCATCCCTGTTACGATTGTTCAAGCCCTTTTACTAGGGAGAATTTCGCATCCTCTGAAAGATAAATCTGTAAATAGACACAGATGGACTTCACTGTTTGTAAGGTTTATTCTCACGCATTCCGATGGCTGAACATATCCGTACCTCATGTGGATAAGGTATAGATATGACAGTCCAAATAAATGTCAAAGCCACTTACCCATTTGGAGAGTTTTGGTATTTTGTACACAGATACCAAGCTCAGACACTGCTTATGCCTATGCCTACAAGCTTGCACTAGGTGAAATCTAGTCCAATAGAAACTATATCTTACCACACAGATTTGATAGCTTAACGAATAGCAATTTTGTAGTCAGTAAACATTTACAGGATTCGATGTAAAAGTTAAGTTCTTTGCACTCACGTATCAGGGAATGAAAAAGCAGCATGTAACCTATATATACATTTTGTTTTGCTTGGTAGTAGACAAAACTGAAGTATAACATAATGTCCGATGATTAGACAATCCCAATTAAAGAACTCTGTGAATAATTTCGTATAAAAATTAAAATTACTGTACCATCAACATAGAGAATTTCTGTTTCGCACACCAATTTCAAGTTACTTTCACATCCAAACACTATGAAAGAGATGCAGTCTATAGCGTTAGTTGATACAAAAAATGTTTCAACGGCCTGCGCTGCAGTTAAGGCCTAGTGATCTAGAATTATTATTAAAGATTCACACGAAATTACAAAGTGTAAAAAGATGTTGCTCACAGAGATTTTGCAATCTTATTTGGACATTCTACAATATCTTCGACAGCTTTTCTTTAGGAGATAAGCTAACTTTTTTTCCTTTCACAACGTCCTTCTCGCTAACATCATAACTATGGCAACGTATTTCATTATTTATACTTAATATTACTTTTGCTAACACTCAAGTATGTATACATTTTCTAAACTTTTCACATTAAACTCTCTAATCAATAGACCTAAGAATTTTCGATCAGCGACCTCCATGATGGGGTAATGCCTTCCGAATGAAGACAAAGCAAACAGAGGGCGTTCACCACACAGACACTACCAACCCATTCTCCCCAACAAAATATATCTCTTGTAGTTCTGATTTCAAACAAAAGACGCTAAAACCCAATCTTATAATATTTTCATTATCAAATAGCTGTAATTCGAGTATACACAATTCTATCTGAAATCCGTTATGCCTTCCACATTCTCTGTCGTTTATGTAGTGCAGGTATGGGCAACCTTTGGAAACATGCGGGCTATACTTTACGATATTAATGAAGTCGCGGGCCGTAGATAATAGGTAGTTGTGAAAAATAATCATGATACGGTTTTTTATATGTATAAAGTATAATGCTGAAGTTACACGAATGAGAACAATATCGAACTGATTAGGTATTTACTTACAATCAGCAGAAATTAATGAGAAGCTTGAGCTTGAACTTGAGAAACAAGATAATCAATGTTGGCGTCAAGCGCAGAGTGTTTTCCAAATTTTCATCTGTAAATCTGGTTCGATAGTTTAATTTAGGCCTATTGCAGCATTTTTCTAGCGATGACCGGAAGGAACACCCTTGTAGTTCAGGTTTTTGTTTCCCCCCTCTCACTCTCTTGTTGGCGAGAACCGAAAATATTTACTTTTTCGAGAGCGATTTTAAAATGTTCCGCGGGCCGGATCAAAAGTCGGGGCGGGCCACATCCGGCCCGCGGGCCACATCCGGCCCGCGGGCCGGGCGTTGCCCATATATGATGTAGTGCATCCCAATTTAAATAGAATTAATGGACATTAAATTTTTGAACATAACCAAACAGACTATATAATTTGCTCGGCGTAGATAAAAATTGAAGGAATTTGCTCTGAAATATTTTGCCTCTGTTGTGAAAATGTAATGTTTAAACGACAACTTAAATAACATAAAAGCCTGTATATTTAGACATATAAGCTGATAAAACCGTTAAGGTTATGTTAGCAACATTTTCCTTCAAATCATGAATTTGAAGTTAAAACTGCTACTAGAACATCGATTAGGCCTATCCGATCTGGTAAGCTTACAGACAAAGGCTACCTCATATACTGGAAAACCGGATAATATGGACGATTGCTGTTTAATTATTTAAATATTTAAAAAAAAAATGATATCAATAGCCATAATTAAAAAAAATAGCGGACTTTGAGGTTCCATATTTTTAGTGCTTCTGGCACTATTTCTGTAAGAGGTTGAGTCTCAGCTGTCCCCCAAAGCAATAATTCCATGAGAATAATTATGCCAATTGAAAAATCCCAACGACCTCAATGGTAATCGAACCCGGGATTGCAAGAATTCCCTTTTCCTGTTGATTGTTTGAATATAACTCCATATGAACCTAACATTCTTCCTGTATCTCGTTAGAGCGTTGGGAAATAATGTCTTTCAGCATCTAATACTGAAGCCTGTTACCTGGCTTGTTCAGACTCATTTTCTCGGACAGACGACATCGCTCTGGCTTTTGATCAAATATTTTATATATGCATAGGACAAATATTGAAATAATATTGCAAAAATGGTTCGCACGGACTTAGAAGTCGAGAGGCGCAATTCTTAAACTCCGAAAGAACGTCAGGCTCACTAGAAACTAATTGCGGTTCATGATGTTTCTTGGGTGAGGCTAAAAACTGTGCAAAATAATTTTTCACCCCTACAAAGGACGGATAACCAGCTAGTTTTTAATGAAATATTAAACCTCTTACATACCACCATAACTGCTGTACAAATGAACGTTCCCAGGAGGAAAAGTCGTTATTTTACGTTTAATCGTTTGAGGCCGATACAAACAGACGAAAAATGAAAATAACACGAAATATATTTATTATTTAACAATTCTATGAACTAGACAAAGAACAGTAACGCAAATTACGACTTCATATCGCATCAAAAGAAAGGATTGTGGCGATGTGTACTTAGGTCTTTAATTTATTAATCTCACTTGCAAAAAAACTAAAGCAGAACAAGCTTCCTGCGCGTTAAAGCAGCAGGAAATCTCTGCTGCTTATTAGGTCAAATTTATGCTCGTAATAATTCAGTTGGGTTTAAGGTTAAAATAACATTTCCTGGGAGTGCTGGAGAATTATTTGGCGCTATAAAATACTGTTAGAGTTTATAATAATAATGGTAGTATAAGTATAGAACATAAAATAGAATGATTTATGATACTGCTAAGTATAGATAATTGAAATATAAACTTGTTATATTATCTAAATAAATAACAATATCATAATTTATTGCTGATTCCAGGGCCCGGATTCTGATGACCTAAAATTGTTTGAAAAATGACCTATAAAATGACCCTAAATTTTAAAGAAAATGACTTAATAATTACAAAGAATGGCCTAAAAACTCATATTTTATTTATAAAAATTATTATTGTGCACACAAAGGTATAGACTAATTTGTACATAATTCTAAAAACTGTAAATGTAGAAAGGATATCGTAAGTCTAAAAGCTTTGTTCTTGAATGGAACATTTGAGAAGAAAAATAAGAAAATTGTTTTTAAACTAGATTCTACAACAATGTTGCATTATAGTAACCTAGTCGTATATTTAAAGTAAACGCATAAAAATGACAAATTAAGGAAGCAAATGACACGGAAGTGACAAAATAATGACGTAAAATTGAAATAAATGCCCTAAAAATATAAAATTGCATAAAATGACAAAAAATTACCTAATAAAAATGCATTTCTATAATCTAGAGGCCATGATTAGGATTTATCTACAAGTTGGAAATGTCTAGGCAGCATCAATAAAAAGATGACATGTCATTAGAAACTTTCAAACACCTAACATCCCATTTTGAAAACAAGGTAACATGTTCCTTACGATAGAGAAGAGGAAAATAAAATATTCCCTTATACCGTAAATAAAAATGGCACTGTTCACACTTACAAAGGGCAGTAGCGTTTTGAAACATCGTGTCTTGTCCTATGTGTGTGTGTAATCTGGGAAACAGCCCAGCATTGGGCTGATCACTCATCTGGGGAAGCCCTCCATGCCCTTGCCTGGTCAAAAAACTATGTATGTGATCCATAGAAACTCTCTTCCCTGACAGGTCGCGGTTCTGTAAGGCCCGGGCCGCATAAACGTCCCTATAACGGGGAGGTAAAGAAGAAGTTACTATATTCTGATGGTTAAAAATCGCAAGATATGTGTAGTTTAGCTCACTAGATGTTGTTGCCTTTGAGAAGCATTGAGCATAGGCCTTTTAGAGCTTCTGAAGAAATTAGCAGACTAGTGTTTTTATGATTGAATAAGAATGCAGGTTATCAATAGGGACCGTATCTTAGGTTTTTGCCAATTTTTTTCCTTACTATCAAAACCAGAAACGGGCACGCACTTGCTCAAGTCATGCCCCTAGGATACACACACAATTTTGTAGTACCTGCAACATTTAAATGGGATATAAAAACCTAATATACTTAATTTACTCTTAATAGGTTTTTTTGTGCAAATTGATTAGCTTTTTTGATTGAAAATCTATATTTTGCGGAGACAGACAAAAACTTCTTGTTGTGTTGAAAGTAAAACCATTTATACGGTAGTTCAACCTATGGTGTCTGGGATGGGTATGGCCAAGAGAGGAGGGATGAAAGTAACATTACCGTCGTATTCCTTTTAAATAGTTAAATTTGTAACAGTCGGTTTGCACCTTATCCACAGACAACCATAAAACATTTTTTATTCACCCCTTAGAAGCATTGGGTTCGAATCCCGAAAAGGCTGGCGTTTAATAGTGTATTAACTATTCTGGCCTCTTGCGCTTAACTTTCCCGGGGATTTGTGGTTTATTTTTTATTGTATAGGTGAAATATGAGCAGAAGTATCATTTTGGGCAGCATCTCATTGCTTCTTTTGATTGTTTAGGTTTTCTTACGGTAGGCCTACTTAAATTCTATATTATTGCCTTAAAAAAAGTTTCAGCAAATTTAACTCGATTTTTCAGTTACATTTTATAGGTATTAATATGTACTGAATTCTATGTAGCACATTGAAAGTTAATTAAACACTTTATTACAATCTAAAACGATGTTTTGGACCAAACGTAACCTATTTCACTCAATAAAAAAGTGTTATTCAAAATCTAAAAATCCGGTCTCTACTCATCAATTTATACGCGGTAGAGGCATGGTGATTCGAGCTAATTGGGGTTGATACTACCTAAGATTTACAACAAAATCGAATTGCACGGAAATAAGAATAAATCAATGAAAATGTATAACGAACACAAGCATTAAACAATAGTGTTTGATATAAAACAAGTTCAAAATATAAAGTCTTCAGTAGGCTACTTGTAAGTGCGAAAAACGTATGCGTGAGAAACGTGGTTTCATCTAATTTTATGTTTAATTTTCCTAACACCTGCTCGAATTACACGGAACCTCGAAATACCGGGGCTCTACTGTAGTAGTTCTTCTCTATAAATCCTAAATTTTTAGTCGACGCGTATAAAAAAGAACTGGCATTCCTAGTTAAACTATAAAAGAAACTAAAGTCAATTAGTTCTTAAAATACTGTAAAAATTATGTCTATTTATCATACGCCTAATTGGTTCAACACTTTTATTAGTAAATTTCAAAATCTGCTCAATTCACCTTTCTACTATAATAATGTCCCATACACGATTTATAACATTTAAATCCACTGAATTGTTAAGCTTCATTAAACATTGAGTTTCAAGGTACATTTTTAAATGTTAGGCTTCGTTTTCAAACATCTTGGATGTTAGGATGAACAGTATTTAATTTGGACCCCTGTGTAATTAGGTGCCCAATTTAATTAGTAATTCTAGCTATGGGTCCTCTTTATCCAGCTCGTATGAAGATACAACAGTAGAGTTTTTAACCCATAAAATTATTATGAACTGAATTTTCTTTACAGAATACAAAAACACCGGAATTGTAATAGAAAAAAAAAATACTTGGCTAATAGGGCGCAGGTGCAGAATGTTAGTAGAAAATGAGTATTGTAAAACTGCTGTAGTTTCATTAGTCACGGTGTGGTGGGTACCACAAGGACACTCGCAAGTGAAGTAAGCAACAGTGCATGAAGAAGAAAGTCAGGGGCACAGTCTGCAGTCTTTGAACTCGGTTCTTTGTCCTTTTCATTGAAAGCTCGTGCAAACCATATTACATTCATTTAGCTATAACGTACTTCTATTTATAAATCAGTAATGCGGTGAAGCAGAACTTGCTAAACCACCATTTCGTCGCTCTTGATATGTCTAATACTGTATCATAATAATTTCTAACAATATTATTTCCAATTATTTTCTAAATAACCTGCGTCCCACACTTAAGGTAACTAGAGAATGGAGTTCGTACCTTATTAGGCTGGAGCCTTAATAGCTTGAACGGAAGTAGTAAACAATTTGGTACCCGTTTTGCTCAAAAAGCCCATCCCTGGTTTTGGGTTCATAGAGTACGAACGCAAGGTATTTTTCTGTACAGAAACAGTTTTCTGCACCTGTTGCACTCACAAACAAGTTTTTGGCTTAATTGCGTACGCATGGAACCTAATGCCGGTACAAAAACAAGTTATTTTTGGGTCAAAGGCGAACAGAAACCCTATCTTTGCATTGGTGTAGATCTGTAAAAAAAAAGGCCATTTTGTGTTCTTTTGGCCCAGAAACAGGATTTTTGGGTTCACAGATCATTTTTATGTTATATTAGGTCTTTTTCTGTGGTTGTGGTTTTAGAATGATACTTTGAGACCACTTTCAAAGCATAATGACAAAGCGGATTATAACTAGGGTTCGGATGTTTATGATATGTCATATTTTTATCCTGACCTCCATTCTCGTCGCAAATACACATTTAACATAAATTGCACATTTGCTATCATAATCGGACAGTTTTTATTTTACACATATAGTCATATTTGTAATTTAACATCATATTTCCGATATAAATTGGGTGAAAGAGCACAATTATGCAGTATGTGCATTAAATTGTCGAATTAAATTTTTTTACGAGAAAGAGTCACGAATATTTTGGTTTTACTGTAACTGAAATGTGAAGGGACAACAACAAGTAATACCAAAATTACCTCTTCCTCGTTGTTAACAACTTCCAATAGACATGCATTTATAGCTATTTATGTATCAAGTACGCAAAATAATGCTTTAGCGGACGAATCTAGTATAGCGGCCGAGGCGCAAGCCGAGGCTGAAATACTGGATGAGTCCGCTAAAGTTTTTGCGTACGTGGTGCATACAATATTTTTTAGTGATAGCTCTCTAAATTATATGAAATGAAACAAAAATACCGTAATTAATTATAATGAGAGGCAGTCTATCATATTCTCACGGCCCTCTCAAACGCAAGACAACAATGAACCGTACGTACCAATACGAAATGCGGTAGGCTATAGATGAGTTATATGAGTCGCTGATTTGTAAACAATAGTAAATACGAAGTAGTATTTATGAAAAGCTTGTGAAAATATGAATTATAATCCCGAGGAAATTTCTCTCCAAGTCAAAAACATTGAATTGGAGCTGGTGCCAGCAACATCACGGCAGAAGGAATAGGGAATATATTGCAATTAAATGCTGGTGCATCCATGTAAGCTATGTGAACGAAGATGTGAAAAGTTGTTGACTTATATTTGCTGTCAGGTGATGAAGTGGGCTACCGTGTTTTGCGAAAAATCCTGGTAAAGTTTCTGATTATCATAAAGAAACGTGTTGGCTTAAATTTGTTGTTTTATGACCAATTATATGCGTAAATCCATGTTAAAGTTGGTGTGACTGGTCAATGCCGTCTGGGTTTTGTTTATAGATTGGCATGACGACTTTAAAGGACAAGGCCGCTAAAAGTGCATTTTGAATGCATTTTGGATGCACTTTTATGCAATTTTAGCGGCCTTGGTCGCTAAAATGCAATTTTTCGGCGTGCTACCAGTCCGATAAGCAGCTGTTTTAGAGAGCGTGTACTAAAAAAATATTTTCAGTGGTATCTGGAAACATTAACAGATTAAAACTTAATTACAAGTAAATTTGTAAATCACCTGTAAAGTTGTTATAAAGTTATTATCTGAGTGATTAATAAGATGCAATAATTTAGTGTCATTAGACATTTTAAATTGGAACATTTATTTTTAGAGAATACGTTCTTTTATGAGGTCATATTTAGGATATTTGGGTCATAATTAGTCATTTTTAAGGTCATAGGCTACTTTCCATTTTTTAGGTCATAAACATCCGAATTCTAATTATGACAATGAATATATCCAAGACTTAATTTAAAAAACAAGATTACTATGTCAAAGCAACTGAACTAAGGACTTACCAATTACCCGTATGGAGAGGCAGGGCTTTAATTGGATGGTAATCACCAGTAGATATAGAATTGTCCAAAGAGAGTATCAGAAGTTCTGAAACATGCAACGGTTCTTTCAAGACCAACGCTGCTTTATTGTTTCAACAGAAATCTAATTATTTATTGAATAGAAAACAACCTCTTAATACCTAATGAAGGGGAGACTATTATATTGAAGAAAGATTTTTTTTTTCTCACAAGCTATAAAATAACTGAAAGAAAAATGTTTCAACAATGAGATAATTTAACCTACCTGACATTAACATTGTAAGCTGCTTGCACCGATCCAAGTTAAATGTTCAGAAGTAGTACAATGTCAAAATGAAATAAAACAGGATTTAATCTTAGTTTATAGTTAATCATGCTCCTTGTCCTAGAATTACAATACTTACTCAATGGCAATAGACAATTCCTAAACAAACTAAAAGAATATTATCTATTTTATGGAACCCAGTGGTTCATTGCCGCGACCACAATTCACCCTTATTTTGTGCTAACTCCATCCAAACATACCTCACAAAAAGTACTTCTTTTAAATCTATTCTAATATTGTCCTTCCGCCTATGTCTTCCAAGTGTGTTTAGTCTACTGCAGACTCCTATGCAGGGATCCATCACATCCCCTAGTCAAGAGTGTCCATTCGTCATGCTTTTACTGGGACATTCCCATTTTTTGGTAAAATGTCATGCTGTCCCAGAAGTTTTATTGGGGATGATCAAAGGTCCCACTTGTTTATGATTAAGATTGATCAGTATATTTTACGCTACGGTACATTAATGAAAGTTGCGACAGTGAAGGCCTTGCTTACTGTCAAAAACACTTTAATGGTGTATCATGTGCTGACTTTTATGACGAAGTATCAGAAGAAAATGCACTTCTTGATAAAGTACATAAGAGTTAAAAGTACAGTGACAATGAGGCATCTACTTTTGCAGAATAAATTATCTACACCAGTCTGCAGAAGAAATTTAAGTCATTTGGGATAATGTACACAAAACAATGGTAAATTTTAAACGTTCACTAAATTTTGTGAATGAAATTTTTGTACCCTGTTTTTCTTTAAAAAAAAAAATATCATTTTTATATAAACATTATCAGGGTAAGGAAATTTAAATCAGATAAGTTTGATATTAGAAGCGGCTTGAAGCAAGGAGATGCACTATCGCCTTAACTTTTTTATTTCACTTTGGAATATGCCATTAGGAAAGTTCAGGAAAACCAGGCAGGCCTAGAATTAAATGCAGTCACCCGATTTTAGCTTATGCAGATGATGTTTGCTTGTTGGGCGATGACATAAACACAATCAAGAGAAATGCAGCAAGTCTTTTCGTTGTCTGCAGGAAAAACTAAGTATATGGCCATGGAACGTCAAAATAATGCTCTACAAAACATTAGAATAGCCACTAAATCGTTCAAACAAGTGGAAAAATTCAAATATCTGGGAGCATTAATTACAGACACAAATAATATTAAGGCAGAAGTTAAACAGTCGACTAAAATCAGGAAATGCTTGTTTTTATGCAGTTCGGAAACTATCTTGTCTTCTGTCCAGAAATCTAAAAATAAAGATTTATAAGACTATTATCATGCCGGTTGTACCCAATGGATGTGAGACATGGTCACTTACTCGTTGGGAAGAAAATAATCCGAGACTGTTCCAAAACAGGGTGCTTAGAAAAATATTTGGGCCTAAGAAAGATGAAAATGGGGACTGGAGAAACTGCATAACGACAAGCTTCATGACCTGTACTCTTCACCGAAAATAGTAAGGGTAATTAAATCACGGAAGATGAAATGTGCTGCCATATACAGATTCAAAATGAAACAATTAAAATGAACCGTAGAGTCAAAAACCTTACATGCACATCATTCATAATAATTAATAGGATTTTAATAATTGAAAAACTAAAACAACTAGCTTCAAGGTGCATTTCATTATTAGAGTGCACCACCTGCGAAAAATGATCTCAGATCCAACTTCAGTGGCCAAAAATACCTTGTTTAAATCACTCAATTTTTCCCATTTAGGTCTATGTACATGATCCCCCTTTCCATTCATCTACATTAAAAATAATTACATTCTATCCATGCTGTAGATTTGGTTGAGCATCCCACATACACATACAAACACTTCCTTTGTTCTTATAGAGAACATTGTAAACATATGAATCAAGCAAAGCGGACTAACAAAATTGAAATGCTCTACAATTTGATGCGTTCTGTTGCTAAAATTTTTTCCCGCCAGGTTTTCGCTCATAACTCATGATCTAAAGCACTGTAGTGCTCTTGCAAACCAAATGAGATTGAGTCTAATTATGTATAGGCTACACACATAAAGACATATGTGATAACAGACTGAATTTTTACTAACTACTTTTAAAAACACTTATATTCTTCCTTTTAAAAAGTCTCCATGCAAAATAGTTATGTATGCTGGCCAAATGTGCTGCCAACTCAAATATGGAATACTACTATTCTAAATGCCCTATCTCTTATGTTAAAGAACTACTTAAAAAAGACTTGTTAGAACAGTGGAATACAGAGTGGTTGAACAGCAACAATGGATGTCTAACAAAGGAGTTATATTTCCCTTCAGTGTATGAGAGCAGTGGCGACTCCTGGTTTTTTAGTTGTGTAGGATGGTGTGGAGAGAGCGAATTAACCCATCCACTGCTATTGACGTACATATGCGTCGCAGTAAAAAATACATAAAGGCTGAGATGTAAATTTAATACAATAATGCTTTATCCTAAAATATGAAAATATTTAACCACGTATGAAAACTGTAGTTTACGAAAATCAGCTATTTCGCTATAATTTTCATAGTTGATATCAAACTTGATATTACTCCAGGAATACTTATATTGAAATATAAACAGCACTGTAATGTTTAATAATAGCTAGGCCTATAATATATACCAAGAAATGAAATAAATAAATATTAATAAAAATATGATCACTCCCCTCTTAGAAAACAAGCTATCGAACGTGAGGAAGGACTGTACTGTAAGACGTCCTCAACTTCCTCCATATGAAACTGGCTTCTCACATTTCCCTTCCCCGCCTCCCCCTTCACATGCCTCAGAGATTTAACAACGGCATGGACTGCGTAACACCAACACTGAGGACATCCTCGCAAATACCAACCTGCTCAAAACAGATCCGCTAACTTCCTTCCCGAGTGCTCTACAATAACGCTGTTTTGTCATTTTATTGATTTAATTTTGACAATGAATGCTAGTAAACATTTATGTAGATGAATTATGAAGTGTAGGATGATCCTCACATCCTATATGGAATAATCGCCACTGTATGAGAGATTAAAATGTAAATTTACAACACCTAGTAACAACTCAATTTTTAAGTGGACATGTTAAATTTGGAAATTATCTTGAAAGATTTAGGATAGGTAATAACATTTGTATATGTGAACACACAAGAAATTGTCATGGCTCGTTTTGAAAACTCGCAAGTTCGAAAAATTAACTTTATATACAAGTTGCATACATAATTTTTTACACTACCTCAAAAGTAGATAGTAGATATGTAGGAAATGCAATAGGAATTAATGATAAAGGCCTCCTGATAATTAGCGGTAGAGATAGTAAGAATTGATTTAGTGAATACATCCAGTAAATAAATAAATAGCATACAAGAAAATTTCATTTTCCCACGGTATGCAAAAATGACAAACTTTCATAACTCAAATCAGTTCAAGAATGACATATTTTTGAGGTAGGTAGCAGAAAAATACTATTTTAAAATCTACTGAATGAATAACACGCACATATAAGCCTTATTTGACATCCACATTCAAAACACATCTAAAACATTTTAATATAATACTCTTTAACTTACATTAATCTGGATATGAAGATCATGGACAGCACTCTTCTTAGTTCAGCAAAATTAAAAGCTGCAAGACATTCACTGTTTACAGGGAGTGTGCCATGAAGTAGATGCATGATCGGGAATATCTTTTGGAGACTGGAATGAGAAAAGAGGAATATAGGTGTAGGTAGAAAGCCTCAATGTTAAGGTACTTAATTCTCGATCTACTGGTTATCATAGTTAAAATGGTATACCGTTACCATTTCTTAAAAATTACAGCAAAATAAAATGAAAGCAATTTAAATTTCTAGCGAACCATGAAAATTAAAATAACATCTTTCACAGCACTTTTAAAAATACCAAATTTTTCCTACCAGATTGGGAAATCAATTTAGAAAGTATAGAGTGTCATGTGGCCACGCAATGATCTTCTGAAGCAGATTATACATCAAAAGGTAATTTCAAACTTGCTTCGCTGGCTACGCAGCACAACTGCATAGTACATGATACCTTTTTAATCTGTAGCATTTGGAGCAGAGAGTTGTCCAGTTAGCAAAGTCCAGATTATCAGAAAAAAAAAGAAAACATGCATTTTCATTAACAAGAACATAATAAAGTATGAAACTATGTTGATTTTGAAAGTTATCTGCAATTTCATACTTCAATTTTTCTTATACGGTTTCTCTTTTAGTATTAGTTAATGCCTTGTGTGAATTCATTGAATCCAGCAAGATTCTCTGTTCACGTTGCACTTTAATGCAAATGATAAAACGTTAACATTAAATCAACAGTTTAGCTTTTTCCAGATTCCCTACATACAAATACAATAGAGGATAATACTGGACACTTACTGCTTTGACAATGGAAAAATGGGGGACATATTTTGCAGCACACTTGGTGGCACAGCCTAGAAACTTGAGATCAAATTAAAATATTCAAAACATATATTAACTGTAATGTTTTAATGTTTCACGAACCACTGAGCACCAAAACACTTTTAAGTAATTTTAAGAATAATAATAAGCAAGTAAAAAAAGAACTTTCAAAATAGTTCACAAAATATTAATGAAAACACAAAAATATTTTAACTTAGTGGTTGCTAACGACGACTTTCTCTTACCATCTTTTTTTTCAATGCTTCATCTTTGTTTAATTTGTTTTCAAACAGCAAAATTGTTTTTCTGGGCCATAGATAGATAGAAAAATCATCTCCCTTGTACATGATATGCAGAGGTTGGCTATTTCATCTCCTCTAATAGAAACTGTGTAACGTCTTTGTATCTAGTTACTGAATCTGAATTCTGTAGTAGCAGGTTGGGCGGCTAGATGGTGCTCATGATATTGTCCCTCGATATATTGCAAGGTTTCCTATATTGTCCTCTATTGTATTTGCTACGTACTAGTACACTGGCAATTGTGATATTTTCGAATTTTTAAATGTTTTTTTTATTTCTCATGACAAAAGAGATGTCTTATGTTTTCCCTTTTCTGATAACATTGTTGATTTTTTTTGAAGGACTTCGTGCATCTTGTGATTTCAACTTAGCACTGAAAGATTTTAATCCTTACAGGGAAAGGAAAGTAAAGTAATAGTAAAGGAAAGAGATGGGGGAGAAGGTGAAAGTTATTTACTGCTTTCCTAGGAAGGGTGGTGGTAGTTTTCTACTGTTTTGTGCTTGAGGACAAGGTGGATATGGGTTTATGAGAAACTGAGGTTGGACTTTCTGTGACTATTCTAGTATGATGCAAAGGTTTTTCAGATAGAATAGCTGAGCTGATATTTTGTACTTCAACCATGATTCACAGAGTCAATTTTAATTTTCTTAATGTTAGTAGAAAAAAATGTAATTAAATGTAAAATAAAACTAAAGTGACTAAATGTGAGCAAAACTAGTGAATGTATCTCCAGATGTGATTAGAACAAGAGTTACCATTTACCATTTGATATGAATCATATTAATGCAAATTACATTTCTACAACAGTATTAATTTCTTGAATACTTGAGCCTTCAAACAAGATATGTCTTGAAGTTCTTTTATTTTAAAAGTCTAATAGTTCTATTTCTAAAAATTAATTACTATACTTTACATTCTATACTCCTGGGAAGCATAAAACAGAGGTCTGATGCTAGGAGTACAGTGATACCTCGAGATACGAGTTTAATTCGTTCCGTAACCTTGTTTGTATGTCAATTTGCTCGTATCTCAAAGCAATTTTCCCCATTGAAATTAATTGAAATGCCATTCATCCGTTCCGGCCCCAAAAATGCTACCCCCAATTGTTTTTTAATAAGAAAAATGTATTTATAAATGACAAAGATTGTATAAAAACATAATAAAAGAGAATGTAAAGCAAAAAATAAACTGGTTTTATAAAGTGTACATACATATTTGTTACATTTTCTTCGGACCCATGGTTATAAAAAGAAATGTGATAAGTATGCAAATGCACAAAAAGCGCAAAGCCCTAGAAAAACTTAGCAAAGATGCTTCAACAGCGAGGTAAACAAGCACACTGGGAGAATACGTGGGATAATGCGCGAGACGCACGAGGCGCAGTAAACTGGTGGGCCGTGTGCAGCGTCGCAGCTGGCCGTTCCTCGTATCTCAAATGTCGCTCGTATTTCAAAACAAAACTTCACTCGCTCGACAACTCGTATCTCAAATAACTCGTATCTCGAGGTACCACTGTACTATGCAGAAATGAATTCAGTCCACAACAAACTTGGTTAGAATTATATTTACTCCACGGCAGCACTCCATCTTTTCCAGTCCCTACTTTCTTTTGTCCCAGCTACTTGGCCCATCTTAACGTTGGCAAAACTAAGCCATATTGACATACTGATAGGACTATTTTACTTGATGCCTTCCTAATGTTCAGAATGGATAATGGTTTCTCAGGCTTCCAGCCAGGACAGAAAGAGGATTGATTCCCAGCATTTGACAGCTAGCCATGCTATCATCTTCTGGGAAAAATAACCAAATAGGGAAAAGGTCTGGATTATACTATATATACGATGAAGAAAAGGCTAGTTGGAGTGGGGCCAATAGGAAAGCAAGGAAGTAAAAGAGCTTCGACTGGTTAGGAAGAAAAATTAAAAGAAATTCCTTCACATCTCCCAGAAGATGAACAAAGAGCTAGCTGCTGAAAGCTTGGAATCAATCATTTACTCACTCATTATCCTTAAAGGATTTTTTTTAAAACGTTAATTTGAGAAAAGCTGCATTGCTGTTTGAGAAAATAAGGTACCAGTACAAGTATTACCAGTATTTTTATGTTAAAATGAATGAAGTAATTACAGATTTATGTATCACGCCCTAAAAATGTCCAACCTCTGATTTAGTAGGCCTAATATGTTTCGCAGAAAAGTTATTTTCTATCTTAGTATAGCATAGTAAGCTATAGGCCCATAGCCAGGGTTAAGTTTTCAGGAGAGAAAATGAAATTTCAGACGGGGCCATCAGGTTTAAATGTTTTATTCTTTTTAAAAATATATTTATCACCACCCCCCCCCCCAAAAAAAAAAAATGAACTGAATCATAAGTAAGGAGATAATCACTCCACCGGATTAAATAATTTTTAATAGAAATTACAAATAATGGAATTAAGAAATTGAAAATTACAAAAAAATGATCTATTCTAAAAAGAAGTGTGGAAGGATTAAACACTTATTTACCAGTGAAATTTATGAATAGACTAACTTTTTGACTCTGATTTTGCAAACTGTATTGATCCACATCAAGGGTGTTTGTTATAGCTCAAAAGAACACGCTCCGCCTTTTTTTCACCTGACATGGAAAGTCTTTTGAGGTCGTAATACAGATGTTAAATGTGAAAAACATCTTTCTACTGTGGCAGTACCAGCTGGATCAACTAAATGCTAAAGCCCTGGAAATATTTTTCCATATTTACTCAATGTTTTACAAACTCCGGTTAAAGATTGTTTGTTTGAGATAGAGAGAAAGAGATGTGTGACCAACTGGAGTTAAGCTCCAATATTTTCCAACTGCTTCCGGTTTTCACTGTCTTTATTTTACTATTTAGCATTTTAAATGCTAAAAATCTAGAGGAAGCAATACGAAATTAGGCTATATATGACAATAAAAAAATCTGAATACATACATGAATTTGGGGTTATTAACTGGTTATGTTTTATGTTCCAGCAACAAGAAATCAGTATATCCATGTTCTGATAAGAAACCAATCAATATAAGTTCTTTTATAATTCTAAACCGGTATCCAAATTTAAAACACCAATGCTTTAAAGGTTTTATAGATTTTATCTAAAATTAACTGTACAGAAAATACAAGCAAACAAGAAAAGTCCAATAGTCAGTGAGGTTACCCAGAGTCATTACTGTAAAGGACTTTGTTACATCCCTACAGCTTAATACTAAATTCATAATGATGTATAAATACATAATTATAGATCCTTACAACAGTATAAGGAATTTCCTAGAAATAATAGATCACACAACTTATTCTGTAATTGTAAAAATAATTCAAATCAAAATATTTTATTTTAGGAATCATTATCATTCACACTTTTCATGAAACAATGAAAAGAAGATAAACACTTTCTTGATTATGGTTTTTATTATAATTCACCATGTTAAAAAATAGTTCTTATGTAAGGCTACTGGCAGTTCTGATGTATTTCCTTCAAGTGAACACTTTTAAACTATAACCAACTGAAATACCTACCAGACACAATGCCATTATCTAGACTTTAATTTGAAAATAGCAAAGCTGCTGTTATGGACAAATATACAGCATTATACGTTTATTTACATAACTACAATGTTCATGTATTTAAGTTACATGGCATCTGATGTGTTGAGGCAGTCAGGTATGCTAACAAACCAGCGACAGCATTTCTAGGTTTGCCTTGTGCAACAGCATGGTGTCCAGCACAGCCGTTCAATTGCAATATGTTTAATTGCACTTAAGAAGCAAACTTCACTGTACGGGAAGGTTCAGCATATGATTCCTCTATCTACAGTTATTTCCACAGGTGAGTTACTGATATTGGAATGATGTTGTCGACTGATACGCAGTATTTCTGGTGTTCTTTGTGATGAATGAAGGTGACAGCATTGGGTTCCGCATTGGGAACATGACAAACAGGAAGTAACGGTGTAGGGTGATAACTTTTCATCTGGACAGTTTTTTGGCCTTTTATGTACTGGAAGCTCTTCATTTTCATCGTTATCAGCGGTGTGAACATTGTCGATTATAATACTATTCTGTTTTCCATAGTGAACTGTTGATGACTTCTCATCATTAACTTTTGAATTTTTTATTTCGTCATTTCCATTTATTGTGGAGTATGTGGGTCTTGTTCCATTTCCTTTGTTTGTTTCTGTATTGTGATTTCTTGGAACTCCATTTGTGACTGGAGTTTTTATACCATTGCATTCGGAATTATCTGTTTTGTGAAGTATGGAACTGTCAACATTGTCAGTGCTCGCAGGCACTTCAGACTTTGATTCGCTCGAGCTTAAAGGGTTCTCTACCATGCAAGATAACCCTGATAACCAAGGATGTTCCAGGCATTGTTGTGATGTTAGACGGTTACTGTGAAAAAATCATTGTGCATTATACATAATCAAACTTAGAAGAAAGTGAATTATCAGAGTGACCAGACTGTAAAACAAAAAAAAAACAGGGACACCCTACTGAAAAATACAATATTCTAATTTTCTGATTGTGTTCTTTATTTCAGTACTGTATATTATTCTTTATCAACAGAGCTTTGAAATTGTTACAATTGCATGAATAATAAAGCACTTTGAGATAAATTGTGGATATTAATTTGGTGCAAAAAAAAAAAACAAACAAACAAACAAACAAACAAACCACTGCACCAAATATGTACCTTACAGGTATATTTTTAATAGCAGAAGGAACAATTACTAAAACAACTGGGGCATTTACGTCCTGAAAAAATTTCTCAAGGACACTGGATTAGTGAGCTTAAAACAGAGACGTCTGGTCACCCTATAAATTACACATATAGAACAGCTTTTAGAATGAGTTGTTTATTTCTTGGAGAAGTTTAAATTATATATATATAAAAAAAGGAGTGTGGACTCAAACAAAACTTTCACAGAATAAAATAGAAAGTTGTTAAAAATTTAACTTAAAAAATACATTTCTCAAAAAATAAAATATGAATGTTTCTTGTTTCTAGAGAAGTGGCCGTTTCTTTAAGACTATTTTGTAACAAAAAAATTAATCACGTCTTTCCAATCTCACCAGAAATTTATTCCTTAATTACATGTTGATAATGATTTTAACTAATTCAAATTCTTCGAGTTATATTTTGTTATTGGTATGTTTATCCTAAGGACAGCTATCCTTGGGGTTACTCACTCTAATAAATTCAATAAATGATCTTGAAAAAAAGATCCATGCTACGTTACACTCAACAATATTAAAAATTTAAAATAAATAAAACAAATAAAAATATTTCTATTCTAAACTTGCAATTTAAAATTCAGTTTATTCTACTTTCTCCAAAAGATGGTAGTAATTCCAAAAAAGATGTACAAAATATCAATCATCTTCTCCCATCATGTGGTTTATACATTTCTATGTTCAATTATTTTAGATATTAGATTTGCTATATGACACTATGACTTGGAGAAAAAGTTTAGCTTGCATACAGCTCAATATTGGGCCTGTTATGCTTTATTTTATCATATGTAGCAGTGCAATTCCTACACACTTAAAAACAGTAGAATCTTAAAAATTGCTCAGTGTTTTCACTTTACTTCATTGATTCATTTACCATAAAATGGATTTTTTTAAATCTAAGGTTTTCAATATATTAACCATTTCATCCCTTAAAATAAATTATATGACACAGAGGTTGAGCTATACATCCATAAAATGTAGTACTGTTACCAATCTTACTGCAACAAACTACCAGTATTCATGTTGTGATTATGGTTCTGCCCAAAGGCAGGTCCAGACCAGGAACAAAGCCAGGGGATAATGCCCATGAGTGGTTAAAGGTTCCTTCGGAAAGGGTGATCCTGCTGAGACTGGCCAATGCCTCTCGCAGGTTGGGGATGAAGAGACACAACACCCAGTCCTGAACCCAGGAAGGAGATTCTTCACTCCCAAAAAATTCCCAGCCTGGCTGGAAATTGAACCTAGGCCAGCAATGTGGAAGGCAGCCATGCTACCAACTCTTCCAAAAATGTCTAATATATTAGCAATTTCCTCCCTATATATATATATGAAACGAGGTTGAACTATATAGCTGTAACATTTATTACTGTTACCAAAACTACTGAGACTACCAATATTCATGTTGTGATGTGTGATGTGTGTTCTGCTTCGAAGGCAGACCCAGACCCAGAAAGAAGCCATGACTTGTTCAGGTTCAAGGCTCTTTAAGGAAGAGTGATATTGTGGAAATTGGACATTGCCTCTCACTGGATGGAGGTGAAGGGACAATGCAACACCCAAGCCTGAACCCAGGAAGGAAATTTTCCACTACTAAAAGACTCTTCCAAGGTAGAATCAAGTAGATTTGTAGAAATTCTACGGTGATTTTTTAAATTTTTGTGAGAACCTACTACTAAATATATTTTTTTTAAAAGCTTTAATAGAATTACCTGGGTTCCTTGACTAAAGTTGCTTGAATGAAGTCCTTGGCAACAGATGACACCCCTTCAAACAAATCGTCAGGAAAACTAAGACAGCACTGGGATATATTGCAGAATGTTTCTTGCTTGGTGTCACCACCAAACGGAGAATAACCTGACAGGAGTACGTATGCCAAAATCCCCACAGACCTAGAACAAATTATAATACACAGTTAATTTATTACATTATATAACTAGCAAGCATTACTACATCATTTCCAAACTTTCAGGCTTAAGCAGACACCCACATTTTTAGTGAGTTCAAGGAAGTCTAAGCTCATATCTTCTCTCTATACAGAGATTTTATTTCATTAGTTCCAAGCCTTGGGAGTTCCACTGCCCGGCAGGTTTTGCAATGACACTGGGTATGTCGATAATGGAGAGACAGGATTTCTAGTACCTCTTATAATCAAAGTTAGCATAATAATGTACATTTTTCATAGGAAATATGTTACTTTGCAAGATTAAACAGACCCATTCCTTTTTACTACTGACTACATTGGCACCTACTTACCCAATAGCGCTGCATGACTTACCGGGCAGCAGAACTCCCGAGACTTGGAGCTAATAAATAAAGCTCTCTCTATAAATTGAGGGAAAAAAAAATTTGGCTCGGGTGTCTGATAATCTAAGAATAATTGCTTGGCAGTAGTTTTTCTTTCCTGATTCAAAATAAACTCAATATTGTGGACATGTTCTTGTTAGTTGAGAGTCAGTGGATGAAGAAATTAAACTTCTTGCGGACAAAGTAAGGGCAATAACATTGTTATAGCAAAACTTTCTTTGCTGCTGCAATGAATTCAACACATTGATGGCTAGATTGGTTATTCTGGAATTTGTGAGGAAACTAGTGGAGATCTAAACTTTTATTTGCAATACTGTACAATTTTGAAGCATTGCACCTTAACCCGAAGAAAAAATATCATGGATGCCTATCATATTTTAATAATCTTTCCTGATTTATTTTATCTTTGTAGTACTGGATATTTTGACGTCTCTCTTCACAATTTTCATTTGGGATAATTTTACTGATGGAGCAATGGCATGCTTTTCAATAGACTGCTCTTTGCTTATTATTATACTTTGGATTTTTAGACTCTAAAAATTAGAAATTTAGGTGCCTAAAATAGACTCTATAAAACCATGAAATTCGCTCTAGAAATTAAAAATAGGCTCTAAAATTTATGACTAAAATCACCTTTCATCACATTACATCTTACTTAAAATCAGTAAATTAAGCTTAACTAAATGGTTGATTATTAAATATTTTAGACTGCCTGCATGGTCTCGTGGTTAGCATTGCTGGTTACTGATTCGCAGGCCAGGATTCAATCCCCATTTATTATACTTTCTTTTCACCTTGGTGATTACAACTCTGGGGGTTACTGTGATTATGTCCCTCAATTCCATCTTTAACACCTGGCAACCCTCATCTTAGCACACAAACAAAGAGAAAAGTAGAAGGTCACAAATTTTCTTCATATAAAAGACACAAGATTGTTCTTCAATTTCAAACTGCTCTAGATTACTTAAAATTCTTATTTCAGGAAGAAGAATGAATAAAGATTTAAGTTAAATCCTGAAAGTAGCGGATGTTTCATCTTGACTGCTTTCTACTTTTTTCTATGCACACTTTGTTCTATGAACAGAGATTGTAACAAATCAAACATACCAGATGTCTGTTGCAAGGCTGATGGGTTCATAGCTCAGGATTTCAGGAGCTGCGAAAAAAAGAGAATATAACTGCATTATTTGCTACATTAAACCATTCACAAAGTTTTAATATCACCACATAAATCACAATGACAACATAAGTAAAAAATAGTCACTTATGAATATAACCATATACAATAAGGAGAACATAAGCAAAACATTAGTCAGTTATGAAGTACAAGATTGTGATCTAACCATTTAACCACCTTTTTATATCAGTACACTGGATATCAAAATCAGGATATTGTATACCATTCCGTTTGTTAATTTATCATGAATACTGTGTTTAACTGTCCAAACTTATTTTTTACTGTGCATAGTACTTGATGACAAAATTTTGGGGTAAGGAATCTGTAGAATTGAAAATGTTAAATGTTTGCTAATCAATACACTTTTATTATCAGTCAAAAACATTTTCTTGAAACCAACCTTTCAATCCTAATTCCACCTCAGACTAAAATACTTTCTAATGTACCAAACAACCATAATTTCTCTGTGAAAACAAAATTAGAAGAATTTTTGGTAACCTAAAGAGATATGAAGCTGTAGTGCTGTCATGACTAAAACAACATAGAAGAAAATCAAGAAATGAATTTGACTAGCATTTTAAGAACATTTTAAGTTTTGGCAAATTTATCTAACAATGACGTCAATAGTGAAACTGTTTTATTCTTCTTAAATGTGGCCCTTCAAAACAAGAAGCTTTGATAATGATTCCAAGAACCCGAAAGACAGGAAATAGGACTTAAAAATCTATAAAATTAACTCAGAAGTGTCATTTCTTTAACATTTTATTTCTATATAATATTCTTCATGACGATAGACAAAAACAATTATAAAACAGTCAACTCGTGTCTTTTCATCCTGTTTAGAGGATATCAACATAATAGGTTGCATTCAAATGCAAATAAAAGAAGTTGAGAGTGAAGATTTTACAAAATTGTTTTATTTCTACTTCCACTTCAACATCTTACGGCTCGTAAGAGCAAGGTGGCAAAGTTATTTCTCATATCAATGATGCCAATAGGCATGAAATAAGAAGAGTCTATGGTTTAACTAAACAGAAAGGTTGTATATAGCATTTAGGGTTAAACTATTGCTTTGGTTTAACTTATTCGTTAGTCACTCTATGTTTAATACAGTGCACAAATGTTGAAGAAGGTGGATTCTGGGGACTGTAGGTATACAGTTTTAAAATGCATTTTTAAAGAGAACAATGTGACAGTTGGACTGCAGAAGCTCATTTAAATTTAAGATATAAAGAAATAAATAATGAAAGAGGAAGGGAAAAACAGTAAAGGGTCATTCCACCTCAATTCATCCAGGGCATGTAACCCTCCGGTCTCAGATTTTGATGAAAATTTGTAGTGTGGTTCCCATATGCATGAGAAACAAAGATCTGAATTTTTATCTTCCTGTCTGTTATAGATTCGGAGATACACTTCTTTGAAAACATCGTGTTTTAGGAAGAATAGAGTCAGGACAGGAGTAGGTTTTGTGTGCAGACTGTTACATTTTTGCTTGTACCATGCCTGTGAATGTTAGCAGAACCATAACACATGATCATTCCAATGCAAAAATGACTGCTGAATTCAAATCTGGTGTCAGAATTTGTCTAACACTTACAGAAATGTTGTTATGGGCATGTAAACTTAAAAATTGAAACTATAAAAAGGCAATCGCGCCTCCTCATAAAAACCATGATATCTCAAAAAGTAAACTAGATACAGCTGAATGCTTTGCACCATTGGAACGAGCAGGAAATTTCCATCTAGATCAAATAAAAAAACTTGTGGGACTTTGTTAGGTGAATTTTTTTTCTGCACATATGTAAAAATAGAATATTTGAGTATGGATTACATACATATGTTGAACAGAGTTTCCAGATAATTATGAAGCTACAGTCTTACAAGCCAAAGTAATTCAGTGTTATAATCAGTTCTTACCATTAAGTGCACAGAAATCCATTACCACAATTATAACACTTTTACACGGTAAGTTAAACATAATATTTTTGCAGCAGACCTGATACATGACATTATATTAATTTGTTAACAGCTCAGTACGCAAATTATTAAGTGTGCTGCCAATCCAATTACATGAATGTTGCAAAATTCCATACACAAACTGCTATGGATTGTAGAGGAGACCAAAACAAACTTTTTTGTTAAATAACCATAGGTCGGAAACCAATAGGTATGTCAGTAGTCACCTTCGAAGACAGACATCGTTGAGTAGAAACAAACATCCCTGTGCATGACAAACACATGACATGTTGCAGATTGTACACAGTTTAGGTAGCTGTTTGCTTTTATTCATTCTGCTTGTTCTTAGGCATTGAGTAAGGACGATGGAAGATACAGTTTTGTTGAACTCGCGAATATCCACCTAGTTTATGGTGCATGCAATGGCAATTCCACAGCTGCACAATGTCTCTATGCTGAGCGATATCCTGGTCAGCGTTTACAAAATCCTCGCACATTTGTTTCTGTTTCAAGTTCGAGGGCATCTACGTGACACATTTGGTGAAAATTGGATTGGCTGGGGTGTACCCATTGCATGGCCTGCTCGTTCTCCTGACCTTACCCCACTTAACATTTAAAGAGTTTAGTGTATGAAACACCAGCTGTATCAGAGGAGGATCTTGTTGCACGGATTCTTGTAGCTGCCAACCAATTACAACACACCCCTGGAGAGAAGCAGTATTGTGTCGTTGCAGATCGTGTATTGAAGCAGGAGGCCGCACATGTGAACAATATCTGTAAATAAACCTCACCACAACCAGCTCAAATGGTCACCATACCTTCATTGTGTGTCAGCATGTTTCCATTCGAAGGTGACTACTGGTGTAACTATTGGTTTCCGGCCTATGGTTATATAACAAAACAACTTTGTTTTGGTCACCTCTACAATCCAAAGCAGTTTGTGTATGGAATTTTGCAACACCTTATATAAAAATAGACCACAGATGTAATTTTATTTAGGCCTATAGATGTGCTATACATCAAGTATTGATTATAAAAGATATTTATGAGTGGTGATAAGTAAATATTCACAGTTAATAGATATAATAACATGCCTATTACAGTTGTAAGGACAATTTAAATTGGAGCTAACAGATTGTTGCACTGATTTATAATGATCTGTTACTCTATAAGAGTTAGGCTACTTCGTCTTCATGAGGTAGTAGGCCTACACATCAAATTTAGTAGTACAAACTGGTGGTGCTACACTGATGTTCCAACTGTAAAAGGCATGTTATTATATCTATTAACTGTGAATATTTACTTATCACCACTCATAAATATCTTTTATAATCAATACTTGATGTATAGCACATCTATAGGCCTAACTAAAATAACATATGTGGTCTATTTTTATATTTGGATTGGCAGTACACTTAATAATTTGGGTATCGAGCTGTTAATAAATTAATGTAATGTAACAGGTCTGCTGCAAAAATATTATGTTTAACTTACCGTGTAAAAGTGTTATAATTGTGGTAATGGATTTCTGTGCACTTAATGGTAAGAACTGATTATAACACTGAATTACTTTGGCTTGTAAGACTGTAGCTCCATAATTATCTGGAAACTCTGTTCAACATATGTATGTAATCCATACTCAAATATTCTATTTTTACATATGTGCAGAAAAAAAATTCACCTAACAAAGTCCCACAAGTTTTTTTATTTGATCTAGATGGAAATTTCCTGCTCGTTCCAATGGTGCAAAGCATTCAGCTGTATCTAGTTTACTTTTTGAGATATCATGGTTTTTATGAGGAGGCGCGATTGCCTTTTTATAGTTTCAATTTTTAAGTTTACATGCCCATAACAACATTTCTGTAAGTGTTAGACAAATTCTGACACCAGATTTGAATTCAGCAGTCATTTTTGCATTGGAATGATCATGTGTTATGGTTCTGCTAACATTCACAGGCATGGTACAAGCAAAAATGTAACAGTCTGCACACAAAACCTACTCCTGTCCTGACTCTATTCTTCCTAAAACACGATGTTTTCAAAGAAGTGTATCTCCGAATCTATAACAGACAGGAAGCTAAAAATTCAGATCTTTGTTTCTCATGCATATGGGAACCACACTACAAATTTTCATCAAAATCTGAGACCGGAGGGTTACATTTCACTTTTTTTCTGGATGAATTGAGGTGGAATGACCCTAAAAGTAGAAGCGATATGAAAAACAGTCATGGTTTGCTTACATTGTGCTGCATTATAATACAAGATAAGAGGAGACATGTAAATACGTGAAAAACCATACATGAATTCGATGAATCACATTTGAATTTTATGAGACAAGTAGGTTGATCTTTAATTTCTTTTTTCCTATAATTTGTTTTTCAAATTTTGTCTCATAAATATGCAGAGCATGGGGGACCTAAATAGGTAGTATACTCCCAAAATGGGGGACCTAAATAGGCAGTATAATCCTAAAATAGTGACCTAAATAGGCAGTATACCCCTAAAATAGGGAATACTGCTAAATAGCATAATTTGTAGATACGACATAATTTGTTTTAACAAATGATACATGTAGATCTTGTTTTCAGTTACTAATTTCCTCATCTGAACATTGATAGTGGTTTTGAGGTGGTTGTTACTTCATACATTGCTTTGTAAAACAAGAAACTCCCATTTCTAATCAGACAATACTATGTCTGCGTTTTAAAAAACACACATCGTTCCTGGTCTGAAAATCACGACCAAGACCTTGCTTTAGCAATGAACCCTACAAGTTTTGGCCTGAAAATCACGACCAAGACCTTGCTTTAGCAATGAACCCTACAAGTTTTAAACAATAATTAAAAACTAGCCAAAAAATGCAGGCCAATAAAATGTGAAGTGAACAACGCATTATGCCCATTTTGTCTATTGCAAGAACACAATTTTAGTGATTCTAGAAAATGTAATCCTTACCAACATAATCTGGTGTCCCTAGAATTTCTCTGACTTCAACTCCATTCTGAATAACTCTCGAGATCCCAAAGTCGCACAGCTTAATGTCACAATCTGGATATTCTCCAGTGAGAAGTAAGTTTTGTGGCTGGAAAATAAAAATGCATACAGGAATTAAGCAGTGATGAGATCATATATATTATAATTGAAAATTTTAAGTATATTATCAATGCTGCTCATACACCTACTCTTCATCTAGTTCAAGGCTTTCTAATATGAGGGATAAAGTGGTCAGACAAGACACAAACTGGAGAATTTAATATATTCTAGAAAGAAGATAGTACTTACAATTTATATTGTGAGGGAAATATACAAGACATTACATCAAACTGAAGTTTGGAACTTAGGACACAAAAAATTATTTTGCAAACATAAAGATATCCAGTTTGAAATTATAAGCCAGACTTGACTGCACTGTAGTATTATGAACACAAAATTCAGATAAAACTGATGTCATCTGTGATGAATTATACTAGGCCTACCTAAGGGATCACCAATGGGAGTGGCATTAGCAGAGTTAGGAAGAGTAGGAAGGAATGGAATGATAGTAGAAAGAATTTTGAAATATTGGTGTCATAATATAAATATGGATGAGAATAACATATTAAAGAATGTATGAAGTACGAGGGCTGTTTTTTTTCAACCTCCGATGGGGCATAAAATGAAAACCACAGTGAAAATCAAAACTGTTTTATTTGGAACATTTAGGTACACCTTCTAGCTACTTCTGTACGTAGTTTCGTTCCGATTGAGACATTTGTCGTAGTGTGGTACCAACTTTCCAATACCCTCTTCATAGAAGCTTTCCGCCAGCATATTGAGAAGGGTCCTCACGGCATTTTGAAGTTTTTTTGAATTTCTTCATTGGTGTGGAAGCCAGATCTTAGGTTTGTTCGGGAAATTTGTGTGCATCCATTGTTTGGATTGTTTTTTGGATTCTGGATTGTCGTAACGAATCCACGTTTCATCCCCTGTCACGATGGATTTCAAAAACTTGTTCCCGTGCAGAGTGACTTTAATTTTTTTCGGCAGCTGAAGAAAGATCTGAAAGGACAGAGCTTCCACACCAACGAAGAACTTCAAAACACTTCAAAATGCTGTGTGGACCCTTCTCAATACGCTGGCGGCAAGCTTCTATGAAGAGGGTATTGGAAAAATGGTACCACGCTATGACAAATGTTTCAATCGGAACAAAACTACGTACAGAAGTAGCTAGAAGGTGTACCTAAATGTTCCAAATAAAACAGTTTTGATTTTCACTGTGGTTTTCATTTTATGCCCCATCGGAGGTTGAAAAAAAAACAGCCCTCGTATTTAAGTGAAGGTAGGAGGCACGATAATTGGGTGGAAAGAAAATTAAAAGGATATTGGAAGAAGTGGGAAGGGGGATATTTGGGAACGAGGAGAAGGTAATAGAATAGGATTTTGGGGGGAAGAAAGAAAAAGAATAGAGGACATGGAAAAACAAGAGATTTGGGTGAGCTTTGTAAACAAAAGTTCTTTGAGATTATACAGAGTAATCAAAACAGGGTGGGGAAGGGAGAAATATGTGGATCATTGTGGAAAGGATGAAAGAGAGGGATACGCATGAATGAGAGGAGTGTTATATATGAAAGGGTTAAGGAAGGTCAGAGAGGAAGGTTGTGTATTATGCAGTAAAGAGGAAGGAATATCGCACTACTTAGCAGAATATGAAGGGGTAAGAAGGTGGAGAGAAAAAATTTGGAAGACAAAGTGGGAAAATTTTCATAATGAGATAATAGTCTAGGAATATAGGGGAGTATTCAGGAAAAACGAGAAAGAAGTGGATGAGAAAAATTAAAAAGTAGATTAAGAGAAAAATAATCAGGAAAAGTGTGGTAAGTCAACCAGAATCCCCAGTCATACATAAAACCTAGGGATTGAAGTATGAGGGGATTCTTAATGGATAGTGCTATACTTATAGATAAGATATAAATAGGATGTACTTAACGATGTATGTAAAAGTATGTGTACATAAAATTCTATTCTACTTTCAACACAAAATTCTGTTTTGAATTATTAGAGTATGATATTTTGTTTGTGTATTTCACTTTGTGGTTAAGTGGCTCAATGTTTTATGCTGTAATTCACTTTATGCACTTACAACTGGAAGTGATTAGTGAAACGAAAGGTGTGATACAGCTCAGTGATAACATGTATGATCCGTACTAATAAAAACAGGAACAGTATGATTTTATGAATTTCAGACAATCCCTTACGCTTATTACACATACCACTCTAAATCAAAAGTGTGCTGTATGAGTGAAGTAATAGCTAATATAATATTAACTTTGTCCTAAAAATAGGCTTGCCAGACGTCCTGGTTTTCAGACAAAATCCCGGTGTCCCGACCGGTTTACTTCACGTCCCGGTAAAAATTAAATTTTACTTTCTAGGTGACGAAAAAAGTATTAAAAAAATTCCTAGCCAGTGAAAAGTACCGGTAAATGTAAATATTGTTCAAATTTTTATTTCTCATTCAAAGTGTTTCTTCTTACTTAAGTAACTTTTAAATATTAACATGTTTAAATTTATATGCTTATGTCATTTATTTTACCCCTGGCTTAGGTTCCTAACAAGTAACCATTTATTCATATCATTGAGAATAAACTGCCCTCTAAAACACACTAAAAACCCGCCAAGGGTGTGTACCCTTGAATACCCGCGACACCGGGGGGTATTCCAGTGTGCTGGTTGAACATTTCAGAAATCAGGCAAGCCTACCTAAAAACAACATACTTTATCAAGAGCACATCATTATAATGTACAAATAAGTAATCCCTACTCATTTAGCTACAAAATTCTGAATCAGCAGCAATAGTACTTCATAAATGAAATAATGTTTCTCTTTTTTATTTCATAATAAAATAAAGTACCAGTAACAAATTAAATATAATTAATTCTATAAGCTACTGAGTTTCCTACTCAACTTTCCACAGTAGTATTTTTTCCTTTTGAAAAACTAAGTTTCTGCAAAAAGCAACTATTCAGGCTTTATAGGATGATACTACAGTGCCAATAATGACTGTGCAGAATATTTTACTTCACAGAAAGTAGCAAAATTTCTTAGAAATAATTAATGCTACATACCTTGAGATCAAGATGTGCGATGTTATTGTCATGCAAGAAGCTGAGACCTTCAACAATCTGTCTCATGACCTTCACAGCTTGGAACTCCGGAAGACCTTCTTCTGTGTCAAGAACCCTCTGAAGTTCGCCTCCTGAGGCTCTGAATACAAAAAATGATAATTATTTAATTATTATACGTAAGTACCGATACGGCTAGTATGTTCAAATCAGAAGGGATGGAACACGGAGACACAGTAATTATGATTCAATTAGTTCAGATTATTTACATTGTACATCTGGCTACAAAATGGATGGGCTGCTGAATGTTCTATGTTCCAGATACAGAATCATCACCACCTGTATACATAAGATAGCATATAACTAAAGCCTGGATGGTTATGACCTAACAAAGCCATAAATATGCAAAAATCTTGCTATTTTAACAAGTACATGGCATTGTCAAATACTGTTGCAATCACTGAATTATTTCCTACATTAAGGACAGCCAGCAAAGAGTGTGCCAATAAAACATCACAACAGGTCTCTTACAAGCATCCGACATTTCATCAATATACACCCATATCTTATTGCTCCCTAAACTAATCTTAATTTGTTCCAATGCACTTTCATAACAAGAAGGTAAATAATTTCTTCTTAGTGTTGATGGAATCTGGCACATCACATTACAAGAAGATTTCAAAATTAACATTGTTTACTTTATTGAGAGGAATGTTAGCAGAGGTATTTCCAAAAGTTGGAAGACTGCACAGTTTTAGCTGGTACCTATTAATTAGGCCACATTCTATTGACAGTTAGACCAAAATGTCAGTAATTCATTCTAGGAAGTAGTAATTTTCAGAATATAGATAAAATATAAAAAGTATTAACCATTTAACTCTACTGAATATAGGAGTTAAAATGTAAAAAAAAAATATGAACTTAAATACTGCAAAAATAACCAAAATATATTATGCATAAATATATATCTAAAAGTAATCAGGAACATTCAATTCTTGTTTAAATCAATGCTATAACCGAAATAAAAGTAAGGAAGAAAATATGGCATGTTATAAACATCCAGGCTCTAAATATAACTGTACAATTGAAATTGGCTGTATTTTGTTTAAGATTCTGGTATTTGTTACTAAAACAAATGGAGAGTCAATTTTGGATACACTAGGTTATCTGGAGAATTAAATAAAAACATAAGATCCATTGGAGTCAGTATTAAATTATATAGCCATGTTATATCTTTTAATGTTTATCTCATTATGGTAAGTGTAATCTAATTATCTACATTGTATTCTTTACTATAATATTGCATGTAAACAAATGCGATCTATTTGTCTCAAATTATATAATGTTTATTATATTTTTATTATAACTTACATAACATGCACAAAATTACATCGTTATTGCTATAAAAGCTAGACGGCAATAAATTATGTTATTAATCCACTCAAATCTCAAACAATCTTAATAATTTATGTTTCTCGTCATACAACTAATGAATGAACAAAATTCACAAAAATAGGCCTTTCTTTTTCATATTGCTTATGATTAGGGCAAGACATCTGATGGTTTTGCAGCTTTTTTATATGAAAGTTGAAAGATAGCTCCAATAGATACAAATGTGTATCATGAATTAATACATTAAATAAGGGTGATTTATTTTTACATTTTTGTTATTTTCAAGAGATAACCCATTTTTGGGCATTTAAGGAAATTTTTGGCATTCTATATGGTTTTTAAGAATAAAATGTTATTAGTTCATTACATTATATTTTGAATTTTTCATTATTATTTCTGTTTTTAATACTTGACTACAATAACTTTATAAAACATAATGTCCACAGGAAACAAAGCAGACTGGAAGGAATGTGCATTTTGAATACTAATACATTTCCCAGAAAACATGGCATAGGCAGTACCTGCTTCCCTACTTTAAAGAAACATGCATAATGAACTCTTTGGAGCATGTCCATTGTTACCCATTTTGAGGTATATCAGTAGGACTTTCACTGTGTTGTTTGTGAATGAGAGTTGAGTGAGGTGTAGGGGTAATTTGATGGGCATGCCAGTGCAGATTTTTTTTTTTTGTGGAAACTATTGCAAGTATTATTAATTTACTTACTACATTGGAAACAAAATAAGTGTTTTACATTGCTCTTAAAATTCAACTCATTACTTCTAAAAAGAAAGTAATTGTAAGTAATAATGGTTATTTAATAATGTGTCTTTTTTTAAACTATTTTTAGGGATTAAATGCATTTTTTAGTTTACAATTCTTATCTATTTTATGGTCACTTGTCCTAAAATCATGCATTTTAAAGCATAGCTGGTTCCCACAAAATTAATAGCAGAATGGAGTTTACTTACAATTCCAACACCAGTGCCATCTCTGAGGAAGTTTCATATACTTCATGCAGACGAACGATTCTAGCGTTCTCTGCGGCGATCTTGAGAACTGCTACCTCGTGAAGGATGTCACGTCGTTGATCCATTGCACGGCGCCTCTTTCGAATGAACTTAGCTGCATATTCTACACCAGTATCCTTGTGTGTGCATTTCCTAACTGCCGCGAACTTGCCCCTGAAATCACAAATGTATACATTCTTAAGAATTTACATATTGACTGTAAGATAATGAAAACTAAACCACATACGATTGGCGTAAAAGCATCATTCTATCAGCCTAGGTATAGCTTAAGTCTGCTTATTATATCCATTCTTTATTTATGAATAGGCATTCGTAGACTCTAGGATAATCAGAAGTAAATGGGATGGCAGGGCCGTAAAAAGTTTTAGAGTTCCTGTACCTGTTTGTTTGACGTCTTAATCAAGTGTCAAATCAGTTTAAAGCAAAACGTGATCGTGAAAAGGTCATCAATTTTTTTTTTTCTCACAATCATCTATTAATTTTGAATACGGCCCCTTCTACATGAGGTACCCAGGAGGAAAAGACTGGAACATGATGATGAAGTGATCGGCCAGGAGGCCGGTCCTGCCCTGGGACAGAACTTTGGGGAGGGGGGAAGGCCCATGATCCGACCGAGGGACACTAGGCCGGATGATACCGCGTATGGTGACCAGGTCCTTTCGCGGGATGGGGATGAGGACCGAACACCCAGTCCTGACCCAGGAAGGAAACTTTACTTCTACGTAAAATCCCCGAACCGGCCGGGAATCGAATCCGGGCCGCCCATGTGGCTGGCAGACTGGAACACATGAAATGAAAAAAAGAGAAATGGGTAAAGTAGACTTTCAGATGATGCGTGCGAAGAATTCTCGCCTATTGTGTTATTTATCCTTAAATAGAAAGTATAAATAAGTATAAATAGAATGGAGGAAGCAAATAAGAAAGAAACGTTTCAAATCCTTTGTTAGGGAAGGATACGCGTGGTAGTTTCCCGTAACCTTACAAAAAGTAAATAATTGAAGGGATGAGCTGTGATATGATGTGGTATGGTACGAGATTCCAGCGTCAGATAAATTATTATACATCTGAATTCGCGGTTTAAGCATAACTCATCAGCGTAGTACTGATATAAGATGATCTTGTTCGAGTTGGATTCGAATTCATGTCCACACCCCGGTACTGCGGGAACAAATTTGGAAATTTGGGGGGGGGGGAATCTGCTACCAACATAAGGAAGCGAACTATCACGGATAAATCTTAACGTGCTTGACTAGTTGCAAGATTTGTAAAATCTGTTTTTGAGTCGAAGTATTGTAACAGGGGAAAAATCTCGCTACAAAAATTATACAGTATATTGTACAGATGCAGTGTATAGATCTGATGAGTGAATTTTTTTTAGTAGCCTACTGTATGTATCATTTTAAGAGAGATATTATTGAAGTAGTAATGACTTCCGTATTGTCTAATATAGTTGCGTGAGCTACACTTAACACAAAACTGAGAACATGAAAATAGTGCTAATTAACACTATCTTAGTTTCAAAAACCAACAAAACCTAATCATGAAGAACTTTTGTATTCTGTTTTCTCTTGTATTGTTCTTTTGTTGTCTCATGTGTACGTATCTAACTGTAGTCTGCCAACAGACTTTCTTTTTATCTCTCACTGTACCTCTTTACCATTCGAACAGATTTAGATTTCTCGTTGTTGGCTATATTTTAGCTGGTTTAAATTAAGAAGTATTATATTTTTCACCTTTAGAGGCTACTGCAACAATGAAGTACATAAGAAGGGACTCGACATAGGCTATAAGCCACACAATTCCAGGTTAAGCAATAAAACTAAGCAAAGCTAGCTTATCAGGTAACATAAATTATGTAATATCAACTGTAATCAACCAACAATTTATTTTAATAAGTTCCTAGAAGTTCAATTGTTTATGAGGAAGTAAGGGGCAAAGGCAGATATCTCTGATAAATTGACCTTATGAGAGTAATATGGCTACAGCTCTTTCCCTTTAAAAAAAGTGACCGAGGAGTTTGATTAACATATCTGGATTCAGTATGATAAATTTATAAGGGGCTATTGTTGTTACAGGGTTGGAATCTGAGGGGAGGGGGACAAAGAAAAAAACCCAAACTTAAAAGGAAGAATATTCTAGTACTAATTGAAGTATTGTACATTCAGAGGGCGAATGGGAGCCTCAAAGACAATCATAATCATAATAAAATCAGATAAACTGATGTAACAAAGTGCGAGAATGCTTTTGTTTAATCAGTGATAACTGCAATTATGATAAGCAGAAAATAAGTTATTTTTTAAATAGATTTCCGAGTTAAGCTTTAGATAGATTCATTCAGCAGGGCTTTCGGAATAACAAAGGTCTACTTTGAAAAGCATATGTGAAGAAATATGTGGAAAGTGTTATTTGTCAAAGCTAAGTGTATTGCAACTTCCAAAGCCGTATAAGAACACTGTAAAACAATATGTTGCTATGAGAACTGATCTGCATTTGATAAATTCTTCTAATATTACCATAAAATAGGTACTAAGTAGATTGGGCATTACTCCGGTACCGGTCAACCGATTTGGTCAAATATCAATAGGCTTCTTCCCATGGACGTTATAAATGCGTATACCAAGTTTCATGAAAATCCGATAAAGCGTATTTGAGTTATCACGTACAGACACAAAGACAGACGGACATTTTCCCGTCCTCCACACAATCTCATAAAGTACCATTCTGGCACTTAATAAATACGACTAATTGTCTTCTTATAAAGTGAAACTTACATTAGTTTATTACTAGGGACCGGATTTTTAGGTTTTTAAAAACACTGTTTTAGGTTTTCCATTAGGTGAAATAGTTTTTTTAGGTTTTTTTTGTCCAAAATATAGTTTTTGGGTAGAATAATTGGTTTAATGAATTTGAATGTGCTACATAGGATTCTATACATAATACTTGCAAAGTTTAACTTAACAAAATTGACTTAAATTTGTGTAAACTTGCTTTAGTACAATATTATACAATTGAATAAAGAAAGCATAAACAATCAAAAGAAGCAGTGAAAATAAGATTGCCTCACATTTCCTGGTTACAGTATATCACTAAATATCTATCAACTGTGATGTTCTTCCTGTTATCTCTTAGTTAATAGTTAATACTGTATCTAGACACTACCCTTCTCAGGATTCGAATCCGATGTTTCTAATTTAGTGAGTAAAATACTTTATGGTTGGATGTGGATAATGTGAAACTGATCATTTTCCTTTCTTCGGTTGTTACGCATGCTAACCGCACAACAGATCAACTAGGGACGAAAACTTCCCCCTTTCTAGAAAGGTAAATAACACTTAAGTGTTTCTGGCAGGCTTGACAAAATATTATTTTGCCATCGGTAGTGAAATTGGTCGTCGCCAATTCACTGCCGGAATAAACTAGATTTCATTTGTTTCGGCATAATTAACACGTCTACTTAAAACTCACAGTGTGACCACTCAGTATGAATAACAGGGCAGTATTAAAGGCAAACAAGCGCTTTAAAACACAGAAATCTATATCCTTGTTCATACACAGCAACAATGGTTGTTCGTACGAATATTTTAAAAGGAATACGCCGGTACTCTTGCACTTTCTCTCTTGATACTGTACATCCTTGACGACAATGGGTTGAACGAAACGCTGGTGGTATTAACTTTAACACGACAAAAATTGTCTCTCCGCAAAATACCGATTTCTCAACCGACAAAGAAAAAAGACAAAAAAGTATCCTAAATTAGATATTTTAGGTTTTATATCCAGTTTAGGTATATATAGGTTTTATACCCCATTTAGGTATTTTTAGGTGCTACAGAATTAATGTGGGTGAATCCTATGGACATGATTAAAAAAAGTGTGTAAGCGCTTTTTGTTTTGGAAGTAAGGACAAAAATAGGTAAAAACCTAAGAATCCGGTCCCTATTTATTACATACTGGTTTGGAGATTAGTACTTCTGAGGTATTTGGGACTCTTTTGGGAAGGATTTGGATTAGCTTAGTACCAGAACAACTGTTCTGCCCATCTGTAGAAAACACATTTTACAGCAGAGTCATAATTTGTACAAATAGGTCTAGTCAAGTGGTTGAAAACAGCCAGGTGGTATTAAGTCTTAACCTATTTCTTTAGGCCAATTGCAGAAAATCATAAAATCTACAGTATGAAAGTCGAATAAAGAAAATGAGTTCTCCAGACTTAGATCTAAGCTTAAGTAATTTCGCAGAATGTTATTGCCAGATTGAGATTAAGACGGCATTTAAACATCCAACAGCTGAACGTTAATGAGCTGTGCTTTCATGATAAACATACCAGAGCGTTCTGAGACAAGTGGGTGTTAACTATTTCCTAGAATACTGTCAGCATTTACCAGAAATTGTCTTTATTTAGGTTCGTAATATCGGGAGGAATTTCATGGTGAAATCTTTTTTTAGTAGTCAGTGAGAATAAATAAATCTTCAGTCTGCATGATTATTAAGGTAATACGCAACTGTAAAACATTGCTTTTAAAACCTTCAAGGAATCCTGACCAGTCCAAATAAACGTATAAGTTGCGCAGAATATTTCTTTCTGAGTATTTTTAATTCCAATGTTAGGTGGGAGAGTATCCTGAAATTCTGTAATGATTTCATTAATGAGGCCCGGAAGATAATGCTCTATCAGAGGACGAAATATGCATGCAAGTATCCTCTAACATTTGTAAAATATGCCCCCGAAGCAATGAAGTATACTCTATCAATTAAGTAATTTTAATACTTTACGTTATTTTAATAGCTAAACTACATTATAAATTATAAAATTATAGTAGAAATTGTATGAATTATATTATAAAACTTTTAAAATAAAAGGACAATGCAATAAAATTTAATCAATTGAAGACTAATGAAGTAAAACATTCCTTTAAAAAATCACAATCAGTTCCGAAAATATTATTCTATGTACTGTCAATCAATGTACAATCGGTTCTCAAAACATTCTCTTAGCTAAATACGCTGTAATGTTTGAATTAACAGAGATATGAACAATATTTAAAATATGTAAGAATTATGCTGTTAAAAATTTGACAAATTAATAACATATGCACAAATATTTTAATATCAAGAAAACAAGATGCATTAATCCAAAACTAATAAAATACGTAACAATATGCAAAATGAAACTATCAATTTTCTGTTAATTCTGTCATGTCTTGTACGTATTTTAACACTAGCATGCAATAGACTGTATTATTAAAAATATAACTTTTCATAAATCTCCGGGCTTTATTCATTACCAGTAAAAATAAATTCAAACTAAGGACTGCATTGAACCTATTCTGATGTGATACACACTCATTAGTTTCTCTTACGTAAGCGATGGTCTTTCGATTCTGTTCCTTCACTAGGCGGTATTAGGCCTAATATCGTATTAACGTCATGAAAGTTTAAAAGATATCAACAACAACTAATAATGAAGAACTTTCGTATTCTGTTTGCTCTAGAATATTTTCTTGGTTGCCTCTTGTTTTCGCGTCAAATTATAGATTAAGCGGCCACCTAAATGGAGTATGCTTTTTGCTGCCTTTCCCATCAGACAAGATTAGAACTTTCAACGTCGGGATCAAATGAATTCTGTAGCTTATAACCACTTTTCAGAACATTTACAGAAGAAATAATGTTTCAAATAACAGTTGAAGGGCTCAAAGAAGGCAGTTACTATACAAAAATTTTGATCAAACCGCGAGGAAAATATTCGATAAATCGCAAAAGTCACATAGGCCTATACATAAGAGCTTTTCCTGAACCTTTATTTTGGTCTCTGGGACTTTCAAATATGTTTACGGAAATGAATATTAACTTCTAGTACCAGAGTAAGCTAATATGCGAAACTTATTTGCGCCGGAAACATTTACACCAGTGGTCTTCAACCTTCTTTAGACAAAGGGCCGTTTTCTTTTTGGTGAAAGACTAGCGGGCCGCATTGATTAATTTATTATTGATTGACATTAATACTTACGAAACACAAATAGGCCTGTATCAACTATCTTACAATATCTGTATGTGTTTTATATTTTATCTTCCACGCTGCAATGTTAATTAATAACGCAAAGCACAGTAATCATTCTTGAACGTAATATGAGACCGAAACAGCTTTTTTTGTCACTATATTGTCAATATTGGCTTTGTAGTTCAAATTAGTATTTTTTTTGCGGGCCGCCGGTTGAAGACCACTCGTTTACACTATTGGAATTCCATCTTCACTGATGTGCTCCATAGTTCGCATGCTGCTCGCTCAACTCAAAGAGATCTAGGGTAATTACAGGTCTTAGTTAAATAATTTATTACCAAAAGTTTTATGTCCAAGTATGGAAATCTACTTTGGCCTGAAAGAAGGAACGTTTCTTAGAATTGTACGAATGATAATTCCTTATTACTGGTACTTCTACTATTCTACATAATGAGATCACATTTTTCATGAAGCCATCATACAAGTAGGTTACTCTTGCAAAAGGGATGAAGTGCTTTGTATTATAGTTACATATAATCAACTGTGAGAGAATACAGTTAATAGACCGCTATGCATACTGGGTGAAAGTGAATTTTAAACATAATAATTAGAGTGTAGGAACATAATATTAAACGTAGGTCATCCACTGCAGGAGCAATTACTTGTTACGCAATGCATCATGAATGCATCCTTTCTCTCCTAGGTGTGTGGGGGTTGGCTTGACGCAGTTTACAAGGGACTCTCAACGATAATAATCTAATAGCACTTCAAGATGCGTATTGGGTCGAGGAGGAGATTATGCGCCTTCTGATTGGTCGTTAATTTTGCTTACCCTCTTTCATGACACTTTTTCTTTAGACTAGCAGTCAATGATTAGGCCTACATTTGTGATACGGAACAAAAGATGGAATAATAGCCTACGAGAAAAAAAAAGTGCGTGGAACGCCACGCGACAGAAGTAAAACTTTATTTTATTTTTTTTATTTTTTCAATTTTCGATTATTGGATTTTTTCAATTTTGCATTATTGGACTTTTTAATATTGGGTTTTTGGACTTTTTAAATTTTGGATTTTGGACTTTTTAATTTTGGATATTTGAATTTTTAATTTTGGATATTTTAAATTTTTGATATTTGAATTGTTTATTTTTTGATTTTTTAAATTTTGGTTTTTTTGATTTTTAAATTTTTGATTGTATTATTTATTAAATTTTGGATTTTTGGATGTTATAATTTTTTTTTTTTAAATTTTGGAAATTTGTATTTTTAATTTTGGATTTGCGCGGTAATGAACCTCCGGGTTCCATAAAATAGATAATATACCTTTAGATTGCTTAGGAATTGTCTATTGCCATTAAGGAAGTAAGGTCTGAAAAATTTCCTTTGATTACTCCTAATCATTGAGTTGATTGTTTTCTGTGCAGTCAGCACCGAAACAAGTAATTTCGTTCGGTTTTGAGTGTGACTGATTTCGTGACGGTTTTAGTGTGACTGATTTTCCCGATTTACCCTCTACCGCCACTAAAGAAGTTTTACTTCAAAAAATAAAAAAAACAGCTCCTATCCAATATTTTAAAGTTGTGCTACTAAACTTCTAGCACATGCTGTTCAGGTAACTCAAGTACACAAGCAGGCAAGAAGTTTCTGAATGATTATGAAAGGCTTCGTAAAATTGAAAGTTACGGAAAACATTGACGAGCTTACTAATTTAAAGAAGGGGAAAAAACAGGCGACGCGCGAAGGTCGATAATGGTGACAACTCAAATAGTATTAAGTTATACATACATAAAAATAAGTATTTTCACCCAATTAAAGTGGAACAAGTAGGCATATAGTAAGAAAAATTTAATTGTAAACTATATTGTATTAGAATTCGTTTACAACAACAGCTATTTGTTGCTGGAATTCATTGCGTAGCTATTTCAGGAGCTGCCAAACGACTTCACAGTTCAAGCGTCATTTAATAAATTTAGTATACAATAACAGTTAGGAATTGATGCTAATTTGTAAAATATTTTGAAAATTTTCATTATTTGAAATAACTAAGTAAGCATTTGTTTAGTCTTTCATTTTTTCATTTCTTTATTTTAGCCATTTGTATTATATATTATCTAAATACCTTATGTTTGTATTTTTGTCTTTATATTTAATGTACGTGTCTTGTATTCAGGTATATCATTTTTTTCATTTATTTTTATTATTATTATGTAGCCTATTTAATGTTTTTGCCCTGGCTGAATGGTAGAGAAGGCCTCATGGCCTTAACTCCGCCAGGTTAAATAAATAAACAAATAAATATTTGTTTACACTTTCAAAGGTGTACTTCTCCCCTTAAAAATCAAGATGTGTGTCAGTTTCCTATGGATACAAGAGAAGTAAGAGAGGCTGAGTGACATTCCGATCGCTGCGATTCATGCAGACAATTATATGCCACAGCAGCACAGTACAGCCAGGATGAGCAACCTTTTTCTCTGCGGTGTGCCTGTGGGATGACACATCTACTTTGCATGCACAGTAATAAAAACCAAGGAGACCACGCAATTATTGCTCAAAAATGTTTTTATTACTGCCACTGTCGCCTGGCTGTAAACACCGCACCTTCGTCGCATGCATAAATGACACATACAACGCACAAATAATTTATATACTTGTGTTTTAATAACGTATATCAACTTCACACTCCCCAGTATTTAATACAAGAAATTCCTTCTTAAATGACAGAGGTAAAAACGTTCTAACGGTACTGTCAAATAAATTAAAAAAGAGCAAGCATTTTCCCATAAAATTAATCGTAGGAAATAATTAACAAAAATCTTATGTAAAACACATAACCTTCTCTACCATAATAAAAGTCTTGGCTCTTAGGTCAACGAATCAGATTTAAAATAATGAAATAAGTTCTTCCTATGATATCTTAACTGTTCTATTTATACGAGGAATGAGGCATAAATCAAGGCAACTACTTTTTCATTTGAAAATGGTGACCATTTAAAAATTTTAAATATACAAATAAAAGGGCAGGGTGTATAATGTATGTATAATGCAGATTATGGGTACTAGATATAGGATAGTGAAGGAAACGGACACCCATACGCGACTGCATTGTGCCAGTCTAATGTGCTGCGGTTGTTGGAAGCATGAAAGCACACGTACCCACTCCATAATCCCTTCAAGTCCGGTACGGGTGGGCATTATTCCCTAAAGCTTCCATTTGGCTACTGAGTGTGATTCTGCTACTGGGGATTGCACTTCGTCAAATTAAAGAGGTTTTTAGGCAAAAGATAAAGAATGGCTTCGAATTTTGCCGTCCCCCCCAATAAAAACGTTGAAATTCTGCTCCTGCATATCACGTAGGCCTAATTCGTGTGAGAAATTTAAACAAATTTCGTTTTCGAGTAAATCGACAAAAATGACATTTCTTTATGGAAAGAGGTAAAAATGAAGAAAAATTCGTTCCCACGTTTACGAATCGCATCCTCGAAGGATACACAACCCAAATAAAATCTGATGTGATGCACTCACGTAACTTTCTTTACACTAAGCATAGGCAATATACCTTTTTAGTTGATATCCTAACATAGAATGAAAGGTTGTATTGCAAGGAGTAAGAGAAACTCTTCAATCTTTGGACTGTGCAGATTAACACACACTCCATATTATTAGAATGGCCATTTTTGAGAATATTTGAAATTAGTCTTAGTGGTATTCTGGATCCTTGGTCACCTGAAATTTCAGGCACAGTGAATAAATAAAAATATTACCATATTATTATTTCTATTACTGCTTTCTACTTATTACTGCGCTACTATTATTATTATTATTATTATTATTATTATTATTACTATTATTATTATTTTTATTACTACTATTATTATTATTATTATTATTATTATTATTATAGTTGTACGAGTATTATCATTACGTTGTATTAGTAGGGACATAACCCTTGCAAATCGGGTGAAACTTACCCGCCGAACTTTTTTTTAACAAGGATGATTACGCTGCGCATTCTAAAATCCCTAGGGCAAACAAAGGCAGGCTTAAGAATTAGTACCGCCCAAAAATTCGCGGGATTCGGCAATAATGATTAGAGTATTATATATAGTTAATGGTGTAATTTCTTTTATCCAGTTAGCCAAGAAAGTATGTCACACACTAACGTAAATGGTAGCAGGTTCAAAACCCGTTGGTACCCTAAGTATCGAGCGGCGTTTCCTTGCTCTTAAAGACGAATGCTGGATTGGAATGTATGTATTACGTACAATGTTAAAAATAGGCTTGAAAGAAAGCTGTCGAGAGGCCTTAAACAATAAAAAACATATTTCTCTTTGAATTATTCAATTACTGAGCCCAATTATATCCCTGTACGCCAACCTGTCCTAACTATAGGCTATATTTCGCCATTATCAGTGCAATTCTGCACTTTCCTCCCTGGAGAGTAAATGGCTAATGATGCTGCTGCTTCTGGCTTCCAACGCTCTGTGATCCAAGGTGTTGACATTCACCAGCAATTGCCATGATTTTAGAAGCAGTGAATAGCTTGGTATGTGTACACTTGTCTTGAACAAGCTATATCAGTGTTATACTTATTTACTGCTAAATTCAAGGCGTAGAACAAGTTACTAAAGAATAGTAGCTATCTACAAGAACGTAACTTCTAGAGAAGAATGGCCTAACTAACATCACGATCTTGAATCGTGTCCATCGCATCACTACATTTCTTCTGTGAAATTTTCAGACAGGTGCATGACCGGACCACAGCTTGAAAATAAGCTGAAACTCTAGGAGTGGGGGGAGAATATTTGTACGAAATAACAGAAATTCCACTTAGCTGCCAAAAATATCTCTGGATAATGACTGTGAAAGAATGTACATACACATACAAGGGCGCAAAGGAGAGAGGGGAAAGGAGGGAGAACAAAAATAGAAAAGGGAGAAATAATAAAAATTATAGCTTTGTTTTTCCCCTTCTTCCACTGATACAATGCATTTTTTTTTTTTCATTTCAGAATGCTTTGTTCCACTCAACTGTGGTTGAAGGTCCTTTAAAATTTACACTGAGCAACGTCTGAGTCAACCGTAAATAGAAATATACAATGAAAAGGTTCACACTCGAGAGTTGAATCTCTACATTACGAAAATATCTAGACTAAAAATGAGTAAACAGATATAGCCTACATTGTAGTTTTATTAATGATAATTTGAGTAATTAAAGCAAATTAAGAAATAAACTAGTGCCGTGATGTCAGGTACAGTTCAGTTCTAGTTGCTGTAGCAGTTTCTGATGGGGACAGCCGTGTGTCGGGGAAGAGGGAGGCACGGTAAATAGGTTCAGTGCCAGTGGTATTTCACCGTCCCCTCCTCCCGCTAAGCTTTCGCGTCACCTGAAAGGGTACAGTTATCACAAGTTTACTGGACTGTAGTTATGAAGTAGTGCGATATCAAAAATAGAAAACTCCCCATCGCAGACTTAAATAATAATAACTCAGCATTGTTAGGGAGGAAGGTTCAGAATTGTGTATTTAGACAGTGAAGGACCCTCACACTTACGCCTATATGATTAAAAATAACAATAATTATGATAATTAGACTGTAAGTATGGTATTTTTCAGATAGATTGTATGATCCATTTGCCATGAGTTCATAACTACCTTGCGTTCCTCAGTAGTGTCTTACGTAAGGAACTTGCACCGGTATGGATAGGCTATATTGTTATTATTATAATAATTATTATTAAGAGAACGACGGAACACTTTCTTTTGTAATCATGCAAATGTTATCCACGGTTTTTGATATAGGCATTCATCACGTGAAACCATCAGTGGTCTCGAAGCTTCAAATCAATTAAGTAAATTTTAACAAATGAAATAGTTTCTATGAACGACAACCCTAAGATGTGGATAAAAATATTCACATTTTAATACAACATTATTCAATTAATATCTATGTCTCTAACTTTTATATAGTCTTTTACGTGACTCAATTATACGTAAATAGCAGTGAATTGGTTAAACGATCATTCTCTCAGGCTTTTCATCGAACCTACTTAAAATAAAATCAGGTAAACTGATGTAACAAAGTGGCAGTATATTTTTGTTTAATCGGTTATGATTGCAGTTATGATATGCAGAATACAAAAAAAAAAAAAAAAAAAAAAAAAAAAAAAAAAAGTCAAATTGGCCGGTTTCAGGATTTGACCCATGGAACTCCAGAATGTGAGGCAAAGACGTTACCATCTCGGCCACCTGGGTCAGTTTAACGATCTAGTTGCATAAGCGCATGTAAAACAATAGAGTTATTTGTCATAGCTAACTGTATTTTAATTGCCAAAGCCTTATAAGATCACAGTAAAACAATTGACTATGTTGTCATGATAACTGATTTGCATTTCATAAATTCTTTCGAATACGTATATTATCATAAAATAGGCACTAAAATGAGCATTACTCCAAAACAGGTCAACCGATTTTATCCAATATCAATAGACGTCTTCCCATGGACATTATAAATGTGTATACCAAGTTTCATAAAAATCCGGTAAAGCGTACTTGAGTTACCGCGTCTTTAAAATAGACACTAAATTGGGTTTTACTCCGGTACCGGTCAACATATTAGGTTCAAATTCAATAGAATACTTCTCATGGACGTCATAAATGCGTATACCAAGTTTCATGGAAATCGGATCCTTTTTATTAGAAAGGCGCCATAATCTATTAAAATAGGCACTAATTTGGGCATTACTCCGGTACCGGTGAACCGATTTGGTTCAATATCAATAGAGTTCTTCCCATGGACATTATAAATGTGTTTTCCAAGTTTCATGAAAATCCGAAAAAGTTTATTTGAGTTATGGCGCGTACAGACACACGGACGGACAGACGGACAGACATTTTCCGTCCCCACACACAATCTCATAAAGTACCATACTGGCACTTAACAAACGCAATATTTAAACAATTTCAATCTTAACAATAAACGTATTTTTTAAACAAATACGAGCAAACATTGCTTTGAAGATTCGCTATAGAATTCTCTATCTGATAATATTATACCCACTGAACGCATTACGTCCTCTAAAGAAAGGAACTCTGCATACCTCCCACAGTAATTTATAGAACAGTCAAGTTCAACTAGAATAATTTATTTAAAGGTTCAAGGTTTCTTTGTATTTTTGTTTAGTTGCCATCACAAAATTAAAGATAAAGTTGCAGTTGCTAAGTCTGTTTGCTAAATCCACGGTAAATAAATCGCGCTTACTTGCCAACACAAACCAACAAAACACCATGTCATTAAGAGTGTCCAACAGAGACAGTAGTCTGTGGCTCATGAATGCTTATGTATCTACCATGTCATTAAGCTACCAAACATTTCTACGCTAAGCCATCCGTCGGAAATAATGACTCTTCTATACACTGACGATGTCGGTGGTGATTTTTGCGAGGCCTTGGTTATGTAACAAGACTTCAAGAGAAGCCAACAAATCCGGGACATAGGTATGTGATCTGAACTAATGTGGTAGGTCAGGAATACATTTATCTTCCATATTAGCTTAAAGTAATGATTTTTTTAATTGCCTACACATTTTGCCAGTCTTATCACCTCTCCTTGCTTTAAAAAACAGTATATCGGTGGATTAGCATACACATGTGATAAGTGCAATTTTGTGGATAAATGCTTAAGTGCAAATTTGGAACTTCTCAGGAATATCTTCACCTTATAATTATAATTATAATAATAATAATATTACAGTCATTAGGCCTTCATTGAGTACAATAATAAAATAATAAAAATAGGCCATGTCACAAATATAAAATACATCATATAACTTACTTATATAAAAATACATA